>BDMV01000008.1:4407882-4499104 GCA_008326285.1 Oryza officinalis
GGGCAGTGGACGGCACGGTACAACCTTTTTTTTGGTTTTCTTATTTTTTTGTTTTTTTCTTTTGGTTTCTTTTCTTTTTTTTGGTTTTTTTATTTAATCCGTATGTATAGAAACTTTGTATATGTACATATATAAAGTTTATATATACGTATATAAACTTTGTATATATGTGTATAAATTTTGTATACACGTATAGTATATTTTTTTGGTTTTTTATATGTATATATACAAATTTTGTATAGGTACGAATACAAATTTTGTATACATCATATACAAACTTTGGATATGTGTATATATTTTTTTATATATGCATATACAAAGTATGTATACGTGTATATATATTTTATGTATATAAATTTTGTATACACGTATAGTATATTTTTTTTGTTTTGTTATATGTATGTATACAAACTTTGTATATGTGTATATATTTTTTTTATATATACATATACAAATTTTGTATACGTGTGTATATATATTTTTACATAAAAAATGTATATATATATATATATAAAATTATACATATAATGTATATATATGTATGTATATATTTCATATAAACTTTATATACACATATACCAAGTTTATACGTATGTATATAAAGTATATACATATGTATATACGTATAGGAGAGACTAGAGGGTGGGAAACCCACCGCGCGGGCGAGTGGGCCCGCGGCTACCCGCGCGGTAGCGTTCCCCTAATGTGATAGGGTCAGTGCTAAGCCTCTAGCATATATTAAATCCGAGTCTTTACTACCAATGCATTTTTCAATTGAAAATTAAGCATGTTCCGAAAACTGAAACTCAAAATTTTGAATTTTCTTTAATGTTAAATGCATTACATTCTATATATATTGTATTGGTGAGATATACTACACATATATATGGACACATGCCATCTGTACATTGATAATGACAAGATATGAAGATGTGCACACGTGCTGACTTTCCGGTGGAGTACATGGCACCAATCCTTTCACTCAATCAGAAACTAGCTAAGTGTTGCTTATATACAAGTTTATCCAGGTATAAGAAATGAAGCCAAAATGAAACTAGTTTACAGAACAAGCTGCTACTTGGTTAATTTCTGGATGTCTACACAAGGATATCCATGAGCTGATAGGCATGGGAAGCTATGGGAATAGAATTAGGAGAATGTTCTGCACAAACCAAGCTTGTTTGCTGATCCAGAGTAGGGCTACAACGTAACGATCCATGGAAAGCTCAGTGAAGATGTTCACAGGCAGGTGTTTCTGTTTTGATTCAGTTTATCAGATGACTTCTATTTGATTGCAACAATGTTCTCATCAAGAAGAAAGCTTAGCTGGAATGGAAATTGTCGCTGGTCCAGCCACTGACATGAAACATGACTTTAAGTGTGTTTCAAATATAAACTTTGTATTATCAGTATAGTTTAGTTTTGAAACTTGAAAAAATATCAGGAAAACGAGTTCAGTTAAATTTGGAGTTAGGTGTTTCTCTGAATATCAGCCGCCTACGTGTAAACTTCACTGTATCAAGCACACACACATACACATATTTCATATATATATGTCCAAACTTCCAGTTTCAAGAAACTTCTAAGGCTTGGTTCTTTTGTCGCTGCTCCCAAGGTAGGCAAAGTGTATGGAAAACGGAACGGTCTATTAGCACGTGATTAATTAAGTATTAGCTTTTTTTTTTCAAAAATAGAGTAATTTGATTTTTTAAAACAACTTTCGTATAGAAACTTTTTGCAAAAAAACATACTGTTTAGCAGTTTGAAAAGCGTGCGCGCGGAAAAAGAGAGATGTGAGTTAGGAAAGTTGGTAAAGAACTCACCCTAAGTTGCATGTAAAGCTCTCTCTCAGATATCCAAATGTGAGACAAAGTTTCCTTGGTTTTCCGGCCATTGGATCCAACTACTGAAATCTTTCACCAAGGTTTAAATGAAATCTTGGAGTAGAAGCTAGCTAGGGAAGTCCTTGTGTGCCAATCCTTCCACTCAGAGAAACTACCTTACTGCTACTTGTATATATAAATCTTGCAGGAGTGAGAAATTAGGCGAGTGGAACTATAATTCGCAGTAGAAGCTGCTGCTTTCTGGACACAGGATACATATGAGTCGGCATGGGAGGTTCTGTGAATTTAGTCTGGAGAAATGATTGGGCAACTTGCTTATCCATGCTCGAGCAATAGTGATGGTCGGAACTTCTCTCTCGTGTTGGCACTTAGTGAGGCCTTGTGTCTTCTACATGATCGAAACTGATGCAGGTTTTTTGTGACTCATGCACCCTCTGGGTTTCTATAAGTTGATACTAGCAAGTAAGATGAGAATTAACTCCGTAGATGGGCATGAGAGGGTGTGAAAATTCAGGTTTAAGATGCAATATAGATGTATCATGCCTGGGTGTCGGTGTGAGACCGTGCCACACATCCCAAGCATTCATCATCTGCCTATGAGCCCAAGTATTCATCACCTACCCACGACACCAAGCTAGCTGTAGGTGTGCATCCTGTAACATAAATATGAATGGATATGACATGTTCAATGATAGAACTCCATATATAGCATTGACAACAAAAACAAGCAGAGTAAACTGAGAGGTTTCTTGTGATCTTATGTATGTACCAAAATATAAGCAATAATACAGGAGTTGTTATATATTTTTCCTGTGCAAATGAATCGATAAGAGTCGCAATGCAATTAAAAATGCATACTGAACTACACATGGCTATGGGAGATGTCAGGAAGTCGGAAGTTCTGCTCATATGCTTTAGGAGCAGCTTAACAAGCCGTTCAGCAATGCACCTGTAGGTTGTAGGCAGCATATACATCATATTAGGTGACGTTTTGTCACATTATCGTCAAGAGAAGTGCATAATCAAAACTGAGTGGAAGCTGCAGTATATAATTGCAAGCCTAGACACCTGACTTCCTATACATGTCCCTCATTGACAAATAAGGGCAAATGATAGAGAAAGAGTGCATCGATGCCAAATGGCAAAAGTTGAACTCGACCGATTGGCATGGAAGGCAACCGGAATTCAGTCTGACAGACTTGGTAATCGGATAGCTCTTGGAAGAGATCCTATCCTGTGAGTGCTAGGAGGCATTGCTCAGATGCATAGATTGTCAAGACAACTAGCCTCACAATCTTTGCATGAGGTTGTGGTAAGAGATAACAGGAGTGTTTCCCTCGTATACTCGGTTCTTTCCCATCCGCTGGTTCAAACTAGTTTTGTTCCTTTCTAGTTGATTTTTAGGAATCCTAGCTTGCTGCCTGGCAATGGTGGCAATTAATGGATCGAGTAGTGGCTAGCTCTTGATTGCATTCTGAATGCTGAAGAAAACTATGATGTGATGCTGAAACTGTGTGATCGTGTGCTTCAAGCAGTTGTATCTCTCTGTTGACACAGAACAAAATGGCGTGCCATTTGATTTCATGGAAAGTAGGATCACCAAGCTTTCGAAATGTACACAAGACGTGTAGTAGAAATATTCGTTTTAATATTCCGCCCCATTGATAGCCTCACGCAGCAGTATTGGCTCCCGATTTGTATGCACCATTGCTTTGTTCTTGCTAAATGCTGGAGTAGCTTGTGTTTCAGGTGGCTTGGATTGTGTCGTACTAGTTGGGCGTTTCGAGTTTCCTGTCAGCGAATTGTGTTTCGAGGCAGGGATTTGTTGGATTGAAATACGTAGATCTGAAATTGTACAGGTTGGGATTGCATCTGATGAGAATTATTGTTTAGACGTTCAATCGTTCTCTCTGTAAATCTCGTAAAATGAAGTTCTTATATGCTGCTTGCATGCCTGCTGAATTGTTTCGTTTCATGGTTTTAAAACCAGAAGTTTCAGGTTTGCAGCTAGCTACTAGCTAGTGCTACGAATTTTTGTTCTGCTCAAGGTGCCGGTTAGATTGTTTGTCTGGATTTAGATTGTAAATTGTGGTATTGGTGTGGTTGAGATTGTAAATAGTAAGTTACAGAGCTGAGTGTGCTTTTGTTAGTTGAGCATCATAACTAGTTTGTCATGATTAGCTTTCTCATCATCTTTTGTTATTAGAATGGCTGGCCTGCCTGAAAATTGGGCTAATGGTTCCACTCTTTCCTTGACCATCTCACAAACTCAACAAAACAAAATCTCTAGTTAGCTTATCTGTTGAATGTTGCCCATTTCGTTACATTTTATTTTGCTTTCCATCCATTTGGGATCTGTTATCTTTGTTGCTACTTGTTCTCTATGCGTTTGCCATGGAACATTGTTCAGTGTTAAGCCTGACCAAGATATGTTTCAAACCTACATGACATATTCAATAGTTGGTATTGGGGGTCAAGGCGTGGAGCCCTGCCTGGCTTGTGCTGATTCTAAAATCTAAACATCCTTGTAGTTGGAAGGTCAGTTTCCATTTCAGGAGTGGTGAACATTTGTATACTTTACACCTGTAACAGCTACGACCTTCTCACCACTTATTTAATTTCAAACTTGGTATGCTTAATTTCCACTTCTAAGCATGTTTCATGTTTTTCATCCAGAAAATTTTATAGAAGTTTGCACAAGTTTGAATTCGGAGACTGGAAAAATTTTAGTATGTTCCAAAAACTAAAACATGGTCGTAACTTGCAAGGATTTCTTAAATGCAGGAGACTCTCTTTATTGTTTTCTTTGGTGTTGCAAATCCTATCTTACTATAAAGTTACAACCCACTCAATCCTAAAACTCAATATACAAAGATATCACATCATGATTCATTAACATTTATTATATCTTAAACATCATACAAGCATGTTTTATTATCTATAACTAGTCGTCAACCCATGCATTGCACGGGCTCATATTATTGATACAATAAATAATAAAATTTTAATCACACCCTAAATATGTTGGTTATTTATGAAATTATAGTTGCTTGATCATTACTAATTTAATGTTATGAAATGAAATTATTAAAATACTAAATGATAGTTTGCAATTTGTTCGACTTAGTATTTATTAATTTTGAATTTTAAAATTATAAAAATTTATACAAACTAAAAACTAAACAATCCATGGTATTTCCGGTTTGATATTTTATTGAACACAAATTCATGATACACGTATGGATGATCATTACATTCGTTAGGTTATATACATACGTAAGTTTTTTAACTTGCAATTATATTTTGTTGTGTCAAAGCAAAACTTTTACAATTCAAAATTCTCTATATTTATAAATTCCAAAAAGGGATTAGAAGGAACTTTATTTCACAATTTTAATTTTAAATACTTTATTTAGTAGTTCATTACTTAAATTACTTTGTCAAAGAAGTTCAATAGTAAACTATTGGTCCAACCGTTAATGTTTTAGATATATTTTTTGCAAGCATGTTAACAGAATGTTAGAAAATACTATATTATTTATACTTTTTTTTGAAAGAAACACAGCAGGGGATGCCCCCGCTGTTAGAGAACTTTATTAAACAAAGGAAAAAAGAGGAAGATTACAACATATTAATCCAATTTAAGATTACATCCTTATCTCTCTCATTTAATCTAAACAACAAAAGGAGGAGGTCACCCTTTAAGAGTTGCCTCCAGGAAGACAAGGAGGGAGACTTACGATAAAAGATGAAGCCATTCCTCTGCTTCCATATATTCCAAGCACCATACAAGAATTTTTCCATGAAGCAACGTCCCTGATAGAGAGTTTTTGCTTTAATCATCATTCTGTCCATACTCAGAGAGGTATCCCAAGAAAAACCAGGAGCACTCGAGCAACTCTGTGCAAATGGGCATTGGAAGAAGACATGAAGCAGGTCCTCAATATGATTAACTGAACAAAGCACACAATTTAAGTCACAGTCAAGGGGAGCACAATGCTTATGGTCCAACATGTACTTTGTATTCAATCTATTCATTAGAAGCAGCAGCCACCCAAAAACTTTAACTTTGGAAGTTGCCTTACTCTTCCATAACCAAAGAAAATGTGGGGGTGGTTGTAAAGCTCTAAAGTTTAGAGCATAAAACTTCTGAGAGGAATACTTCAGATTTCCCCAAATATAAACCCAGATATTACTCTCTTGAGACAGGATAACATCATCCAAAGTATCTAATGAAGTGTTTAGCTCTTGAAAGGCTTGATATGAGAGGGGTAAATGAAAATTATCCTCTATGCTTACAGAGAGGAAGCTACGAATAGAAATCTTTGTATCTGAGGCAAAAGAATATAACCTTTGCATTAAGGCCGAGAGAGGGGGTTTATCATTCCAAACATCCTGCCAAAAAGAGCAAGAGACTCCCTCCCCTACTAAGCATTTGGCAATTCCCCTGAAAAGATCCATCAGATTACAAACATCCTTCCACCAAAAAGAACCTTTCAGATTAGATAGGTGAGGAACCCCATTCCTATAATGAGTATTCCAAATAAGATTTACCCAAGGTAAGTCCCTTCTGTTATAAAATTTGTCAAGATACTTTAGGAGAAGGGCTTGATTCTGTATGGAGAGATTAATAACCCCAAGAGCACCTTTATTTTTAGGTTTACAAACCTTATCCCAAGCAGCCAGAGATTTCTTATTGGAATTCACCTCAGAACCCCTCCAAAGGCAATGTTTTCTTGCTCTATCAATATTCCCAATGACAGTTTTTGGCAGCTTCAAAGTACACATATAATAGGTTGGTAGAGAAGAGAATATAGAGTTAACTAGAGTAAGCCTATCTCCATAGGACAAAAAAGCTAAATTTGCAGTGAGCCTTCTCTCTATTCTGTCAACCAAAGGAGCAAAGTCTACCACTTTAGGCTTAGTGATACCAAGAGGCAAACCTAAATAGGTGAAAGGCAAAGAACCAAGCTAACAACCAAAAACCCTGCCAATATCTGTGCTTTATCCTCATCGAGATTAATAGGAATCAAACAAGATTTATGGTAGTTGACCTTGAGACCAGTCCCTTGAGCAAAAGTTTGAAGCAAAGCTTTCAAAGTGAAGAGTTCTCTACCACAGGCTTTAACATAAAAAAGAGTATCATCAGCATACTGGATTACTGAAAAATTTGGATTCCTCTCAACAAGAATGGGCTTGGAAAGCAATCCCAGAAGATGGGCTTTGTTAATTATAGCCTGTAGCAACTCAACTCCAAGAACAAAAAGTAATGGAGAAAGAGGATCACCTTGTCTTACACCTCTTTTACAATGGAAATTTTTTCCTGGGATTCCATTAAGCGGAACAGAGGAAGAAGTTGAAGAAAAGATTTTCTTTACCCAACCCAGCCAAACTGGACTGAAACCCAAAGCTTTCATGACTTGCAAGATGGCTTCATGCTCAACGGTGTCAAAAGCCTTTTCAAAATCAAGCTTGATAAGAACAATCTCTCTCTTAGAGTGGTGACATTGATGGAGGAACTCAAAATTCCATGCCAAACAATCTTGTATTGTTCTTCCTTTGATGAAACCATACTGATTTTGATGGATCAGTTGAAGGATAATCTTTTGTAATCTGTCAGCCATGAGCTTTGTCAAGATCTTGAGGGAGATACCCATAAGAGAAATAGACATATAATCATTTATAGATTCAGGGCTGGGCTTCTTGGGAACCAAAGTGACAAAAGAATGATTCAAAGCATCTAGATTCAGAGATCCTGAATGAAATTCAGCACATAAACTGTAGTAGTCTTGACAAATGATAGGCCAACACTTCTTAATGAATAAACCATTGAAACCATCAGGACCTGGTGCTTTATCTGTTGGGAGACCTTTTATAATATTATCCACCTTAGCAATTCCAAAAGGTGCATCTAAAATGTCCAACCCTTCCTGAAGCTGAAAAAGATCTTGAAGCTGGAAAGGCATAGATTGAAAATGAGAAACCCCCATCCTCATTTTAAAAGCATTCCAAGCAATTGAGGCTTTCTCTTCATGAGCTGTCAAAATTGAGCCATCTAAATCAATCAGGCAAGTAATAGAATTCTTTTCTAAATGATTCAGTAGCCATAGCATGGAAGAATTTAGTGTTCTCCTCTCCAAACTTAGCCCATCTGATTATACACCTTTTTTTGCCAATAAGCTTGCTTATATCTCAAGTAAGTTAAAAGCTTACTCCTTATTAGAACCCTAATGTTCCATTCAAGCAAAGTGAGGTCTCTGAGCTCTTCAATGGAATCCAAAAAACTTATGACTGTATTGCAATTCTGGATTAACAATTGAAGTTTGGAAAGGGATTTACTCCATTTTCTCAGGCCCTTTCTCAGTGCTTTCAACTTGGCAGAGATATTTTTTGCTGCATCTAAATCATTACCATGATTTTGCCAGACAGAATGTACAAGCTCAAAGAAACCCTCATGTTCCACCCAAAAGTTTTCAAATCTGAACAAAGTAGCTTTAGGAATATCAGTTTGTATTTGAACAACACATGGGGTGTGATCTGAAGTTGATCTAGCAAGGGGCTTCACCAAAGAGTTTGGGAACCTTAGGGTCCAGTTAGTGGAGGTGAAAAACCAGTCTAACTGTTCCAAGAGGGGATTTTGCTGCAAGTTACTCCAGGTGAAAGCCCTGCCTTTAATAGGAAGCTCCACCAAACTCAAATCACTAATGCCCTCATTAAATAAAAATATATCATTCATATCAGCACCTGGTCTGTTTCTATTAGAAACAAAACGATAAAAATTGAAATCACCAAGGATCAACCAAAGATCATCATCCAGGATAATCAAGTTATGCAGCCACATAATAAAATTGTCCCTTTCAATGCCAACACAAGGGCCATAAACAGAGACCAGCGTCGAAACCAAACCAAAGTGTTTAGAGGAAAAACTAATTTGAACAGCAAAGCTCTCAATGACAACAACAGTACCAATAAACATCGAGCTATTCCAACAAACAACAAACAACAATATATATATGAATTAGCGGTTGTGTAAGTTGGCCTTAATTCAACGTTTTATTTTTGTGTTGACGGATAAAAACTAATGCAAACAATAATTATTCTAATCGGATGAAAAAATTTAAATCTGTTGAATCCATAAAAGAAAAATATAGAAAAGATTATTGCTATATTTCAATCACCTTAAATTGGAGGAGAGCAGAAGCAGCATGGGCGAAAATGCAAGCGTGCTGCAGGTGTGAACGGAAGAGTAGAAGA
The DNA here is from genome assembly GCA_008326285.1 of Oryza officinalis. NCBI lineage: Eukaryota > Viridiplantae > Streptophyta > Magnoliopsida > Poales > Poaceae > Oryza > Oryza officinalis. Next base: position 4,416,981 of record BDMV01000008.1, read on the forward strand.
TAATATTGGTGTGGTCTACAAGTCTAGGCCATTCAAAGTGCTTGAAATTTGTGTGCATTTTGGAGTGACTGAAAAATAGACAGATCCATATAAAAACTATTATAACCGAGTCAAAATCAAATAAACACTTAGTGCACTATCATAAGATTCAGTATAGCTAACTTGATCTCCATGTTTTGAGTTGGCTTTGTATGGATCGATCTATCTATGTGATCGATGTTAGCATTGGCCAATAATCTTTTTGTAAACAGAGTATGAAGTTATAAAAAAATGCATGGACTAACCTTGTTGGATCAAGCCTTCATCATGTTGATCCTATACATGTACCATATTTCTGTCTTAGTCCATCCATATGATTCAGCCAGGCAATTAGCTTGGCTGATGGATACGAACTGAAAAAAAAAAGATACACACATATATAACATGAGGGTTAATCGATAATCAATGGCCTTAACTGAAAGTATGTTGTTAACAAATTAAGGGTATATATGCATCTCTGGCACGGATGTCAGCCTTGCGCTGAGCCTCTAATGATCAATCTGTGATTGCTTTTCTATGTGCTGAATCAACGGGGATATGGAGAAATTACTCACGATGGAGCATGCATCTGCCTGCGGCGGCAGCCTGCATGGACATGGCCGTGCGGTCGGCGTACGTCGGCGTTAGCGTATGAAGCAGCGGCGCCCGAGGCTCGCACCGAGACGCCACAACTTCGGTAGGCGCGGACATGGCAGCGGCGGAAGCTGAGCCGACTTGGCGACATCGGCGTCGAGCGGGACTTGATGTGAGCATCGCCGTATGCTGCGTCGTGAACGCCGTTCTAAACCCCATTGCTGATTGAAAGAGTTTATGGAATGACTGATTGTATTCCACGACAATATGTCAGTACATATGGAGGCCAGGGTAGCTCATAAGCCAACCGCACAGGCGTACATGCCACTAATCAAGGGCAACCTATTATAATTACATTTGCTATAATTACAATAGGCTAACACTCCCCCGCAGTCTAATCTGGAGCATTGCTAACATTCAGGCTGGATCGAAACTCCTAGAACAGTGAGGTAGGAAGGCCCTTGGTGAAGACGTCGGCGTATTGCGATGTCGTAGGAACATGAAGAACTCGAACGTGACCGAGGGCAACCTTCTCTCGAACAAAATGGAGATCAATCTCAACATGCTTCGTCCGCTGATGCTGCACTGGATTGCTGAAGAGATATACAGCACTGATATTGTCACAGTATACCAGGGTGGCACGGCCGAGGTGGGTGGCGAAGCTCAAGGAGCAGCTGACGTAGCCAAGTAGCTTCAGCAACACCATTCGCCACAGCACGGTATTCGGCCTCGGCGCTTGATCTGGAGACTGTGTGCTAACGCTTGGAGGACCAGGACACCAAATTGTCCCCAAGAAATACTGCATAGCCAGATGTCGACCGGCGAGTGTCAGGACACCCGGCCCAGTTGGCGTCAGTGTACACCACAAGCTCAGCAAGTGAAGATCTGCGCATGGTCAACCCAAGTGATAGTGTTCCCTGCAGGTAGCGCAGAATCCGCTTGAGAGCAACAAGATGTGGCTCCCGAGGATCATGCATATAGAGGCATATCTGCTGAACAGCAAAAGCAATGTCTGGACGGGTGAAGGTCAGATACTGCAGGGCGACAGCTAGACTGCGGTACTGTGTAGAGTCAGCGACAGGAGGTCCATCAGCAGATAATTTGGAGTGTACATCCACAGGCGTGCTGCACGGCTTGCACGCACTCATCCCGGCGCGCTCCAAAATATCCTGAGTGTACTGTCGCTGAGAGAGGAATAGACCATCTGGAGAACGTGTTACAGAGATGCCCAGAAAGTGATGAAGCTGACCCATATCTGTCATGGCAAACTCATGCTGGAGTGCACCAATGATATGCTTCAGAAAATCAGCCGAGGAGGCAGTGAGAACAATATCATCCACATATAGCAACAAATAAGCCGTGTCTGGTCCACGTCGATATATAAAGAGCGAAGTGTCTGACTTTGTTTCAACAAATCCAAGTGACACAAGGTGAGAGGCGAACCTGTGATGCCAAGCACGAGGAGCCTGTTTCAAACCATATAAAGACTTGTTAAGCCGACAGACATAATTTGAGCGAGATGGATCCACAAAACCAGATGGCTGCCCACAGTATACTGTCTCAGTAAGAGTGCCATGCAAAAAGGCATTCTTCACATCCAGTTGATGAATAGGCCAATTCTGAGATAATGCCAGGGAAAGAACAACACGAACTGTCGCAGGCTTAACAACAGGGCTGAAAGTCTCATCATAGTCCATACCGAGCCGCTGTGTGAAACCCTGAAGGACCCAGCGTGCCTTATAGCGACCAAGAGACCCATCTGTGAGCAATTTGTGTCGATAGATCCACTTGCCAGTCACAACATTAACACCAGGAGGGCGAGGCACAAGGCTCCAGGTGTCATTGGCGAGCAAAGCATCATACTCAGCCTGCATAGCAGTGCGCCAATTGGGGTCTGACAGTGCATCACGAACAGAGCGTGGGAGAGGCGACATGGGCACAGCGTGGAGGTTGAGGCGATCCACGGGCTGTGCGATGCCAGCCTTGCCCCGTGTGCGCATCGAGTGCGCATTGGTGACCGGAGGGATGGCGATCGGTCGAGTAGTAGTTGTACGGCCGGTGCCGCTGGCAACAACCTGGGCGCGAGCACCTGGGGCAGCAGAACCGGCAGTTCTCGTGGGCGCCATAGAGGTGGCGCTGTTGGCAGCAGCCTGTGTGGGGTGCACAGGGGCAGCAGCACCAATCGACGCGGACGGAGGCGTGGAGGAGGCCCCATGGGCAGCAGCGCTGGACCCAGGGGACTGAGGTCCTGCGCCAGGACTGGGCGGTGCAGGGGCGGCCTCGGGCATGGGGTGTGTCGCCGAGGAAGCAGCGGTACCTGCACGCACAAAACGAGCTCCAGGAACTGAAGCGGTAAGATCATGATCATCGACTAGAAAGTCCAGGGCGGAGGAGGCCATGGGTGTGGTAGACATGTCGGAGAAAGGAAAAGAAGATTCATCAAAAACGACATGTCTAGAAATAAGAATGCGATTCGACTGAAGCTCGAGACACCGATAGCCTTTGTGTTCAGAGGAGTAGCCGAGAAAAACGCATAAGGAGGAGTGGGGTGCAAGTTTGTGGGGCGCCGTGGAGGACATGTTGGGATAGCAAGTGCACCCAAAAACTTTGAGGTGATCATAGGAAGGCGGGGTAGAAAAGAGGGCATTGTATGGTGTGGAGGAGGCGAGTGTCTTAGTGGGGAGGCGGTTGACAATATATGTGGCAGTGTGAAAGGCCTCAACCCAGTAAGCTGGAGGGAGACTTGCCTGAAACAAAAGGAACGCAGAGTGTTGTTGATGGTGCGAATGGAACGCTTGGCTTTACCATTTTGTTGGGAGGTGTATGGACACGACATGCGGAGGGCAACACCATGGGAGAGGAAGAACGTGCGGGCCTGGGAATTGTCAAATTCACGGCCATTGTCGCACTGGACGCTCGTGATCGTGGTGCCAAACTGCGTGCGAACATGAGCAAAAAAATTAGAAAGAGTGGAAAATGTCTCGGATTTGAGGCGAAGCGGAAAAGTCCAAATATAGTGTGAACAGTCATCAAGAATAACAAGGTAATATTTGTATCCCGACACACTAACAAGAGGAGAGGTCCATAAATCAAAATGTATTAAATCAAAATTATGAGAGGCTCGAGAGCGAGATGAACCGAAGGGTAGACGTACATGACGACCAAGCTGGCACGCATGACAGATATGATCGATATCATCTTTATTACAAGAAATGACTTTGGACCTAATGAGTTTGGACAAAACTTCATGCCCAAGATGACTGAGACGGTGATGCCAAAGGGAGGTAGGTGCAGCGATGAATGCGGAGGCGCTGGTGGAAGGTGCATAGAATGGGTAGAGGTCACCAGAACTATTGCACCTGGCGATCACGTTCCTGGTTTGCAATCCTTCACAAAAAGACCAAAAGGATCAAATTCAATGGAACAATTATTGTCGGTGGTAAAACGACGAATGGAAATTAAATTCTTAATAATGTTGGGTGACACCAGAACATTATTAAGAGCAAGGTTACGATGCGGTAAGGAAAAAATGTGTGATCCAGTGGCTGTGACAGGAAGTAAGGCACCATTTCCCACAATGATAGATGAAGGAGTAGACAAAGAGGGTGGGGAAATGGTGGAGAGTATACCAGCGTCCGAGGTCATGTGCGAACCAGCACCTGAATCAGCATACCACTCAGAGGTTGGCGCGTTCAGCGTCATGGTGTGGAAGGAATGAGCGAGGGAGTCCTAGTGCCAAGACCCGCCGTGAGTGGGATTCCAGGGCACCGCCTGGTAAGCTGGTGAGGGCGCCTGGAAGACCGGCGGTGCAGCTCCCCCGTAGTACATGCCATACGAAGATGGCGGGGCATCGTATGCGCCACCATAGGCGCCGGGAGGAGCACCGAACCTGCCATAGTGTGGGGCTGCATGGAACGTAGGTGGTGGCGGCGAAGGACGTCCGAACGGGTCGTACGGTCACATACGCACGGTGCCGGCCCAAGGGTGCACGAATGATGGGTGCACACCCGCACCATGGGGAGCGCTGCTCTGTCCACCCGGGACTGCACTAGCGTTGGGTGCTGGAGGGCCGCCACTAGCAGGGGCGCCGCGTCCACCGCGGCCACGACGGCGTCCGGTGCGCTGGCCCCCGGTCGGTGCAGCAAGACGGGGAGCAGGAGGCGCGCTCGAACGTGGAGGGGCAGCCGCGCCAGGTGCCGCTGGACGCGGTGTCGCAGCGACGAGGGCGGCTGGCGGGGACGGAGGACGGGCGGCGATCTCCATCTCCTCCAACAGGAGGTGTGTACGGGCTTCAGAGAACGTCGGGAACGGCCTGTGCATCTTGAGAATGGACACCATGTGGCGAAACTTGCCACTGAGGCCGCGGAGAAGCGTGAGCACCATCTGTCGATCGCCAATGGGGTCGCCGAATTCGGCGAGGGAGGCGGCCATGGACTCAAGACGGCAGTAGTCGGTGATGCTCAGGGACTGCTGGCGGAAGTTGTGGAACTGCGTCTCGAGGAGAAGGGCATGTGACTCCTTCTGGCCGAGGAATTCATCCTCAAGGTAGCACCAAGCATTGCGGGTAGGGCCTTGCCGCATCATCAGCGACTGCTGCAGGTCGCTGGAGACGGTGCCGTAGATCCACGTGAGGACGTAGCAGTCCGCCTGGACCCATGCCGGGCATGCAGGGAACGCCTCATCCTCGAGAACATGGCGTGCGAGGGCATATTTGCCGAGGACGGTGAGGAACATGCCGCGCCACTTGCTGTAGATGTCCGTGGCCTTGTCGAGGACGATGGGGATGAGCGCCTTGACGTTGACGACGGCAGTCGCTTGTGCCCAGAGAGCCTCGTGTGCCTGCTCGTACTTGTCTAGGGCAGCAGCACGGAGGCGAGCCTCCTCGGCCCGGCGTGCCACTTCGGCGCGGGCAACGGCCTCGGCCGCGAGACGATCGGCGGCCTCCTTGTCCTTAGCCGCCTGGGCAGTCGTGGCTGCGGCATTGTCGTCCACCATGGATCGGCGTGTTAGACATAATCTTGTTGTTTAGGTGTTTATGTGAATTTTCAGTCGTGTCATGTTTGTTTTACTAGCATGTGTATGCGTGAGTTAGTTTGATCAGAGAGATTAGGATCTGCATGTCAGTGGCTTGGAGGTGCGGTCAAGTCAAGCAAACATGCAGGTGCCGTGAAGAGCGAATCAACTAGCTAACGGTGATCTGCATGTAAGTAGATGTGTGCTGCATGTAGGGAGGTCAGTTAGTGAGTTAGTGGTGAAGCCACGGAGTGCTCGGCCGAGGTGTGCGGCCGGACGTGGTGGTGGTGTGTGTTTATTTAAACTAATGTAATCAGTGTGCATTTGTGCGTGTGGTGAATAGAAGTGCGAGTGCTGGTGCTGGTGTGCAGCATCGGGAAAGAAATTCCTTGTGTGCGAGTGTTCTTGAGTTCTTCTGTTAGCTTCTTTCTGTAGTGTGTAATCCATCACGAGTGTGTGATCTTGTGAGCTACTTCTTCATCTCAAGTCCTTGTGTGAGCCGTGAGAGTGAGTCTAGAGTGAGCTTGGGCCATCAAGTGGTATCAGAGCCATGACAAGTGAAGGAGTGTACACGCCGCCGAGCCGCCGCGGAAATGGCGGTGGAAACGGTAGCGATGGCGACAACGGCGGCCAAGGCAGCCGTGAGCTTGCTGTGCAGCAGGTGAAGGAGGCGGGGGTGACGCTACGTTACCCCATGCTCGGAGAAAACAACTATGGTGTTTGGGCGGTGAAAATGAAAATTTTCATGCGCGCACAAGGTGTATGGGCTGCCGTGAAGGGCAACGTAGCCGATGAGAAGATGGACCAAATGGCTCTCGCCACCATTGTCCAAGCTGTGTCGGAGGCCGTGGTGATGGCCATATCCGAGAAGGAGACGGCGAAGGAGGCATGGGATGCCCTCAAGTAGATGAACATGGGTGAAGAGCGTGTCAAGAAGGCTCGAGTACAAACCCTCAAGAGGGAGCTTGATGGTATGTACATGAGTAATTCTGAGAAAATTAATGATTTTGCTTTAAAGGTTACCACGATCGTGAACGAGATTCGCTCTCTCGGCACGAAAGTGGAGGAGACCACGGTGGTGGAGAAGCTCTTGCATTCCGTTCCCGACAAGTTCCAACCCCTCATAAGCACCATCGAGCAATGGGGGGATGTGTCGGAGATGACGGTGATGGAGACGATCGGGCGTTTGCGGGCGTTCGAGGAGTCTTCAAAGGGGCAACGACGTAACAAAGAGGGGGAGCAGCAGCTGCTGGTCGCGGAAGCTGAGCCGCGATTCACGCGTGCTGAGTGGGAGGTGAAAGTAGCTGAAGAGAAGAGGAGCGGAGGTGGCTCCGGCAGCGGTGAGAAGAAGTACCGCGGTAAGTTCGACAAGTCGAAGATCGATTGCTGCAACTGTGGTGAGTTCGGACACTTCGCCGATGAGTGTCCTGCAGGGAAGAAGGTAACCAAGGCGGTGGCGCAGCTTGCCATTGCGGACGCCGACGACGAGCCGACGCTTCTTTGAAGCCTAATGTGGAGGTGATGAATAAAAGACAACAAGATTAGGAGGTGATTGTTAGACATAATCTTGTTGTTTAGGTGTTTATGTGAATTTTCAGTCGTGTCATGTTTGTTTTACTAGCATGTGTATGCGTGAGTTAGTTTGATCAGAGAGATTAGGATCTGCATGTCAGTGGCTTGGAGGTGCGGTCAAGTCAAGCAAACATGCAGGTGCCGTGAAGAGCGGATCAACTAGCTAACGGTGATCTGCATGTAAGTAGATGTGTGCTGCATGTAGGGAGGTCAGTTAGTGAGTTAGTGGTGAAGCCACGGAGTGCTCGGCCGAGGTGTGCGGCCGGACGTGGTGGTGGTGTGTGTTTATTTAAACTAATGTAATCAGTGTGCATTTGTGCGTGTGGTGAATAGAAGTGCGAGTGCTGATGCTGGTGTGCAGCATCGGGAAAGAAATTCCTTGTGTGCGAGTGTTCTTGAGTTCTTCTGTTAGCTTCTTTCTGTAGTGTGTAATCCATCACGAGTGTGTGATCTTGTGAGCTACTTCTTCATCTCAAGTCCTTGTGTGAGCAGTGAGAGTGAGTCTAGAGTGAGCTTGGGCCATCACGGCGGAGCGGATCGCGTGGCAGGGGGCGGAGTGTCGCGATCGCGTGGTGGAGCCGAGGCGGCGCGGACGAGTCGCGGACGTCGCGTCGTCGCGTCACGTGGGGCGCCTAAACCGGACGAGCGAAGGACGGTCGTCGGGCGGTGCGGACGTCGCGTCACGCGAGGGCGCGCCGAGTCGCGGACGCCAGAACCGCGCGGGCGATCGGGATCAGCGGCCACTCCCGGTGAGAGGGTCAGCATGGGGTGTGGGCGATCAGAGTGGAGCACCGACGATGGGTTCGCCGCACACCCGGCGATGGAGGCGGGCATGGGGCGGCGACCGGATCGACAGCGGCGCTGGGGTTGCGGAAGAGTAGCGGATCAGAACCGCGAAAGATACCATGAAAGAGTTTATGGAATGACTGATTGTATTCCACGACAATATCTCAGTACATATGGAGGCCAGGGTAGCTCATAAGCCAACCGCACAGGCGTACATGCCACTAATCAAGGGCAACCTATTATAATTACATTTGCTATAATTACAATAGGCTAACACTGATCACTGATTTCCATAGATGTGAACGGCGTGCCTGAAGAATTAATCGTCTTGCCGCGCTGGCTCTGATTCCTTTTCCATGCCTCTCTATCCATGCCCAAGTTGTTGCATGCTTTGCTGATTTTCTTCTCTTCTTGTGTTATGAATTAAATAGATCTAATCATGTTCCTAACGCTCGACAGCAACAGAAATAATCTTGCCTCTCGTGTATCCTCTCTCTTATCTGTTCCTTCGTGAGGTGGTGTTAGTAAGATTGGTTTACATGTGGCCCACAAAGTTAAACATGGATGGATTTTACAATCTACGGTGACGATAATATCATTTACTTAATTAATGGCCAAAATTTTTTTGATTAACGTGAGAGTTCCTATAAAATCAAAGTCTCATGGGGTTGTTTTGATCATTAGAATTCTATTCTAAAATGAAATTATTAGGATTTGGTTCGAGTAGTAGTGATTGCTTCTTTCTAGATTCCAAGCCGAGTTATATACTGCATTCTATAGAGAGACAAAAGAGAGTAAAAGTCTCTTATTTTCCGTGTGCATTTTTCAAACTTCTAAATGTTGTATTTTTTAGAAAAATTCTATAGAAAAGTTGCTTAAAAAAATCATATGATTCTTTTTCAAGTTTGAAATAGTTAATATTCAATTAATCACACGTTAATAGCTTGTCTCGTTTGTTTTACATATCTCCTCAATCTTCTCTTTTTCTCTTCTCTCAATCACTCCCTTAAGACTACATCCACATGACGAATCAAATCATATAGCAGTAGAACATGAAGCAACTGACTTATTATTGATTATTCCCTTGTGTAATTAAGCATGTTGCTACATCTTTTAGTACTATATACGGTTAACAAAACAGCCCCTGCTTTTTTTAGCTGCCATGGCAAATCAAGCAGTTGCAGGTGTGAAAATCACTGCACCAATAGTCTTGGACTTTCCCCTTCTTTATAAGACCTTCACCCCAACAACTAAATTTGCAGAACCCTTTGGTACAGCCCACTACCCAGCCAATGTCAATAATACAATCCTCTGCGAAAAAAGATTAACTACCACTTCTTATAATGCTTATCATCAATCAGACTATCACCATTCAGAACATGCATGAAGAAGGAATCTGATCTATAATGAATATGAACAAAGCACCAGTTAACTATAATTCCATAATTTATTAATTTTTAGATATCATCCCACGTAATTCACATAATATCTCAATATATCTCTCCATCATTTTTTATAATATCCAATACACCTATATAGTTCATCCTTATTTAGTTAATGATATTTCTCTCTTATCTCATTAATCCAATATCACATCAATTGTTTTCTTCCTCATTTTCTTCTCTCATTAAACCACATCATTTTACTTTTATATTTCGATATCAACTTATGTAATTATCATAAATCATATCAACTTATGTAAGCTTATATCGTCTAGCTATTTTACAAATTATTTTTACTTATTACTATCATATTAAACTCCCACAGCAACGCGCGGAGTTTCACCTAGTTAAAGAGATATTCCTCTACCATACAGCATATAGTTTTTCTGTAAGGTTATTGAGGATCATACATTTTATTCGAAATTTATTTGTGGTACATCCCTATACATAGCGGTCTCACAAATGAGCATTAGAGATAAAGAGGCGTGCAAGTGGTAGTGGTACCCTATGTTGTCCCCTCAAAAGAGTAGTAAATGACTGTTGTGAGCTCATCATATCAATCAGCTCAAGCTATACCAACACACACAATCCCTGTTAACAAAACACAGACAGACAAAGACCCAATAAACATAGTACAGACACAGTACTGCATGTTTCAAAGACAACTAGTAAGCAAACTAGCATATATATATATATATATATATATATGAAATAAAGAAATAAGGTTGATGGCAAATATGGCAAGCTTATTCTTAATCAATATTGTCTACGGGATGAGTTCTAGCCTGATCGGCATGGGAGGCTCTAGGAGTTGATCGAGTTTGCACAAACACAAGAATGGCCTACTTGGTTGGGGATCTGTGTTCAATATATAATCTCTCAGAGGGGTTGCATAAGCTGCCATTGCGCAGGGAGTTTCTTAAGGTTGTGAGCTCAGGATTGCAATTAGCAATACAAGCGGAGTCAACTGTCATCAACGAACCTTTCATTCTCGAGTAGTTGTCCTCTGGCGCGAACATCTCACGATGAAGCGACCACGACAAGATTTGTCTGCAGTGGACTACACCTCGTGCATCTGTGCTCCTGCGTTTGTCTACCTTAGATGCTCTTAGACAAATTTCGCGGACATTGATTTGCATGTTATATATCCACTAATGTGTTAGCAGAAATGCTAGAGATTATGTCTCCTGCATACATATCCATACACAAACTAAGTTCATGGAAATGGTACTAGGGAATTTAATCCAATCAAAATTTTGTTGACCTATGTGACTGGTGCCTAATACTAAGCCTTTAGCATGAAACATGATCTGCTATAATTGTTTCAAATCCTAGTCTTGTACTACCAGTCTACTTTTCCCTAGAAACATGATCTGCTTTAATTAGTAAACTTTGAATTCTTTCATGCACATTTAAGTTTAGAAACGGTAATTAAGGGCATTAATGATTTCTCTTTTTGGGGTTGATTTATCAATTGAGAGAAGAAAATGTATTTTTATAGGAAAAACAATTATAATAGTAAATGAACAACATTTGTTCTAGCTCTTTTTTGGCTGATTTATTAATTGACGGGAAGCACGATATATTGGTTACTGCCATACTAGCTAGGAAAGCACTAGTGGTATATGTGTTCAAATCCATTCGTTCATGGAGAAACTAGCTTGGTACCACTTATATTTACAAATACAGGTGTAAGAAATTAGGAAAGTGCCACTGGTTTTCAGCACAAGCTGCTGCTTTCTGAATATCTTCATAGAGAATCATATAGATGAGTCGGCATAGGAGGCTCTGGGAACTATATATGTTTGGAGAACTTATGGGACATCATGTTTGGTTGCCGATCCATGCTTCAGCTGCACAAAACCGCGCTTAGTGAGGTTCCGTCTGCATCAACCTTAGTCCAAGTCTGATCGATGCGTACTAACGCATGCATTTTGTGATTCAAGGCAGCCTCGATGTTTCTATATGGTGGTACCATATAAGATGAGAACTCCCAGCTATTGGCATGGACTGGAGGGTGTGAAAATTCAGTTTCGAGAAGAGATGTGATGCTTGGGTGTCAATCCATGCCACACATTGATCCCCAGCATTCATCACCTTGCAATGAGCCCAAGCTAGTTTTACGATTGCTTCCTGATTCCTATAACATAAATACAAAGACGAAGGATATGTTCAATGAAGAAAACCCCCCATAACATCGACTAGAAAAAACTCGACCTGTGGGTGGTAAGACAGCCCCTAGGCATTTTGCATAGAAGAGAAAACCTCCGAACCCTTGCCCACCCCTTACACAGTGGCACCGTAGTCGATCTGGGCTGGGCCTTAGACCTGTGTTTTGGCGTGGGACGTACGAGGGTTTTTTTTTAACCCCAGCCTTAACTTTACTCCAATGAGGAGTCGAACCCAGGACTTAAAAGTGCTACTAGAGCCACTTAACATAAGCTATAAAAAGGCACATAAAGTAAATTGAGATATTCCTTGAGGTCTTATCTCTGTACAAAAAGAATACAAGATCTGTCATATATATTCCTCCCCAAACAAATCGATGAGAGTCACAATGCAATTAAAAAATGCATATATAACTACTTTTGTTGTGATGCACATGGACACCTCTAGGCACTACTAGAAAAACCCTCATATGGACCAGCTTATAAGTGCCGGTTTATTTAAAACCGGCATCTATTGACCTTTTTCCACCTCCTGCGAGATAAAAAATAGAGAACTGACACCTTTGAACAACTATAGGTGCCGGTTTTGAAAAAAAAACTGACACCAATACTATTAGTACCGGATTTTTTAAAAAAACCGACACCTATAATATATTATAAATGCCGGTTAATTAAAAACCGGCACCTATAATATATTGTAGGTACCGGTTTTATTAAAAAACCGGCACCTAAGAATCGAGCCGAGCCAGCAAGAGGATGAGCTGAGCCGGCGGGGCCCACCATGAGGAGATAAAGGCGCCACCACCTCTAGATCGATGTCGAGGAGATCCAGCTCGCTTTCTCGGTCCCCCTCTCTCTTGGCTTTCTCTCTCTCGCTCTCCGGCGTCGGTGGCCCGTTGGGAGGGAAGGCGGCGACGACGCCCTCCCCTCCGCCAGATCCGGTGGGAAGGGAGACGGCGGTGGCCCGGCGGTCTCTCTCTCTCGCTCTCCATCAGTCCGCGTCGGCGGCCCGGTGGGAGGGGAGGCGATGGCGGCCCAGCGGCACCGGCTCGGCGGCTCTGGTGACACTCTCCCCTCCGCCAAATCTGGGGGAAGGGGAGGTGGTGGGAGGGGAGGCGGCGGGACCGAGGGACGACTAGGGTTCCGGCGGCCACGCGAGGCAGCTCCGGCGACATCAAAGGTCAGTCCCCCCCTCGTCCTCCCTACTCCTCTCCACTCTCCCTCGCCATCCTCTCTCTCGCTGATCTCACCGCCGGGATGGCAGCAACGACCTCTCCTTCCTATGAATGTATCTATGAAGGTATCTGCGAATGCATCTGTGAATGTTTGATGTGAATGTATCTGTGAATGTTTGATGTGAATGTATCTATTATTGTTTGTGATGTGAATGTATGAATTTGTGATTATCTGATAATTTGCCTCATTTTCTTTTAGATTTTTTTTTGGTTTTGAGGCATCGGCTCGAATTGAGCCAAGCTAAGCCATCTTTTTTTTTTGCGATCCATACACCTCAAAGGTGCTGGTTCTTGAACCGGCATCATTGACGATACTCATAGGTGCCGGAAGCTGGGTGCCGGTTGCAAAACCGACACCTATGTGGGGTCGGCAACCGGCACCAAAAGGGTGTTGTGTAGTAGTGAGGCACACAAATAATACAAGCTGCCAAGCTGATGTTCTTTCTGTGAATTGATGAGAAAGCAGGAAGGTGAGTGAGCGAAATTGAAAAGGTGGCTAGGCCGTCGCATATAATTAGCATAAGCCTAGACATCCAATTCCATCTGTTCTTCGTTGATAAACAATGGGAAATGATAGAGGAAGAGCATGGCGACAGTGAAGGACAAAAAGATAGACTTGACCGATTGGCATGGGAGGCAGCTGGAATTCAGTCTTGAGGACTTGGTAACATTCAAGCTCGTGGAACAGATCTTGTGCAGATAGTGTCAAGAGACATCGCTCAGCTGATAGACTGTGATGATACGTTGTCTCAGAATTTCTGCAGTTAGTCGTGGTAAGAGTCATGAGACAAGGATCCCCAGCATTCTCGATTCTTGTTCATCAACTGGTTTGTGTTCATGCCATTTCCAGTTGATGATTTAGTATTGGGTGTGCGTGTTGCCCAGCAACGGAGCTGAACGGTCGAGTAGTGGCTAGCTCTTGATTGCATCCTCAATGCTGAATAAAACTTTTGATCTGATGTTCAAACTACTTGATCAAGTGCCCACCACCTGATGTTCAAACTACTTGATGTTCAAACTTTTACAGAGAGTAGCACATCAAGCTTTTTGTGTGACTGTTGCAGCAGCTTCAAAGGTTGATGACTCAGATTAGTTTTGGTACGGGATTGTTATGGATGTGAGGACCCCATCGAAGAGAGTTTTGGAAATCCAACATCCTCCACATGGTCCTCAGGCAGTGGTGACGTAGTTATGCTCTCCCTCGTTTATTCACTGCGGCCTTGCGAGACCCATCTGACAGTTTGACAGCCTGACTGTAAAAGTCCATGGCATCAGCTATTAAAAGCAGGCAAGTAAACTGAAAAATGGTAGAGGTGTTAGTGAATAGAGGTTTATTACTTGCGTACATAAAAGCCCATGGCATGCATCGACTATAAAAAGCAGGCAGAGTAAAACTGAAAGAATCCTTAAGGTCCTAAGTTTTTTTTAGATAATGCTTTTCGGTCTTATATAAATGTACCAAAATAAGAAATACTACAATAGTGTTATGTGCTCATTTGCATAAAGGAAAAGAGTCCATGAGAGTTGCATTGAAGGAATGTGTAGAGAACTATGTTGTCAAGATACTGGCCATGGGAGGCATCTGGAAATGAAGTGAAGCCACTTAAGCTGTAGGTTCTTCTCATATACTTCGGGAGCAGCCGATAAGCTGTTCAGCAAACTGCCTCTAGGCACATGCATCTTGCAAGCTGATGATGCAATGTCTGTGACTTGATGAGGGATGGGAGTGAATAAAACTGAAAGCCTGGAAGCCATTGCACTTAACTTCCTCCGTACCTTGTAGATAAACATCAGTGGTTGATGATACAGGAAGAGTAAAGCGATGGCGAATCACAAATGATAGTTAAATGCGACCGATTGGCATGGAAGGCAACTGGAATTCGGTGTTCAAGACCTAGTAACTGTCTAGATCTTTGAAGATATCTTGTCCAGTGAGTGGCAAACGGTATCACTCAGCTGCATAGATTGTCATGATACCTTGTATCAGAATCTGTGCTGTTGGTTTTGGTTAGAGATATCTGGGATGGGTTCCTGGCGTGCTCAATTCTCGCTCATTGGTTGGTTCGGGTTGTAGCCCTCTTCCAATTGAGCCTCACTACGGTGCTCTTTACTAGTAGTAGAAAAAAAATCTGAACTGTTGATCTCATTTAATTGAAGGGTTTAGATTTATTTGTACTACCACCCTAGTTAGCGGTAGTAGAAACGTCAAGGAACATTATTGTCTAAAAAGAATAGGTGCGGAGGGGTATAATCATCAATTAGCAGTGACTAAACTTTTTTTTCCTTTATTTTGCTTTTTCGATGGAGTATGAGCGATACCAACGCAATGAATGACCACATATCAATCTAGTCAGAAAAAACATAAATGACAAAGTTATCCCTAATCACCGTATTAATAAATTACTGATTTATCTTTAATACTACTGGCAGTATTATACTATCAGCAGAGAGCACCGGATTATCGCTCTTTCCAATTGGTTTAATGTTAGCAATTATCGTTGCTCCTCAATGGTGGCTACCGATCGAACACAGCCTAGCTCTTGATTGCATTATTATTGCTGAAGAAAAATTTTGTCTGATGTTCAAACTGCATGTTCGAGTGGCCATCTTCATGGAGCTGTACAATCTTTGTGCACAGAAATTAAAATGGCATGCCAATTCATTCTACAGAAATTTCCACGGATCTAACCAGAGGAAACAGGGCTGTCTCTTATGCCCCTGAGGTATCATTTTGGAAAGTAGACTGTTTTGATGGGGTGTAATAGTAGAAAAGCAAATACAAGCAATAATGCAATGGTGGCCAATATGTTGATAGGCGCAGATCAAGATGACAATGTCAGAAAGCATGAGCATGTTTTCCCTGTAATCCCCATCAGAAAGGGATTGGATATAATTGAGAGCTTGTTCGATTAATCCCCATGATGAAGGGATTTGAGAGGATTATGAGGGATTAATTCCGCACATACATCTCAATAGGTGTGTAATTAATCTCATCTCATATCCCCTTTAATCCCGATTGGTAAGGGATTAACTGAACAACCCATGTAAGAGATGGTAGATAGTGCCTGCAAGTGTGTGGAGTGTACTAAACTGGTAATGATATGATGTATTAAGGTTGTTAAGTGCAGGAATGAGTATGAGAATCGGTATAACCATCACCATCAAAAACTCCAGAGAAGAGAGGAGATGGTACAAAAGTTGCATGTTGTGGCCAGCAACAAAAGGAACAGAAGCTGGACTGTCGGTTTCAGATTGATGCTTCACAATAGTGAATGAATCACTTTAATTTAGGGCCTGTTTAGATCCTTCAAAATGGCAAAACTTTTGCCATTTTGAAGCACTTTTTGGCAAAATGGATCTAAACAATAAGGTGGGAAAATTGTAACTTTGTATTTGGCATTTGGCAGTCTGGACTAGCAAATTTCGCCAAAAAGTGCATAGGGACGCGGACCACCCCTCACGGACGCGCAATACCCGCTCACTCTCTCTCTTCCGTGATTCCGTCGCACCCTCTCTCTCTCACCACCAAAAAAATCCCCATCCTCTTCTTCCCTTGCTCTGCCTCCTCCTCCGCCGATCTCCCCCGTGGCCCTGCCTCTTCCTCCCTTGCTCCGCCTCCTCCTCCGCCGATCTCCCCCGTCGCAAGCGCTCACGCCCGCTCCACCTCAGCCGCCGCTCACGCTCGCTTCCGACTCCCTTGCTCCGCCATCGATTTCGCTCGCCGCACCAGGTCACGGCAGCCTCGACCTCCGCCGATCTCCCCCGCCGCACCAGTCCGGGGTGGAGATGGACGACGACGGATACGGCGATGGCTCCGGCACGAGGGACTTCATGTCGCAGTCCGATTCACACGCCTCCCACGACGAGCTCGACCCCTACACCGACTCCCCGTACTACACTGGATCCCGCAGCGGCAGTGCCTCCAGGATAGGCATGGCCGCCCTCGACCTCAACTCCGGCGGGGATGGGTGGCCGGATTTAGGGAGCTACGAGGGTCTTCTTCGATCCGGCTCGCAAGGAGGCGTCATCGGCGAATCTGGGAGCCACCATCGCTTCACCTCGCAAGGAGGCGGCTCTGCTGACCTCCCTCCCGTGTGTGCTATGAGCCGGACACTGGGCTTACGCTCGGCCCGCCCTGCTCCATGTGGCCGAGGCGCCACGACAGCTCGCGCCAATTCCTCATCGTATGGAGGTGGCCGTGTGGCGCCCGCGGCCGGAGCCAGGGGCCGTGGGGGTGGTCGAGGCACACAGGCGACCGGAGCCAGGGGCCGTGGTGGTCGTCGATTCGCGGCTGCCACCGTCTCTGAAGACACCTTGGACGTCAACTCCGACAACGTCGAAGATGCCGCCGAGCTCCAAGAAATTTTCCAAAATCATGGGAAGGTATGCCGACAAACCATTTCATCTTCGTGGCTGTGCTGCTATGATGTCCTGTGATTCCCTTTGCTTCAATTTTACCATTTCATAAACCTGTGCTGTGCTGTGGTGTACTACGATATAGTTGTGTGCTGCTGTGTGGTGCCCTTTGCTTCATTTGTGACCATATCATAAAGATGTGCTGTGGTGTGATTAGTTTGAAGATTTTAGGAGTTATGTTGCCTTGTGATTTATATACCTGAGCAAAAAATTTGTGATTCATAAGTTTATATACCTGTGATATGTTTATGTCTTGCACTATGATTCCTGTGATCCAGAAGCTATGTTGCATTGTGATTTATGTCTCCTGGACTGTGATATGTTTAGGTTTAATATACCTGTGCTTTGTGATTTGCTCTATTAGGGTTTATGTATCCTGGACTGTGATATGTTTAGGGTTTATGTCTCCTGGACTGTGGTATGTTTAGGTTTTTGTTTCTCTTTAAGTTGTCATAACTGAAGATATATCGGTTTCCCTTAAATCGTGTTAAATATTTTTTGCTTACCGCTATGGGTGGGTTTAGGTTAAACCTGACAGGGCCAATTGGACAGAGGACAATACTAGCTTGCTGTGTGAAATTTGGGTTGACCAGATCAATAAGGGAAACTGCATGAATGGACTCATGCAGAAGACTGGGATGAGGGAGATTATCGCTGCTTATCATGCAGCAACCAACCTGCGGCATGGTAGATCCCAAATTACTAATAGGATTAGGCAACTGAAGGGATTATGACAATTCATTCAAACCCTACGCACAAACACTGGATTAAGCATTAGAGAGGATGGGACTGTGGATACAAGTGACCAATGGTGGAAAGATAACACTAAGGTAATTGGGTAGTTAGTTCATTCTTAGATGTTATACATGCCAAGATAAACATGCCCTCACTATGGTTAGTTCTGCAGGGCCACCCAGAGTGGAAGAAGTTGAAGTGGGGATGGCCGCAATACATCGATGAGATGGACCAGATGTTCTTGGGTGTAGCTGTTGATGGCTCAACTTCTTTTGTCCCTGGGTTTAATGCTACAGCCCCTATCCCAGTTGATGATGAGGAGGAAGATGCAGATGAAGTGCCTACCCCAGTTAGCAACCCTAGTCAAAAAAGAGCCAGTAGCACTAGCACCACTGCATCTAGCCCAAACAAGAAGTCAAAGGCCTCGCAGTTAAGTCCATGAATACTTTCATGGATCATAATATTAGGCTTCAAGCTGAGAGGAACGAAATGATTCGAACACATTTGATGACTGAGAAGAATGAGAGGCGAGAAAATATTAGACTTGTCCAACAATTTGGTAGAGAGTGTGGTGTAGACGAAAAGAACACTGAGTTGTGGATAGCTGTCTACAAAATCACTTGCAGTGACGGTCTCATGGATTTTTTCCTAGGCACAACGGACAACGAGGCTAGGATGTCCTTCATTAAGGCAGCAGCCGATGGGAAGGTTTAGAGTAGAAGTAGTCAATGTTGTCATTTGAACTATCTAGTTGTCGTCATGAACTATGTCGTATGCATGTTCTATGTTATTGTCATTTCAACAATGTTGTGACATGAAGTGTGATGTTTTTTTTTTGAATATAGGAATTATGCTTGTATGAATTATGGACATTTTGAATGTCACCTTCTGCTTTTATGACTTATGTTCACTGTAAATGTCACACAGGATAAATTGTTGGATCTTTTAACAGAAGATGACAACTCTGGGGTAATACTTGGTATGTTCATGTATGCCGAACACTTTGACAAATACTACAATAGGGGTCCACCAAGAACCTTTGATGTATTTGGACTGCAATGGGTAGGGAGGAGGCTGGCTAATAGGAATAAATGCTACAATATGTTTAGAATGACACCCACTTTGTTCCATCGACTTCATGATGTTTTGGTTGATTCATATGAACTGAAATCTAGTAGCAAGAGTAGTTCTATTGAGGCTCTAGGAATGTTTCTTTGGATAGTAGGAGCACCACAATCAGTTAGGCAAGCTGAGGATAGGTTTGAGAGATCATTGGGCACAATTCACAACAACTTCTACAAAGTTTTGAAATGTATGGTAAAGCTAGCTATAGACATCATGTAACGCCCGTTTTGTCGCGGCGTTAGCGGGAAAACTAATCTGCTAAAAACTCTATTTGCGAAAGTTTGCTCTTCGGTTGAGTCTTGTCGTGTGCCAAGGTCTCGTGTCTCCCCTCTCAGTTCAATCCCGGAGAAAACCGCGAAATCGGATTTCGAATCCGAGCCCTCAAACTCCTCCTTTTAATCTCTCAGGTAAAGTCTAAGTTTCCTCCCTCTGCCCTCAGGCCGGTTTCTTTCTCGGCCTGCCCTTTTTCTTCCCTGGGCCATCTCCCGGCCCAGCTCTCTCCCGCGGCCTGCCTCGGCTCGCGCCCCCTCTTGCTGGGCCGCGTGCCGCCTCGGCCGGTCCGCTCTGGCCCGCGCCCCCCGGCCACGTGCGCCGCACGTGCCAGGGAGAGCCGCGTCGCCCCCAGCCGCGCCGTTCTTCTCTCTCCCTCTTCTCCCCAACAGCTCCCGCCGGGCCGTTTCGTCCTGCGCCGCTCCCGGCCCCGCCTGCGCGCGTGCCGCCAAGGGGCCGAGCGCGCGCCCCTCGCCCCGCGCGCGTCCTTGCCCAAAGCGGCATGGGGACAGTCCCCTTTCCCCTTCCCCCTTTTTTCTTTTCCTCGGTCGCCGACCGCCGCCGACGTCATCCGCTGCCGCCGCTCGGCCGCTAGCGCGGAGGGCACAGCGCGGTCCCCGCGCCCTCAAACCGCCTCTCCCCGCTCAGCACCGCCTCTCCCCGGCCGAACCGACCTAGCGCCCCTCCCCTTTAAAATCCCCCTCCCCTCTCGGCCGCCGTTGCCAGCGCCGCCGAGCTCAATCCTCTTCCAATCCGTCGCGCCGTCGCGCCACCTCCCCTCTTGCTGCCCGCCGCCGCGAGGAGAGGAACCCGGCGCCCTCTTCTTCCCCGGCTCGGGACCGCGCCACGCCGCCGCCCCGCGCCGTCTTCCTCTTCCCCGATGAATCCTCCCCGTCGCGGTAAACCCATCTCTCCCCTCCACCTCCCTCCATTTTTCCCTCGGTTTAGGCCGCTAGTTAGCCGTAGAATCCCCCTCCGGCCACCGTCGTGGCCGCCGTCCCCTCCTCCGCCCCCTCTTCGCGCCGCCGTTGCTGCCGCCGCCGCGCACCGTTGATGGTCGCCGTCGCACCCCCGCGGCCCGATCCAAGCCGTTGGCTCGGTTTCCCTCTCTCTCCTCCCGTCGCCGGTGCCCGCCGCCCGCCCACGCTGGCTCGCCGCCCCGCCGGAGCCCGCACTCGTCGCCGGCCGTCCGATGCGGCCTCCTCCTCTCTGTCCGACGTGGAGTCCACGTGGACGCCACGTCCGCCGTTCTGGGTCCCACGGGGGACCGGTCAAAATGGCCTCCCTCTCGCATCGGCCGGGCCGCGTCGCCAGACCGGCCATCTGGGCCTCCTTGGCCGACCGGCCCAGTCGGCCATCGGCCCCTCGGCCACTCGGCCTTTTTCGCTCACGGGCTGCGCCCTCAAGCGTCGGCCTACTCGACCCCCCGCCATCGGCCTCCGGCCCATCGGCCGCTAGGCCCATCGGCCTATCCCCCGCTCGCGCGCCGATCGGCCATGGGCCGATCCCTTCGGGCCGTTGGCCCAATTATTTCGGCCGCGCCCATTCTATTCTTTGGGGCTGCCCTTAGCCGCCCAAAATAAAGTCTAAATGGCATCCCTCCTTTTCTTTTTCCAGGGAATTAATAATTCTTTTTCTTATTCCAGAAAATCCTTTAATCTTCGAAAATTCATATCTTTTCAACCGTTCGTCCGATTAACCCCGTTCCACTTCCAAAATTCCTCAAAAATCGAGATCTATCCAATGGCATGCTTAGTGGTCTTTAATAGGGCCTCTTTTATCGCTTTGTTGAGTCGTCTCGTTTCATGTGTAGTCTCGGAGCCCGAAGAACCGCAGTGCGCGGATTTCGAGGAAGAAGCCCAAGATCTCGAGCAAGGCAAGTCACCTTTGATCAATTGAACCTATAGTTTAAATTAAGTATTTTGATTCCGCAAACTATGCATTAATTAGGTTACACTTGGCACTTGGCCTCGGTTTGCAATACAACCGGCAGGCCCTACCCATTTGCTGCATTCACCTTCCTTGATATTTGAATACCCTAACACCCTTGTCACCCCTCAGGTGAAGCCTCGGTATCCGTACCTCGCGTACGAATATCGAGACTCCCCTCAAACTTTAAAATTGATCACCTGGGTAAAACTTGAGTTTACAAAATGCTTGGAAAACCCGACACTTGGGTCGGTGCCTTGAAAACTAAAGTGAGTTTCTAAAACTCGCGGTACGGGAGACGTACTGGAGGTACGGTCTGCCCGTTCTCGCTCTAAGGACCGATTCCTTGGGAATTACATCCGAGCATATGTCAAGTACGACCACATGGGTGATATGGGACGCCCCTGGCTGAGTAATTAGCTAGGCCAGGGAAATCTTGATGCCAAGGGACAAGTGGATTCGCCGGGGTGGTGTCGGGGAGGACCCCTGGGCTTCCTGGCACAGTATGGTCTGGGACCTAACCTGGTGTTGGTCCGTGGGACCCCTCCCGTTGGCATAAGATGACCCTGAGTCGGCTTTCGAAATGCCTTGTCGTGAAAGCCTCAAGGTCGCCAGACGTGACCGAGAGTCGCGGGCTGGGTGATTCGGGGTTAGTAACGTCGTGTGGGTAAAGTGTACCCCCTCTGCAGAGGTTAACAACTGTTCGAACAGCCGTGCCCACGGTCATGGGCGGATGTGAGGTGATTCCTTAGCGTAGTTTTAATTGGGATCCTTGTGAACTGCTGTTGGTGTGAGATTTCCTTCCTGTGCTTAAGTTTGGGCTGTTGAAGCAGCCGGTGTCGGTGAACGATTGGCAGGGAGCCTCTCGTTCCGACGTGTTTGATTTGTGGCTGTTGGTGCAGCCGGTGTTGGTGAGCGATTGGCAGGGAGCCTCTCGCGTGTGGCTGTTGGAGCAGCCGGGTCGGTAAACGATTGGCAGGGAGCCTCTCGTGCCGACAAGAATCAATCGATACATTTTCACTGCTCCGGCCGGATGAGACGCACTTTCTCGTCCGCGCCGTTGAGAAGCACTACTTAGATGTTTCTGAAAGTCTTAAACTAAAATCAATTGTGAAAAACAACTGGCTTTCCCTTGAAGCTTGCATTAAACACTTAATTTCCCCTGACTTGCTGAGTACTCCCGTACTCACCCTTGCTCTATATAATTAAACCCCCCCCAGTTCTCGAAGACGAAGAGGTGGACCCTGCTGATGAAGAGTTCTTCCAGGAGCAAGCAGACTTCGAGCAGTAGTAGGGTTTCGGCCTTTCCCCAAGGCTTTGCTTGTGGCTTAGGGCTAGTCTCCGCTTTCCGCTTCCGCCTTTTTGTAATGCTGTTGTGAACTCGGGTTCTGTCCGCAGTTCCAACCTTGGTTGTAATCCTACTCTTAATAAAGAGACCGCTGTTGTTGTGATATTCTGTCTTCCTGTTGTACCAGCGCTATTTCCTGGGACTGGTACAGGCATACAGGTTAATTTGGATCGCCTTACACTGGCCTGCCGCTCGGGGCTAGTTTGTGGGCGTGACACATCATTAAACCAATTGACCCGGAATTTCAGAAGTGTTCACTCTAGGTTAATGAACGAAGGTTCCATCCCTTCTTTGATGGCTGTATTGGAGCATTTGGCATGGCACACACATACCTTGCGTGTGGTGTCCAAACAATAAGGTGGGCTCAGTACATGTGCCGCAAGAAAATGACAAACACAAAATGTGCTTAGCTCTTTGTGACTTTGATATGAGATTCACGTTTGTCCTTGCTGGATGGCCTGGTTCTGTACATGACATGAGGGTGTTTTACTGATGCTACTACCAAGTGGCAGTGATGTCTATCCACATCCACCAACGGGTAAAGAACTTTTATCTTTCATTAATTAATATGTGCATGTTTTTACATTTGAATTATACTTACATCGTCGTCTACTTGTGTAGCGAAAAATATTATTTTGGTGGATTCCGGCTACCCTAACCATCCTGGCTACCTTGCACCTTACAAGGGAACCAAGTACCATCTTCTGGGAGTTCCGAGAAGGACCAGGGCCAGAAGGTAAAAAAGAAATCTTCAACTTTGCACATTCATCCCTTAGAAATGTTATCGAGAGGGCGTTTGGAGTTTTTGAAGATGAAGTGGAGGATTTTGTTGCACATGCCCAGTTATCCATCGCAAACGCAAACTGAAATAATAATTGCATGCATGGCATTGCATAATTTCATAAAGGCGAGTGGAACAATAGATAGAGACTTGTGATTTGTGTGATCGTGATGAGAACTACGTTCCACCTGAAACATCGCGTCTCTCAGCCTAGAACCCAGCCAGTAAGAGATGAATCGCCGGTGATGAATGCTTATCGGGACTCGATTGCCAATGATTTGTTCAAGTAGAATATGACTACTGTAGTGTTGTAATATTTTGTGTTGTATGGATTTTTAAAATTGTGTACCGGGACTTTTAATATGTATGTGGACATTTTAATGTTGCTATGCTATGGACTTTTAATAATTATTTGGACATTTTTTGTTGGTATGCTACGCGACAATTTGCGAGCTATTGATACATTTGAACTATCTGGAAATGGTCATTTGGGAGCTGTTGATACATTTGTGCACTGTCAAGCAGCAGCAGCGGCAAGCACAGTAGTACAAGCATGAGAGAGAGAGCTACATTGAGGGGAGAGCAATTAATATAGACAAATATGTCTTTAAGGAAAGAATGACAAAACTTTTGCATGCCTCTAAACACCAATTTGCAAAAATACAATGCCAAAACTTTTGCCACGAAACTTTTGCCATTTGTCATTTGCCATTCCAAATGCCTCTAAACAGGCTCTTAATTGGGTCTGATTGGTTTTAATTAGCTGCAAAGGTAGCAAAATTATTTTATTGTTTCTAGAAGTATTTTTTTTCTCCAACACGCCATGAGAACTGGTGTGTTCATTTCATTAAGAAAAAAGAAAAAATTACAAAGGAGGGAAAAATCCTCTCCAAAAAGTGCTAACGCCCGTTTTGTCGCGGCGTTAGCGGGAAAACTAATCTGCTAAAAACCCTAATTGCGAAAGTTTGCTCTTCAGTTGAGTCTTGTTGTGTGCAAGGTCTCGTGTCTCCCCTCTCAGTTCAATCCCGGAGAAAACCGCGAAATCGGATTTCGAATCCGAGCCCTCAAACTCCTCCTTTCTTTTTCTCTGGAAAAGTCTGGTTTACCTCCCTTGACCTGGGCCGAATTTTCCCTTCGGCTTTCAGCCCCTCTCTTTCCCCCTCGGGCCGCCGCCGGCCCAGCCCCTCTCGGCCTGTTTTCCCCCCTCTCTCTCCTCTTCCTTCCCCGGGCCGCCTCCCGGCCCAGCTCTCTCCCGCGTGCCGCCTCGGCCCAGCCGCCGGCCCGACCGCCTTTGTCCCGCTGGGCCGCGCCAGGCCGCTCGGCTCGCGCGCGCCCAAGCCGGGTCCGCCAGTTTTCTCTCTCTTTTCTCACTCTCTCTTCTCCCCAACGGCTCCCACCGGTGCCGTTCCGTCGCCGCAGACCGCCGCTGGTCCCCTCGGCCCTGCCGCCTGCGCGCTTGCCGCCAAGGCGCTGAGCAGCGCGCGCTCTCCCTCTCCCCGTGCCCTTTCCCATCTCGGCAAGGGGCCGACTCCCCTTTCCTCCCTCTTCTTTTTCTTTTTCCTCGGCCGCCGACCGCCGCCGACGTCACCCGCTGCCGCGCTTGGCCGCTAGCGCGGGGAGCGCCCGCGCGGTCCCCTCTCCGCGAACCGCCTTCACCGGCCAAACCGACCTAGCCGCCCTTAAAATCCCCCCCCCCGCTCGGCCGCATTTCTTCCCCTCGCTCCCGGCCGCCATTGCCGCTTCCCCGAGCTCGCCCCTTTCCCGCCGTCGCGCCGTCGCCCCGTCGCGCCGCCACGTCACCTTCCCTCTTGCGGCCCGCCGCCGTGAGGAGAGGAACCCGGCGCTCTCTTCTTCCCCGGCCCGGGACCGCGCCACACCGCCGCCCGCGTCGTCGCCCTTCTCCGGCTCGCCGTCCCTCCCGCGGTAACGCTCCCCCTCTCTGCTTTCCGTCCCCTCCGTGCTCCCGTGTTCTAGGTCGTTGATTTGCCGTGTAGGACCCCTCTCCGGCCGTCGTCGTGGCCGCCATCCCCTCTATCATCCTCTCCCCGCCCCGGCGCCGTTACCCCCCTTTTTTTTCCTTTTCTCCCCCGTCGGCGTCGGCTGTCGTCTCAATCCGCCGTGGTCGTGCCCCGTTCCGATCCGAGCCATGGGCTCGTTCTCCCTCTCTTCTCTCTCTCCACCGGCGCCTACCGACGCCGTCCGCCCCCTCCGGCTCGCCGCCCTCGCCGGAGCACGCCGCCGACCGCCCGCGAGCCCCCCCTTTTTTTCCCCTCTCGGTCCGACGTGGTGTCCACGTGGGCGCCACGACCGCCCGCCCCGGCCCCACGGGAGACCAGTCAAACCCCCGATTCATCGGCCGGGCCGCGCTGCCAAGCCGGCCTCAGCCTCCTTCCCCTTTCAAGCCCAGTCAGCCATCGGCCCCCTCTCACGCATCGGCCGGGCCGCGTTGCCAGGCCGGCCATTTGGGCCTCCTTGGCCGACCGGCCCAGTCGGCCCCTCGGCCACTCGGCCTTTTCGCTCGTGGGCCGCGCCCTCAAGCGCCGGCCTGCTCGGCCCCTCGGCCATCGGCCTCCGGCCCATCGGCCGCTAGGCCCATCGGCCATTCCCCCCCGCGTGCCGATCGGCCTAGGGCCGATCCCTTCGGGCCGTCGGCCCATTATTTCGGCCGCGCCCGTTCTACCCTTTTGGGCTGCCCTTAGCCGCCCAAAATAAAGTCCAATTTCAGTCCCTCCTTCTTTTCTTTTTCCAGGGAATTATTAATTCCTTTTCTTTAGTCCAGAAAATCCTTTAATCTTCGGAAATTCATATCTTTTCAACCGTTCGTCCGATTAACCCCATTCCACTTCCAAAATTCCTCAAAAATCGAGATCTATCCAATGGCACGCTTAGTGGTCTTTAATAGGGCTTCTTTTTATCGCTTTGTTGAGTCGTCTCGTTTCGCGTGTAGTCTCGGAGCCCGAAGACCCGCAGTGCACGGATTTCGAGGAAGAAGCTCAAGATCTCGAGCAAGGCAAGTCACCTTTGATCAATTGAACCCATAATTTAAATTAAGTATTTTGATTCCGCAAACTATGCATGTATAGGTTACACTTGGCACTCGGCCTCGGTTTGCGATACAACCGGCAGGCCCTACCCATTTGCTGCATTCACCTTCCTTGATATTTGGATACCCTAACACCCTTGTCACCCCTCAGGTGATGCCTCGGTATCCGTACCTCGTGTACGAATATCGGGACTCCCCTCAAACTTTAAAATTGATCACCTGGGTAAAACTTGAGTTTACAAAATGCTTGGAAAACCCGACACTTGGGTCGGTGTCTTGAAAACTAAAGTGAGTTTCTAAAACTCGCGGTACGGGAGACGTACTGGAGGTACAGTCTGCCCGTTCTCGCTCTAAGGACCGATTCCTTGGGAATTACATCCAAGCATATGTCAAGTACGACCACATGGGTGATATGGGACGCCCCTGGCTGAGTAATTAGCTAGGCCAGGGAAATCTTCATGCCAAGGGACAAGTGGATTCGCCGGGGTGGTGTCGGGGAGGACCCTTGGGCTTCCTGGCACAGTATGGTCTGGGACCTAACCTGGTGTTGGTCCGTGGGACCCCTCCCGTTGGCATAAGATGACCCTGAGTCGGCTTTCGAAATGCCTTGTCGTGAAAGCCTCAAGGTCGCCAGACGTGACCGAGGGTCGCGGGCTGGGTGATTCGGGGTTAGTAACGTCGCGTGGGTAAAGTGTACCCCCTCTGCAGAGGTTAATAACTGTTCGAACAGCCGTGCCCACGGTCATGGGCGGATGTGAGGTGATTCCTTAGCGTAGTTTTATTGAACACCTTGTGAACTGCTGTTGGTGTGAGGTTTTCCGTTCTGTGCTTGGTTTAAGGCTGTTGAAGCCGCCGGAGTCGGTGATGATTGGCAGGGAGCCTCTCGTACCGATGTGTTGACTTGTGGCTGTTGGTGCAGCCGGGTCGGTGACGATTGGCAGGGAGCCTCTCGTACCGGCGTGTGTGAGTTGTGGCTGTTGGTGCAGCCGGGTCGGTAAACGATTGGCAGGGAGCCTCTCGTGCCGACAAGAATCAATCGATACATTTTCACTGCTCTGGCCGGATGAGACGCACTTTCTCATCCGTGCCGTTGAGAAGCACTTACTTAGATGTTTTTAAAGTCTTAAACTAAAACCAATTGTGAAAAATAACTAGCTTTCCCTTGAAGCTTGCATTAAACACTTAATTCCCCTGACTTGCTGAGTACTCCTGTACTCACCCTTGCTCTATATAATTAAACCCCCCCAGTTCTCGAAGATGAAGAGGTGGACCCTGCTGATGAAGAGTTCTTTCAGGAGCAAGCAGACTTCGAGCAGTAGTAGGGTTTCGGCCTTCCCCAGGGCTTTGCTTGTGGCTTAGGGCTAGTCTCCGCTTTCCGCTTCCGCCTTTTTGTAATGCTGTTGTGAACTCGGGTTCTGTCCGCAGTTCCAACCTTGGTTGTAATCTTACTCTTAATAAAGAGACCGCTGTGGTTGTGATATTCAGTCTTCCTGTTGTACCAGCGCTATTTTCTGGGACTGGTACAGGCATACAGGTTAATTTGGACCGCCTTATCCTGGCCTCCGCCCGAGGCTAGTTTGGGGCGTGACAAAAAGAAATTCGGTTACCGATGTGCCACACTCAAGAAATATAGACGACCTCAACCAACAAACCACACCAATAAACAGACTAGGTGTCTAACGAGGAGCTCACATAGTGCACAAGCACCAGCCAAGCACCATATATAGGCTATATGATTTGCAGAACCACCTGAACATTTGTATTTGCCCCTTCGAACACATATACATTTTGGTGCTTCAATAGTTCTCACGCTCTTAGAACAGAAAGAGAGTGGGAGGCCCTTCCTCGAATCCTTAGGAACAATAATTTTGCACCCTAGAGAAGCGTGGCAGGTTGAGGCACAAAAACAAGCAGGTTCAGCTTCTGAAGATTTACTTTCCAGACTTGTTAAGCTAACATGCACGAGATGAGAATGTGCTGAATAGACTCCTCGGCCTGCTCACAGAAGGGGAATCGACGAATTGTCTCAATGAACTGTTTAGCTTCAGTACGTGGTCTATTGGTCCTAAATATTTCAGGTTAAGTCAAGTTCTAGTCAATTTTTGGGATGCGTGCCATCTTGGAGTCAGCCTGCATGCCATATATATGGTTTACCAATCAGTCATTGTGGGTAGGTTTTTGCGTGATATTTCTCTAGTCGAGGTAGTCTTGGAGTGCTATCTGTTGAAGTATTGCTGTTGCCGGCCGAGGCTTGGAAGAGATGTGATCAGGAGATCCATCTCTCCAGGAAACGTGATATGGATTCATACAGGGAGTCCACTTACTCTGACCAATTCAATAGCACGAGTGAAGAACTGATATCTAGGGTTTGGTTTATGCTACTGTAAGGTAAGACTGGTCCTTTTATATCTTGCTTTTAAACTGTTGTTTATCACTTTTGCTTGGTTTGCGATCACGTAAATTAGAATGGCTTTTATTTAGGAAAATTCACAGGATTACCTGTTTGATTATTGTTGGTACCGTAAAAAAGAGGGACAAATTCAAAAGCAAAAAATGGAAATTGAGGAATATGGGAGCTGACAAGGTCAACGCAGTATATTGAATTTGACAATGACACATTGTCAAGCACTATTCATGAAAGCTACCAAAACATTATTAGAGTACAATCGAAGCAGCTGAGCTACCAAAGCAATTGTGTGTTGTTTAGGAATTATTATTAAGGATAAGAGAAAAGATTCACTTTTAGTAACCCCTGTCTAGCAAACGTATTTAGTGTGAGTTGAGTTTAGAGAAAAGTTAAAGTTTTGAATTTAGTTGAGATTTTTGAGAGGAGTATTGTTGTTACACTTTGTAAACACATATAGAAGCAATAAATTTTCAATCTACTTTGAAAGATCTTCAATATGTGTTTGCTCGGGAACGACGGTTCAACCGGCGACATCGCACTGGTCAGACCGGCGAGACTACGGCGGTTAGATCGGCAGTGGCGACAGGCGATGGCGGTGAATCGGGCGGTCATACTGGAGCATCAACGCCAGTCATATCGGAGGTCTTCGCGCGTTTAGACCGGCAGATCAATTCCGGTCAGATCGATCTCCATCGGATACGAGAGTAACTTTTTATTCCATGAAAGTTTTGGGTTTTAGGTACTCCAATCATTCAACCCCCTCTATTTGGCTTCTTGTTGTTCGATCCTACACTTTATGATATAATGACAAACTCCCCTCTTGTCATCACTGGTCGCGCATGAAATTAGGATACGCAAAACGATAAAATCATTAGCGTATAATTAATTGAGTTCTAATTACTACAAACTTTAAAAATAAATTTATTTTATATTTTAAAGCAGTTTCTATATAATATTTTTTGCAAAAAATTCACCTTTTAACGATTTGAAATAGGTGCTAACAAAAACCTTGATAAATCTACAACTTACTCAGAAAAGAACGGGGTAGTAGTGTGTAGTACTAAAACGACCTAACAAGTCATTCTTCAGCCTCGACAGCATTTCCTTTTCATTTTTCAGTCTTTTTCCTATTCATATGTTTTTAATTCGTATCATTAATTTAAATTTTAGAGGAGCTTCTCGTACTTCCTCCATCCAAAAAAAACTCAAAGGGAGTAGTAGGAGACTAGGAGTATGTTGTACTAACTTGTATTTCCTCCGTCCTATATTAAATTCATTTTTAGCTTTTTTTTATTTGTCTTAAAATAAATTTATTTTTAGAGTAATCATTGCTTCGAAATTTGTAAAAGTAGATAGAGTGATGAATAGTTGTATTGGGATTGAATAAAGTAAGGATATTTTAATTTTTTGATTTTTGTATTGATATGTGTAAAATAGATGAAAAATAAACATATTTTTCGAGACGGAGGCAGTAAACGAGTTTGACATTACAAGTGTATCTCTTCATAGCGATTTCTCGGGTTACGTGGGTCCCACGGAAATAAATAGTCGCAGACACTTAACAGTTGTCAAGTCATACACTTGGTTACAGCTGTCGAACTACTGTAGGAGTATCTGCGAATACCAGTAGAGAAAGTTTTGCCGCACCGCGCGGAACAGTGCGTAGGCATATAGACCAGGCCATTTGGGCCTATCGAGCGAATTACAGTATATGATATGATATGTAGGTTGGGTTTGTACGTAGGTTGGTCGCTGCTGTTGCTGTGATGCTGGCAGGAGTTAATCAGGTGCTTTTGGCTTCAACAGTGGTTGAAAAAATCAACTTGAACATAAATTTCAATATATTACAAACTGACATGTATTTGATTGGTGCATTATCATCAGCCTTTTTCTTAGTAAACTTCATCTGGATGGCAAGCTCAAGTGCTAATACTAAGGAATTAAAAAAAATATTGAAACCTATGCTCCGATCCCAAGTCCTAAATCATCGAAATAATTGAACAGTGTGATTCCATATATCATCCGTGAGCTTGGGTGCAGTTCGTTTCGAGTAGTAATGGACTAATGGTTTTGATCGGCTAAAAATGAAATTAAAACCCACCGGCTCCATCTGAAATCGGCCGGTCTTGTTCTTACGTAAAAAAATGACTTCTCGAGAGAGAGAAACCATGCAGCGATTATTCCTGGCTTAGCTTGCGTGGTCATGTTCTAGTACAGAGAGTTACTAATATACTTCTATTTACAAAATGGATATCAGAAGGTTGCTAGTCTACAAGCTTCAGCCTGGGCTACATTAGGTTGGTGCTGTGTTAATATGCAAAGGTTTAAGAGCCACACTGCAAGTTCAACAGCTAAAATTCGGCTCTAATCACTAATCAGTGGAGGCGGCTGGAGCGAACTGCAGCACAATACAATATGCTAACCTAGAGGAAACGGATATGGTATTACATATATAATCGACAGAGGTGAGAGTATTAGATGAGCATACAAGTGTTAAATGCTTAGCTAAAGCAATAGACGGGGAAATATGGCCATTTCGGAAGTCAGAACGTACTCTCTGACGAAATTATCAAACAAAACACAGAAAAATCATCTTGGACTAATACTTCAAACAAATTCAAGAGCATAATGTTGCTGCATCCTGCAAGTGGTGACTAAATATATATTTTTTTCTAGCCCAACTTATTGTCCAATAACACCGAAATTTCCTGGGATGTTACTCTAAATACTCCATGGGATAAATGACATGAAGCGGAGCACATATCCATGCTGCAGTAATAGTGGAATTACGCCTTCATTTTTTCATCTAGTCGAGAGGGACCAAAGACTACTAGTTCAGTAAAGCTGCAGTAGTAAACCACTAATCCATTAGCAAAGCTTCTTTCCGACTGCTCCCGTTCCCAGTGTCCTAGTACAAATAGCCAAGTAAGCCAACGTTTCCAACTTTGACTCTGCCAAGTTGCAGTCTAATCTCTTTCAGAGAAGTATCCATTCAAGTATTTATAATAGCTTAATGAAACAGCACAAATGTATTTCTAGAATTTGCTTAAAGAAATAAGTGCTACTGGAAAAAAAAGGCCAATTAGTAAATCCTGTAACTCAAAGCTATTTTAAAATATATCAATGTCATCCCCGCAAACGAAATGTCAATTTAAATGTTGAAAATTCTAATATATTTTTTTAATGTGTCAATCATTCATCAACTGCAGCTGCAGCATTGACAAGGTTCCGTCTTGCTGGTATTTTTCAGAGAACCAAATTCTGCAGTACTTATGTCTGGACTATTTGGGTCGTCAGAACGAAGTCATCTCAATCGGGCCTAAATTTACACCGTTGTAGATGTACTCGTACAGTCATACTCTAGGCTCAAGTACATATAACCCGTCACTGATGACACTCATCCGTAACGGGCACAGATTTAGGCCCAATTGAGATGACCTAGCATATCTCAATCGGGCCCACCTACAGAGCCCGTCAGAGATAAGAGTCATCGGTGACGGGCTCCAAAGATGGTCTGATTGAGATGACTTTAAAGCCCGTCACCGATGACTCATATCTGTGTCGGGCTTTTATTGATGCCCATTAGAGATAACTGTGCGCCCGTTACAGATGTCTGTTCATTGGCTCGATTGAGATATATTTTACACACTATAAAGAGACCACCCGACTGTTGTCTGAAGTTATCCCACTATTCACTATTTTGGTGGGAGGTTGAAGGGGGCGAATTTTTGTTATTTTTTTCCAAAGAAAAACAGAAAAATCTTAGAAGTAAGTAAAAAGGTAGTAATAATTTTTTTTAATTTAGTAGTATGTTAACTAATATTTTATTAAATTTGGCAGCAATGGATCGAAGTTGGATGAATGCGACAACTTTGAAACGTCATTGCAAGGAGTATAGAGATGACGTTTTAAGTTTTATAAACGTTGCGGAGGAGGATAGGAGAGGAAGAAATAGCAAATACATGTGTTGTCCATGTAGAGATTGTAAGAATGATATTATGTTTAGCGGAGAGGAGGTACACTCTCACTTGATACAACGGGGATTTATGAAGGGCTACACATGTTGGGTAAAGCATGGAGAACAAGAATTGGGTAGTGGTGTAGCTGCAGACAGAAGTGGTGCAGACAATCATGAAGATGAAGATGAGCATGACATGTTTATACCATCTTCATTGGGCAGTGAAATGGTTGATGTGGATCGTGATATGCTGCAAGAGATGTTACGTGACGTTGAGGAGCAAGTTCACAACGAGAGAGATTCCATAAAGTTCAACAGATTGGTCAGTGACTCCGAGACACCTCTATACGCTGGGCAAAGCACACCAAATTGTCAGCTACCTTGGACCTAATGAAGCTGAAGGCAAGTAGTGGATGGACAAACAAGAGTTTTACGGAACTTTTGGGAATATTGAAGGTCATGCTTCCTGAACACATTGCCCGAGACGACATATGAAGCAAAGCAGATTCTGTGTCCCCTGGGTTAGAGGTCCGTAGAATTCACGCTTGTCTAAACGACTGCATATTGTATCACAAGCAATATGTGGACCTAGATGCTTATCCTGTATGCAAGGCTTCTCGATACAAGCGAAAGAAAAGTGCAGGGGAGGGAAAGAAGTCAAAGTGGGGTGGTCCGGCGAAGGTTGCGTGGTATCTACCTATCATTGATCGCTTCAAGAGAATATTTGTCAACCCTAAGGAAGCAAAGTTAGTGCGTTGGCATGCTGAAGAGAGAAGGAACGACGGTTTGCTAAGGCACCCTGCGGATTCGATTCAATGGAGGAATATCGATCGAATGCACAAAGACTTTGCTGCGATCCCAGAAACATGAGGATATGTCTGTGTACGGATGACATGAATCCTTTCGGAGATATGAGTAGTTCTCACAGCACTTGGTCCGTTCTTATTGCGAACTATAACCTCCCGTCATGGTTGTGCTTCAAAAGGAAATATATTATGTTGTGCTTGTTAATCCAAGGTCCGAAACAACTGGGCAATGATATCGATGTGTTCTTGGAGCCTGTTATCGATGATCTTGAGATTCTTTGGAAAGAAGGTGTGGAAACTTGGGATGCATATGGTCAAGATAACTTCAAGCTACGAGTTCTATTGTTCTGCACCATTAACGACTATCCTGCACTAGGTAATCTTTCTGGACAAACCGTGAAAGGAAAGAAAGCTTGCTCTGACTGTATGGAACATACACGCAGTAGGTGGTTGAAGAAATCAAGAAAGATGGTTTACATGGGTCATAGGAGATGGCTCCCGCTACGCCACGCCTTTAGAAGAAAGAAGAAAATTTTCAACGGTCGGAGAGAACTTGGAACTGCTCCTAAGGATTTGTCTAGAGACGAAGTCCACAACATGGTCAAAGACATAACTAATGAGTTTGGAAAGAAAAGAAAACGTGGCAAGGAAAATGATAAGGGTATGTGGAAGAAAAAATCCATATTTTGGCGGCTACCATACTGGAAAGACCTTGAGGTCCGGCATTGCATTGATCTAATACACGTAGAGAAGAACTGCTGCGATAGTTTGCTCGGGCTACTGCTTAATATGCCTGGAAAGACAAACGACGAGTTGAATGCTCGCCTAGATCTGCAGGAATTGAACATTCGCAGTGAGCTTCAGCCTGTTACGGATGAAGAGACAGGAAGAGTGTACCTCCCACCAGCTTACCACACATTGTCGAAGAATGAGCAGATCGCAATGCTATCATGCCGGCTGATATTAAGGTTCCTTCGGGCTATTCAGCAAGGATCAGTAAATACGTTAAATTGGAGGATCTAAAACTGGTTGAAATGAAGTCTCACGATTACCACGTGCTAATCACACAGATCTTGCCAGTTGCTATCAGAGGCATTCTACCACCCAAAGTCTGTCACACGATCCAACGGCTCTGTGCTTTCTTCAATGCAATCGGTCAGAAGATTATAGATCCTGAAGATCTAGATAAGATGCAGGCTAATATTGTCAATACCCTGTGTCACTTGGAGATGTATTTTCCACTGTCTTTCTTCGATATCATGGTTCATCTCCCTGTTCATCTAGTGAAGCAAACAAAACTATGTGGTCCAGCTGTTCTAAGGGAAATGTACCCGTTTGAGAGGTATATGGGAGTTCTTAAGTCGTACGTTCGAAATAGAGCAAAACCGGAGGGAAGCATCATTGAAGGGTACACGACGGAGGAGATTATTGAGTTCTATATCGATTACATGGCCGAGACTGATCCTATTGGAGTTCCTGCGTCATCTTCTCCACCCAAGCTTGGATCACGCAAAAGAGCTGCTGGAAGGGGGAGAGGAAGAAGAAATGTGGAAGGGCCGCTTCTTGGTCCAAAGAAGCTAGATGTTGGCAAGGCGCCATCAGCTCCTCCTAAAGAATTCACATTAGGCATGCCATTGGTCGGAGACGACGCCTTATCGAAGATGGGCCCTGCATGCAAGAAGTTGCATGGGTACTACATGGAGAGATCCAACGCAAGGAGGAAGCATAGAGAGACCTCCATGATGGGCCAGCACGAAAGACAGTCGTTCCTCGCCCCTGAAGCCTTTATCGCCGTAGACTTTCAAGATCTATGGGACCTCTACAGGGAGCGAGCGGTCGACACCAACCTCCTTAAGTGCTACTCCTTGTAAGTACTCTTGCGTACGAGATATGGTAATAACTATCTTTGTATTACGCTTACCCGGATTCTTGTCTTGCTTCTAGATTAACTTGGAAGCATGTCCATCGTAATGCTCCCCATGTTGCCTTACTCGATCCAAGTGTCGTCAACGAGACAACTATGAACTACGATCGAGCCAGCATGTTAGAATATATCAAGGACTGCTTATGGTCCCGTCAAGACAAGGACTTCATTATGTGTGCCTACTTTGAACAGTAAGCATGTACCCTACTTAGAATCAAATGTGCGACGCGTATAGCTTTAGTATTTAACTTGCAATTTATTAATGTCGCAGTCGTCATTGGATTCTCCTGGTCATAGTGCCGAAGTGGAGTTTGGTATACTACCTTAACTCCAATATCAGAAAAGAAATATACGATTGGTCGGCGATCGAAGCTGCCTTGAACGATGCCTGGGACCAATACGTGGCAAAAAGCAGGAGACATAAGGAAGGGCATCCCACACTCGGTCACAAAAATGACTTTCCAATACGTCAACAAGTTGGCGACCAGTGTGGGTTCCACGTCTGCCATAACATGAGGAGCCTCGCAGACAAGGTGACATTGCTCGACTTTGAGGTGTGTGCTTCAGTTGTTTATATACATTAGAGAGGAGATAGTATGATTCATACTAACTTTCCAAGTATGTAGACTAACTTGGCGTCTCACATGCAGGAAAAACTTTCGGCGATTCCGGAAAACAACTTCGATATCATTAGAGAGGAGATAGCACAATTCATACTAGATGATCTCTTGTCGCCGAAAGAAATGTTTAGAGTAAAGTCCAAGCCGAAAGAAATGCTTTTGCGACAAACATTTGATTTTTGTAAATATTCTTTGTAATACAATTCTGCACGTTCTTCTGTATATATTTGCATTTCTTAATTACATATAAACTTGTTCCAATTTATAACTCAGTTTTACAGGTTTTGATACATGTCGGCGGTTTGAAGAGCAAAAAATGGATGTGAATGACATATATATGTGAATGGGTCTGTGGATGTTAATGTATATATATGAATTGGCTGTGAATTGGGTTTGATTTTGTGAATTGGCTGTGAATATCTGATGAAATGCTAGAATATGCACTGAATATGGTTGCTGGAACAGTCATTTTTTGCAGCGGGCATGGCTAGCAAAGGCCTGAGGCTAGCCAAAAAATAAAATTTATTTTTTTTGCTGACTTACTCATCCCTAACGGGCATTTTAAAAATGCCCGAAAGAGATACTCATCCGTGACGGACTCCAAAAAAAGCCCGATAAGGATATAGATATCCCTGACGGGCTCCTAATCTAAGCCCGATAGAGATAAGTCATCCGAACCAGTACTATTTTGACTCAACAGGTGGGGTCAAAC
This sequence comes from Oryza officinalis, assembly GCA_008326285.1. Lineage (NCBI taxonomy): Eukaryota > Viridiplantae > Streptophyta > Magnoliopsida > Poales > Poaceae > Oryza > Oryza officinalis. Next base: position 4,453,883 of record BDMV01000008.1, read on the forward strand.
CTATCGGTGACGGGCTCTTTCAAAAAGCCCGTTAGGGATGGTAATCATCGGTGACGGGCTTAGTAGTTTGCCCGATTGAGATTAGTCATCCGTGACGGGCTCCTACCCAACCAGGTTTGACTTGTATTGCGTGGTCAATCTTATCTGTGACGGGCTATATTGTTAGGCTCGATTGAGATAACGTCCATCTGTGACGACCTTGTGCCCGATTGAGATAATTTCTCACATCACTGACCTTTGGTCAGTGACGGGGGCCCTACCCGATAGTGATGAGGGTTAATGCCTGTTAGAGATAGGCGATCCCGCGCTAGTGTGAAAGACTGTTGCAGTGAACTCTGAGCAGCCATACCTAAATATCAATATTCTACTACGCATTTAAGGCACATGGCCAAAGAAAGAGATGGATTGCAGATCACTTTAGGGCATCACGATATATTATTAGAAAAAGACTGCTATTAAGGCTGTGTTTGTTTGGGCGAGTTGAAAACTCATTCTCTCCGCACGAAAAACGAAGCGACTTATTACCACATGATTAATTAAGTATTTACTAAATTTTTTTTGAAAAAAAGATTAATATGGTTTTTTAAAGTGTATAGGAACTTTTTATAAAGAATGCATCGTTTAGCAGTTTGAAAAATATGCGCACGAAACACGAGGAAGAGGAGTTGAAAACTTCTTCTGCCGAACATGCCCTAAGTTCTACATCTTTACTTGTAGAGGCACACCACAAACATCACCAATCTAAAACGAACCTTAGCTTAAAGTTGACCAACTGACCACAAGACAATAAGGTGCAATACTTACTACTTTATTCATACTAATAAAATACACATTCCAATGTACTGTTTCTTTCCTAGCCATTGGACTACCATACGGGACTTTTGTTATTTTTTTCCTTTGGTGGAACCCAGTGGGGCCCAATTTATTTTCTCACACAGACAAGCATAGTGCAGATTGCTATAGTTGTGGCTCTTTTTTGTGGGTCCCACTGCTATTGCTCATGGTGTCACAAACATTAGCCTTGTCTAACACACTACAACGTCATCAAATTATTACAACGAGAAATAATTCGTGGTAATATATTGTACTACTGCAATAATAATTTTTCTGTGACAAATAACTATATTTTGTTGCAACGATTTATAATTGTTGTTTTATTCAATATTTTTGTTGTAATAGGAAATGAGCTATCATCAAAAAAAACATTATTGTTGAAAAAACATGCTTTATTGCCATGGTTTTAATTTTATTGGTAATTTGCATAGTACATGACTGTGGTAAATTATTTTTCACTACTTTTTATTGCCACGATCAACAAATTCATTACAATAAAAAATTGTCATATCATAATTTAACTTAATTTTTTCATATGAACACGGATTGGGGCAAATTTTATATAAAAATTATAGCTCTCGTCGAGATCTACAATTTTATAGGTGACAACGTTTTCATTTGAAATCTTTTAGATAATACAATCGATGATTCAAGTCTCAGTTAGGTAGACTCAAATGGAAAGATATGCATTTTCTAACAAAATTGATGCGTAGGTGAGTTGGTAAATGTCACACCTCGCCCCTACGCCACTGTACAAATGGCACCGAGGAAGGCGTGCCGCAGGAGAACGGCGAATCGCTTTCCCACGGAACCGCAAAACAGGTACCAGTCTCAGGATAACGATGCTGATACCAGCGGTAACATGATGAATCAATGCAAGATTTAAATAAATACAATATACCTTTACGTTGCAGCTTTGGGTAATCCCTGAGTTGCAATCTCCAATCAGAGTCAGCAGCAGCGAAACTTAGCGAAGCTAGGACACCAAATCCACTGGCAGTAGTTTGGGTTTAGGGACGAAACTCCAACCTTCATCTTCTTCCTGAACTTAAGCCAAAGGAAGAAAAACAATAACAATGGGGGATTGAGTACTTTCGTACTCAGCAAGCCACTAGGAAATGTGTACATGCAAGCTTCAAAGAAAGGCTAAGTTTATTTGGCAAAGCATTTTAAAACACTTTTCAAAGGTCTAAGTGTAAGTTTCAAAACTAAAATTTTCCTTCGGAAAGAGGCATCTCACCTCAATCCAAACACAAGTTGCTTTGCAACAACCCAAGCGAAAAAGCCGACAGGAATTGTGTACATGCAAGCTTCACAGAAGGGCTAAGTTTGTTTAGCAAATCATTTTAAAACACTTTTCTTTTAAAGGTCCAAGTGTACGTTTTAAAAAATAACTTTCCCTTCGGAGAGAGGCGTCTCACCTCAATCCGTCCACGGGTTGCTTTGCAACGACTCGAGCGGGAAAGTCAAATTTTAGCATTTATAACACTTTCTCCTTTATTAGCTTCTTTTCACTTTCAAAACATAAACCAACATTCTCTCCAACCATCATCCGTTAACCAAGTCTCATGGTTAACAACTCCGGATCAGGTCTTCTCGACCTGCCAACCCAAACTCGGCCATCTTGGCCCCTAAACCGGCCCTCTCGGTCCTATGGTGCCAAACGACACCCCAGGTCACACAAGCCTAGTCCCAACCACGAAGGTTGGCCGTCCGTCACAAAGAAGGACTCTGGTAACGGTTCCCATCTCATGAACCAATTTAGTAAATAAGTTTTAAAAACAAATCTATGTTATGGGCATCACCTCACATTCGCCCTTGACCGTGGGCACGGCTGTTCGAATAGTTCAAATAAATCTCTACAGAGACTATACGCTTTTCCCACAAGACACGAAGCTTACACCGATACTGGCCGGCACCAGAAGTTCATGACAAAGCATTTCCCTAACCAAACCATAAATGTTCCATGTCACACAGATGGGTGGAATCTCTCTACCAAGCATCAGGCCAAGCTTAGCCCCTCATCTACTCAGGCCCCACCGTATGGACCCCCGACACATCCCCACTGCAGGAGATTGCCGTAAACTCCACCATACCGGTGCTCCTCATCTGCCAACATGCTAGACATCTATGTTTCAGCTAGTTACTCATCTAGGGGCATCCCATTCTACTCATGTGGTCGTACTGTGAGATGCTCGGATGTAAAACCCAAAGGAATTGGTCCTTAAGCGCGACTACGAAACCAAACCACACAGGAGAGGATTCGCACCGCAAGTTTTCTCTCATAAAACCTTTTTATTTTCAAAGTCATCGACTCCCCGAGTCGGGTTTTATAAACCTTTCAGAACCCAAGTTTTTCCATATCGATAACCATGTATAAACCTGATATAAACAAAAGGTGCAAAAGGATACCTACGCCCAAAGAGCGCAAGTATCGAGGTACGGCTGTGGTGGAGCGACAAGGGTTAAGTTTAACAAGGTCCTACGGAAAATAATGCAACTACATAGGTTGGTCCGTCGGTCGTGTGCTTGTGGACCGATGGCCGATCAAAATAATTGTGTACGCTAAACATGAAATCTTGCAAACAACACATTTTATAAACTGGGAGCAATATGATCAAAGAGTGGCTTGCCTTATTGTTGGTCTTCAAATCCTTGAGAAAATCCGCGTCCGTTGCATCTCCGAAACGTCCACTACGCGATCAAAAAAAAGAGGGAGGCTATATAGACTTTCTCCAAGTCTTCGGTGAATGGGGCCCACGGAGAGAGAATAAGACGTGGGTCTCACAGGTGGGTCCCACCTCCTTTTTCTTTTTTTTCTTTTTTTTTCCTTTTCTTCTTTTCCTCTCTCCTTCTTATCTTTTCCTTCTCTCTCCTTCTCTCCTTCTTTCTCTCTCTCTTTTCTCTTTCTCTGCTTGCTCCTGGGAGGAGAGGCCGATGGGGGAGGGCGCCGGCGACTTGGGCGATGGCGCGGTGCGGGCGCGGCAGCGCGAGCGCCGGCCACGGCGCTCGGCCAGGAGGCGACCGGGCCAGTGAGTTGCGCGCATCACGGCAGAAGTGACACCGGCCGAGGTGGACGGACAGCGCGGCGCAGCTTGCTCGTGCACCAGCCACGACGTCGGCCAGGCAGTGGGGTCACGCGGCTCACGCAACTAGGCGACACGACCGGGAGGTGGCCCTCTCGCGGCCAGCGTGGCCACACGCAGTGGCGACGGCCTGCGGTGGGAGAAGGCTGAGGGCGGCTCGGCCGAACGACGACGACGTTCGGCCTGTCGGGCGGCGGCGACAGTAAGCGAAAAAGGGCGGCTTTTATAGCCGTCACAGCCGGCAGATGACGACAAAGGCGGCTCAGTCGAGCGGGGCCGACTGCCCTATTCGGCTAACGTCAATGGCAGGGCCACACAGAAGAGCGAGGACGGTGACCGGTGCTGCACGGTGGACTCGACGTTTGCTTTGGGCGTGGACGCATGGCTCAAACTTGTTTCTGTTTTCTCTTCTCCCTCCATGGTCTTTCTCTGCTGCTGCCTGCGTGACTCAGGAGGATGCCAACTCACATAAATGCGGAGTCAGAGCTTTGCTCTTTTGTTTTGACGTGATTAATGATTGTGAGGGGAGTTTTAATGATTGTCAAGGAAGGGGCAGGGAAGACAGGAGAAAATGTGTGCAAGCTTGTATACAGATATTTTTGTCCGTGGGCTGTGAATATTCTTTTGGACTTGAAAAAGTAACTGTAACTGGATTGAAAATTCTAATTATTTGTTTGGGATTTTTGGATAGATAGAGAATTTGGTTGGATGGACTTTTGGTTTTGGACTAATAACTTGGAATGAAAGGAACGGGTAAGGCTTTAAACAAAATAATTTAGCACCGATAAAAAAAATGGAGGGATAATTTAGGACGCGTTTCAAATTTCAAAATCCGAACACGGTATTTTATTTGGAAAAAGAAAGATTAAAGGAAAAACTCGGTGTTTGCCGGTTCCGTCGGTGCGTGATTGAATCCAACGGGAATAAAGACCGTCGATACGTGCGCAGAAATATTGATTTTGATACGCAGACGTATAAGAAATATTTGTCAGGTGGTCGATGTCTACAAATAAATATTTTTAGACTCTCTGGATGGAAAGGATATTATTTGACGACACGGTTAAAAATCCCGAAATCGAAATTTCAACCGTACAAATTTTGGAAAGATTTAGGAAGGAAAATTCGAACTTCAAAAATCCGAATAATGGGAATTTAATTTTTGGGAGACGATATCATGATCAGGATTTTGGGTTCACAAAGAAATGAATCAATTGATATCTTTTGCACAAAATTCTAAATACACTCAAAGAACCAAATTTTTGAGAATAGGCATTTTAATAAAATAGATTTTTCGACGGGGCGAAAATCAGGGCGTTACAGTAAAGGAGAGCGTGCGTGAGGGAGAGGTCTTTGGTTCGAATCCTAGCCATGACAAGGTATAAAAAGAAATAGTTAGGATTATCGTTTAATATTTAAACTTTTAATTTAGTATGTATAACAAATGCTACTCATGAAGTTATGGCAATAATTCTTTATCGCAACGATGTGAAGGTTGCAATATGATTTTTTTCCACATTCATTTTGTGGCAATATCGAAATTTGTTACCACTAAATAAAAATCATTTCAATAACCTATTACCACTCTATTTGTTACCATGGCTAGCGATGATTTTAAAATGATGGCAATATGTATCTATTTTCACAATTTTTTTCTGGTTAGATTTTAACAAAATGAAGTGAGCGTATAGTTTAAATGGTTAGATTTTTTTATTGAAAGCAGTTCACTCAAGTTTAAATTATGAATTTGATATGAATGCTCGTATTTACAGCTTATAATTCTTTCAGAAAATGTATCTTCAGATATACCGTCTTAGTCATTTGAAGTTGTTCATAGGGATAGCATGTGTGTACCTTAATAGTGGTGAGTGTGTGTTATGTGTTTGCAATGTGTTTGTATTCATATATAATTATCACTGTTCCTTTGTAATAATTTTTAAAAGATTAGCTTATTGTGCATAAACAGCTACAAATTGAAAACGGGAGTCATCTCTGGATATATATTTTTTAACTCTTTTGAATCTTATAAATAAATCTAAAAAAACTTATTCTGGGATCAAAAATTTTTTTGGATATTTTCCAGAAGTTACGCAATGGTGATGAATTGAGAAAAAAAGAGTTGTTCCATGTGCGTAGCTGGACCGCATGGCGCCACAGCCCAACCATGCGTGACCAAACCACGTAATGCAGGAAAGGAAAAAATTCAAAAAAATGGAGAAATATTTTTCTTAAAATTCTTTGCAAATTATTCGAGGGAAGTATCGTGACCACATATCCTATGTTTCGAGAAAATAAAAGCAATAAATAGAAAAACTAAATGACATAAACAATGTAATACTAAATGACAAGACAATTTGCTACAAGATACTCAAATTTTGTGTAATTTGTTGGTACACATCGTAAAAACGTGTCATGGCTGAAAGACACTAAAAAAATAATAATTTGTTGTAGGAAACTTTTGGCTCAATTGGTGAGAGAAATTTTTTAAAAAGACGAGAATGCCCGGGCCAAAAGCTTTTGAGCTGAGACTGGAGTGAAGATGGAATATGATGTGTGTTAGTAATGTATTTGAGTTGATGGCAAATTTAGAGTTGTATAATTTCTAAGTTTTTACTCTAATGCCATATTTGAAGCCTATGATTCTAGGGGCATTCTCGTCTTTCTTTCTTAAGAATTTATCTATACAATTAAGTTGAAAGTGTCTTTTAACAAATTACCAGTTTTTAGGATGTTTTTTTGCTGTGACACGTTTTCTCAATGTCTATGGGCAAATTACATAAATTTTGGGTTTCCTATAGTAAAATTTGCCAAATAACAATGTACTGCTTTCTAAGATTGAATCAAACTTTGTAATCATGGTAACCTTTTTTAAATATATGTATTTTCTGTTAATACTAAATTAAATAATATTTAGATTTTTCAACTTTCATGAAATCGCTACCGTTCTGATAAAACATACCATCTTTTCCCCCCTAAATAGCATGAGTAGTCTAATTTTAAATGTGGAGGATGTTAGAGTATATGATAGTTAGAGGATTATTAGGATATGATTGATTTGTTTAGAGTCATTCCTTCTTCCTTATATATTGTACTTCGTATATACACCGCCCCTAAGGTTTAATACAATCATCCAGCTACGCAGTATTCTCTCCCTCCTTTACTATTCAACACTCCCAATTGCCTCGTGTGCTCGCTGTTGTCTCAGGCTCTCGACGTTCTGGGAAGATGAGCAAGGTGGTGGCGACGCTTGGGGAGTGGGGAAGGTAGAGGGGAAGATTGGAGATATAGAGTGGGAAGAAAATGAGAGGTAGTCACTTACACATGGGCTTCACATCTTTTTTTTAAATTTTTTTATGACCGTCATCACGTTAGTGAAAACCACTGTCAATACCACAAGAGGGTTATTTCCATCAATTTAATAGATTGATAAGTTATATATCCGATATTGTGGTTGAGAGATACAAATCAAATTCGACCTATAGGTGATGGAAAAATTAGACTTTCTCCAAACCTAAATATACAGGGTTACACGGGTAGGCTAGGTTCCCATGGCCTGAGGCCCGCTACGACACAACACTTATAAGTCTATAACGGGCTATACCATGCCAAGGCCACGGGCCAAGGAGAGTCTTGCCATGTTGCAATGGGGCCGACCGAGCCAACCCGTCGACACGCGCCACACAAGGAATAAGTTCACTATAGGTTTCTCAATTTGTCGTCGAGTCTAGAATTCGTCCATGAACTGCAATACCAAATATAACGCATCCCTCACCTTCCAAATCCAGTGCAAATAAGGTCCCAAGGCGGTTTAGATGACTATTTTGGCTGACGTAGTGCCTACATGGCACTTAAAGTCGGAAAAAATTGTGGGACCCACATGTGTCACACCCCGTCCCAGCGCCACTGACCAAATGGCACCGAGGAGTGCATGCCGCAGGAGAACGGCGAACCACTTTCCCATGGAACCGCAAAACAGGTACCAGTCCCAGGATAACGATGCTGGTACCAGCAGTAACATGATGAATCAATGCAAGATTTAAATAAATACAATATACCTTTACGTTGCATCTTTGGATAATCCCTGAGTTGCAACCATCAGTCAGAGTCAGCAGCAACGAAACTTAGCGAAGCTAGGACACCAAATCCACGGGCAGTAGTTTGGGTTTAGGGATGAAACTCCAACCTTCATCTTCTTCCTGAACTTAAGCCAAGGGGAGAAAAAAACAACAATGGGGGATTGAGTACTTTCGTACTCAGCAAGCCACTAGGAAATGTGTACATGCAAGCTTCAAAGAAAGGCTAAGTTTATTTGGCAAAGCATTTTAAAACACTTTTCAAAGGTCTAAGTGTAAGTTTCAAAACTAAAATTTTCCTTCGGAAAGAGGCATCTCACCTCAATCCAAACACAAGTTGCTTTGCAACAACCCGAGCGAAAAAGCCAAATTTTAACATTTATAACACTTTCTCCTTTATTAGCTTCTTTTCACTTTCAAAACATAAACCAACATTCTCTCCAACAATCATCCGTTAACCAAGTCTCAAGGTTCACAACTCTAGGTCCGGTCCTCTCGACCCGCCAACCCAAACTCGGCCATCTCGGCCCTCTTGTGCCAGACGACACCCCAGGTCACACAGGCCTGTTCCCAACCATGAAGGTTGGCCGTCCGTCATAAAGAAGGACTCTGCCATACCGGTGCTCCTCACCTGCCAGCATGCTAGACACCTATGTTTCAGCTAGTTACTCATCTAGGGGCATCCCATTCTACCCGTGTGGTCATATTGTGAGATGCTCGGATGAAAAACCCAAAGGAATCGGTCCTTATGCGTGACTATGAAACCAAACCACACACGAGAGGATTCGCACCGCATGTTTTCTCCCATAAAGCCTTTTTATTTCCAAAGTCATCGACTCCCCGAGTCAGGTTTTATAAACCTTTCACAACCGAAGTTTTTTCACATCGATAACCATGTATAAACCTGATATAAACAAATGGTGCAAAAAGACACCTGCACCCAGAGAGCACAAGTATCAACGTACTGCTGTGGTAGAGTGACAAGGGTTAAGTTTAACAAGGTCCTACAGAAAGTAATGCAGCTACATAGGTTGGTCCGTCGGTCGTGTGCTCGTAGACCGATGGCCGATCAAATTAATGGTGTATGCTAAGCATGCAAGTTTGCAATCAACACATTTTATAAACTAGGAGCAATATGATCGAAGAGTGGCTTCGCTTATTGTTGGTCTTCAAATCTTCGAGAAAAATCTGCGTTCGTTGCATCTCCAGAACGTCCACTACGCAATCAAAAAGAGAAAAACATCCAAAATCCTATAAAGCAGAAAATAACTATTGTATACTAATTGTGTCATTGTATAGATCTCATTTTTAGAAAAATTATGGAAGTTGAACAGAGTCAATCGGACTTACAGTTGGGGAAATATGAATTTTGGGAGATTAATGGATTTTCTGATATGTGAGAAAAAAGATTTATTAAATTGAAAAGGAATATCCCCAAGAATATTCCTTGGCTGTGAGGTGAGAGGAAGGTATGTTGGACTTTCTTTTGAGTGCGCTTGGGCTTTAGCCCGAAGATGAAGGAGGGATTGAATATAGACTTCTAGGGATTAGCTTGAGGCATAGAGGGATGCAAATTGAACTTTTATGGAGAAGGGGGCTGGTGGCCTCGGCTTGATTTGTTGGAGGATGTACAATAGACTTTGTTGTGGACTGATTTCTTGGGCTTGGCCCGAGGAGACAAGAGGGAGGTGATATGAACATCTGGATAGATTATTGAGCCGCGCGGCCCAATGAAGTAGAGGGACGTCGTATCGACTTTTTAATGGAGGGACGCGATGTAGACTTTTTCAAAGTCTTCGGTCAAGGGAGGCCCACGGAGAGAGAATAAAGAGAGTGGGTCCCATCTCCTTTCTCTTTCTTTTTCTCTTTCTTTTTCTTCTTTTCCCCTTCCCCTTCCTCCTGAGAAGAGCCCGAGCAGGGTGAGGGAGCCGGTGGCCGGCGGCTGGGCGCGGTGGCGCAGCTAGCGCTGAGCGGGGACGGCACGGCTCGCGTAAGACGGCGCGCGACGTGGCTCGGGGTGACTCGGCGCGCGTGGCGCGGCGTGGCGTGGCCATGGTCCGAGGTGGCGTGCGGCCGGGGTGGGTTGGTGCCGGCTCGGCCTGGCGTGGGCCTGGCGCGACGTGCTGGCCGCAGCTTGGCCGGGTCGGCAGTGCGGTCGTGCGCGGCAGGATGCCGGTCAGTACGGCGCGGCGGCACGGCCTAGGAAGGTAGCCAGGTGGCTCGGGCGGCGATGCTCATAGCCAGTGAGCGTCGGGCTGGCGTTCGGAGGCGCGTCCAGAGGCGCGGGCAGGCTGCCTGCCGGGTGGAGGCCGAGGTGGCTTGCGGTCGTCGAGCGGCTCGCCCGACGACGACCGGGCACAACGATGGCGTTCGGCCCGTCGGTGCGAGGGCGGCGACTGTGTCGGTTCGGAATGGAGAAGAGGTGGCGACAGTGGGAGGAGGTAGTGTAGGGAAGCCAAGGGAGGAAGACAACGTTCGCAGTGGCCTTTATAGTCGTCGCGGCCGGCGGATGGCGACGAAGGCGGCTCGACCGAGTGAGGCCGACTGTCTTGTTCGACTGATGCCATTGGCAGGGTGGCACAGGGGAGCGAGGACAGCAGTTGGCGCAGACAGCGTGGACGCGGTGCTTGCTTTCGGCGTGGGCTGCTATCTCTAAGCTTTCTTGGTGTGGTGCAATGGAGCACTGGATAGGGAGCACGATGAGGTTGCCGTGGAGAAGTAAGGGACGGTGGACGGCGCGGTTGGCAGACAAACTTGCTTTTGTTTTCTCCTCTCCCTCTACAGCTTCTCTCTGCTGCTGCCTTCTCTTTTGTTTTGATGTGGTTAAAGGGGTGTCAGGGGAGAGGCAGGGAAGACAGAGGAGAAAAAGTGTGCATGCATGAGCGGTGGAACGAAATGGTCTTTGCTTGTCTCAGTGGAGAAAAAGGGAGAAGTGCACGCAGGCTTGCCTTCTGACATTTTTGCCCGTGGGTTGTAGACAATTTTGAACTTGTAAAAGGACTATGACATTTTTGCCCGTGGGCTGTAGACAATTTTAAACTTGTAAAAGGACTGTGACTCTGATGTCTAATGATTTGTTTGGGATTTTTGGACAGATAGAGAAATTGGTTGGAATGGTTTTGGTTTTGAAAAAAAATAATTTACAACGAAATAGAGCGAGCATAGCTTTTAAAGAAAATGATTTGGGACGGATAGAATTTGGGGAGGTGATTTAGGACGCGATTCGGATTCCAGAATTCGGGGATTTTATTTGGAAAAGAATGATTGAAGGAAAAACTCGGTTTTTGTCGGTTCCGTTGGTGCGCGATTAAATCCAACAGGAGAAACGACCGTTGATTTTGTGTTTTACGTGCACAGAAATATTGGTTTTGATATGTACACGTATTGAAAATATTTGTCAGGCGGTCGATCAAAAATTCCAAAATCAAAATTTTAACTGTACGAATTTTTGGAAAGGTTTAGGAGGGTAAACTCGAACTTCAAAATCCGAATAATGGGAATTTAATTTTTGGGGAAAATATCGTGATCAAGGTTTTGGGTTCAGAAGAAATGAATCAATTGAGATCTCTGGCACAAAATCCTAAATACACTCAAATAACAAAATTTTTGAATATAGGATTTTAATAAAATAGATTTTTGACAACATGTCAGTGGGTGTCCACTTAAAAATAAAAAAATGCAGTGAGGGGGCGGTTGGACGGGCTTTTTACCTCGAGGAACTCAGCTCCGGCGTCGAGGTCACGCTGCTTTGTCGGCCGCCGCGTGCCATTTTCGGCGTCGGAGACATACAGGTTCTTGGCGAGCGAGAAGCTCCAAACGAGCACCTTGCACTGCTTCTCCATCTCTTGGTTCAGCTTCAGCGAGGCGGGCGCGTGCTATGACACGGCGATGGCGGTGGCCAGCTTCTCCTAGTACACGACGACAGCGCGGACAAACTCCGTCCATGCATTAGTCTCACGCCACAGGCTGCCGTGACACCGAGGACGCCACCACCGCCGTCAATCCTGCATGGAGGGAGGCTGGTGCCGCGGCGGCGGAATCGCATCGGGAGCAAAACGCCATCAGCATGAACCACTCCTCCAGCTGTCGCACGCCCCTGGTGGTAGTAGATGTTCACCGTTAGCTGATTATCCTCACCGTCGCAAGACTCGACGAACCACTCACGCAGTGGTGTGCCCAGCAGGCGAGGCAGAGCTCAGTGGAGTCCTTCTTGTGGTCGATGGCAGCGTCGCTCGGGTGGAGGCTCCACACGTGGTCGAGCTGCTCCGCCGAGAGCCCTGATCCCGTGTCGCCACCGTATAGCGATGGGTCAACGTCCTTGCCCTCGCACAGCAGCACGCCATGGATGGGCTCGAACGAGTCGAGCAGCGTGTGGACGCCAGTGAGTGTCAACTAAGCCTTCTAGTAGTATAGTAGGTGCCACGAATCTTGTGATGGTTTGTGAAATCAACTTTTACATTACTGCTAGTTCACAGTGACCGCAGTATCACACAAGCTTGGATAGCTAGCTACTCAGATGGATGGATGGAGGTGTGTACCTGGACATAGAGGAGCGGCAAGAAGAAGAGCTCGGGGCCGAGCACCTTGTCATAACAGAGTTGGTGGAGGCAATTGGGGAAGTCGTTGCGGAGCCCGTTGTCCAAGGCGCCGTCACACTTGGTCTCGACGATGCGGTTGCTGCAGTCGTTGTACTGGATGTAGGGGCAACGCGTTGCGGCGACGGGGACGGTGGTGGTGGCGTCCTCAGCGTCGGTTCGGCGGAGGTAGTGCAGCTTGAAGGCCAGGTCGGCGTCAGCCAGGTCGTAGTTGGCCTCCCATGTCACCAAGCTCGGCACCACTGTCGACAACCAGTTGTCGTGCACCGCCACCGCCCACCACCATCGATGTCTCCTGCCCCTCGAGCTACTACCTCGGCTGGCCGAGCGAGCTAGAGACACAGACGATGGTGGCGAGGGCGACGATGGCGATGCCTGCGGGTCCCATGCTTAGCAAGGTTGGCCGTAGTGGCGTAGCGGTGGCGTGCGCCGACGACGACAAGGAAAGAGAGAGGAGGGGAACAGAGGGGGTGATGACATGGGTCCCATTATAACTTTTTATTTTTAATACATGTGGGTCCCTGTCGATGCAAAAACACGGCGCCCTGGGAGTTCTACTTAGGTCCAGTGCAGGTCCAAACTTGTTTCGGGTTCAGGGCATGCCAGTTGGTTTGATCCTGCAACCAACAAGATATACAAGAAAACAATGTTAGTAGACAATAGCCGATTAGCCAGTGAGCCGATGACGTATCATGGAGACTTAGCCGATTCAAGCAAGTCAAATTGGCTGTAGGATATGAGATAGAGAAATACAGAATAATCCTAAACATGCTCCATTGGCTATAGAGATAAACAATATGCAATCCCCAACTCAATCTTTTACTTAACACGAGTAATTGGGATAGATCGAATCTAATCGAGACAGTATAAACTGCTCATATCCAAGATCAGATGAACTAAAGATTGCAAGTATATATATCATAGCCAATGAAACTTGCTTAGGTAAGTAAAGATAACGTATTGGCTAGAACTCCGATACAACTTTATATTAGAATATCAATCTATAATAAATATATTAAACAAGCACCCAATTTTAAACAAATCAGATTTGATCAAGACTGATTACATGCTTAATATATTTAAATGAGTGATATCCTTATATAAGGGATAGATATAACATGTTAAGCAAGATTAAACATATGAAAAACATGCAAAACAGATATATCAGGTAAGATCGGCTGAAACCCCGATACTACCCTTATTGGCAAGTAGGAGGCGTTAGTTTTTATGATTTTCAGCACGACTTAGTAGGTCAAACCCAATTGATCCAGTACTAAGTACGAAAGAAAACATAAAGTCTATACAATTGAGCCTTTGATTGTTTTTCAAGGTGGTGGATACCCTAGCTAATCTAAGTCAATAGGAACTGTTTAGCTGATACCGACAAAATCCTAGAAAAAGGCCTGGCCGATACAAATAAATAGAGTCATCGATTTAGATTAGCTAAGATATATAATAGATAGACACATGCATAGACTAAATAGAGTGTCGAAAATGATGTAAGCCCTAATCTCGTCGATACAAACCGCCATGACAAGTTTTACCTCTTATCGGAGATCGAAGCTGATGTAGCCTAACTCGAAACAAGAACTCGTCAAAAAGTAAAAACAAAAGGGTGGCGATGCGTCGAAAGTGTGTATTGAACTGTTGTTATCATTACAAGCCCTTGGGCGTACATATTTATACCCACAAATACAAAACTTTTTCATATCCGACACGACTCAAACTTTCCTAAACTTAAAACAAAACACATATACCCAAACATGGTCTCTAACAATGATTCTCTAAAGTTATAAAAGGAAAATAACAAACTCTTATCCTAATTAATAGATACAATTGCCTCCTTTCCGGACTCGATCTTTGTTTGGTAACATTATCAATCTCCCCTTCTGAGTCTGACAAGAACTCGAACTCCGTCTTCTATCGGCAACCCCTTAAGCTCTTTCATCCGATACACGCTTGCCGATACATCTCCGGTGGATGCAATTTTTCCGTTAGCAGTTACTAAAATCCTGCCACCAATTTCGCTTCACCCTTAACGGGATATGCCAAATTTTACCGTTAACAGTCCCATGATTTTTTATTTTAAGTGCCGCGTCAATGCCATGTCAGCTGAAACCGTCGTCCAAACCGCTTTGAGACTTTATTTGCACTAGTTTTGGGAATTAAAGGACACGTCATATCTGATATTGTGGTTCAGGGATGAATTTCATACTCGACGACAAATTAAGGGACCTAATTCCGCCACACAACCATCAGTCTAGCCCACCTACTCCAATCCTCGCCGAGACGCTTACAACCGACTCCTCGGGCCAGTTTGGTGTGTGGCATGAATAGGCTTTACCAATATTCGATAATCCTAGCTCAGTTAATGCTATTTTTCTCTTCTATCATTAAACCATATCACCTTAATTGTTTATAGCCTTGGGATGGTTGATCTATATTATCTACCTTCTTTTTCTTCTCTCATTAAGCCACATCGCTTTAGTTTGTCTTTTGAATGATTAATCTATATATAATTTAAATTATTATAAACCACATCGTATGAACTATTTGTAGCTTTTTTTTCAATAGTCGATCAAAGATGGAAATTATGTAAACTATATACAAAGTTATATTGTCTAGTCTAGCTATCTTATATGTTATTTTTATTATTGTCGTAAAAAATTCTTGTAACAATGTGTGGGGTTTCATTTAGTTTTAATAGTATTTATTGGCTTAGGATTTTAAGTCGAAATTTTGGCTTATATGTTTTATAATCCAGTGAATTTGAAGTCCTAAGTTTAATGGTGAAGTTATTCCTTTACCTCAATAAGCCAAAAAAAAAACTTCTCTACCATAGCTTTTGGCTTAATAGTACAAGAGTAGCTTATCACAAACGAAAAAGTTACTTATTTATTTTGACTTAAACTTTTTGGCTCATAAGCTACCTTATAAGCCTAAACAGAAAGTGCCATGGACTATTTTGGGTTCAATCGGAACAAAACTTTACCTTACCAAACCTGGCCACATTAAAACTTGCCAAAATTTTGTGTTGGCAAAAACCTAAACCAAAAACTCTTGCTTGTGCTGGTTGGATGCTTTGCGGGCTTGGCAGGCCGTGTGGTGCAAGAACCGGCAGAGGCCGCAGCCGCTTCAGCGAGTATATCTTTGAAGGCAACCCGAACGACCCCGGCCAGCGGTCCTAAAGCTCCTGCTTACAGTCCTAAAAAAAAGAAAGGGAAACCCTAGCTCCTCTTTCACCTCCGGCGCAACTCGAGCGGCGGGCGATGCCACCCAAACTGAGGTCGTCGACGGGGGCGGCGCCATCCCCTTCCCCGCCGAGGGCGGAGAAAGCCACACCTCGGAAAGGAATCCCAAGGATAAGGATAGTAAGAAGGAGATCAGTACCTTGGCATCCCGGCCGCTCCCTCTTCGCTACCCGCCTTATCCCACCTTACCACCGGGGAAACGTGTTACCAACCAATATTTGGATGCGGTCCATGAGTGGGCGAAGGAGCGCCGCCGTATCACCAATCTCTCCAAAAAAGGTTCAATCCTCCTTTCTTTCCTTCTTTCTACAATTTTGTTTGTTTAATTACTATCCCTCCCTCCTGCTTGAGCCATGCCCACTGATCGCCGTCCTTCTTTTTCGTTAGCTCAATGTAAAGATATCCCGACTCTCAATGATGGGCCCAAGGATGCCCTCACTGCTGATGCCGTCGTCACATCACAAGACAAGGCCATGGTGCTGCGTGTGGCGCGCTCCGTTGTCACTGTTTCATCCACAATGCCTGGTAGTAACACAATTTATCTAAGGCTCAATTCGTATGATCGATTCCTCCTAGCTATTTATTGCCTATTGATTGATAAATTACATTGGATGACTTGCAGATGGGGGTGGATTGATTTCCCAGTGCACTGGCGTCGTAATCGGTTGGGATGGGGCTAACAAACGTGCCAAGATCCTCACTGCTGCTTCTGTTGTTTGTGACTTCAAGAGTGAATTGCATAACCCAACACTGAAGGTACATAACTCAGCTTCTTTGAATTATATATATGCCCTGTGTATACTCTATGTTAAATGCTGCATATCTCATAACTGTAGTTGATCATGTCGTCTGCAATTGGTTTAACTTTTTGAGTTAGCAATTGTTGCCTGTTATCTGATTCCTCTTTGTTTATCATGTAAGTTTCATTTACATTGCTGTTAAGTAGGGAAGTAATTGCTCATTGTAGCACAACTTGCTGAATTCTAGAAATTGAATAGAAACCGTGAGGTATTCTAATAGAAACTTGAGACTGTTTGGCAAAAAAAAAAAATCTGGTTATATGTCCGCTTGACCACCAAGCATTCCATAGGCCTCTTTCCACTTAATATGATCCAACACCAGAAATTCTAACCCTTTGCTTTTGCTCTACAAACTAAAATTATGTAATTAATGTCAAGCAACCCGGTGAACATCAATTGTGGCAATGGGAAATATCTTATAACAGATCTCTATGAGTTTACCTTGACATACACTAACTTCTTCAGTTAACATATCAATTCTAGAAACTCCTTCACCAGCATGTTAATTCTCTTTATGTCACAAAGGTACAACGAAGAAAAACCCTTCATCCTCGAAACTTCTTAAAAGAGTCAATTTAATTACCTTATCGTGAGCCCTTTCAAAATTATTTACAGTTTCTTTCCATGAATTTCTTGCACCCAAGCCATCCCTTGATTTCGCTGTAGCATAAGGAGTTCAATGCCCTTGTCAAGTCAATGAGCTTTGCATGGTAGCACTTTCAGCTTGCATCCAATTAGTATTGGTTGTGAAAGGTGAGTAACACCAATGCATGTTTGTCTCACCATGGCTTAGCCACCCACACCTAGCCTGCTGCATTGGAGATTCTATTTATTATGAGATGTTTGTATTCTATTGTACAAATTTTCTTCATGTTTCGGTGTGAGTCCCTTTGCAATTATTTTTGTTAATGCCGTGTGTTGTTTGAATGTTCTTGATGGCACCCTCTTTAGAACCATCTAAACCCACAGTTTTAAGATCTTATTATGCGCTTGGTTTTGTATTTTCTTTAGAGATGTGCAGCTTTTACAGAATATGGACATTATACCTTGCATGCCTTTTTCTTGTTATTCTCTGTGATGTTGATTTTTTGGACATTATACCTTGCATGCCTTTTTCTTGTTATTCTCTGTGATGTTGATTTTTTTTTTCTAAACTTTTTGCTCATTCTTCAGTTATCTTAATTAACTCACCTAATGTTTCTAAAGTACTTATCTATGTTATTTCTTATGATTTCCTTTCGCCTATTAGTCCTTTGTATACAAGTTAACTATAGTTGATCAAGTCTCAACTTTTCAGCTATCCGTCAGTATGCCAAATAAGACCACAACAGAAGGAAAGTTGTTATTCTTCAATGTGCACTACGGTATTGCTCTTTTGGAGGTCATGGGAGACTACCAGTTGGAGGTCCCTTCTTTTGGATCGGGCACAAACTACAGTCAGGTCATATTTGCATTGGGTAGGGATGAAAACATGTCTTTAATGGTTAGCCAAGGAACAATTTCATGGACGGATTATCCTGTGTTATTGAGGAACCACAATATGTTCCTGAGCTGTGATATTCCTGAGGTATTGATGCATTATTATGTTGGCATTTTAATGCATTCTTATGTTCTTGTTAATTTCAGAGTGTCTCTTTAATGTAGGGTGGTTCAGGAGGGCCAGTGGTTGACCATGATGGCAATATCATTGGGATTGCATTAGAAGTAAATCCGGGTCCGGTCGTTATCTCTATCACAACAATCATGACTCTTGCATGGAGATGTGGGATCAGTTTAGGTCTGTTCCCTTCTCTTACCTGTTGTTATCTAAATGTAAAATTTATAGGCAACCATTATTGTTTACAGTGCATTTTCACCTTTTGCCACTCTGTCAACATCCTATCAGCTAAGTACACTGTTTCAAGCGCTAGAAAGTATTCGATGGTGTTTATGGTCTCTATTGTGACTTGTGATCTACTAATGACAACCGTCTGAATGTGATCCTGCTTGGTCATTGATCATTACAATGCCATGCTGTGCATGAATGCTGAGGTGTGGGGATGGTTCCAACAGAGTATGTCGTCAGCACGGTTGGATAGAACGATGGCTTGGGTTCTGACAACCACAAAAACCAGCGCTGTTGCAGTGCAATTTCAGTGACTGAAGTTAACAGAAGTAGCGAAAGCATAAATCAAGTTTTAAGAGTGGCAAACCTGAAACTTTGACTTCTAAGAGTGGCAAAAACAAACTTTCCCTTGTTTATTGAATTTAT
This sequence comes from Oryza officinalis, assembly GCA_008326285.1. Taxonomy (NCBI): domain Eukaryota; kingdom Viridiplantae; phylum Streptophyta; class Magnoliopsida; order Poales; family Poaceae; genus Oryza; species Oryza officinalis. The sequence goes on from BDMV01000008.1 coordinate 4,472,770, forward strand.
CCACTTACCTTGAGTGCTGAAACATATTCTGATATATAGTAATTTTTATCTTGAAAAGTAGGGATTTGTTGTAATTAGGAACTGTGATCAATTAGGCAATTATCTCACTTATGGTAGAGTTGTTGATGTATCTTCTTTATCTTGTTCACAAAAGTTTATTTTATTTGCCAGTTATGTGTTTAAAAATTTATCGTTGTATTTAATGTTTTATTGAATTTAAAGTGTGAGCACAAGTTATCGAGGTGGGGAACCACCACCACTAGGTTGTAACACCACCACCACTAGGTTGTTAGGAAAGCTGTCTGGTGTTTTTTAATGTTATTCTTTGTTTGTTAGATCATTCAAATTGGGCCCATCATCTAGATTCTGGATGATAATGTCAATGTTCAAATATGGGATAAGTTGCACATTTAGGAAGGGCAAGCTATTTAAATCTCAAACCTCAGGTTCAGTGCAACATACTTTAAAGCTTTTTATTGCTCAAGTCTAACATAAGGAAAAAAATAGCATACAAAATGTACCAGTGACCTCATACAATACTACTATACTATAATTTATGCATCATATTTATCAGAGAGAATTATCCCTATAAAGGCCAATTTGTTCCACATGCCAAAATGGCCCATTCATTTATGCTTGCTGAAACACCATCTAGTTTATTCCCTGTTACCCTTATACCCCCGCCATCCATGTTCATCATGATTTCTGTTCCTCTTTACTACATTTTTTGTTTGTGTGCAAGACTCAAGAAGTACCATAACCCCCATTTTGCTAAATGTCAAGCGATGAATTGGCTACAGTTGCAAAACTAAAACATCCTGAACCCAACCCTCTAAGGCTCTAACTGCATTGCGTGCCACAGCTTTCCCTTTGTCACCTGATGGCCAACTTTTACTGCCATTGCACCTCCTAGCTTTGCGGCCCCAACAGCCACTGCTGTTATCACATTGCTGCTCAGTGCCCTATATTGATCACTGCTTACAGCACAGGAACATATTGATTATGCGATTTTGGTGGTGTTTGAATTATAGCAAACTTTGGCTGCTAGGGGCATATATGTTTCTATTTTAGTTATTTTGTGTTCTAGCCATAATGGGTGAGTGATTCATTTTTCTTAACCTGTTCATAATAGATTGTATTGAGGATAAATGGTAATGGATTGGATGGTATATATATTGCCAAGATGCAACAAATTTGATGGTTTGGAGGCAATTACCCCATTCCTGTACTGAAATATATACTGATAGGAGCATGGAACAGTCAATACATCCTTATATGTACCTTGTAAACTAAAAGATGTGGTACTGTTGCCTTATGGAGCCCTTGTACTTGGATTAGCCAAAAAAAATATTGTATAGTTTACTTTTGGAACTGATGCTCTAAATCAAACTCATTTTTAGCCGTGTTGCTCGCCCCTTGCTTCGCATGCAATTGAAGTCAGTGGAACTACTGGATGTCTCCATTCGTGAGGAACTTTGTCGTGACTATAATATCACCAGTGGTTTCATTGTGAGTCAGGTATAATACTATTTTGTATATATTTTTTTTCTCCTAGTATTTGGCTCGTTTGGTCTCATAGGTGATAGTTGATTCATTTTCTCATAGTATTTGACTCTTATGGTCTCATAGGTGATTGTTGATTCTGCTGCTGAAAAGCTTGGTATTAGACAAGGGGACGTGATTGTTTTTCAGGATACTGATTGTTCTACTTTATCCCAGGTGATTAAAACTCTTAGTCTTTATTAATCACTTTACTATGTCTACAAATATAGTATATGGTTTATATTTAATTACACTCTATGAACAGTTAGAAGACCACCTCCTTTCTCTTGGTTGGGGATACCTGAAAGGGGTGTATTTGACAGCCGATCTTAAGGTACCTTAAAAGCTATATGTGCAAAAACAAAAAAAAATGTTACTTGGTTCTTTAGTATTGAAAGGCAAAAGAAAAAGTTGAACACCCATTTTGTTCTTTTTGTCTATGAAGGTTGAAGTTTATAATCTCTTCGACTCATATAGGGAAAGTATTACTTTCCCTGTGCAGTTCTCTGATGCTTCTAAGCGGGTAACTAGTTGAGCTATTGTACCTTACTTTTGTATTTGTTATCCCTAATTTTTATCCTCAACCATTGCAGTTAGTTGCATCATAGGAACCAAAAAAAATATTTTTGAATGTTTTGTGGTGTGGCTTCATATAGTTTCATTATCAGCCCATGCAACCAGATTTAGAATTCAAAGTTTAACACTGTCATTGCTAACCTGATGACAATCAAACCATTCAAATTGGATACATTTATTTTTTGCATAGCTTTGGATGACTCAATTAGACAGCGATTTTGATTTGGATTTTGCAAGACATTTATTTTTTAGGACTGTAAAAAATTATTTGTGGAACTGACAAATGTTTTGGAATGTAGGTTTACTGATTGTGTATGACTTAAAAGAGGTGCTGCAAGGGATTGAAGTTGCCTAGAGTAATATGACTGACCAAGGAGAGGGATGTCTACTTGTGCCTTTTGGATAATCTGGCAACCTCATTGTGCTTTTGGGACAATTTGGCAAGTCTTACCAGCGATGCAACCTCATTCGTCTAAATGGTTGTGCTGATCAGTTTTGGATGAGATTTTGTAAAGATGTGTTACTGCGTCTCTTACGCTCTTAACATAAGACTATGCCCCTTCGTATATATAGCAAGGTCAGATTAGCGCCATTAACTGAATCTAAACTTTGTTTTTGATGAACTCAGACACACACAATCAACACATCACAGCCGCGTGGGCCCACGTATGTGCCCTCAACGACGTGCTGCTACTATATCAGTAGATGTTTGGAGGACCCCATGTCAGCTATCTATGGGATCTATGTATATGTCAGCTTAGCTGCTTCAGTAGTAATCCAAGTGTTGGTAGCATGAATAGTGCTTGTGATTGGTTTGGATAAAAGCCAAGCTTTTGATGTTTTGTATCAATCTAGAACATCCTTCATCATAGTATCACAATTTGGCTCCATGTTAGGTGGTAATCGAAGCGTGAGTGATGTATGTAACTTTACCCTACCAAAACTTGCCTAGGTTAGAAATCCAAGACGGCCAAACGCAAACTCATGCTTGTTCTGCCATTCGCCTCCTGCATTGGACATTGCTTCATTTGCTTGCGTTCATGCGTCAAATCCAAAGCTGATAACGGCTCTTCCCGCACTGTTTTTCTTGGTTTTTGAAATTTCTTTTTCTCCTAGGAGAGATTGACGCATGGTTGGCTACTTTGCAAAAGGTTCCTTGTCTAAATACAAAATCTAATCTCGAACAGTTCCTCCCACCAATCTAATCTCGAGCCGTTCCCCCCACCGCCTGACATCTATTTGTGTTTTTTCTGACAAAGTCCTCGTTAGAAATAAAACGTGATGAAGAGAAAATTCCTTTTTTAGGAAAAGCGCTGTAAACATGGAAATATAGTTTTTCTTTTTTTTTTCCGAAAAACAACCATATCACAGGGATGGCAACGGGGTGGGTGCGGGTTGGACGTGAACGTCCCCGTCCCTTGCTTCCCTGTATACCTACCCTCGGCCTCGAATTGAAGAGTGGGTGAAAATCAGCACCCGTCACTCGATCGGGGCCCGGATGCACCCGACGAGGCAACAAGGGTAGGACTCGGTTGGGAGATTAACAAAAGCGACGAGTTAAGGCGGCGACTGACGATGACGAGAGACGAGGTGGCGAAGCAACACGGAGCAACATCCATCTTCGGGGTGGCGAGGCGGCGACGCGGCTTGGTGATGAGGCGCTTGAGGCAGCGGGGTGATGAGGCGACACGACCTCGCTCTCCTGATAGCTACAGTGGTAGGTGGGTCTAGTGGATGAGGCGGCACAACCTCGCTCTCCTGACACCTACAGTGCCGGTGAAGGATTGAAGGTGACGTGGATGACGACATGCGACCTCGTTGGCCATGGCATGGTTTCTAGTGGCAGCAACTGCTTTGATTTGGGGATTCTAGGGTTTTGTTTGTTTGGCTGTTTGCTGTACATATCCAATCTCTACCGAACTAGGCTGCCAGCTAGGCTCTCATTTTTTATGGGCTTTGTTATGGCTAGGCCAAATTATTAGTACAGCGCCACACAGGCACAACACCCGCATCATGAGTTTTCACAAACTATTTTATTTTTAAACACACCGACACCACGTGTCGGGCTTTCAAGGTTTCTCAAACCCATTTCCCAAAGTTGCGACAAACAACGGTGTATATGGAGTAGTTGGTAATCGCGCTCATAGAGCACGGGCACCGGAGTACCACAAAGGTGGAGTGACAAGGAAATAGGATATGTCGGTCTACATTAAATAGTGCGACTACTGGGTAGGTCTGTGGGTTTGGCACGCAAACCGAGGCCAGCAAGTTATGTGTGTATTCCTAACAATGCAAGTTGCAAACAAAATAATAATGACTTTTCAATTATAAAGAGCAATATGGTCAATGGGGACTTGCCTTGCTGAAGGTCTTCACGAAGCTTCTCGAAATCCGCGCTCGAACGAAAAATCTGCAACCGCAACTATACGCAAACAATTAAAACCTACACAAAGACCCAAAAGAAGAATTTGTTTAGGACTACTAATAATGCCATTAGATAGATCTCAATTTTACGGAATTACTGGAAGTAGAACGGGGTCAATCGGAGTTACGAATTGTGAGATATGATTTTTGGAAGTTTATTTGATTTTTTGGAATAAAGGAAAATTGATTTATTGAATTTATATAAAACAATATTCTCAAGAATATTCTTTTGGATGTGGGATCCACATGTCAATGGTAGGGAAGCCCCGGGCGCACCATGGACTAGGTCCACGGGCAGCTAGCGCTGGCGTGCACGACTTGTGAATTTTTTGCATTTTCAATTTTATTTATTTAAAGATTTGCAAAAATAATTTTTCGTTTCAAAATATTGCAGAAATAATCTCCTCTCGCCCTCTGGGAGGGCGAGATTTAAAAATCGCCCTCCCATAGGGCGATTTTTATGACGTGGCAGACGGCCGTTGGGCGCCGTCTGCCGCGTCCTGGCTTTTTTGCATTTAAGTCCCTTGCCGCCCTAGGCAAGGGCGTTTTTTGACTGTAGCACAGGGGGCCGCCTGCAAAAGGGCGGCCCCCCTTGCCGCCCTTACAGAGGGCGATTTTTTGCCTGCGCAGGGGGCCGCCTTTAAAAAGAAAGATTTTTGATTTTTTATAAAAGTTAAACTATTTTCATTTTGATTTTTTATAAAGTTAAACTATTTTCACTTTATTTAAGTAAGGTTATACAAATATAACAACATTTGTAACATTAAAAACTATCAAAATATATGTAACGTTAAATATAATAAAACTAAGTTGATAATATAAATGTTGCCATTTTTTTTATAAACTTGATTAAACTTTTAAAAAAATTGAAAACGAACTTGTAATATGAAACATGTAACAGATAAATTGTAGTATTTTTTTTGTAAAAAACAAATTTCCTTGTAATTTGCTACTGAAACACATCAAAGCTGATCAGTTTTGTGTTCTCGATGAGAATATGGAAAAAGTGCAACTAGAACTATAGAGGGGTGCGGCAAATTTGCAGGTAGCCCCCTCGCCGCCCTTGCAGAGGGCGATTTTTGGCGTAATCTCGCCCTCTGCAAGGGCAATTTTTGGTCGGAATCCCATAAAGCCCCAATGGCCCGAGGAGGTGCTCATTTCAACCGGTCACAATTGAAGGAAAAAAAAGAGAGAGCTGGAAGGAAGAAGGAGAAAGAAGTCGTGCGAAAGCGTTGTATTGCCTGTGCTTATTCGATCGCAGGTTAGTACAATAATCCCGACGTATGGTTATATTTTGTGTCGCATACTAGTGTAATTACCATGTATTTGAAATTTGTGAGTAGATCTGTAGCACTTAGATGTGGACCCTAAATTTTTTGCGAGTAGATCTGTAGCACTGTGAGTAGATATGTTGAAATTTGTGAGTAGATCTGTAGCATTTAGAAGTGTGAATAATTTTAGGCTAGATTTGTTGTGCACACGTTTGGTTTGTAGTAGTACTATATTTGACCGTATGAAGGGCGTTTACAATATTTGATAGTTGTTTTTTAAACTGTAGGATGCCAAGGCGTGGAAAAGCTACCAACTCAAGGTAACGTAAATCGTTTCTGTGATATTTTGTGTTATTCGTTGTGCGTGAAATGAGGAATCCTAGATTAACGGGTTAGGGTGTTTCATTTATTGTTGACTTGTAGTTATCGCCCGAAGACTGGAAATGCCTTCGACCCATTGCCTTTGCCTAGCGGTGTTCCAGTGCCCATGTGCTGGTGCGGTGATCCTTGCAAGGTAGCCAAGTCCGATGAAGAGGAGACATACATGCAGAGATACTGGATGTGTGCCAATTTTGAGTTTGAGCCAACACCTGAGATACGCCGCATTAACTTAATGGTGAGGAACTGATGTTTTCTAATAATTATTTGGTGTATTAAGTAGTGTTGAACAACTTATTTGATTAGTAAACATTGCATTTGTGGCAGACCCCTCCACCGCTATGTGATTTTGAGCAGTGGATCGACACCGAGATCAAGCCACAAAACAAGGAGCGGTTGGAGTACATGCGGCAATGGGATGCAGAGCGCAAGGAGAAGATAGAGCAGAGACGCAAGGAGGAGGCCGCAGAAAAAGAGCACAAGGCTGAGGCGGAAAGGAGGCGTGTTGCTGCGTACAGGGAGGAGCGGGAGCGGAAGCTTGAGCGTGCGCGGCGAGCGAAGGCAGCAATGGAGGAGAATCCCGATGCGCAGAGGAAGGGAAAGTGGCCTCGTTGCACTCAGTAGTATGCACGAGTTGGTAGTTGTATGGTGTATCGATGAATAATGTTGCGTAACCTCGCAACGTGTAGCGAACTAACGAACTTGAAATGTTATTTCGCGTGTCTTCCATTTTCCCTTCCCTTCTCGCCGTTGTACTCCGTTTGTGTTTCGCATTCACTTACTTTGATAGCGACCAATCGTAGCCCTCTGTTACGCGCCGAAAGTTTTTCGTCGTTTCGTTGAGTAGATGTAGCGAATGACATGAAATGTTTTCGTGACATATGAGTGCGGCGATCGAATAGAGTTATATACAAAGAGGTAACACAAAGTTACTAACTGTAAATATTACAAACATGTAGCACTAGTAGCCTACTGGCGAGGCCTCTTACCCCTATCCCTCCTAATGTGCCCCTGAGAGTACGTCAGCCTCTCAGCGGGCACGGCACGACCAGCGCGGACATCTGGTGCGGGCGTGTGCTGCGGCTGCTCCTGGCTCTGTGGTGGTGGTGCTCCACCAAGCTGAGAGGCGCCGAGAACGTCCTGCTCTGGCTCCTCCAGGTCGTCGAAGTCGTCGCCCTCACCAGACCCGCCCGCACCGGACCCGCCCGCCTGCGACGAAGACTCGCCCGAACGGAAAATCCCCGCCGGGTAGTATCCTCCTGCAGATGTCAAAAGTTAAGCAACATTCCGCCCGAATAGTACGTTTGTAGCATGTTGAACTCGACGGTACGCAGGTTGCGCGAGGCAGGCCTGATAGCGATATCCAGGCTTGTTGAGGCGCGGGCGGACGAGAACGACCCGGCCAAGCACTGGGATGCGGACCGGTCGCTACTGGCTGCTTTGGTAGATCAGTGGCGGCCGGAGACGCACACCTTCCATCTCCCCTGTGGGGAGATGGCACCTACGCTGCAGGACGTCACGTACCTGCTTGGGCTTCCACTGGCCGGGGAGGCTGTTGGCCCAGTGGACGGTGCTGGTGGCTGGAGGGAGGATATCATGGAGCGATTCGCTCCCGTGAAGAGGCTACCTGGGCTCCCTGGAGTTGCTCCCCCGAACATGTACACCACCGCCGGGCCTACGAAGGCTTGGCTGCTGCAGTTCACAGTAAGTTAACTTTTACACTTTTTAGCAATTTTTAATTTTTATTTTTTAAAGATTTGCAAAAATAATTTTAGATTTCAAAAATTTGCAAAACTAATAATGCTTATTTGACACTGTAAATGATCTAAAATAAAAAAGTTGTTAATAACAAAGCTGTAGATCTTCGTGAGATCTATAACTTTCATATAAAGTTTATCTCCATCCGATATCGTTTAAAATGTTGATATGAGATTCTTTTAAATATGTTTTAGATTTTGTAACGAAGATTTGGATATGTAAACGATCTTAAATGAAAAAGTTGTTAACTATAAAGTTGTAGATCTTTTAAAAAATAAAAATTAAAAATGCTAAAAATTACACTTTGTTACTTTCCTAGAAATCTTACGAGTTTTAACATCGTTTGCTTTTTATTGTAGACCGACCAGCTCCACCCCGACGCCGACGAGTACTCGCTCAGACGGTCCTTAGAGGCGTACCTACTGTGGATGTTCGGCTGGGTGATGTTCACCAGCACCACCGGGCACGCAGTAGACAGGGGCCTGATCCACTACGCCCGGGCGATCGCGGATGCGGAGCTAGGGGCCGTGCCGCAGTGGAGCTGGGGTTCGGCAGTCCTCGCAGCCACGTACCGTGCGCTGTGCGAGGCCTGCTGCAAGACGGATCCTGGAGCGATTTTCGCGGGCTGCCCTCTCCTTATTCAGCTCTGGGCAGCTGAGCGGTTCGCGATCGGCCGACCGATCGTCGACACCGCTGCGTACGCTTCAGGACCGGCAGCCGACCACCCAGCCGACGGGCCGACAATAGGCACGTACTGGTGCCGCCGCAACGTAAGTACAAATTGTTTTCATTTCAAATTTCAGATTACGTGCGACTGAAGTTCTGACGAGTTGGTTCTCCTTGTGTCGCAGCGCCGTTACGCCCACGTCCAGGTCAAACGGAGCTACCCGGAGTTTGTCTTCGAGTTCGACCGTCTGCAGCCTTCGGACGTCGTCTGGGAGCCCTACACGCACCACGTGGTCGCGGAGAGAGCACCTCTAGGTCTGTCTGCCTTGTGCACGCGTGACGCGGCGTACTGGTTGACGGTGGTGCCGTTGGTTTTCGACATCTTCGTCGAGCCTCACTGCCCTTACCGTGTTATGAGGCAGTTCGGACTGAGGCAGGGCTTTCCAGTGAACGTACCGATACCCGTCGCGCCCCAGGACCACCAGTGAGTATTTCTCTTTCACCTTTACTATTGTGATGTCGACTACGCGCGGAACGTTCGATGACCATTATGTTCTTTGTAGGTTGACTCGACGGGGACAGCACGCAGGGACACTGTGGGCACCTCGGATCTTGCCGTATGTCGAGGACTGGTTGGTAGCCACCAAGGAGGTGATTGCCGAGGTCCACCCACACTCGGAGGAGAACTACACTGCCTACCTTCGGTGGTACTTGCCGCGCACACGTGCCCGCGTCACCTTCACCGCGGCAGCTCCACAGCTACACCAGGCAGGCGTCAGGGACACCTACCCCGTGCACCGTGACCAGGAGTACTTCCTGGGGGTACGTCCATGTTTCTCGGACTTCTTGTTTTCGTACTACGCGGTTGGTACATATGAGACTGACAAACCTAATTAATAATGATTCCCGCAGGTCGACGCTGCACGCGCCATGAACGCCGACATCAACGCGGTGATGCTGAGGTTAGACGCTGGACTGCACCTGAACGACGTTGAGCAGAGGGTGACGTTCGAGCGGATGCAGACGAAGATGCGTTTGATCTTGCGCGTCCTCTCTTGTCGTTCAGCTGTGGACGCGGTACCTCCACCGGCAGCTGCTGTTCCACGTCCACGCGGCCCGACACCAGGATCGACATCGCACGGTGCTGGTGCGTCCACAGGTTAGTTCCGTACCTTCTCACTATGCAAAACCTTCGCCATGTTATTACAAACTGAATGTGAACTAGGTCCGACGCTGCCGACAGGACACTCTGCTGGAGCGAGTGGATCGTCGATCCCTCGGCCGTTCGCGACTCCGTCCAGCACGTCGGCCTTTGTTCGAGCGAGCGGTTCGTCCGTCCCTCCTCCCTTCAGTCGGCCGCCAAGTAAGCAAGCGTCTTTCGATGAGTGCTACAAACGTACTATTCGGGCGGAATGTTGCTTAACTTTTGACATCTGCAGGAGGATACTACCCGGCGGGGATTTTCCGTTCGGGCGAGTCTTCGTCGCAGGCGGGCGGGTCCGGTGCGGGCGGGTCTGGTGAGGGCGACGACTTCGACGACCTGGAGGAGCCAGAGCAGGACGTTCTCGGCGCCTCTCAGCTTGGTGGAGCACCACCACCACAGAGCCAGGAGCAGCCGCAGCACACGCCCGCACCAGATGTCCGCGCTGGTCGTGCCGTGCCCGCTGAGAGGCTGACGTACTCTCAGGGGCACATTAGGAGGGATAGGGGTAAGAGGCCTCGCCAGTAGGCTACTAGTGCTACATGTTTGTAATATTTACAGTTAGTAACTTTGTGTTACCTCTTTGTATATAACTCTATTCGATCGCCGCACTCATATGTCACGAAAATATTTCATGTCATTCGCTACATCTACTAAACGAAACGACGAAAAACTTTCGGCGCGTAACAGAGGGCTACGATTGGTCGCTATCAAAGTAAGTGAATGCGAAACACAAACGAAGTACAACGGTGAGAAGGGAAGGGAAAATGGAAGACACGCGAAATAACATTTCAAGTTCGTTAGTTCGCTACATGTTGCGAGGTTACGCAACATTATTCATCGATACACCATACAACTACCAACTCGTGCATACTACTGAGTGCAACGAGGCCACTTTCCCTTCCTCTGCGCATCGGGATTCTCCTCCATTGCTGCCTTCGCTCGCCGCGCACGCTCAAGCTTCCGCTCCCGCTCCTCCCTGTACGCAGCAACACGCCTCCTTTCCGCCTCAGCCTTGTGCTCTTTTTCTGCGGCCTCCTCCTTGCGTCTCTGCTCTATCTTCTCCTTGCGCTCTGCATCCCATTGCTGCATGTACTCCAACCGCTCCTTGTTTTGTGGCTTGATCTCGGTGTCGATCCACTGCTCAAAATCACATAGCGGTGGAGGGGTCTGCCACAAATGCAATGTTTACTAATCAAATAAGTTGTTCAACACTACTTAATACACCAAATAATTATTAGAAAACATCAGTTCCTCACCATTAAGTTAATGCGGCGTATCTCAGGTGTTGGCTCAAACTCAAAATTGGCACACATCCAGTATCTCTGCATGTATGTCTCCTCTTCATCGGACTTGGCTACCTTGCAAGGATCACCGCACCAGCACATGGGCACTGGAACACCGCTAGGCAAAGGCAATGGGTCGAAGGCATTTCCAGTTTTCGGGCGATAACTACAAGTCAACAATAAATGAAACACCCTAACCCGTTAATCTAGGATTCCTCATTTCACGCACAACGAATAACACAAAATATCACAGAAACGATTTACGTTACCTTGAGTTGGTAGCTTTTCCACGCCTTGGCATCCTACAGTTTAAAAAACAACTATCAAATATTGTAAACGCCCTTCATACGGTCAAATATAGTACTACTACAAACCAAACGTGTGCACAACAAATCTAGCCTAAAATTATTCACACTTCTAAATGCTACAGATCTACTCACAAATTTCAACATATCTACTCACAGTGCTACAGATCTACTCGGAAAAAATTTAGGGTCCACATCTAAGTGCTACAGATCTACTCACAAATTTCAAATACATGGTAATTACACTAGTATGCGACACAAAATATAACCATATGTCGGGATATTGTACTAACCTGCGATCGAATAAGCACAGCAACAACGCTTCGCGGCTCTTCTCCTTCTTCCTTAGCTTTCTCTTTTTTTTCCTTCAATTGTGACCGGTTGAAATGAGCACCTCCTCGGGCCATTGGGGCTTTATGGGATTCCGACCAAAAATTGCCCTTGCAGAGGGCGAGATTACGCCAAAAATCGCCCTCTGCAAGGGTGGCGAGGGGGCTACCTGCAAATTTGCCGCACCCCTCTATAGTTCTAGTTGCACTTTTTTCATATTCTCATCGAGAACACAAAACTGATCAGCTTTGATGTGTTTCAGTAGCAAATTACAAGGAAATTTGTTTTTTACAAAAAAATACTACAATTTATCTGTTACATGTTTCATATTACAAGTCGTTTCAATTTTTTTAAAAGTTTAATCAAGTTTATAAAAAAAATGGCAACATTTATATTATCAACTTAGTTTTATTATATTTAACGTTACATATATTTTGATAGTTTTTAATGTTACAAATGTTGTTATATTTGTATAACCTTACTTAAATAAAGTGAAAATAGTTTAACTTTATAAAAAATCAAAATGAAAATAGTTTAACTTTTATAAAAAATCAAAAATCTTTCTTTTTAAAGGCGGCCCCTTGCGCAGGCAAAAATCGCCCTCTGTAAGGGCGGCAAGGGGGCCGCCTGCAAAATTGCCAGGGCGGCTGCCCTTTTGCAGGCGGCCCCCTGTGCTACAGTCAAAAAACGCCCTTGCCGAGGGCGGCAAGGGACTTAGATGCAAAAAATCCAGGACATGCCAGACGGCGCCTAACGGCCGTCTGCCACGTCATAAAAATCGCCCTCTAGGAGGGCGATTTTTAAATCTCGCCCTCCCAGAGGGCGATTGGAGATTACTTCTACAATATTTCGAAATGAAAAATTATTTTTGCAAATCTTTAAATAAATAAAATTAAAAATGATAAAAATTCCACGGCTTGTAGCGATGTGAGCCGACGAGTGGGCCACGACCCATTCGGCCAGTGCGGCTTAGTTGGCGCATGCGCGAAGCCGAATGAGGGAAGACGCAACCCGACACAGCAAAGCGGCTCACAAGGCCGGCCGGTGGGCCGAGCCCACGGGCGTCGAGAGGGGACGCGGCTGATGAGGCGCGCTTGACCCGGTCAAGCCCATGTGGCTTGCCATGTCGGATCGAGGGGAAGGAGAGGAGCCGAGAGCGGACAGCTCATGGACGGCCGGTGGCGAGCGGCGCGTTCCGGCGAATGGCGGTGGCTCTCGGTGGTCCGACTATACCGGGTAGCTAGCAGAGGTCAAGGCGAACCGATTCAACGGTGCGGATTGGGGGGGGAGGAAGCGACGGTGGCCAGTGGCGACGCTATGCGGCGGCGGACAAGGCCGCACGGCGAGAGAGCAAGGAAGGAGGGGTGGCGGCCACGGCGATGTTCCGGGAGGTTGCTAGGGTCTCGGGGAGGACGGCGACAGAAGGATTTTGGGGGAGAAGGGCCAACGGCGGCGCATGCCTGCACGCGGCGGCGGAACAGGATCGGCGGCGACCATGGTAGTGGCAGGACGACGACAATAGAGAGAAACGGGGCCGACGGCTAGAGTGCGACTGAGGGGAGGTTGAAAGGATCTCCGAGATGCTTCAATGGGACTCAAGGTAGGCGGCCACGAGGGGAATCGGCACGAGGATGGCCGGCGGCGGCGCACGACTACGCGCGGCGACGACGGAAGCTGAATGAAGGAGAGGGCGCGATTTGGTGATCGGGCGCATGAACTAATCCGTTCGGGTGCTATCTAGGAGTCTCTAGAGAATGTAGAAGGAAGGAATTGGGCTAGGAGCTCACTGACAGCGTCATCGGTGGCGGTGGTGAGGTGGGAACCGGCAGGGCAATCGCTATCGGCGGGAGCGGCACGGCATTGAGACCGCGCGGCCGGGGAAGGAGGTGATGGCACAAGTGGATGGATCATGGTCACCGGTGCCGAGGTAGGGGATGGTGACGACCGGGCTCCGTTCCGAGGAACTCGGCAAGAACCAACGCCAGACCCTGGGAAGAAGAGGTTGCCGCAGCCTCCGCGAGCTCGCTTGGTTCGGTTGGGGCGAAACGAAGAAGGAAAGAGATGGGAGATGGCGAGGCAATGGCGGCCGAACGAGGGAGGAGTGGCTTGGGTTCTATAGGGCGGCAAAGGCGGTGGAGGCGAAGTCGGTTCGCGTAGGCGGTGGAGGCGCACGGAGAGGGAGAGAAGGCTGCTGCTGCTCTCTCTCGGCTTGGCAGCAAACGGCGGAAAAATGACGGGACCGACGGTGACGCACGCGATGACGATGGAGAGCGGTTGGCCGTTTTGGCTTGGAGCAGGGACACGGGAGGGCGTCGGTGCAGGGCGGCTGGCGTAGCGATGTCGCCTTCTCCTCCCGATCGGCCACGCGCGCGAGCGGGCGATAGCAGGGGCGCGGGACTGCCAAAAATCGGATGGCGGTGGCGCGGTTGTTTCGGCGAGAGAGAGAAGGGAGAGAAAAGCGAGCGGCGCGGTGCGCGTGAGGAAGGAGGAGCTGCCTCTATCCCGGCACGTGCGGCGCACGTGCCCGGGGAGACGGGCCAAAGAGGATTGGTCCAGGGGTGACGCGGTCCACGGGGGAAGGCCGAGGGAAGCGGCCCAAGGAGGAGGGAGGTGAGTTAGACTTTTACAGGGAATTGAAAATGAGAGGATTTGGACTTAGAATTGAATTCGAATTTGAATTCAAATTGCATATTTGAACTCAGAAAAATTAAGGGATATCAAGGAAGGCACAATTTAGAAATTTTGATATTTGGTATAGGTTTGCATTTGAATTTCAAAGGGGAAATATTTGGACTCAAATTTGGGACTTGGTTAAATTTGAGAGGTATTTATATTTGGAAATTTTTGAAAGGTTTGAGGGGAAATTTACGGGGACAAGAAATTGAATTTGAAATTTTGATTTCAAATTCAATATTTGAATTCAAGGAATTTATTGTGAGGACAAGCTAGAGGGAAATAGGGTTTGATTTGGAATTTGGATTCGAAATTTGACAATTTAGCCAAGCGAAAACAGGGGATCAAGGAGATAGTACCAACCCGATATTTTATTCTTAGGATGGATCTCTGTTTAAGGACTTGAGGGATTATTTAGATCAGATTTTGGATTAGAGTGGAATCTTGGGAGAGTGGGTTCAATAGCGGAGTTGGATTTGAATTGGATCAAATATTGGAGAGGATTCAAAAGGGAAGATACATAGATAGATAGATAGATAGATAGATAGATAGATAGATATAGAGAGAAAGAGGAACTTGAGAGTTTGAGTTTGAACTCAAGAATTGACTTTATAGATTTGTATTTTGTAGCGAGAATTTGGAGATGACTTGAGTGTCGGTTCAAATATTCGGAGGGATTATTGAACTTGAATGATTTCTGGAAAAATTGGTCGAATAGATTTAAGAGAGAAATTTGATTGTGGAGATTTGAATTCGAGAATTGTTTTTAGTGAACCAAGGGAAGAGTTTAGGATTTAGGAGGTTGATGCTTGGACTAGATTGAAATCGAGGATTCGACGAAATATGCGGTTAGGTTTTTAGGAGAGAGATTTGAATATAAGAATTCGAACTTCGATATTAGTTTCGAATGGAAACTTTGAGAGGTTAGGTTAGAGATTTGTCTTTGTCAAATTTGAGATTTGCAATGATGGGACCTTCGCAAGGATAAATCGGAGATGATTTGAGCGCGAACTCAAATCCTTAGGGGACAACTGAATTGGAATTGTTTAAAGGGAGATTTCTCGGTGAAGGTTTAGAAAGGAGATTTGAATACGAAGATTTAAATTCTGAGATTATTTTGGAATAGAAAAGTTAAGGAGGCGATTTTGACATCAGGGAATGGAGACAAAGGAGAGATTTAAATTGAGATCTATGGCACAACTTAGACTCAGTCTCAAAGAACGAAATTTTCGCTAATAGATTTTTATTAATTTAGTTTTTAACGTCTCGCAAAAAGCGAGGCGTTACAATGAGGACATCACTTCTTTGGATACACACAATACTCCTGAAGTTGCTATGCAAGGTCCAATCACTAAAGCTTGTGAGCTCGTTCCTAAGTACTTCTTTATGTGAATTTGAGATAGATTGTTACCTATAATTTAATTATGATTAGGAACTATGGAGAGCACCATGGAGCACTTGAAGAGAGGCTAGAAGATGGACAAGGTCATCATGGGCGTTCAAGCCAAGATGGAGGCTCAACTCATATCAAGTTTGAGTTCACCTTGGACTACAGGAGAAGTCCGTACTAAAATTGTCATCTAGATTGCATTCGGACTCCGATTTCAACGTTCCACATATGTACGGAAAGCTAACAAGACCATATTTCCAATGGATCTAGTCGCACGCCAAAATTTCATTTGAATCAACGGGAATCGTTGAAACAAGAAGACGTCTAGAATATGTTCGGGTGCTGCATCACTGTCTTTGGGCCCGTTGGGTCGTGCATCTAGTCGGAGTCCAATAGGAACGCGTCCAGGGGTCCAAGGTCGATCCTAGAACCTATATATTCAGTAGCTATTGTTGAGTTAGAGTTGAGTTTTGCTTAGATTATTTCTGTCATTGCAGTTTCGCTTTTAGATCAGTTTTTGGAACCCCAACTTCAAGTTCTTGATTAATCTTTCATCTGCAATTGAGTTGCGATCTTTCTTGATCTTGCTTGTGTTCTTCGATTCGCATGTAGAGATTAACCTTCTCAGCGAGATCAATCGGGTTTTGGCACAGTTGATAAGCAGAGAAGATGTGATGCTGCTATTGCAGGGTTCGAATGGTGTTGAAGTTTTCGCCAAATCGATAGTTACCTTCACCTGACAGAAGATCGGGTATCCCGTTATCATCACTATGAGCACTATACATTTATCAAAGGAATACGAAGGGAATATGATGAGGGGAAAGTCAAAATTACTTTACAGCTTGCGCATCATCAGCTAGTAAAAGCTGAAAACATACTCTTTTTTGTCTTTTTCTGATTTTTTTTACTCATGTTCATGCACGCAACCAGGGTTTCAAAAACCGCCGGGGGCCCGGTTACCGCCACCCGGCGGTACGGCGGTTACCGCGCGGTAACCGCGGTAACCGCCAAAAACCGCGACAAATTCGTTTTTGAAATTTTTGAATTCAAAACCGCGGTACGAGATGCGGTTACTGTGCGGTATGCCGCGGTTATCGCGCAATGTTGGAGCAAATGAAGAACAAAATGAAAAAAAAATTTAAAAAAATAGAAAAAACACTTAAAAATTTATAGAAATTTGGGATAATAATTAAAAAATGTAGGATATTTGTGGGTATACAATAAAAAATTTTGGCATGATATTTTCTATATTACGGACTTGAAATCAATTGAACAATACATGTGGGTATAAAATAAAGAATTTTGGCTGCTTCCATTTGTTCCTCCTCATCGGCATCACCTGTTAGGTCATAATAGTTGACCCCAGCCGCTTCAACCCTTCTTGCCCTCTCACTCTGACGAGTATCACCTGCATCTTTTATCCTGTCTAACTCGCGCCTGAAGAATTCGCGAACATCTGGAGGCACTGAATTGCAATACTTAACCCCCTTCCCGTTTCCAGCCAAATGAATTTTAAGGCGAGTTGCTCCACCACCGCCCTTTCTCTGATTACAATACTTACAACGCCATCCAGGTGCCATGCTCTCCCCGTGCTCCCACACTGGGTCCCTACTATCTGCCATATCCACCCTGTATGTAACATACGCGAAAAGTATAGTATTAGAAATTAAATCACCAAGGCCGCATTTCTATTTCACTAATGCCATACATATACAAATTCTACTTACACATAGACTTACACATAGTTGCATATGAAATCCAAATTACACTCAATTACAAATTACGCTCGCACATGTACGCTACGTTTTGTTATGGACTTATTTTACTACCATTCCACTACTTTTACTTTTTTTCGGAGTGATTCATAATTTGTAGTGATAACAAACAAGCAAGACAATTGTATTGCGAAATCAAAATTACAAAAATTCCTAGCTACGGTTTACCGGCAATTTGCTCGCGGTAACCACGGTTTCGGCGCGGTTACCGCTCGGTATCGCGCGGTTACCGCGCCCTACAGCCCCATGAAACTAAACCCTAAAGCCACGGCAACCTCGCAAAACCGCGCGATAAATCGAGCAAATCGCGCGGTTACCGCGGAATACCGAGCGGTACCGGAGGACTTACCGTGGGCGCGCTGGCGTCGGCGGTTACCGTCTCATACCGCACGGTTACCGCGCCCTACCGCGCGGTATCGTCGCTCGCCGGCGCGGTGGCGGCGGATCTGGGGCGCGTCTGGCGTCGCCGGGGCGTTGGACAGAGAGGGAGCGACAGAGCATAGATGGAGCGCACGGGGGGACGCTAGAGATGGGGTTAGGGTTAGGGTCCCCTCGTTTGGGCCTCAATGGGCCGTGTGCACAGTATCGGGCCGGTCCATTTTTTTTCCTTTTTCCAATTTCCAAGTTTTTCATCCGTTCTGCTCTCAAATTTGAATAAATATTGCTCTTTTTTGAGAAATTTCTTCACCATAAAACACTACAAATCAAGCACTACCGTTACCATTTTTTTTGATTTTTTTTCTTTTTTTTTTGAATTTTTGAATTCGGATGAAATTCGGCAAACCGTACCGCGCGGTACGGGTTACCGTACCCCCGCGGTACGGGCGGTAACCGCGGTAACCGCGCGGTTACCGCCGTAACCGCGTGGTTACCGCCGGTTTTTGAAACCCTGCACGCAACATGTGCAAATATAGGGGTAAAACCCCTCGAAGCAGCCAATCGAAACCGGCCAAATGCAGTTTGCACTCATCGCACTGTATACGGGTGTTCTAGTGTAGCCTCATGTCCGATATCTTGCATGCACTGGACCCCTCCGCACTTTTTAACAGAGATTCGCAATATTCTTTTAAATAGTAATAAAGTAGTCCTTCCAGCGCATAAACCTCGTTGTACTTATTTTTTTTGTAAAAACCACTATTTATTTTTGTACGTAATACTATGTGAAGAAGAGAAAATTTTAGTTTTTAAGAGCAAAGCTTTAGTGATAATGTGTGTCTGTCCCATCCCAATCCATCTCTGCTCATCTGCTGCAGCACTCCCCATCAGTCGCCTCCAGCACGGGTTGACCACTAGTTTGTGTAATTCAGCTCAACATCATGGCAAATGATGGGTGAAAAACAAACAAACCCAGCTATACAGTCCTTGTGTGGTTTAAGCCGAAAAGACTATTGAGCTATTAGTCATGACACGAACCTGCGCGCAATCAGGTTGGCCCTTTTCTTGCATGCACATAGTTTGGATGACTAATGTTTATATATATATGTTTTTTGGATTGTTATTTCTTAAATTATTTTTTGTTTGTTCCAAATGCCGCAAGTACAAATATTGCTTGTATTTTTTTAAGAAAGGTAAAAATGAATATTGAATCCTTGAAAACAGTCTTGACGACAAGGACGCATTCGTGGCGAGAAAAATAATGGATACCAAATCCTTGAAAACAGTCTTGACGACAAGTACGTACCCGATATAATTGAGAGATTTTATGTTTAATGTCAAAATGAGCAGAAAAAGTTTGAATAAATGCTGAAAGTTCTCTTCGTTATTGTTTTTGTGAACGAGTTAATTTGAGAATGAGTAATAATGCAATAGGTCTATACGTAGGAGTTTTTCTTTCAACCTATGTACTAGTGAAATGTTCCATTATAAATTATCTGAAATCATGAATCTTGATTGTTGACTTGAACTTAATTGTAATATCTTTGATTCATGTTTATACTCTAATGTATTCTTGTTAACTAGTTGATGAGTTTATCTCATTTGTCTTGCAACACATGATTTTGAATTGCTCTAGGTATACTTCAAAGCTCTCGAAAATAAAAATTCTCAAATTTTAAAATTTATAAGTGGTCACTACAAGTGACGATCATAAAATCATTGTATTTATGCTTCATTGTTATTATTTCTCTTTTGAAAATTCTTGATGAAATCATTGTCAAAAGGGAGAGAAATATACAAAATGCATACTTCTTGAAAGGAGAGAATTGAAAAATTGTTTCAATTTTAAAAATAGTCGATTTTGTGTTTTGATTGTAAATGTGGGAGAAATTCTTTCTTTCTAAAAGGGGAGGAGTTTTCTTTTTCACTTTTGTGCTTTTTGAGCCGTTTGCGCCATTTGATTCGTTTTTGTTTTTTGTTTTTTAAAAACACCAAATTACATTTTGGAGATGTTACTAATGTATTCATCAAGGGGGAGATTGTAGAATCATGTGATGATTAATCTTGGTGATGAACAATTGTCAAATGTGAGTGTTTGTTGAAAATACGGTAATGTGTTTTCGGACAGTGAACAATGCGGTGGTCGGCATTGTGAGGCTGGTCAGACCGAGCAAGAGGCGCCGATCAGACCGGAGGTGTGTGGCCGGTCTGATTGGGTGGCCCGACGGTCTGACTGTGCAGACTCCAGGAGAGAGTCGGTTTCAGGTTGATTTCATGAAATTTCTAGATTGCCTCATGTTTATGACTTCTAGATGGTTTCTATTCGTATGTGATACTATCGTGTGCTGATTTGAGTCAAGTTGGTGTGAACTTGTACTCGGATATGGAGTTTCTTTGTTGTTCATGTGCAGATATTGCTTGAGGCCATGAGAGTATAGCCGGTGATGGATCGAGACTAGGCTTGGAAGAAGTTGAGGTCCAGACGGTCAAGGATATCACGCGGGATGTTCAGGCTAGAGAACAATGCACGTGGAGATGAAGGTTTTCATATAGCATACACATGGTGTTGTGTGTGTATGAAAATAGGAGTCAAATTTGGATTGGAACCCATGTTTGAAAAGATTGGAGTGTGGAGTTGTATGGGGATGTTGTTTCCTTGATTTGATAGGTTTCCTATACAATTAGGAGTTTTAGTTCTAGTTGGATTCATAGCTAGGGACAGCCACGTTGTAGGTATAAATAGATGAGGGGTTGAGGCTAGAAGACATCGACTTTTTGGGAGAGAAAAGTTAGGGTTTGTTTTGAGGTGAGTTGAGAGAGGAGTGCTTTAGATTCAATTTGTAAACACATATTGATGTAATAAAGTTGATCTACTGTCAAGAGTTTTGTCGATACGTGTTTTTCGGATTACGACAGTTTGACCAGAAACGAGCAAGTGGTCTGACCGGCAACACGACTGTAGTCTGACCAGCGGTGAGGTGGCGGTCTGATCGGCGACAGCTTAGTGGTCTGATCGGCGACTACACGGCAGTCTGACCGGTGCAACTTTGTTAAGTTTGAGAGTAACTTTTATTTTCGCTAAAAGTTTTTAGTTTTTGGTGATCCAACCATTCACCCCTTCTGGTTAGTTTGGTTCTTGTGTTCGATCCTATAAAATCTTTAATTTGTATTTTGTAACCCCAAAATGCACAAGCAACGGGTGCTATTTACTGACAAACAGGATGACGAGATTAGATATGAACAAACAGCAAAGGATCGCCCCACGGGCACTCTCTCTTAACCCTATTTCCACTTGAAAAAATGGAGGTCTCCATATGTTTCCAAAATAAAGCCTACTTATAGCTATGGCTATGAATTCGGATATAAGTTATATCCGTAATTTTTTTCTAGGAGGAAGGAATTACATAGCAAGCAACATTCAGGCTCCCTCTTGGCCGTTTGAGGTTCCTATCACCTGGATAACGTCCTAGCATGCATGCTCACTTCTCTTTTCCTTTCTGAAAGGAAGCTAGCATTCGGGTTCTATATATGTTACTTCCTTTGCTTTGATTTCTTCTCTAACCTTGTTAGGCCCTCGTGTGATCTTCGTTTTGGACACGTGATTTGCATTGAGTACACTTGACACTTCTTCAATATGACCCAAGAAGGTTATTCTTTTAGTATACTGATTTGGTGTTATGAGAGAATCAAGGTAAAGTGTGTATATACATAGATTATTCTGGAGCTATTTTAGAGGTGGTTTCGTTGGTGTGTTGGTTATGTGCTTATTTCCAAGAGATTTCATGTCACCAAGCATTGAGGATTTGTGTGATGTGTATGGTTGATATAGCACCACCATGTGGTCTTTGTGATCCGAACAGAATATTCGAGGCAGATTAGGAGGTCCGACTAATGCCACGTTTTAGTCACAAGGATGGAAGAGACGTGTTTATCAAGTCAGATCCCGAGCTGGTCGGGTGGCCACCTATAGGCTCCAAGATGGCTATCTTCACTGTTGATTGATGTAAACGGCCATAAAATATGGTGGCTAATCGGAAAACCAACCTTTATGGGGGCTGGATGACGTTGCTAGCTCCGGTGCTATGGTTTGTTGTTGAGTATAACAAACTCATGTGCAAAACAAGTTTATGTAATACAACTGAACAATCCATAATTTATTGTTGGGATGATCCATAGGTTTATAGGCCTACATAGGTACCAGTTCTGTAACCGACACCACGATAACGACATTGATGAGCCATGTTGATTGGTAGAGGCATTACTAGATATATAGTAGAACTCGTACTCAGATCAGAGTGCTAGTGGCAGAGGAATCATTTCTGTAAACCAAATGCCTCAAAGGGCATAATAATAATAATTTATTTTCACATATTCCTATAGAAAAATTATAAAAATTCTTTCAGCGAGACGAGCATGGTGGAAGTAAGAGGCGCCGGCCTGCCGGAAAGGAAACGATAATGCTAGCACCAATGAACTCACCCTAAATCGGTTGGGAATCTAAAGCGAGTGCACAAGGGGACTGTTGATGATCATTGGCCATGACCTACTGCCAAGGAGGATTTTCGATAGAGTTAATTGTATCCATACCATTATAAATTTGTAGTTTTGGAAAAATACTATTAATATTTATAAAATTGGAAGCATACCATTACAATTTAATAGGTCTTTGACATGCACCACTACTTACCCTTTCTAAATTTTTCTGATCAAATTGCCCTCGTCTTCTTCCTCTATCTTCTTCTTCATCTTCTCGTTTCTCATTCTCCTCTCACTCTTCTCTCTCTTCTGGCGCCTCCCCTCTGGATCCTGGCCCCGTCGCCCCCCCACCCAGCACTCTTCGACGAGGAGTTCGCGTGGCCAACGATGGCACGATGTGTGTCGCCAACGTTGCCATCACGCGCCCAGAGGAGGAGGCGACGCAGGCAGGAAAAGAGGGAAGTCGACGGGTGCGTGTGGGAGTGGGAGCCAGGAGGGGGGCTCATGGTAGCGCTAGCCAAGCAGACGGCTGGAGGAGGGGGCAAGCAGCCACGAGCGGAGAGGCTAGCACCTCTGCCCACCGCATGGCGTCAGATTGGGGACGGGGTTCCCACGGCTGGGGTCTCGTGAGCCTCCTCTTGCCATGCTCCGTCCCAGCCTATTCATTGCGCCGCTGCTTGCCCTGGACTAGGCTCCAAGGCGATGGGGTGACAACAGAGAGATAGAAAGTGAAAGGAAGAAGAGGATGGAGAAAGAAGATGAGGGTAATTTGGTCAAAGAAAGATTAGAAATTTTAGCGAAAGGGTAAGTAGTGGTCTATCACGAAAGCATGTTAAATTGTAATGGTATTTTTTCAAGCCTACAAATTTATAATGGCATGGATCCAATTAACCCTTTTCGATATGGATATCTGTGTAATTCGACGCAACTTAATAATGGCTTATGAAGGGTGGAAAACCAACAAGCCCAGGTAGACAACTACTGTTATGCCGTTTAGACTTGTTTTTCAAATTTTTTGAACTGTAGCTTAGTTTTGTTGAGCTAAAGATGAGAACATTTTTTTTAGAAAAAGAACAATTTTTGCCTTCTTTGAAAACAACTAGCTTTGACACAAACTAGGGAGTGCTTTTTGTTGATATGGATTTACAAAACTTTATATCACTTTTATATATGTCACGTGCATGCTGTGTGTAGTGATATGCATTTATGTCTCTTTTGCATAGTACAGTACTTTTATAATTTCAGTTTCAAAGATATAGTAACATTAAACACAATAATTTACAAAAAGGAAAAATGTAAATACGATAGTTGTGTATAACTCCTACTTTTCTACTACATAGTACACAATCTTACCAAAATATAATGACACAAACATTTGGTAATAAGCGGATAATTAATTAACCTCCTTAATTAGCACTTGGTTAGGTTGAAAAGAAGCCGTTGCCACTCAACGACTAAACGAGTGCAACCTGCGAAGAACACCGAGGTTGGCAAGCTGACCATCAAGAACACGGCGATCCCGACGGCGACGCCCGGCCGGGATCTCATCAAGAAGCCCCCAAGCACATGGAAGAGCTGTCCATCGCTGCCGCCGCGGTGATGCCGGCCACCGCCGCACTCCTTGGCCGCCGTCTCCCAGACGGAGTACTCGTCCTCCTCCCACTCCGGCAACGCCTCCCCGCTGAACTCTTCATCCTGCTCGGTCACCGTCGCCGCCACTGTTGCCTTCATCTCCAAGATCCTCCGCCGCAGCACGGGCATCCCCTCATCCACCAGCCCAGCCCCGGCGCCGCCGCCGCCGCTGTCGCCGCGGAGGGACCAGCATTGCACCGCCGGTCTCCTGGTTAACGCCACCGTCGGAGGCCACCGGGAGCAACAGTGCAACTTGGCGGCGATCCGGCTGACGGCGTGATGGCATGGAGAGCTTCCAGACGAGTGTTTCATCATCATCATGGCCATCTTGACTCTTGAGAGTAGTATTGGAGGAGCAGTAAATTGATGATGAATTGATGTGATGATGGCAACTTTGTCCTTGGAAGAGGAATCAAGTGTTGCGGGGGTTTATATATAGCAAACTAATCAAGTGATAGTATGACACATTGACAATTCAAACTAATATAGGTACAACAGTGGTGTAAATTAACTAGTATATTGTACTTGTTGTTTGCCATTTTCATTGTTTAATTATTTTTTTAAACATAGTACAAACACTTACGCTCATATAAGCACTTGCACACTCACCCATATAAACACACACGTACATCCTACCGCTATGAGCACACACCAAAGACTAAGCCAACATATCTTGAGATTTATAAAGTCATCACATACGCTCACTGTCAACGAATACATTGTTTACTACTGAAAGAATAATTAGCGGTAAATACGAGCACCCGTGTCAAGTCTAGAACATGAACCCAGATAGACAGATCCACAAACCAAGAACCTGACTAGTTAAGCTATGCTTACTTTGCCATTTTAATTGTTTATAGTTGGTTCAATGTCACGCCCCAAACTGGCCCCGGGCGGAGACCAGGATAGAGCGGTCCAGATTGACCTGTATGCCTGTACCAGTCCCAGGAAATAGCGCTGGTACAACAGGAAGACAGAATACCACAACACTTCAATCCCGGAGAAAACCGCGAAATCGGATTCCCAATCCGAGCCCTAATCCTCCCAAAACCAAACCCTCAGAAAAAGTCTGGTTCACCTCCCTGACCCGGGCTGTTTTCCCTCTCGGCCGCTTCCCTTTTTCCCCCCCCTCGGGCCGCCGCCCGGCCCAACCCTCGGCCTCCTTCTTCCCTGGGCCCTTTTCCCCTTCTCGGCCTGTCCCCTTCTCTCTTTTCCCTCCTGGGCCGCTGCCGGCCCAGTCCCCTCTTCCCCTTTTCTTTTTCGGGCCGTCTCCCGGCCTGGTCCAGCCCGCACGGCCGCCCGCGCGAGAGAGAGAGCCTCGCTCCCTTCTCTCTCTCCCCGCGCGCGCCCTTACCCAAATCGGCTAGGAGGCAAGCCTCCTTTTTCTTCCCCCTTTTCCCCTTTTTCCCGACCGGCCGGCGTCACCGCTGCCGCCGTTGGCCGCTAGCGCCGGAGTGCGCCGGTCCCCTCTCCGCGCCCCAAACCGACCTCCGCGAACCGCCTCTCCCCCCCCCGACCAAACCGACCTAACCCCCTCTAAAATCCCCCCCCCGCTCGGCCGCATTTTCTCTCCTCCTCCGCCGCCGCCATTGCCGCCTCCCGAGCTCACCCCCTTCCCGCTGCCGCCGCCGTCCCTGCCGTCCGCCGCCGCCGCAGCCGAGGGCGCCCGAAGGAGCTCCGGGCGCCATCTCCGCCGCCCTCTTCCCCGGCCCGGAGCCGTGCCGCGCCCGCGCCGTCGGCCTCCTTCCCGGCTTGCCGCCCCGCCGCGGTAAACCTCCTCTCCTCTTCCCCTCTCTTTTTCCCTCCGTCGGTTTAGGCCGCTAGCCAACCGTAGAACCCCTCTCCGGCCACCGCCGTGGCCGCCGTCGCTCGCCTTCTCCCCGCCCCGGCGCCGTTACCCCCTTTTTCGTTTCTCCCCCGTCGGCGTCGGCTGTCGTCTCAAACCGCCGCCGTCGCGTCCCGCTCCGATCCGAGCCATGGACTCGTCCTCTCTCTCTCATCTCTCTCCACCGGCGCCTACCGACGCCGTCCGCCCCCTCCGACTCGCCGCCCTCGCCGGAGCACGCCGCCGCCGCCGCCGCTCGGACCGAGCCCCCCGTCGTCGGTCGTCGTCTTAATCCGCCGTCCATCGACTTCGGCCGATTTTCTCCTTTCCGTCGGCTCCCGCCGTCGGTTCGACCGATTTTCTACCCGTCGGCTCCCGCCGTCGGCTCGGCCGCATTTCTTCCCGTCGGCTCCCGCCGTCGGCTCGGCCGCATTTCTTCCCGTCGGCTCCCG
>BDMV01000008.1:4499204-4679581 GCA_008326285.1 Oryza officinalis
AGGAGTTCGACGCTCCGTCCGTTGTCGTGGAACAAGGCAAGCCCCCTTGACCATTTATTGCGCCTATATTTTTAAATTAAGTATTTTGTTTGCCAAATTGCATGCTTTAGGTTACACTGTTTTTGGCCACGATTCAAGTATGGATCGTCGGACCTTCCCAGTAGTCGCACTTTTACTATATAGGAATTGATGACCCCATTCCTTTGTAACTCCACTACATATTTTGCGTTGGTATTTAAAATGCCAAAGTAGATTACCTATAGGACACGATTGTGCTGTCGTGTGAGAAAACAAAACTGGGAAATTTATATTTTGAAAACCCGGCGAGATGTCGGTGTGGTTAAGAAGGAGAAAAGTGTTTTAAAAACCTGATGATGCGGGAGTCAGTACCTTGGTGGTTTGACTACGTATTATCCATAAGGACCGTTTCCTTTGGGAAATTCATCTGAACATATGACAGTGCGACCACACGGGTATAATGGGATGCCCCTGGCCGAGTAAATAGCTAAAACATAAGTGTCTAGCAGGTTAGCAGTTGAGGAGCACTGGTATGGTGGCGGGTATGGCAATCTCCTGCAGTGGGGATGTGTCGGAGTCCATACGGTGGGGCCTGAGTAGATGAGGGCTTGAAATTTGGCCTGATGCTTGGTGGAGAGATTCCACCCAACTGTGGGACACGGGATATTTATGGGTTGGTTATGGAAAAGCCTTGTAGCGAGCTCTCCTTTGTCGGCCATGTCTGATCCACATGTGTTTGGTAATGCGAGAAGTCCGCGACGTGTGGGTAAAGCGTGCAACCTTTGCAGAGTTTAGTCAAACTGTTTAAACAGCCGTGCCCACGGTCATGGGCGGATGTGAAGTGTTTCTCATAGCGTAGTGTTTGTTTTAAAAATTAATTCTTGGAATAGGTACCGTTACCAGAGTTTGCCTTTGTGGTAGACGGTCAGCCTTCGTGGTTGGGAACGAGTCTGTGTGACTCGAGGTGCCGATTGGCACCGAGGTGTGGTTTGGGCTGAGATGGCTGAGGTAGAGTGGCTGAGATGGCCGAGCAATGCTGAGATGGCACGATGTTTGTGTTGAGAATTACTACAGTGACAGATTGTTGCAAAGCAACCTGTGGAATGGAGTGAGGCGTGAGCCTTACTTCGAAACTAAAAACTTTTACACTAGAGGTTTACAACTAAATGATTTATAAAACCTGGTTTTCCAAATAAAACCGTTCCACCCCTTGTTATTGGCCTTGCATGTCATATTTTTCCCGGGCTTGCTGAGTACAACGAGTACTCACCCTTGCTATTATTATTTATAGAGTTAGAAGAAGGATACCTTGACCCTTCCGCCGAGGCCTACTTTCAAGAGCAGGTCGAGTACGACTTCTCTGGGTTTCAAGCCTAGTTCCCTAGCATAGCCTGTGGAGTTATGGTTGTCTTATTGCTTCATGTCACCCACCACTGTTGTTATGTTTCCGCTTACGTTTACTCTGTTCTTTTAGTCTTTCTACCAGTCTGGGGTTTGTCCACGACGGTAGTAGTTTGAGACCTCCATCAATGTTGTAATAAAAGCTTTGTATTTCTGGATTCCACTATTATCCTGTGAGTACCAGCTCGTGTATCCTGGGACTGGTACTGTAACCACAGATAAGGTTGTGACCTCCAGCCTATGCCGGTTGACTTTCTAGACCAGCATAGTCAGGGGCGCCACAGGGTGGTATCAGAGCAAAGTTTGGCCCTAGGATGAAACCCCTTGCTTAGGAAAGCCCTTAGGATGTAAGCCCTTAGGAAAAATCTCCGCGCACTAGTGTACGCTAGGGTATAGCCACGTGCGGGTTTGTGAAAATTTAAAGTTTCACTTATCCTTTCTCCTTAGTTGTTTATTTCCCTTCATTTGAAAAAGTGTCAGTTTACTGACCCCTTCCTCTTTGCAAAATTTCTATAGATGATTTACCTGATACGCGAGGCTACCATGGGGGATTATGACGGGTTTGTCCAGATGCTGACAGACCTTGCTCGCTACCTTGGGTTTGCTCCTCCGATCTTCGGGACAGAAATCCTGCAAATCACTCCACCCCGCTACCGTGTACGTGTTCGACTTGTTCCATGTGCTCCTGGACTCCGCCGCCATCGCTTCACCAAGATTCGCCCCAACCCCCGCTTAGCCCACCAGAGTGTTGCCTTCACTGCCATCCGGCGCCTTCGTGAATCCTATGACCATCTCCTTGATCACACGCACTTCCACCTCCTTCCCCACCTCCATCGCGGCTCACCCGACAGTGTGTACCGCTACAATTGCCAGGAACAAACTCCCACCCAACTCCGCCTCTTGGAATTCACCATGTTCTTGGATGGACAATACCACTTACTCCTGGAGGCCTACCGCCAGCTGGAGAGGCACTTCACTGCCTTTGAGGGGATACCTCTCGCCCGACCTCCGCCAGCCTTTTCCACCTCATGTCCCAGCAGGGCACGTCGCACTGAGGAAGGCAGCTCGCAGAGTTCCTCCCCACCCCCACCACAGCCTTCCCCGCCTTTACCCTCCCGTCCGGTATGCCGCATGACCGCGCGCGAATACCGCTCCTTGTTCCGATTCACCATTGACCCCAATTCCTCTGCTGCACTGCCGGCACAGGGCGACACTTCTACCCCATCAACTGGTGGCGTCCCCACTCCTGCTCCAGGACTCCCCACTCAGTTCCCACCTGCCTACGGCATTGTCCCGGAGGATGAAGAGCTACGCGGCAACCGCTTCCCGTAAAAGGATCATCCCTGTCAGTCAGTGCCAGTCCACTACCTCTTAATTAGGAGCTTGAATAAGGTGGTCTCGCAAGGTAGTGGTGAATGGGAGGTTTTAGTCGAGATCGCGTCAATTTGCCAACTCTTGGAGTTGTGTAACACCTTGCATGGTGTAACCTGTATCAGTGTCTAAGTGATGTACCTCTCCCATGTATTGTGTTGTGCTATTGTATTGAGTGTTTGTGCTTTGGTTTTAAAAAAAAATGTCCTTGTAGTTAAAACTTCTCTCTCTTCTTTGGATAGATGGCCGAACGCCCTCGCCGTACCATACGCGCTCCCATACGCCTTGGGCATGAGGAAGAAAGCCCGCTACCCCGAAATGTCACTCAGGAAGAGCTCGAGGTGCAACTGGATCAGGCATCTGACCATGAGCATACCAACTCACGAGAAGCCCGGACTCCCACCTCAGTATCGGGAGGCTTACCTCATCCACCTCCTCTAGATCAGCAAAGCGTGCTAACCTTGCAAACTCAAATTTTGCAAGGCATAGCTCAGAACTTGGCAGCCCTCAACCATCAGCCTCGCCATGCTTCCGACGGACGGTCTAAGTTGAACGACTTCCTAAGGACCCGTCCCCCAGAGTTCTCCCAAACATCGGAACCAGTCGAGACGGATGATTGGTTAAAGGACGTTGCCAGGAAGTTGGAGTTGGTGCAATGCAACCCCAGGGAAAAGGCATTGTATGCAGCCCACCAACTTAGAGGACCAGCAGCCAATTGGTGGGAAAATTACCGTACGACGCATCAAGACGCCACTACCATTGACTGGGAAGAATTCGCCGAGGCCTTTCGAGGGGCGCATATTCCAGAAAGCACCCTCGATATCAAGCGAGAGGAATTCAACAATCTCAAGCAAGAAAGTTCCTCCATTAATGAGTACCTCAACAAGTTCAATCACTTAGCTCGGTATGCTGCTGACGAGGTAGACACGGAGAAGAAGAAAATTCGAAGATTTCTCAAGGGCATGAATGTGGGCATCCGCATTCAATTGGTGGCCCACAGCTTCCCCAATTTCCAGCAAATGGTCAACCGAGCCCTTATTGTGGAAGATACCAGAAAGGAAGAGGAAGCCCTGCGGAAACGTAAGGCTGCTCAGCTCGGACTCCTGCACCACGGAGGTCCGCGCCCTCGGGTCAACTATCCTGTCCAGTACCGTCAGCCAACACCTCAGCCAAGTCCTGGACACTCAGCC
Organism: Oryza officinalis; assembly: GCA_008326285.1. NCBI lineage: Eukaryota > Viridiplantae > Streptophyta > Magnoliopsida > Poales > Poaceae > Oryza > Oryza officinalis. The sequence goes on from BDMV01000008.1 coordinate 4,503,185, forward strand.
CGTCCTTTTCCACCCCGTCCTTTGGCACCAGCTCAACCAAGGACTTACTCTGGTAACACCGGAGGAAGTAACGTCACCACTTCCAACCCTCTGCCAAGGAACCCGTCCACCGCAGCCAGATTCCCTTGCTATCGCTGTGGACTTGTGGGACACTTCGCCAGGGAGTGTACCCAGCGTTCTGCTCCTACTGCCTCTGGGGCCTCTCATATTAGTACCGCCAGGGCGCCCGCTACGGCTCCAGACAAGACTGCCACTCAGGTCAGTGGTCAGGCCTCCCGCTCTGCCCCGACTTTTGGACGAGGTCGAGTCAATCATGTGCAGGCGGAATCAGCCCAGGAATCCCTCGATGTGGTGCTAGGTACGTTTCTTGTTAATTCCGTACCAGCAGTCGTCTTATTTGATTCCGGAGCCTCGCACTCTTTTATCTCTTGCTCATTTGTGGCGAAAAATGGGATAAGGACTAAAGGGTTAGGAACACAAATGCTTATCCAATCCCCTGGAAAGGAAGTTAAAGCCTATCGAGCCTGCCCAAAGGTGAGCCTAGACATAGAAGGCGTCACCTTCACTGTTAGCCCTATCATTCTAGATTCCCAGGGTCTAGATTTAATCCTAGGGATGGATTGGTTATCCAAACATAAGAGTCGGATAGACTGTGCCACCCACACCATAATTTTGCAAGGACCAAATGGGAATGAAGTCAAGTTCATCCCTTCCCGACGATTGATAGCGCAACCTCTCCTGAGCGCCATTGAAGCCATTCCTTTGGAGGAAGTACCGGTAGTCAATGAGTATCCGGATGTATTTCCGGAAGAATTACCCGGAATACCCCCAGATAGAGAAATCGAGTTCTCCATCACCCTTGCCCCTGGCACAGCCCCCATATCCAAGAGACCCTACAGAATGGCCCCCAACGAATTGGCAGAAGTCAAGAAGCAAATCGAGGAATTAGAGGAAAAGGGATTCGTGCGACCCAGCACCTCTCCTTGGGGAGCCCCAGTCCTTTTGGTTGAAAAGAAGGACAAGACCAAGAGAATGTGTGTGGATTACCGTGCCCTCAACGAAGTGACCATCAAGAACAAGTACCCTCTTCCTAGGATTGATGACCTGTTCGATCAGTTGCAAGGAGCTAAGGTCTTTTCCAAAATAGACTTAAGGTCCGGATATCACCAACTGAAGATTCGACCAGAAGACATACCCAAAACTGCCTTCTGTACTCGTTATGGACTATACGAGTATACTGTCATGTCCTTTGGACTCACCAATGCCCCCGCCTTTTTCATGAACCTTATGAACAAAGTGTTCATGGAATACCTCGATAAATATGTCGTGGTGTTCATAGACGATATTCTCGTCTACTCTAAGAGTGAGCAAGAACATGCTAAGCACCTAAGATCAGTTTTGGGAAGATTAAGGGAACATCAACTCTATGCCAAATTTTCCAAGTGTGAATTTTGGCTTGACAGAGTTGCATTCCTTGGCCATGTCATCTCTGCTAGCGGAGTAGAGGTAGACCCCGGCAAGGTTAGAGATGTACTCTCATGGAAAACCCCGACCACAGCCACCGAGATCAGAAGTTTCCTCGGACTAGCAGGCTATTACCGGAGATTCATTGAAGGATTCTCCAGGATTGCCAAGCCCATGACCGAACTACTCAAGAAGGAACGGAAGTTTATATGGACGGCAGCCTGTGAAAGGAGTTTCCAAGAGCTGAAGAAGAGACTGACCACGTCCCCCGTCCTAGTCCTCCCAGACATACGAAAAGATTTTGACATCTATTGTGATGCATCCAGACAGGGGTTAGGATGCGTGCTCATGCAAGACGGAAGAGTAGTTGCCTATGCCTCTAGACAATTAAGGCCCCATGAAGTGAATTATGCTACCCATGATCTGGAGTTAGCTGCGGTAGTACACGCCCTCAAGATATGGCGACACTACCTAATGGGCAATAGGTGTGAAGTATACACCGACCATAAGAGTCTGAAGTACATTTTCACCCAGACTGAGCTTAACCTCAGGCAGAGAAGGTGGCTAGAGTTGATCAAGGATTATGATCTCGGGATACATTATCACCCGGGTAAGGCAAACGTGGTTGCTGATGCATTAAGTCGGAAAGTGCATTGCAATGCCTTAAGCGCTCTACCACACCACCTAGAACTATGCCGAAGCCTAGAGAAACTACGAATAGACGTGGTTAAGTCTGGAACCCTTGCCACTTTGGTAGTGCAACCCACCCTAGAGCAGCTGATCGGCGAAGCCCAATTAGACGACCAAGGGATCACAAAAATCAAGGAGCTTATCAAGGAAGGCAAAGCCCCAGAGCACTCCTTGGACGATAAAGGGGTAGTATGGCGGGGAAAACGTATCTGTGTCCCCAATAATAAAGGATTAAAGGATCTGATACTTCGGGAGGCACACGAGTCCGCATATTCCATCCACCCCGGTAGCACCAAGATGTATCAAGACATCAAACCTTACTATTGGTGGCCTGGGATGAAGCGTGACATCGCAGAGTATGTGGCCCTATGTGATATTTGCCAACGAGTAAAGGCAGAACACCAGAAGCCCGCCGGATTGTTACAACCTTTAAGGATACCCGAGTGGAAATGGGAAGAGATAGGAATGGATTTTATCACCGGATTTCCCAAGACCCCTTCTGGCCACGATTCCATATGGGTAATAGTGGACCGACTTACCAAGGTCGCACACTTTATCCCCGTCAAGACTACCTATTCCGGTAAAAAGCTGGCCGAGTTATACATGACCCAGATTGTATGCCGGCATGGGGTGCCTAAAAGGATCGTATCAGATCGAGGTACTCAATTTACTTCACATTTCTGGCAGAAACTCCATGAGGCGATGGGCACAAACCTAAACTTCAGCACAGCCTATCACCCCCAAACCGATGGTCAGACAGAAAGGGTAAACCAAATTCTGGAGGATATGCTGCGAGCATGTGCCCTAGACTTTGAAGGCGCATGGGATCTGTGCCTGCCTTATGCGAGTTCTCTTATAATAACAGTTATCAAACCAGTATCCAAATGGCCCCCAATGAAGCCTTGTATGGGCGAAAATGCCGAACCCCGCTCTGTTGGACAGATGTAGGGGAAAAGAAAGTATTCGGGCCTGATATCCTACAGGCAGCTGAAGAGCAAGTTAAAGTAATCCGGCTTAGGCTTCAGGAAGCCCAGGCCCGACAGAAGGATTACGCCGACCATCGGCGACGGATGCTTGAGTTTGAAATAGGGGACCATGTGTACCTAAGGGTGTCACCTTTGAGAGGAACGAAGCGTTTTGGAGTGACCGGAAAGTTGGCACCACGCTACATTGGCCCCTATGCCATTATTGATAGACGAGGCGAAGTCGCCTATCAACTCGAGTTACCCCCAGAGCTGGTAGGAGTACACGACGTATTCCATGTCTCGCAGCTAAGAAAGTGTCTTCGTGTCCCTGAGGAGCAAGTCCCCATCCAAAAGGTTGATGTACAAAAGGACTTAACCTACACGGAACGACCGATCAAAATACTCGATGAAAAGGAACGTCGTACGCGACGAAAGAACATCAAGTTTCTCAAGGTTCAATGGAGTAATCATACCGAGGACGAGGCTACCTGGGAACAGGAAGATCACCTCCGAGCCGAGTACCCAGATCTATTCGCCTAGCTGCGGAATCTCGGGACGAGATTCTCTTAAGGGGTAGGTTTGTAACGCCCGCGTTTTTCTAAAAAAACCGCAGCTTAACGTCGCTCTGTCTTTTCGTTTAAAATTTTCAAAAATTTCAAAGTTAGTTTTAATTTTGTTTTTATTTATTTCCCTGGTCGTATCAAATCATTTTCTTTCCGTCCAAATATTCCAAAATATTTTGGATTTCTACCGCCCGGTGTTTATCCGTTCTTTTTCACCCGGAGGTCCTTTGCACTTCATTAAGCCAGGAAAATCACTCAGGCTCATCCAGTAATCGTGCATCCATGTTTCTTTCTCTGTCTCTGTTTTTCCCTAAACTCCCCTGCAACGAACGACGGTTAGGCACCGTCCTGCCGGCACAGTGAAGTTAGGCACCGTTCCGCGCCGCTCGCCGAGCAAGCCGGGCAGCGACAACAGCACAGTGAAGGTAGGCACCGCTCCGCGCCGCTCGCCGAGCAAGCCAGGCAACGACAGCAGCTGGAGTCTGTAGACAGAGAAGCAAATACAGAGACATCAATGAACGTTCTCGTCGCCAAGTTTCTACTCCCGAATCACTCCGGCGGTATAAATACCCAAGCAAACTTACCGTGGAGTTCCTCAGCCGATTCACCACTCTATTTTCACCGCTCCGGAGCCGAGTTGTCGAGGCCGCGGAGTATACTGCGTCGAGGTAGCTTCCCTGTTCTTCCAAAAACCGGCCTCCTCCCCTCTTCCCCTGCACGACAAAACTCCTTTTTCCTCCTTTGTCCCCAACTCCTCCCTCTCCCTTCCCTGCCCGAGCCCTCCCCAGCCGAGTCGCCCCCTCACCTCCCCACCGCTCGACACCGACGCAGCCGCCCAGCCGCCGGCCCCGCACTGCCGAGCCGCCGGCCCCGCACTCCCGAGCGCCCGGCGCGGCCCTGCGCCTCCCAGCCGCCGGCGCCGGCCTGCGCCCCCAGCAGCCGCCGCCGGCCTGCGCCTCCAGCCGCCCAGCCGCCGGCCCGCGCCGGTGCCGCGCCCGGCCGAGCCCGGCTGCGCGCGAGCAGCGCCGCCCAACCGCCGGCCGACGCCGCCCCCGCCGCGCGCAGCCGCCGACCGGCCGCCGCTCCCCATCGCGCCTCCTACTGCTCGGGAGAGACATGGAGCAGAGAAAAGAAAGAAGGAGAGAGAGGAGATAAGAAGGAGAAGAAAGAAAAAAAAAGAAGAAAAAGAAAAAGAAAAAGAAAGAAAAGGAGTGGGACCCACGGGCCCACATCTCTCCCTCTCTCCTTTGACCCTTGACCTTACAGCCGGGCCCCACTCGGAATATTCCCTGGAATATTCCTCTCTATTCATTTAACCCTCTAAAAATTCCCAAAACTTCAAAAATCCATATCTTTTCATCCCGGACTCCGTTTGACTCCGTTCAAGTTCCAAAATCTTTCTAAAATTCCCCTCTATTTATTAACGCTGTCTTTTTCGTGTTTTGTTTTGGTTTAGCAGTGGTTTTATGTATTGTTTGTTTTCTCGTGTTTAGAAACCGAGTCGGACGAAGGATTCGCGCAGGAGTTCGACACTCCGTCCATTGTCGCGGAACAAGGCAAGCCCCCTTGACCATTTATTGCGCCTATATTTTTAAATTAAATATTTTGTTTGCCAAATTGCATGCTTTAGGTTACACTGTTTTTGGCCACGGTTCAAATATAAATCGTCGGACCTTCCCAGTAGTCGCACTTTTAATATATAGAAATTGATGACCCCATTCCTTTGTAACTCCACTACATATTTTTGCGTGGTATTTAAAATGCCAAAGTAGATTACCTATAGGTCACGATTGTTCTGTCGTGCGGGAAAAACTGGTATATTCATATTTTGAAAACCCGGCAAGATGTCGGTATGGTTAAGAAGGAGAAAAGTGTTTTGTAAAAACATGATGATGCGGGAGTCAGTACCTTGGTGGTTTGGCTATGTATTATCCATAAGGACCGTTTCCTTTGGGAAATTCATCTGAACATATGACAGTGCGACCACACGGGTATAATGGGATGCCCCTGGCCGAGTAAATAGCTAAAACATAAGTGTCTAGCAGGTTAGCAGTTGAGGAGCACTGGTATGGTGGCGGGTATGGCAATCTCCTGCAGTGGGGATGTGTCGGAGTCCATACGGTGGGGCCTGAGTAGATGAGGGCTTGAAATTTGGCCTGATGCTTGGTGGAGAGATTCCACCCAACTGTGGGACACGGGATATTTATGGGTTGGTTATGGAAAAGCCTTGTAGCGAGCTCTCCTTTGTCGGCCATGTCTGATCCACATGTGTTTGGTAATGCGAGAAGTCCGCGACGTGTGGGTAAAGCGTGCAACCTTTGCAGAGTTTAGTCAAACTGTTTAAACAGCCGTGCCCACGGTCATGGGCGGATGTGAAGTGTTTCTCATAGCGTAGTGTTTGTTTTAAAAATTAATTCTTGGAATAGGTACCGTTACCAGAGTTTGCCTTTGTGGTAGACGGTCAGCCTTCGTGGTTGGGAACGAGTCTGTGTGACTCGAGGTGCCGATTGGCACCGAGGTGTGGTTTGGGCTGAGATGGCTGAGGTAGAGTGGCTGAGATGGCCGAGCAATGCTGAGATGGCACGATGTTTGTGTTGAGAATTACTACAGTGACAGATTGTTGCAAAGCAACCTGTGGAATGGAGTGAGGCGTGAGCCTTACTTCGAAACTAAAAACTTTTACACTAGAGGTTTACAACTAAATGATTTATAAAACCTGGTTTTCCAAATAAAACCGTTCCACCCCTTGTTATTGGCCTTGCATGTCATATTTTTCCCGGGCTTGCTGAGTACAACGAGTACTCACCCTTGCTATTATTATTTATAGAGTTAGAAGAAGGATACCTTGACCCTTCCGCCGAGGCCTACTTTCAAGAGCAGGTCGAGTACGACTTCTCTGGGTTTCAAGCCTAGTTCCCTAGCATAGCCTGTGGAGTTATGGTTGTCTTATTGCTTCATGTCACCCACCACTGTTGTTATGTTTCCGCTTACGTTTACTCTGTTCTTTCAGTCTTTCTACCAGTCTGGGGTTTGTCCACGACGGTAGTAGTTTGAGACCTCCATCAATGTTGTAATAAAAGCTTTGTATTTCTGGATTCCACTATTATCCTGTGAGTACCAGCTCGTGTATCCTGGGACTGGTACTGTAACCACAGATAAGGTTGTGACCTCCAGCCTATGCTGGTTGACTTTCTAGACCAGCATAGTCAGGGGCGCCACAACTGGCCATTCACACGAAGAGTTTTGTCAGGCAGGAGGGTGGTAGCTCAACAACGCCCATAGGAGGGATCACGGTGCCCGCAAAACGTTGTCGTTGTAGACTTAGGAAACCTTGAGCTAGGCTTTCGTTTGCAGTACCAACTCCAACACACACCTGCTGTTGCCAGCCCAGAGCTCCACCACCCAAACCACTCTTGCCGGCCCGCGCTCTGCCGTACCAGTGGAACAATGCCGGCCAGCCCGAACCCGCCTTTGCTGGGTCTCCACACCGCCAGTGTCACCTCCAGAAGCCCACAGGGCCATCATCTCGATTGTCGTCGCTCGACATTGGTGCCACTGGGCACCGCCAGTTGCCACGCCGCTATTGTTTGCCAACATCCGCCGTGTGTTGTCATGGACACGCACCAACCGTCTGGCTGCCGTAGACGTGCCGGCCTCCCATTGCCATAGCCATGCCGGCCACCCACTTAGCTGTCGTCCGCCAACCTCCACCATGCTCTGCCATGACGCGCACTAGTCGTGCCGCTGTCGTGGACACGTTGGCCTCCATTGTCGTGGCCACGCCAACCTCCCACTCTGCCATCAATGTAGCTGGCCACCGCTAGTTGCAGTGCCCCGCGTGGCATTGTCTGTTGTCGGCTGCCTTCTTCTGCCACCCCCATCACGCCTCTCACTGTCGTCGCCCCGGCTACACCAGTTGCTACGCCAAATGAATCAACAACCTCTCATCGGGGGAGGGTGCCTTGCTATTGCCTCCAGCTCCTTGGCTCGCCGCGTCGTGTAACACCCCGGCCCAAGGCATAATAGGATTGATAGGTACTCAAGCCAACAAGTTGCAACTTTTTTTCCGGAAGCCCATCTCCAAAGAACTCTAAAGTTAAGCGTGCTTGGCCTGGAGAAATCTAGGGATGGGTGACCGACCGGGAAGTCTTCCCGGGTGCGCACGAGTGAGGCATGTTTCTTTTCAACCCGACCAGGTCTAGTTCGAACTGGACCTAATCAGAAGAGTGACAATAGACACCAGATCGACGAAGTGAGAATGGTCTAGGTTTGGTTTGAACGAGACCCAATCACCTTACAAGCCGATGGACATCGGGACAAATTTGTACTTTTCACGCTGTTTCTCTCCCCATTTATATGTCCTACAGCAAAAGCCACGGACTTTGAGTGTCCTATAGCAAATTTTGCCTTTTTTTAAAGATGTGAAAATAACATTCCGTCTTTGTTTCGAAAAAAGCTATAGCCACTTATTATAAATATTGTTTGCTAAACATTGAACTGGTGGGGACTAACTATGACGAGATAATAAGTCTAACACTGCAACACAAAATGAGAAATACATTTTATTTAACTATATTTGTAAATCTTCATATGAAGTTGATGAATATCTGCATGACCATGTGGACTCTCATCGCTCCCACTATTAACTATTTAGACCAACATATCTAATTTCATCTCCCATACGTTGCTCAATATAGTTGATCACCTGCTCATCAGGGTTCTCTGTGAACATGATCTTGGGGCCGAATTTGTGCATTGTATCTTAGGTTGCGTGATTTTCGATTGGTAGTTGTGCGATTGGGAGATTACCGAGTTGGTTGGTTGTGTCAAATTTGGGGAGGAGGTGAGGTTTTCTCCTATATATCCCTTTCCTGCCCGTCGCTCTTGCTCCTAGATGTGAGATATGACTGGGTGAAATAGCTGTTGTTATTGTGATAGCATTTCTGGGATAAACTGGCTCGTACGATGTAATTTTAGAAGTTGTGTTCGTCATGACATTTATGTGAATGATTGTTTGTCAATGGCATTTGTTGGATTTCCTCTTGCTAATATTGGCACTTGTGGATAAAGCCAATGCTATAGGAAGATCGAGTTGACTTTCTCTCTCGCTCTTTTCTCCACATCAGCATGAAGTCAACTTTACAACCGTCTAAGCCAATGTATATGGTCTTAGTGTATATTGGCGTAGCAACTGGTGTAGCCGGGCCCGGCCTCATGGAGGCGGGACGTTACAGTATGGTATCAGAGCCGACTCGTTACAGTAGATGGCGAGATGGAGTAGGAGCACGGCCCGGTCCCAATCCAAGAACACCATGCGGTGCAACGACATCTTGTCGCCACCGGCACGGAGAAGCAAGGTGGCGCAGTCGCCGACGGCGACGACAGCCGCGAGGTGATCCACATGGGTCTCCGCTATCAGGTCACAGACAATATAGGATCAGGGGGTACAGCTGCACCTCAAATTTTTTGAAAAAGAACACTATATGTTATGATATATTACATGTGTACTAATAATTAAGTCAACTGGGCTATATTTGCACTTAAATTTGCTTTCCAGTCCAATTAATACCTCAACCCCCCCTACTCCATCCTACACTCAATAGTAGCCCAATAACCAATGGCTATGATGACTACTAGCCAACAAAAAATTCGTAGGCTTATATATTATGAATATTTTTGTTTGTAGAGCCTTCAAATAATCAAAATCGGAGAAAAGATTAGTTTGTTGAACGTTCCAAATCTTGTCTCGTGATGACTTGCCCAAGGGCTAGTTGGGCATGTGGCTTAACTTGTGGGCTGGGCCAAAGAGAGACAGGCCGAGCGGAGTAACATAGGAACCAGCGGACTGGGCTAAGGCTGAAAAAAAAGGGAGGAATGGGCTTTCGGTCCAAAACCAAGGAAGAATTTTAATTAACCTTTTCAATTATAGTGTATAATAGCGATCACAATGTTTTAATTTATTGCTCAGCTCCTAATAGCGGTTGTACCGCTGGAAAAAACGCCTTTACCCGTTGCAAAGAACAGCCATTTTTTAGTTATAAATAAAAAAAAACTGACCACCTTAGTGTTAAGAACAAAATTGACAAGTCACAAACATGATATAGTTTCTTCCTGAAAGGAGAAGAATAACAAGAACAACAACTATGCAGCTAGCTTGCTACTCCTACGACTTATTGGGCAGAAGCAAGATGGCGAGCCGGAGCAGGAGCACGGCTCGGTCCCGATCCAACAACACCATGCGGCGCAACGTCGTCTGGTCACCGCCCTCGGCGCGGAGGAGCAAGGTGGCGCAGTCGTCGACGGCGACGACGGCCGCAAGGAGATCCACGCGGGTCTCCGCCGTCAGGTCGCAGCTGCGCAGTCGGTCCCCGCTGTAGACCATCTTCATCTTCGCCAGGTCGTACTTGCGCATGCAGGTGTCGCACGCCGTCGACAGCTGCTCCGACGACGACGGGTCCTGCCGGACCTTGTCGGCGGCCTCGTAGGAGATCACGTACTGGTCGATGTTGCTGCTCATGGCGGTGAACACGTAGCCGGTCACCTCCTTCGGCTCCGGCGAGGTGCCCAGCATCCTCACGCACAGCTGCCACATGACGTCCGCCGTGCTCGCCTGCTTGCACGCGTCCACGGCGGACATCCGCGGCGCGCCGTCGCAGGCGTCGCCGCCGGTGACGAGCAAGGCGGCGGTCAGTGACAGCGTAACAGCTGACAAGACGGTGGCTTTCTCCATGGTTGTGGTGTGGAAGAGATCGACGATTAATTAGTTTCTTCTGCGATTGAGCTGGGAAAATGTTGGTATTTAATGCTGGATTTGGGCATATCTGACATGTCCAATTAAAGAAATGATACAGTATTTAAGGATGCAATTAAGTTGTAAAATCATAGCATTTAGTTTCAGAGATATAAGGAGATCTCTGAGATTCTGCTAGATTTAAAAATATATTGGTCTGTCTCGGAGATGCTCGTAAGGAGAAAATGTGCCTGAATCCATTCGTTCGTGTCAGTTTTCTTCCGCCGCCATCACATTTGTAAAAATTGATGCTTAAAGATAAAAGTATTTAACTTTGGACAAAAGTTCAATGCCAATCAATTTGACCATATTGTAATTTTCCTTTTGGCCTCTCTTAAGCTAAAACCATACCCATATAATACAGTTATTCTGAAAGGGAAAAGTAAAAAAGAATGTTGTGCAACTAGCTAATCAACGTCCTGGGTGCTTGAGAAGAATACTAATCAGCCGTAGAGCGAGCACGCACCGATCCCGGTCACCTATCACCGTGTTGTACAACGGAGAGAACCCGACGACGGGCAGGAGCGCGGTGGTGCAGTCGTCGACGGCGGCGACGGCCGCCGGGGCATCCGCGCTGAGCTCCGCCAGCTGGCAGCCGTTCAGGTGTCCGACCGCGTCGGCGAGCCGCGCCATCGCCTCGTCGTACTTGCCGTCGCAGGCCTGGCCGGCCTCCCTCACGTCCAGCGGCGTCGACGGGTCCTGCACCATGTCGCGGACGGCGTGCACGGTGGCGTCGCACGACTTCGCGGCGGCGTTCACGGCGGCGAGCACGAAGGCGGTGACCTCCTGGTCCGGCGCCGTCGCGGTGCCCACCTCGTCGGTGCATATCTGGGACATGGCTCGCCCCGTGCTCGCCCTCTGGCACGCCGCCGCCTCCGACATCGACGGCACGTCGTAGTCGCCGCAGGCGTCAGCACCGCCGCCGGCGAGGAGCAGGGCGGCCGTCAGTGACAGCGAGAGCACTGCAAAGATGGTGCAGCAGAATTTCTCCATTGCTGATGTTATGATTAGCTTGTGATGAAGAGATGATTAGTTTCTTCTGCGATCGAAGTGGAAATCGTCCATGTTTATATATCGTGTCATAGAAGGAATTGAATAATATGGGTAGCTATATTTATGGCGTTACATTATTCACCAAACTGCATTTGTAGTAAATTTATGTGTGTGCGGGATCAATCTCTCCATTTACTATTTGAATCTTGTATTTAAGAGCAATTAAATTGCAAAATCATCGCATTTATTTCAGGCAGATTTGGAATATCTCCTTATGATGGAATTTGCTGGATATTAATACATATTTTGGATCCATTGCTGGATATTAATACATATTTTGGATCCTCCTGAGATTTTTTTTTCCATCAGTAAAACTTTTTGGAGAATCTAGCCAGTTTTTAGCAGACTTTACTTTTCCCATTCCTTGCATGGCAATCGTATGGTTTTTATCGCTCACACATTTTTTCGCAAAGTTTCCTATATGACACTAAAAGTCTAAAGAAGCGTGTATTTGATACAGAACACCGTGAAAACATAATAATTAGTTGCTGGACACCAAACGAATTATTTTATCATATCCTGTGCAAATGAAAAGAGAAACTTTAAGAAAAGACAAGTTTACCCATGGGGCATGTTTCTTTTCAACCCGACCAGGTCTAGTTCGAACCGGACCTAATCAAAGGAGTGACAATGGACACCAGATCGACGAAGCGAGAATGGTCTAGGTTTGGTTTGAACGAGACCCAATCACCTTACAAGCCGATGGACACCGGGACAAATTTGTACTTTTCACACTGTTTCTCTCCCCATTTATACCTAATATAATAAAACAATGAATCGGATATGCACTAGCTAATTTATCATATTTTTGTAAAGTCCTGTAGCAAATACATGCTTTTCGGATGTCCTACAGCAAAAGCCACGGACTTTGAGTGTCCTATAGCAAATTTTGCCTTTTTTTAAAGATGTGAAAATAACATCCCGTCTTTGTTTCGAAAGAAGCTGTTAACACCAGAATTTGGTAAGCCCCAAAGTCCTCATCGGCTCAGGATCCATATCGGCTCAAGGTTGGTATCGGCCTTGAGTCTTATATCGGCCGATGGAGGTTTTCTTAAAACCAGCCACCAACAGCAGTCGGATTCTTGTTAGATTCGGGAAGATCTTATCCAGAGAAGACCGAGTTTGAGGAGGATGCGGATTGTATCTATTAATTAGGAAGAATTTGTTAGTTTCCTTTTTATCTTTAGGAAAGTGTGTTTAGTGTCCAATAAACTTTATCTGTTTCCTTTTATCTTTAGGAAAGTTTGAGTCGTATTCTGTTAGGATCTTTGTTAGTCTATGGGTATAAATATGTAAGTCCAAGGTTCATGTAAAATCATCTCACGATCAATACAACTTCGGCGCATCGCCAACCTTTACTTTTCGTCTTCTTCGGCGAGTTCATGCCCTTCCCACGAGGGGTAAGTCTCGTTATGGCTGCCTGCGTTGTCGGGGCTAGGGCTTCGACGTTTTGATCTCGTCAACGTAAGCACCTACTATCATATATCTTAGTCAATCTAATTTGGCTTCTCGATTTAGTCTTATCGGCCGAGATTCGCTTTAGGGTTTACGCCGGTATCGACTAAATCGCCTCGCTAGATTAGATTGGCTAAGGTATCTACCACCCCGAAAATCAGTCGAGGGCTTAATTGTCTAGATCTTGCGTTTCTTTTCATACTTAGTGCCGCTAAGTCGTGATTAGAACCGTAATCTCTAGCCTGCCTATCGATTGCCAATAAGGGTTTCACCGGGGTTTCAGCCGGTGAGTTATCTGGACGTTGCATCGGCCCAAGAGTTTTACATATAGATTGGATCTGGCCGATGACAACAGAGTATTTATTGTTTATCTGCTTATTGAGAGTTTTATGTCATCGGACCTCTAGCCAATGTGTGCTTTAATCTTCAGATCAATGTTTATTTTATATTTGGATTATGTTATATCACATTGATATATCATCGTGTTATCGTCAGCCGATCGCTTCTATATAGATGTTTGCTCAGTACACAGCCGATGGTTCGAAACCCTAATTACATCGGCTGGTATCGGCATCGGCTGGAACTGTGCCATCGGCCCATCGGCCGATCGGTTGTTTTGGCTATCGGCCTATCGGCCGAAACGTTTTTGCCCTATTGGCCGATAGATTTTCTGTTCTGCTATTTTGCATATCTTGTCAGTGGCAGGATCAAACTGACTGGCACGCCCGCGCTTCATCAATTTTAGGACTTGCACTGGAGCTAAGCAGATCTCCCAGGCCTTCGTGTGTCCGCGCGCTGGGTCCTCATCGGCGGTACGGATTCGGCGTCAACAGAAGCTATAGTCACTTATTATAAATATTGTTTGCTAAACATTGAACTGGTGGGGACTAACTATGACGAGATAATAAGTCTAACACTGCAACACAAAATGACAAATACATTTTATTTAACTATATTTGTAAATCTTCATATGAAGTTGATGAATATCTGCATGACCATGTGGACTCTCATCGCTCCCACTATTAACTATTTAGACCAACATATCTAATTTCATCTCCCGTACGTTGCTCAATATAGTTGATCAGTTGCTCATCAGGGTTCTCTGTGAACATGATCTTGGGGCCGAATTTGTGCATTGTATCTCAGGTTGCATGATTTTCGATTGGTAGTTGTGCGATTGGGAGATTACTGAGTTGGTTGGTTGTGTCAAATTTGGGGAGGAGGTGAGGTTTTCTCCTATATATCCCTTTCCTGCACATCGCTCTTGCTCGTAGATGTGAGATATAACTGGGTGAAATAGCAGTTGTTATTGTGATAGCATTTCTGGGATAAACTGGCTCGTACGATGTAATTTTTAGAAGTTGTGTTCGTCATGACATTTATGTGAATGATTGTTTGTCAATGGCATTTGTTGGATTTCCTCTTGCTAATATTGGCACTTGTGGATAAAGCCAATGCTATAGGAAGATCGAGTTGACTTTCTCTCTCGCTCTTTTCTCCACATCAGCATGAAGTCAACTTTACAACCATCTAAGCCAATGTATATGGTCTTAGTGTATATGTTATATGATATTTATCCAATTAATGCTAATATTGACACTTCTGTATAAAGCCAATGCTATAGGAAGAGTTCACTTTCTCTCTAGCTCTTTTCTCATCAACATGAAGTTAACTTTACAACCATCTAAGCCAATGTATATGGTATATGATATTTATCCAATTAATGAAATGAATCTTGCATTTATGCATGAATATCAAAGTATTAGTCAAGTATTGTAACGTTCCTTGTGAGATATATTCTATCCATCCCATTTTGATCATCAACTAAGCAAAGAGCGCAAAGATCAAGGACAACCGAACCTTCATCATTCTATAATTAATTCTCATCGATTAAAGTGCTATGTCGCTTCATGTCCCGTGGATCACATCAAGTTTTAAATATTGCATGTAGTTGCACCAATAGAAATTAATTTTGGTTAGTTGCATGCAGCACATTCAATGATACTCATTTACTCTTTGCACAAATAAACAAAGATGCACTTGTTAGAGGATGATCATTTTGGGAAGACCAAAACCTTAGATGATGATCAAACTAGGATATAGTGAATATATTGATTTTTTTAAGACAATGTATTAGATAAAACTCGACCTCTACATCTGGTGAGATATTGATAGACTTGACATCTAAAAGATTATCACTAAAAAACAAATCCATCACATTTAATTTGAATCTATCTATTAATATTATGGATGCATGCAACCAATGAATATTAAGATGATTGCTCGGGTTTCAGTCAATAACTTAATTTAGCATGGTAAAACAAAAAGACAATCCTTTCATATAAGTATTAGATGTATGAAGACTACGAATAAGTCCATCTTATTTGAAAAACCCATGAAATGAAATAAGATCAAGACTTTTGGATGGAGGGAGTATAAAGAGTGATAGAAAATGAGTAATCACGATTACATTGGAGTCTGAAAATTACCACTTTAATCAAAGAAAATAAAGAAAAGATCAGACCATTTGCTTGTGGTCGGTCTAGATCATATCCCCAACAGTTTCCCCATGAAGAGAGCCATCCCGGCCTTGTTCCGGTCGACGAGAACCATGGCGTACAGCGGCGACGCCGGCAGCTTGATCACGCGATCTCTGCAGCTCTCGACGTCGAGGAGCCCGTTCATGTAGTCGTCGCCGATGCCGCCGCCGAAGTTGCAGTCGCCGAGCTTCATCAGGACGTCACCCATGGCGTGCAGCGCCATTGCGTACGCCTCCATGCACCCCTTGTACGCGTCCTTCTCCTCGTCGGAGAGCGACGTGTTGTACGTGAACAGCTGCGTGGCGGCGTCCAGGGTGGCGTCCGCCGACGATAGCGCGCCGTGCGCCGCGGCGAGGGCGTAGACGGTGGCGTCGTGGTCACTCATCGGGTTGGGGACGCTGGCGAGCGCGTCCTTGCACGTGTCGTACATTGCCTGCGTGCCGCTCACCTTGCGGCAGGCGGTCTCCACGGTCATGGCCGGCGCGCCGGGGCACGTCGTCTCGTCTCCGGCACTGGTGATGGTGAGGGAGACGGCGACGAGGACAAGTAGGAGGAGTGTGGGCATGGTGTTCATGGCTTTCTCTCCAGCCTCGAAGAAGAAATCGGGTGTACACTGATGAATAAACTTGGATTTCCTTCTCTATTTAAGGTGTAGGACCTCACTAGAGAACAAAAAGGAAATAAATGTATGTTTTATTCACGCCATTTATGATTATGAATAATCTATCTGTGTACAACTATTATCATGTCCATCATAGAAAGAAAAGAGTACATAATAAATATGGCTATCCATTAAGATATAATCGGAGATACTACCCATCGGACGTCCGATAAAAGTTAAAAAATCGGACGCACTTCCCGACAGTCCTATTTATCATGCTCTCTCCTTTAGTAACTCTTTAGAAAAATTTCAAATCATTTTATCTTCCAAATTATGTTAGAGCCTAGGTGGTCTACACTATAGGCCAATTCAGCAAGTCACCTAAACCTCGACCCAAGCAAGTCCAAGGGTGAGATACAAAATTAAGAAGAGCATGGAACAATTTAAGGGGTATCAAACCGATCGACCAATGGGCGAACGACGACAACATGGTGACCGGTTGGCACCTTGTCGATCTTCTTCCTCCATACCTTACCTCTTCCTCTACCTTTTAGAAGTCTCTGACATCTTTCACCACTTGTATTTGTATTCCTGTTGTTTCATCCTCCCTTTTACCTCTATTTTCTGGAGTTGGTTGCCATTATACTGGATGCTTTACATATTTGAGTGGAGTTGAGAACTTGAGATTAAAGGACTGGATTGCTAACAAATTGATATGAGAGCTTCTCGGTTTGTGGGATTTTTCGTCATGAAGGTGTTGGGATGGCTGCAAGTCAAGATGGATGAAGATTTGGGCAAAGCTGATCTGGCCTTTTTTTTGGTAATCCACACACAACTCCATCCACTCAAACCAAGTTTGAAAATAATCCATGAAAACAAAACCATATATTCTCTTTTTTTCCTCCAACTAAATATATTCATACTCATACATTTCTGATTCCTGAGGCATAAAAAAAATGCACCAAATTAATTAACCAGCTCACTGCTTGGCAATGACGAGCTCTCCAAGACCCGACGCCAGCGCCGCCACCATCAGGTCGGAGACGGCGAGGCCGTAAATCGCCGGCGACTGGAGCTTCGACTGGGCGTCCCGGCAGGCCTTGATGGCGTCCGCCGCGGCGGCGTACTCCCCGCTGAGCTGTCCGAACGAGCACTCCACCAGGAGGTTCATGGCGCCGATGGTGGAGCTCCGGGCCTGCGCGTAGTAGGTGTCCCTGCACGCGGCGCACGCCGCCCGCTCGTCGCCGGGGAGAGACGCGTTCTGCAGCGTCCGGAACGCGGCCTCCATGGTGGACTCGTACGACTCCTTGGCGTACTTGGCGGCGGCCACGGCGAAGACGGTCACCTCGCCGGCGTCCGGCGCTCTCTCTTGCAGCACGGACACGCAGAACACGTGCATGGGCGGGATGCACGCCGTGCCGCACGCGTCCGTCGGCGCCGCCGCCGTTGTCCCGAACGCCTTTTGGCACGTGTCCTCCAGCGACATGGACGGCACGCCGTCGCAGGCGTCGACGACGACCACGACGGCGGCGCCAGCGAGGAACAAGGCCATGGCGAGGAGGAAGACGATGGCGTTGGCTCTCTTCATCATCATCTTCTTGACTTCTTAGTCCCGGATGAGTCTTTTCTTTCTATTTTTTTGTTTCAATTTCTTTTGCTGTGGAGAATGGCTGATGTTTGCACTGCGAAAATGTAAGTTAAATAGTACGATTGATCCATAAATCTGTATCTACATTTATTTTTTTTGAAAGGTAGTCTGTATCTACATTTATATATTCAGATATCAAAACATTAGCAGATGTTTTATTGATTCTTAATATATTATATCTTTTCTGATAGAAAGTCATAAATTTGTTTTGATCATAACTGGCTTCCACATTAGTATTTCGATATGTATAGGTCGTTGCTGCCACATGATTAAGGGTCTATTTGTATAGGTCGTTGCCCTTAGTTCTCTTGAATTAGACGAGACCACGTCTCACGGCTGATGAAATTTGGGTAATTTCAGCCCCACCGGCGAGCAAATTATCACGCCTGTTTTTTTTGTTTTTTTAATTTTTTTGAATTTGATCAAATATATTTAAATTCAGTCAAAATTTACTAAGTTTTTAAAAATCATGAAAAAAATTCCAAAATCCCCCAAAATTTCACCGAAATCCCGTACTTCGGTGGAAAACGAAAACGAAAACACCACCACAGGGTGCTTGCGTTGATGAGAAACGTCGATTTGGTTTCAATGGAGGGTTCAGAGGACATCTGACCACTCATCACGACGGAGCTCCTCGTCGGCTGCACCAACCGGCGGTGCGACGGAGGCACTTCCCGTTGCAGGCTGCAACATGAACGGTGGCGCGGGACGCGGCATCCTTTGATGGTGGTGTCTCTGCTGGATTGGCTTTAATGGTTGTGACGGTGGCAAGATCTGATCGAACAGATGACTGATTTACAGCTTTAGTTACTGTTAAACGTCATCTGTCGTTTCGGTTCGACATCAGATGTCAGCGGCGATGTGCGTGAAATTTCATCTGTGCAATAATCGGCAGTTGAATTCGGAGATTATGTTTTCTTGTTTGAGTAAGACAATAACTACATGCAAGTTGCAATCCGTTGCATGAAAACAATAAGTATACACATTTTTGTCAACCATTGATGGAGGCATTTAGCAATAGGTGTTATCTCTGTCTTTATATGATGCTACTCTAGCCAAGTAGTTTTAATCCAGCTGTAATTTGTAATTTGCACTTGATTTGATGTGGCTTCTTCGAAGTAAAGGCTGAAATAAGTTTTATTATTAAAAAAAATAAGAATCTAAATATTTACCACATTAATATTTTTACTATAAAAGTTAGCCAAACTATGGAATAACCATGACTAGCCTCTCCAATGTTATCTCAGAAATACCAAATAATAACATATGAAACATGATATTTGTCAACCAAAATCGATGGAAGCTGATCTCACCCCTAATGAACATAGAATATTTGTTGTAGGCCAAAAAAACAAAAGACCAAACCAAATTGAGATAGTGCTTTTTAGTCTTCGGTTTTAATTTCCTTCTCGTCCAGTCTACGTTTTTTTTTATTTTCTCCAATCTCGAATAACTAACAAAGCTGATTATATCCGACTCACTTCAAACATATATTACTTTTCAAGTGGTATGATCATATTTATAATGACGCATTCTTTGATAATATAATATATTTCAAAGTATTTATAAAATTTTTGTAAAAGACAAGCAGTCAAAGTTGAAACATGAATAGTATCCATGTCAATTATTTGAGTACAGAGAGAGTGCATTATATTTTTCTTCTAAAAAAACTAGGGAAGCCGAATCTAACCATTGTACACTACGCAGCTGGCTAGCTAATTTGGGCACAAGCAAGTCATAGAGTGAGCACACTCCGGTCTCGATCAGCAATGGCCATGGTGTACAACGACGACGTGTTCCCGCCGATGGGGAGAACCGCAAGATTTTGCTTCATATATATATCGCCATTGGGCTGGAGTTGGGCGTCCTGATCCACCAATACCTGTCATATGAATTCTTCTTTTATCTTGTTATGAGAGGCAAGGACAGAAACAAGATTATTTATTAGGCAATTGCAAGATTTCAGATGACTACCTTCAACTTTTGGATCGGGGCAGAAGGGAAGAGAGGAGAGGGAGAGAGATGGCGAGGACTCATTAGTGATGACGGCAAGCCAACAACAGTGGCAGCATCAAGCTCTACGACGTGTTCCCAACAACCGCCGATGGGAAGCCCAACTCCAGCCCAATGGCCATATATAGAGGAAGCCCAAGTTTTTTTTGGGTAAGAATTGCAACCATAAGATCAATAAGATGAAGCTCCAGAGTTTTGTCATGTTCTGTTGTTTGTTAATTTGCCTGTCCCATGTCATGAGCACTTAATCAGGTCTTAACTTCAAGCTGGCAATGGAACTCATGTTATGCTTTCTAAACCTGGTCTGTTTGATCCAAGAAAAATGAGCAGCCCATTGGGCTGGAGTTGGGCTTCCTGATCCACCAATACCTGTCATATCAATTCTTCTTTTATCTTGTTACGAGAGGCAAGGACAGAAACAAGATTATTTATTAGGCAATTACAAGATTTTAGATGACTGCCTTCAACTTTTGGATCGGGGGAGAAGGGAAGAGAGGAGAGGGAGAGAGATGGCGAGGACTCATTAGTGATGGCAGCAAGCCAACAACAGTGGCAGCATCAAGCTCTTAATCTTCAATAGCGCCGGTTGACTGTGGCCATTGTTGGTGGTGGCGCACCGTATTAGGGTTTGAGGTGGGAGAAGAATAGGATTTCTCGGTGCTTAAAGGAATGGCTGGGAAGACGGGCAACCAATAGTGAGAGGAGGACAAGGGAAGATGCAAAGATGGTGGCAGTGATGCCGGAGGAGGGGGGAGGGGAGGGTGAAGGCCAGAGGCCAGTATAGTGGGTCTTGTTAGCGCCAGCAAGGCAAAAGAGCGCGGCATGCAAAGGCGGAGAGGCAGTGGTGGTGCGAGCATCATGATCAATCGAGGAGTGGCAGGCGCACATCGTATGGAATCAAATTATAAGATTTTGGTTTAATGCAGTAGCATGAATCTTGGCACAGATATGAGACATCTAAAAGTGATTAAATTTATGTTATTTTTAGTTGACTAGACATCCTTTCTATTTAATATGGTTGTCATTAACGTGGATGTGTTTTCGATAAGTTAGCATGTCTATGTGGTGATTTAGTTAGCTTTAATAACTAGGTTGAACCAAAAGTTAAACAAAACATAGGCTTTAAGTATTTCTGGCTACGAATTAGACAACGAGACATAAAGGTAGTCCCGTAGTAAATGTTTCTCTTTGGACAAAATAAAGCAGTATAAGATCAACATGATTCTAAGATAAATTTTAAAAACCAAATTGGTTATTCTCTTTTTTAATAATAAAGTTAATATAGTTATTAGTATTGGATACATTTGTTTGTTTTAAAATAGAGTAAATTTACAGTCCTTAAGAAAGTACCGGGAGATACCATATTTTTATTATAAAATTTGATACCTCTGATACTAGAGGCACAAAAATTTACACTAAATATTTATATCTCTTGGTACTTTTTAAAACTGTAAAATTTCTCTTTAAATTAAGTTGAGTATATCTTTAAATTAAGATACGCATAAGATTCTTGAAAATGGACAGTTGATCTTGCTTAAAGTCGGGCATTTTTTTATGGATAACAACCTATCAAGTCACAAACATGCATGATATAGCTCTTTCCTGAAAGGAAATTAAAAGAAGAAAAAAAATACTATGCGGCTAGCTAGCAATAGCTACTCCTACAATTTGTTGGGCACAAGCAAAATGGCGAGCCGGACGGCGAGCACGGCACGATCCCGATCCAGCAACACCATGCGGTACAACGTCGAGCGCTCGCCGCCGTTCTGGAGAAGCAAGGTGGCGCACTCGTCGACGGCGGCAGCGGCCGTGGCGAGGTCGACTCGGATATCCGCCGTGATGTCGCAGCCTGGCAGGCGGTCGATCCATCCGGTCATGAGCTCCTGCGCCGTGTCGTACTTCCCCTCGCAGTAGCCGCACACCCTCGCAAGGTCCGCCGGCGCCGATGGGTCCACCCTCACCTTCTCGGCGGCGTCGTAGCTGATCCCGTACGACTCCCTGTTGGCGAGCATGGCGGCGGCCACGAACCCGGTCACCTCCTCCGGCTCCGGCGAGGCGCCCAGCGTCCTCACGCACAGCTGCCACATCACACCCGCCGTGCTCGCCTGCTTGCACGCGTCCACGGCTGACATCCGCGGCGCGCCGTCGCAGGCGTCGACGCCGCCGGCGAGGAGCAAGGCCGCCGTCAGTGACAGCGAAAGAAGTGACAAGACGGCGGCGGCGGCTTTCTTCATGATGATTGTGGTGTTGATTTCTTCTGCGATTGAAGTGGGGAAAATGTTGGTGTTTATAAATGGAATTACTCACGAGGGATCTCTGCAATTATTAGTGGATTTGGGCATATACACGTGATTTGTGCAATCAATGAAATGATTGATATACTACTCCGTCCCAAAAGAAACTAGTTGTACCTATAAACTTGGACATACACATGTACGTCCAGAAGTGACAAATCTAGGGTGAAAATTAAGGTGGGACTTGTAGTAAATAATTATTGACCTCCCTACTCTTCTATTGCTAATCAAACATCAGATTTATACTTAATTTAAAAAATATAAGTCGTTTTGAAATTTTCTAAGTCAAACTTTTTTATGTTTGACCAAATTTTAAAAAAAATATAGCAAAATTTTCAATACCAAACAAACATATTATTAAAATTAAATTTAATGAAACTAATTTAATGTTACAAAAGTCACTACGTTTTTTATAAATTTGGTTAAACTTATAAAAGATTGACTTAAGAAAAAGTCATATAATATGAATCGGAGGGAGTATATGCTACAATGGTTTGTAGTTTACTTTTTCCTTTACTTCTAAGTAAAATATGTGCATAGTTTTATTCTGCATATAGTCCTACCAAAACACTGAAAATCCATACGTACTTCTAAACTAAATGGATTGATTGTGAAGCATATTTGGTTAGTGACAGCCCGATATGGCCCAGGATGCATGGCGTTACGATCTTCTTCCTCCTCCAGCAACAACCATGAGTCCATGTCTTCTCTCCTCGTCGCTGCTCTTTGATGATTCTCTAGGCTAACTAACGCCACAGAGAGAGGGACACATGGGGGTTCAGGGAATTGGAGGTGGGGCTTTATACCCCAACAAGCCCTAACAGTAATTCGCCCCTGACATTCAGTTACATAGCTAGGATTGGAATTTTTTTTTTACGGAGGGTGTAAGTATTTTAGGATGCAATTAAGTTTTAAAATCATAGCATTTAATTTCAGACATATATTGGGAGATCTCTGAGAATTTGATACATATCAATATGTCTATATATTCTTCTTTTTTTATAAAACCATCTGCTATGCCGTGCGTGCATGTGTGCTTATGCCCACACAGCCTTGTCTCGTGTGGTTCCTTTGGCTTATCTTTAGTTAGAGATAAAGGTAGGCTTATATCAAATATTCATATATCCTAACAGGACTCTTATTATCATATTCGGGTTGAGGTTGAAAGAGCCACATATGAGAAAGTAATAAAGATGTGATGCCTCTTTCTATATCGTTTCTATTGTTCTTCTACCATGTGCTTGTACGAGAGATCGATCATCATCGTTAAGTCTAGATCAATGATAGGTCACTAGTTATTTAACATTTTCGAAGGTGTTTACAGGAATAGAAAAGGAGATAGATAGTTGAGGTGAGGGAGTAATATAGAAGAGAGCACAGAGGGGGGGGGGGGGAAGAGAAGTGGAGCAACAGGGAGTGATCACAAGTGGCAACCCTAGCATCGATCATGAGAACAACCTATAATGAACCCAACTCATGAATCGGGACGATAATCGATGACCCCGGGTCAAGGGTCATGACATTGACCCAGAATTATGTGACCTTGGTTAAGTCTATTCATTATATTGAACAGGTCCTAAGATTAAAAGCAAATTTTATATAACCTCAAGTTTTAAGGCACGATATAAAAACCATAGGCAAATCGTAATATATATATTGTATTAAATGTCACGATTATCGTGTACAAGATAACCTTTCTAAGAAAAGAGACGTCGAATTGTCTTTTTAAAGTTAACTGACAATTTATTTTCCTGTATATAATTTACTACTCAATAAATATTAATTGCTATAAAAAAGCTCGTTACTACTACCTCCGTCCAAAATAAGTTAATCTTTCACCTATTTCCAACATACCAATATAAAAAAACTAGAATACATCTACTTTATCAAATCCTAATGTAACATTTATTTTATCTACTCTCAATACAATTATTTTTCATAAACTCTGATGCAATGATTACTTTAAAAATAAAGTTATTTTGGGACAAATTGAAGAAACTAAAAAAATGCTTATTATGAGATGAAAGAAGTACAATTTATTTTCATTTCCTCTCTTTAGCTGAAACAAAACCCTGACACAGTTATTCTGAAAAGGAAAGGAAATGAAAAAGAAAATCGAGCAGCTAGCAAGCTAATTAATTCCCTGGCTGTTTCAGCATAATACTAGTCAGCCGGAGAGCGAGCATGCTCCGATCCCGGTCACGTATCACCTTCTCGTACAACGGCGAGTTCACACCGAATACCGCCAGCAGCGCGGTGGCGCAGTCGTCGACGGCGGCGACGGCCGCCGAAACATCGCCGATGAGCTCCGCCAGCTCGCAGCCGTTCAGGTGGCCCACCGCGGCGCTCATCTGCTGCCGCGCCTCGCCGTACTTGCCCACGGTGGCCGCATACGAATTCGCGACGGCGTTCACAGCGGCAAGCACGAACACGGTCACCTCCTTGTCCGGCCCCGTCGCGGTGCCCACCTCGTCGGCGCACAGCTGCGACATGGCTTGCCCCCTGCTCGCCTTCTAGCACGCCACCGCCGCCGACATCGACGGCACGTCGTAGTCGCCGCAGGCGTCGACTACTCCGCCGCCGGTGAGGAGGAGCAAGGCGGTCGTCGCTGACAAGGAGAGCACTGCAAAGACGGCGGCTTTCTCCATGGCTTAATTTGATTATTACTTGTGCGATCGAAGTGGAATCGTCGACGTTTATAGTTAAGTTGCGTTACACAAGGAATTATATTTTCTAGGATATCTGCATTTATTAGTGGATTTGTGTGTGCATGGTGCATCTCTCCATTTATTGAAATGAATCTTGCATTTAAGGATGCAATTTAATTACAAAATGGTGAATAGCCAATATGGCCCCTGAAGTTTTGTTCTGAGTCAGTTTAGTCTCTAATATTTTAAATTGTTCAAACAGGTTCTTAAAATTTATCATTTAGCTTAACATTGTCCTGTTACCCACCAAAAACACCATATGGACTTGCCATGACATTTTTGCTCGCAAGAGAATCAATTGAATAACCATTCGGTACCCTTATATATACTGTAAGAACAAAGGAAAATTTCTCTTTTCTATGGTGTATATATATATATATATGGGTAATCGTAGAATGGTAACTTAATTGTTGCCCTTGCATGCAAGAATGACGTGGTATTTTCGGTGGGCTATGTTAAACTAGATGATAATTTTCAAAGATTTGTACGGACAATTTAAAACTTTAATTAGGGACTAAACCGATTCATGATTGAAACTTTAGGGACCATATTGGCTATTCACCCTTATAAAATCATGGCATTAGTTAACTATTGTTTTCAGTTATTTGTACCGGGTAATCTTACATTTATTGTGCTTTGGATCACCCCAACTCTTTTCTCAAGAATTTAAACGATCTTGAGTACGTCGGCTTCTACTCGTCAATGAATTTTCACAACTGTATGTAGATCATTTCTTTGATATATGACAAGTTGAATGTAGATGAATAAAATAGTTAAGGACGGTGCAAGGTATCACAAAGATAAAATTTTCTGGTTCAAAAGTAAAAATATTGGTTAAAGGGTGGTCCAAAGAGAAACATCGGTAGTGGCCCAAAGTAAAATTCACTCCTTTTCAAATATCAGTTGAAAATAAATTTTAGTTCAAATTCGTTGAACTTTAAAGATATCTCATCATGATTTTTCCACAAAATAGAATAGTGAACCATTTTTCTGGTGTGGTTTGAGAATTAGGTAGAGGCGTTAATGAGGAGATATATTGGGAGGAATAATACTTGTACTGAGAGATATTCTGTTGCATTTTTTTACTTTCTTCGTCCGTCTTAAAATATAAAGAATTTTAAGTAAATGTGACATATTCTAGCACTATAAATCTGGATAAACTTTTTGTTCAAATTCGTAATACTAGGCTAGCGCGGGTGCGCCGAATAGGAATCCTGGAAAATCAATGCATCGCTGTAGGTTCAGTCCCATTTGAATTTTCTAAATTTTAGTTTAAATCCATTCAAACTTCAAATACACGTCGACATATTTTTGCCACAAAGGAGATATAAACCATGATTTTTTTAATTCACCGGACTGCATTCACTTGATATATATTGACCAGCTAGCTCTCAGTGACAATCACACAGTACAGCTAGCTCTTAATTACATGCTTATTAGCCATTCTTTGGGTTAATTATAAATCACCCAAAGATGAAATTTACAAGAATCAACTAAAAATTGCCACATGCACACACAGACTCATATTCATTCATATCCCCAGCAATTTTCCGAGGAGGAAAGCCAGCGCCGCCTTGTTCCGGTCGACGAGCACCATGGCGTACAGCGGCGACGCCGGCAGGTTCAGCACGCGATCGCGGCAGCTCTCGACGGCGAGAAGCCCATTCACGTAGTCGTCGGCGAGGCCGTCGAGGCTGCAGACGCCGAGCTTGTCGGCGGCGACGCCCATGTCGTGCTCCGCCGCCGTGTACACCTCCTCGCAGAACAGGTACGCGCCCCTCTCGTCGCCGGAGAGCGACGAGTTGTACAGCAGCAGCCTGACGGCGGCGTCCTGGGTGGCGCGCACCGACGCCAGCGCGGCGTTCTCCGCGGCGACCGCGTAGACGGTGGCGTCGTGGTCGCTCTCCGGGTCGGCCACGCCGGCAAGCGCGTCCTTGCACATGTCGTACATCGCCTGCGTGCCGCTCGCGTTGCGGCACGCCGTCTCCACCGTCATCGACGGCGCGCCGGGGCACGGCTTGTCGTCTCCGGCGACCAGAGAGACGGCGGTGGCGGCGGCGAGGACGACGAGAAGCCCAAGCAGTGACATGGTGTTCGAAGAAGAAATGGAGTACTGAAATTTTGGGTTTCCATCCCTATTTATGGCGGACGACGTGTGTCAGGAGCGCTGCACACGTGTGTATGAGCTCACTAGAGATAGTATATTTTATTCTCTCCATTTATATGATTATTAATAATCTGTCTGTGTACAGCAATGTTCATGTCAATTATAGAAAGAGTGAATAAATATATGGCTGCACATTAAGATGAAATCGAAACATAATGGCTGAGAATTGAGCTATTTTTGTAATTATTAAAACTGAAATTCCAAGGGGAGAAAAATGTCATGTATAGCATGGAAATGATTGTTTTCCAATCATGAAATCATTGGTATTGACAATGTATTCACATTGACAGGAAAACAACTTTGGTATATAGTAACTACAAAGGATCACATAGAATTAAGAAAACGGATGAATAGAAAAAACACGAAATATGACATAAAATACAACTACAAAATAAAACAAAGAACAAACATATGAATGATAGTTTGAATAGATTCACATGAAAAATATATGAATCTGATGAGAGAGATAGACTCGAAGAAAATTTTTTAAAAGATTAAATCTTTTGATAATTTTCTTCCAAAATCTTTTGAGCTATTCTTGACAAATTTCATTGGATTTGAAAAGCTCCAACCTTTTATTTCAAAGGGCCATATATAAAATTTTTTATAGGATTTGAATCCTACAAAATTCCTTCATAAGTCCTTTATTTCAAAGCGGCCCTAAGTTTTAGAATTTCATCTTAATAACAAGAAAATAAACATTGAGAGAGCAAATATATCCAAATATATAGATGTCGATCTCGATATACAAGTCAAGTCGACAGTGCGGTCTTGGTGCACAGAGACTCATATCCCCAACAATTTGCCGAGGAAGAGAGCCATCCCGGCCTTGTTCCGGTCGACGAGCACCATGGCGTACAGCGGCGACGCCGACAGCTTGAGCACGCGGTCCCTGCAGTTCTCGACGTCGAGGAGCCCGTTCATGTAGTCGTCGGCGAGGCCGTCGAAGCTGCAGCCGTCGAGCTTGTTCAGGACGCTGCCCATGGCGTGCAGCGCCGTCGAGTAGTCCTCCGCGCACTCCATGTACGCGTCCTTCTCGTCCCCCGGGAGCGACTTGTTCGTGATCAGGTTGATGGCGGCGTCCATGGTGGCGTCCACCGACGACACCGCGCCGTGCGCCGCGGCGAGCGCATAGACGGTCGCGTCGTGGTCGCTCATCGGGTCCGGGACGCCGGCGAGAGCGTCCTTGCACGTGTCGTACATCGCCTGCGTGCCGCTCACGTTGCGGCACGCCGACTCCACAGTCATGGTCGGCGCCCCGGGGCATGTCTTCTCGTCTCCGGCGCTGGCGATGACGAGGGAGGCGGCGACGAGTAGCCTGAGAAGAAGGGGAATAGTGTTCATGGTGTTCACGACAAACTCCTAGAGATATATTGAAAAGAAGAAGAAATGGGGTACTGAATAAAGTTGAATTTTTCCAACTCTATTTAAGGTGTCCACAGCAATACACCTCACTAGAGAAGATAAATATGTACATAAAATATGTTTTAATTACTTCCTCCATTTATAAATAAAATATCTGTGTAGAGAGTGAATAAATTTGGCAACCAATTAATATGAAAATCGAATCATAATGGTTACAGAAGAGTCCAGTACTGATTTCTACTCTTGAAATTATTCAAATTGAGAAAATATTAAAATGGCATATATAGCTGGGAAACATGTCATTTGTATCTCTGCAATTACTAATTTCCCATTCTCATTCTGAATTATATAAATTACTAATTAGGACGCCGGCGAGTGTGTCCGTGCATGTGTCATACATTGCCGGCGTGCCGCAGTCATGGACGGCGCGTCGGGGCACGTCTTCTCGTCTCCGGTGACGCCGGCAACGGCGAGGAAGACGGCGCCGAGGATGAGGAGGGGTAGCCTGAGAAAGGGAATGGTGTTCATGGCGATCTCCGGTAGTCTGTGGTCTCGACGAACTCTTGGATATATAATAATATATTGAAAAGAAGAAATGGAGAGTACTCAAATAAACTCAGATTTCCATCTCGTTTTAATAAGGTATCAAAGGTGTCCACAGCAATATGATACACCTCACTAGAGAACAGAAATGGAGTATATAGATGTGTTTTAATTACTTCCTCCATTTATGAATAATCTATCTATGTAGAAAGGAAAGAATATATCTGCAACCAACAAAATATGCTCATGCTAACGCTATGATCCATAATATTTCTCTAATAAATGACTAAAATTTTGTATTAGTAAAAATAATCAGTTTAATGGGAGCTTTAATTTGAATTAGGCCATATATTTAAGGCAAATTACAAAGTAGGTATTTCACTGCACCTATTTTGTTGGAACGAGCGAAGTAATTTTCAATTATACATATTCTGTGCTAGTGTATAAGCAATCAAATAGCATGTGACTTAGCGAGAAGATGGTATAGGAAGAAAAAACTGAAAAGACAGGATCATCGTTGCATCTTTTTTTAATTAACTCAAATCACTGTGTATGTCATGTATGTTGGCTTTTGCCGTACTGAGATAGACAACAGAGCATCCAAGGTGAAAATAACGGAATAACCGAATAGACTATTTATGAATATCTCTTTGTGTTTCAAAGAGAGAAAGAATCAGGAAGAATACCTAATCGCACATATTAAGAGTTTAAAGGATAGAAAATTTTTCTCATAAATGACAGGATGCATCAACAAAAGCTGCCTAGGAAAGAGAAGAATCTACACATAAAAATGGTACTTGCTCCGTACAAAATTTCTATTATCATGTGAATATCGTATTTGTCTATTATGCACCTAAATTAGTCCAATTTCGTTCTAAAGCAACACAATTTCTTTCGAAAATTTACCATCTGTCCTAGCTATTAGCAGTGCTAATTTAGCACCATCAACCAATTCTAAATTACCACAGAAAACTTGCACAAGGTATCATCCAGAATTTCCTTAAAACTAATTCACCATTTGCTTAGAATTTTAAATCAAATACAAGAACATTTGTGACGATATTGAACAATCAGACTACTACTATTCATGGTAATGTAGGTTGATCTTTCAATGGAAACAACATATTCCACAACAGACAAAACCTCTTGCTTTACTTTTATTATTTGTACTAAACTTAATTACAAAATAGGTTCTGGAATAGTTTGATCCTAATCACTGGTCATCAACCATTGCTATAGACATGAATTTTCTTCATCCTCACATATCATCAGATAAGAAAGGGACTAGCAGTGTTCTTAAAAACTCTATTTCAGTGACACCTAACAAAATACAGAGGAACCAATTCTTCTTGTCTGCTAGCAAGCAAGAACTCTACAGTAACATTCTGTGATTGCCATAACCCATGTGGTAAATGGCAACTGAAAGTATAGGAAAAAAATTCCAGAGAAAATATTCAAACATTTGATAGAAATGGGAAAAAAGCAGAACCAATCAACCAACAAATCCATATCTTCTTGTTTGATATTCTCTTCCTGCTCAATCTCGAGACCTCATTTTTAGTTTTAACAAGTAAAACTAAAAATATAGAACATATCGTAGAACATATTGTGTTCAGGTGAAAACATCGGCGATCGGTTGCACTGGCATTGGTGAAGCCGCAATCATCAGGCTGAGCACGTGATCACCTACGTGTCGGTGGTGGTCTTCAAGAGAACCGTCATGCTCATTGTGCTCATCCACTAAATTACTGAATAGGCTCATCCGCTAAAACCAATCATCCGTCACAAAAGTAACATGTCATGTTTGATTTCAATATTCGTGAACAAATTACACCAAATCATATATCAAATCATCTAAAAGCTTTATTTTGATTATGAGTTTGCCATCGGATCGAGGGTTTTGTTTAGAAAACCCGCAATTCATAAGCCACAGAATTGGATGCAAGCAGAATTTTGCATCCAATTCATAAGCTAGCTATAATGATGATGGTTGTACAAATTATGGATTGACTGGACCAAGTTTTTTCTATAGCCATAATGGATTTATGCAATGAAAGAGGGAAAAGTGAGCGTATGTATCTTGTAGGAACATAGAAAACCTTACAAACTCCATGCACAATAAAATTACAAATTGAGAAAGAATCATTTGACCAGGTTTCACAGAAAACTGACAAGACTAAAGTTTAGAGAATATCTCATCTTGCACTTTCTGTTGAATAAACAAGAATCATTTCACAAAAGCAATGTTGCTACCTGTCCAGAACAGAAAATAGGAAGTAAAGGGCAGCAAAACTGCATAGCAATGTTGACAAACCCTTCTCTTGATTTCACAAAGGCAATTTGTCAAAGACAAAGAGAATGAATCTCTGTAATTATGTGCATGATTTGCCTCACAAAATTAGTTTATGAGTTGTAGCAGATATGATGCTGCACTGGGAAGTGCTATGTTCCCAATGTATCAGTAATACAAGAAAAAAATAATTAATAGGACTGAAAGGCAAACCTTGAATCGTGATCCATATAGAGAATCTCCTGTACACCTCTTGAATTAACACATTATTCGTTTGAAATACCACCAAAATACACACATTTTCTCTCCAATAGCGATTTACTTTGGTCGGTGTTCCTCTGCAACTGTAAGTCATATAATAACTTGTCACCATGAGCTGAATCAGAGGAATGTAAAATATCCCTTATCCTAAAGTTGGCATCAATATAGAACATAATGCTATACCTAACCTATATACATGGCAAGGTCTCCTAGCATGGCCAACTGCAATAAAATTAGATATTAAACCCTAACCAATGATGTATATTAGTGATTCTTCCTAAGAAATATATGGCAAGGTTTCCTACCATGGCCTCTTGATTTCTCTGCAACGCACATTCTTCTCGGTTTGAAATAAAGCACATTCTAACATTATTGGTTCCGTTCTTAAAACAATGTAACTCATGAAAAATTTTTGCCGGGTTCTAACCCATGAAAAATCATGCTCCAATTGAGAAATTAAGGCAGAAACTTGATCTTTAATCATCTCATCACAGCACACCAAGGAAAGTACGTACTACACCAAAAGAAGAAATTTCGACCGCTGCTTGTGCCTCTAAACCCTCAATCTTGCGGCGATCAATCTCACAAACCCAATGCCATGCCCCATATCCTTCAAATCCAACTCACCAAAAATCATGCCTTGATTGAAGAAGACCAGTTAAAGATTGAATCTTTAATCCTCTCACGCACAAAGGAAAGGACTACAGAGAAAAATAAAAAAAAAATTCTCATTGTTGCTCGTGCTTGCGTTGGCGACTGGTGAAGTGTGAGTTGGTTGTGCCCGCGTTAGTGCCAAGCGGCTTCCGAGTTGGTCATGGCCAACGGGAAGCGTAGCCTCCTTTTCCTGTACACCTTGCGCAGTTGCGTCGGTGGCAGCGGCAAAGCGGAGGCCCATCGTGACCTCGAACGCGCCCTCACCCTCACGTGGCGGCGCCGACAGCGACAGACAGGAGCATATGGCCTCGGGCTAGGGGGAGGGCACGACATAGTCGGTGGTGGTCAAGGAGCCGCAATCGTGGGAGTCGACGACGGGCGGTGATTCCTGGCAGCGATCTGCCTGGGTGATTGATGGTGGATGGCCCCTAGGGACGTGGACGACGGTGGGGCCATAGACGACAGGTGAAGGTCGATAGTGAAGAAGCCAGCTCTGGCGGCGGCGGGGATTTGTGGGCGGCGGTGCGGAGGAGATTCGTGAGGTGAGGTAGATGGTGGGAGCGAACTCGGGGGCGCGGCGATGAGCAGATGAAGGTTGCGGAGGAAGGCATGTGAAGGAAAAGGGCGGCGATTGATTTGCTGGCGTGCGTGATTTTTGGTTGGTGACCCCGCGTGCGTGCACTAACATCCGGATCTGATTGCGTTGGATGATTTTCGGACGTTGGATTTGATGAATGATGTACGTAGGACATCAATTGGTGCACTATAGGGGTATATAGATCAAATCAAATCGTAATGGTTACAGAAGACGATTTCTAGCTTTTGAAATTATTTAAATGGAGAAAATAGTAAAATTAGAATTAATTCCAAGGGGGAGCAAAGTCATGGAAAACCTAACAATTACTAATTTCCAATTCTGAATTATTTAAGATAACACAATATTAAAGTTGAAAAAAAAGAGCTGAACAACTTTGGTAACTTTTTTTTAAAAAAAATAGCTTGACAAAAGAAATCGAGAAACCAACATGCCGAAATACAAATATTTTTATAAGGAAAAAGTATGAATTAACCCCCAAACTATTCCGGTCGACCAAATTACCCCCTAAACTCGAATGCCAGATATTTTACACCCTTAACTATTCAAACCGAACAAATAACCCCCTCCCCGATTCATTCAGAAGTGATTTTGGTACTATATGACAGTCCCGTCAGTATTTTTTTTAACAAAGGTAGGGCCCACCAGTCACACTCTCTACCATCTCTATCTCTCTCCCCTTTCACACCTCTCTCTCGGCCTCAATCCCATATATTCCCCAGCCCCCCTCTCTCTCTCTTCTCCATGCCCTTGCTGCAAGGTGCGGGACTGGCCAGCCCTTCAAGCTCGCCGGTCGAGCAAGCGCACCGCCCCCTGCCGCTCTCCCGCATGCGTTCACCCGGCCACCCCGAAGCGACGAGCTCCGTGAGAAGGCTCCATTAGAAGCGTCGAATCGTCGGGCAAGCCCCGAAGCAATAAGCTCAAGCTCACTGGCCGTGATAGCATGTCGCTGCCCCGTCGTCCTCCCACATGCGCTTGCCCGACGAAGCTTGACGTCGCTTGGGGAGGGCACTAGGGCAAAGCCCTTGGAAGAGCTATAGGCCACCTCTTCGAGCTGTAGGCCGAGGATACGCGTGCCGGTGGCTGCCTCCTCGAGGTTGAACTCTGCAAACTCCTCGAGTCAGAGGCCGAAGAGGAGTCACGTGCCGGTGGAGGCCGAGGAGAGGAGACGAGCTATGCAGCCTCCTTGAGCGTGAGATGCCTTCACGGCGGTGACGGCAGTTCTGGCGAAGAAGACAGTGGGGGTGGTGGTCTGGGTGGAGAAGGAAACGGGGGCGGTGGTTCGGGCAGAGAAAGCGGCGGCGCCTTCCTGGCAATCGTCGTCCGTGCGGCGTGCTGGCCTACTAGGAGAGAACATCACCGAGAGAGCTCAAGACAGTGGTAGGCTCGTCACCGCCTTCGCGCGTGCTCTGGCTCCGCCACCGCTGCAACTGCCTCCAAGCTCCCTAAGACGAGCTAGAGCTCCGCCGTGGCACCCTCCCCAAGCAACGTCTAGCTTCGCCGCTAGCCGTCGGGTGAGCACATGTGGGAGAGCGGCAGGGCGGCGGCGCGCTTGTCCAACTGGCAAGCTCGATCGGTGGTCGGTGTTGTGCCCTGTAGCAAGGGAAGGAAGAAGAGAGAGAGAGTGGGGAATGGGATTGAGGAAGAGATAGAGAGATGAGAGGGGAGAGAGATAGAGAAGGTAGAGAGTGTGACAGGTGGGCCCATCTATTTTTTAAAAAAAATACTAACTGGATAGCCATGTAGGACCAAAACCACTCCGAAATGAGTGGGGAAGGGGGGTGGGGGGTTATTTGTCTGGTTTGAATAGTTGAGGGTGTAAAATATCTGGTATCCGAGTTTAGAGGTAATTCGGTTGACCGCAATAGTTTAGGGAATAATTCATATTTTTTTCATTTTATTAATTAGGTTATTGAATTATATAATAAAAATTGATTTCTTGTCGTGTTAAATGGTCAAGTTCGCTATTCGAGGAGATTTTTGGTCTCATTAATTGGATAAAGATATCGATAATATCTTTGGTAATCATACATCGGGTCATATTAATTAAGATGTGGAATTATAATTTAATTCCTATTGTGACAATTTAGTGTTTTGGTATGCAATAGCATCCATAATATCCAGCATGATGCAAAAGTTTAAAAACTTGAATATTTTACTGATTTTTATTATTCAAAATTTTCAAGGTGTTACAGATATTATCAGATTTGACATCTAAGATTATCACAAAAAATCCGTTATACATTTGAATCTATCTATTGTGAGGGATCGAAAATGATCGAGTCACCGTACCTGAGGCTGAAAAGATTATACCACGTTAATCAGAGAAAATGGAAACAAAACAGACCATCATCGGACGATTGGTCTTGATTATGGTGCTGTAGAGATTGATTGGTTTGTTAACAAAATACTACTATGTGAAGAGAACCTATGCGTTGCATGTCAAATTTAGCCTTATAAAATGTGTTGCGTACAAATACAACACTTAGTGTATGCCCAAAAAACAACCTGAACCATGTGAAGTTTGAATGGATCTGAGCTAAATATAAAGACACTAGTGTTAGCTCAAATCCATTCAAACTTTGAATAAGTATCTCGACAAGATTCTTCTATAGACACTGAAAACCCACTGTGTAGGTGGATGAACACTGGTAGGAGGGATCCGATGGGACCCTTTTGAGTTCGGTCCAGGGAATGAAGGCCTACTTGAGGTGCCTCAGAATAGGGAGAAAATTGACCCTGGGGATTTAGATAGGTTCAGAACATCTAGAAACGTAATATCCTATTCCTATGTGTGGTGTTATTCTTTATTCGAGTTTAGTAAAAGCTAGAATTCTCTCTATATGTTTCCCTCTCTCTCATCATCTCGGACCTCCCCTTATAGATCGCGGGTCACCACAACCACCATACAAAAGGAATGGACTAGTTGTACAAGCCATAGCTTAAGCTTACATGTAGATATCGGGTAGACCATAGACATCCTCCAATACGCCCTCTTCGCACGATGTGCCCTGGTCCCCTTAAGGCAGAACAGGGGGAGGCGCTGGACACTTGCCATATGTCCTCGGTATCGCCAACTCGCATGAGGGGGCATAAAGGAGAAGACGTCGCCTACAGTTGTCGTTCTATGGCCCTATCTGTTGGGATCTAGGTGGAGTGGGTGGAGAGTGATGGGATCAGGCAGGCCGCATAGAGTCAATCACATCGCCTGATAGACCATGCCGTCTGACAGACACGCTGCTTGACATCCCACACTGGG
This sequence comes from Oryza officinalis, assembly GCA_008326285.1. NCBI lineage: Eukaryota > Viridiplantae > Streptophyta > Magnoliopsida > Poales > Poaceae > Oryza > Oryza officinalis. The sequence continues at coordinate 4,539,103 of BDMV01000008.1, forward strand.
TGGAGGGCATGTCTTGTCAATCAAGCCGCACGCCTCAACAGACAAGTATATGTCATGTTACCCTTCATTGAAAAGTCATGAGAAGGATGAGGCGGGGTGGCACACATCGCCTCATTGCAATAAATGCAGCAATGGCCATTGGGCCCCAAACACGACGTGGACTGCGGATGCTCGGGGGCTTCCTGCTTGGGGCCGGCCCTCCGGAGCCGATCAGGACAGAGCCCAGACTGGTGCTCAAGGGGTGGCCTGCTTAGGGCCCCAAGCACCCAGCGTTAAGCTTCACTTCTTCTTGAGCTCACAGGAATGTGTGGCTCTCTAGACAGATTCGTGCCATCCCCTGGAGCTCAAGAAACATGTAACGTGGTGCGAGGCTGCCTACTGTCGCGGTGTGGGGAACCAGACATTGTTTTAAGTCAGATTGTTCACTGGACAACATTCATTTGATATATTGACCCCTGTGATCTCCAGGGACAGTCATGCAGTTCTTAATCACATGCATATTACTCACTCTATTCCCAATTGATCATCATATAATTCTTTTAAGGTTATTCTCAAATGATCGTCATATATATTAGTATTCATACCCTAAATCTATTCATTATCTATGTATGAGAGTAAATGAACATTGATGCATACATCCATACTCACAACCCTATAAATACAACCAACATGCAACGTCTTGGTTTATTATTGGCTAGAAAGTAATGGAGATGATGCATGCATCGAGTTTGTTATCGAAGTAAATATAGTATGAGATAATTATTGGCTTTCCTTGGTCTTGGTGCACTGTAATATGTTTGATCAATTTGAAACGGTACGTTAGATCAATTTGGAACAGAGGAAGTATTAGCTAACCATTGGGTTAATTATATGCTTAATTAGTCACCACATATCAAGTCATATGCCCAACAATTTACCCACGAATAAAGCTAGTCCCACCTTGTTGCGATCAACGAGAACCATGGCGTAGAACGGCGACGCCGGCAGCTTTATCACGCGGTCCCTGCAGCTCTCGACGCCGAGGAGCCCGCTCATGTAGTTGTCGCCGAGGCCGCCGAAGCTGCAAGCGCCGAGTTTGTTCAGGACACTGCCCATGGCGTGCTCGACCGTCACGTACGCCTCCACGCACCCCTGGTACACGTCCTTCTCCTCACCGGAGAGCGACCTATTGTACGTGATCTGCTCGTTGGCGGCGACCACGGTGGCATCCGCCGATGCCATCGCGCCCTTCGCCGCGGCGAGCGCATAGATGGTGGCGTCATGGTTGCTCATCGGGTTGGGGACGCCGGCGAGCGTGTCCTTGCACGTGTCGTACATCGCCTGCGTGCCGCTCACCTTGCGGTACGCCGACTCCACCGTCATGGACGGCGTGCTGGGGCACGTCTTCTCATCTCCGGCACCGGTGACGTTCAGGGAGACGGCGACGAGGAGTGGCCTGAGAAAAGGAATGGCGTTCATGGCAATCGCCGGTAGTACTTGGATTTTCCAGCTCTATTTAAGGTATCCAAGGTGTCCACAACACTACACTAGAGAACAAAATACATAAATACGTTTCATGGAGTAATTGCTTTCTCCATTTATGAAAAGTCTATCTGTATAGAAGGAGCACTGGCACGGGACCGGCTATCTCTAACGGGCATTAACCCTCATCACTATCGGGTAGGGCCCCCGTCACTGACCAAAGGTCAGTGATGTGAGAAACTATCTCAATCGGGCACAAGGCCGTCACGGATGGACGTTATCTCAATCGGGCCTAACAATCTAGCCCGTCACAGATAAGATTGACTAAGCAATACAAGTCAAACCAAGTTGGGTAGGAGCCCGTCACGGATGACTAATCTCAATCGGACAAACTACTAAGCCCATCACCGATGACTACACATCCCTAACGGGCTTTTCGAAAGAGCCCGTCACCGATAGGTTTGACCCCATCTGTCGAGCCAAAATAGTCCTGGTTCGGATGACTTATCTCTATCGGGCTTAGATTAGGAGCCCGTCAAGGATGTCTATATCCCTATCGGGCTTTGTTTGGAGCTCGTCACGGATGAGTATCTCTTTCGGGCATTATTAAAATGCCCGTCAGGGATGATTAAGTCAGCAAAAAAATAAAATTTGTTTTTTTGGCTAGCCTCAGGCCTTTGCTAGTCATGCCCGCTGCAAAAAATGACAGTCCCAGCAACCATATTCCCAGCAACCCCATTCCTAGCATTCAGATATTCAGTGCATATTCCAGCATTCCATCAGATATTCACAGCCAATTCACAAAATCAAGAAAGTCGTGGGTTTGCCTTGCTGCGACATTTTCTATATAACTGTTGTACGGCAAGAAAGTTAAAAAAATTTATAGAAAAACTTATTTTGGTTGTGTGTATAACTTATGCTAAGGTTAAGATATGGCCTCAGTTTTGCTTAGAAATTGTGCATCAATTACAATCATTTGCAAGTGTAGTTCCCCAAAAAAAGAACAAGTGTAGATGGTCTGTTCTTATGAAAAAAGAGCAAGTGTAGTGCTCCCAAAAAAAGAACAAGTATAGATGGTCTGTTCTTATGAAAAAAAAGAACAAGTGTAGTTTCCCAAAAAAAAAGAAAGTGTATTGCCCCCCAAATAAAAAGAACAAGTGTCGATAGGCTGTTTTTATGCAAAAAAGATTAAGTGTAGTTCCAAAAAAAAGAACAAGTGTAGTTCATCACAAAAAAAAACAAGTGGAGGCCGACTGTTTGTACGAAAAAAGAACAAGTGTAGTTCCCAAAAAATATAACAAGTGTAGATAGTCTGTTCTTATGCAAAAACGAGAAAGTGTATTGCCCCCAAATAAAAAGAACAAGTGTACATGGTCTATTCTTATGGTCTGTTCTTGAGCATTCATCACTAACCATATATAGTGACAGGGTAATAGTGACAGGAAGAGGACAGAGTAGAAGAGCGTAATAGTGGCAGGAAGAGGACATATATTCAGACATATGAACACATCTAAATGCAGTACAGTACTTCCCTTCAAAAAACATATATTCAGACATAACATTTGGAAATTAAACCGTAAATTCTACACGGCATTTTGTAAATTCTAGTATATTTTCTATATATGTCACATTAACAAAGATAAGCATGAATCATATACTATGTATGTCACATTAACAAATATACTAGAATCATATACTATGTATGTCATATAAGCATGAATCATATACTATGTATGTCATATAAGCATTAGGGTTTAGTAAACCGAAGGATAAGCATGAATCATATACTATGTATGTCACATTAACAAATCCACTATTAGAGATAACCTCATCTCTGATATCTTCTCATATCAATCACACAAGGAAAATAGGAAAAAAAAAGGAGAAATCACTTTTACCTTCAATAACCTAGGGGTAGGCGGCGGCGGAGGAGGAGGAGGCGGCGGCGTCCAGGAGGAGAAGGCGGCAGTCAGGACAGAGATTGAGAGTGAGAGGGAGGAGGCGGCGACGTCCAGGAGGAGGAGGCGGCGACGTCCAGGAGGAGGCGGCAGCGTCGAGGAGGAGGAGGCGGCAGTCAGGACAAAGATTGAGAATGAGAGGGAGGAGGTGGCGGCGGCGGTCTTGACAGAGTGAGAGTGAGAGGGAGGAGGCGTGAGGGAGGAGGCGGCGGTAGATCTGATCTGGACTAGGGTATAACCCTGGTCCATGCTTATCACTATTGGGCAGAACTAATACGCTCGATACGGATAACACACATCCGTGACGGGCACAAATAAAAAGCCCGATACGGATGACACACATCCGTGACGGGCATCAGTTACAAGCCCGATATTGATAACCTCATCTCTGACGGGCATTATTTATATGCGCGATAGAGATAAGCTCATCCCACTATATAATTAAATTATTCCTTATTAAGTGTATTTAATAATGATATTTAAGTTATAAAATCATTTATAATTAACTTATACCCGATTTAAAATTGCTATTACATTTTTAAATGGTGTAAAATTTCTGTTAAATTAAAATATGCCTTATTAAATTAGTTTAAAATTGCTATTAAATTTTTAAAAATTATTATAATTAACCTATGCCTTATTTAAACAGTGTAAATTTGCTATTAAATTCTATAACCATATGAAATTAAAATATGTAGATCATAAGGCACCGGTACAAAATACTTCATTACTTATATCAATTTGCAAATTACACTACTACGAAGACTCTATTTACAAGGATATGCCTTCCGAATGGTCAGAACGAGCGTATGCCACTTCGTCTTCGGGATCATCGTCAAGGTCGATCTGAGGTCTCACATGAAGATTCTGGTTATATTCTTCCTCATCGACGACGTTGTCAACCCCAACAATTCTTCGTTTGTCATCCCTAACGACGTGCAGCTTCTTGTTTGCGAGGTCTTGTATATAAAAAATCTGCTCGACCTGCTTCGCTAGGACGAATGGTTCGTCCGCGTATCCAACCTTGGCCAGGTCCACTAAAGTGAATCCTTTCCTGTCGACTTTAACACCAGTGCGGATATTCACCCAGCTGCAACGAAACAAAGGGACTTTGAAGCTCCTGTAGTTCATCTCCCAGATCTGCTCGATGCGGCCATAGTATGTGTTCGATCCAGCTTGATCCTGATATGCATCTATACGGACTCCACTGTTCTGCACTGTGCTTTTGTCATCTTGGTTGACGGTGTAGAATGTGTATCCATTGATATCGTACCCTTGCCATGTGTCAACATCCCAGCTTGGGCCCCTTGCCAACCTTCGTATTATCTCACTTGGGCCATCGGTCGACCGTGCGATACGATTCTTGAACCATTCGTTGAAGCGAGTACTATGTTCTCTGTTGATCCACATATCTGATCGACCCATGTTCTCTTGTCGGACCTTCGCTAGATGCTCCTCAAAGTATGGAGTTACTTCGGCCATATGTTGTAGCACAGTGAAATGAGCCTGCGCATACGATGCCTGATCGGGTACAATTCTTTTTCTGCCTGTTGTGCCAAGGCCTGCCAACCTTCCTTCTTGGCGAGACGCAGGAACTCCAATAGGATCAGTCTCGGCCATGTAATCGATGCAAAACTCAATAACCTTCTCCGTCGTGTACCCTTCAATGATGCTTCCCTTCGGTTTTGCTCTATTTCGAACGTATGACTTAAGAACTCTCATATACCTCTCAAACGGGTACATCTCCCTTAGAACAGCTGGACCACATAGTTTTGTTTGCTTCACTAGATGAACAGGGAGATGAACCATGATATCGAAGAAAGACAGTGGAAAATACATCTCCAAGTGACACAGGGTATTGACAATATCAGCCTGCATCTTATCTAGATCTTCGGGATCTATAATCTTCTAATCGATTGCATTGAAGAAAGCACAGAGCCATTGGATCGTGTGACGGACTTTGGGTGGTAGAATGCCTCTGATGTAGTCGTTTGGACAAGCGTGAATTCTACGGACCTCTAACCCCAGGGGACACAGAACCTGCTTTGCTTCATATGTCGTCTCGGGCAATGTGTTCTCTTCAGGAAGCATGGCCTTCAATATTCCCAAAAGTTCCGTAAAACTCTTGTCTGTCCATCCACTACTTGCCTTCAGCTTCATTAGGTCCAAGGTAGCTGACAGTTTGGTGTGCTTTGCCTTGCATCCGGCGTATAGAGGTGTCTCGGAGTCACTTACCAACCTGTTCAACTTTATGGAATCTCTCTCGTTGTGAGCTTACTCCTCAACGTCACGTAACATCTCTGCAGCATATCAGGATCCACATCAACCATTTCACCGCCCAATGGAGATGGTATAAACATGCCATGCTCATCTTCATCTTCATGATTGTCTGCACCACTTCTGTTTGCAGCTGCACCATTACCCGATTCTTGCTCTCCATGCTTCACCCAACATGTGTAGCTCTTCATGAATCCCCGTTGTATCAAGTGAGAGTGTACCTCCTCTCCGCTAAACATAATATCATTCTTGCAATCTCTACATGGACAACACATGTATTTGCTATTTTTTTCTTCTCCTATCCTCCTCCGCAATGTTCATAAAACTTAAAATGTCATATCTATACTCCTTGCAATGACGTTTCAAAGTTGTCGCAGTCATCCAACTTCGATCCATCGCTACACAATTTAATAAAATATTAGTTAACATACTACTAAATTAAAAAAAATTATTACTACCTTTTTACTTACTTCTAAGATTTTTCTGTTTTTCTTTGGAAAAAAATAACAAAAAATTCGCCCCCTTCAACCTCCCACCAAAATAGTGAATAGTGGGATAACTTCAGACAACAGTCGGGTGGTCTATTTATAATGTGCCAAATATATCTCAATCGGGCCAATGAATCGACATCTCTAACGGGCGCATAGTTATCTCTAACGGGCATAAATAAAAGCCCGTCAGAGATAAGGGTCATCGGTGACGGGCTTTAAAGTCATCTCAATTGGGCCCGTCTACAGAGCCCGTCACCGATGACCCTTATCTCTAACGGGCTCTGTAGACGGGCCCGATTGAGATATGCTAGGTCATCTCAATCGGGCCTAAACATACAGCCCGTCACAGATGAGTGTCATCGGTGATGGGCTATATGTACTTGGGTCTAGAGTATGACTGCACGAGTACATCTACAACGGTGCAAATTTAGGCCCGATTAAGATGACTTCGTTCTGACGGCCCAATAGTCCAGGCATGTGAGGGCCCGTCAGAGATGAGAGGATCTGTACTAGTGGAGAGAATAAATCTTGCAATCAATTAATACCAAATCGAACCATAAGGACAAGTACAAGTACAACAACAATTAATAGGGGCTCTCAGAGTTGTTAGCAAGATAAGTTTGATGACATGTAAGAGAAATAGGAATGAAAAATAGTCTTAACTGAGATAGTCTTAAAATGAATCAAGAATCTATACCGGGCTCTACTGGCCTCTACCTTTGAACATTCCCTAATAGTTACAAAATAGCCTAGTACTGATTTCTAGTTTTGAAATTATTTAAATGAAGTAAATGGTAAAATTGAGATTAATTCCAAGGGGGAATATGTCATTGATGACTGGCAATTACTAGTTTCCAATTCTTAATTATATAGATTAACACACTATTAAAGTTGAAACAGAAACAACTGAACAAGCAAAGTGGATATAGCTTAACTGGTTAGGTTCATTACGATGAAACCAGCCCACCCGAGTTCAAGTTCTAGACTTGACACATATCACTACTAGAATTCAATGTGTTTCCTAGAGCCAAATACACTAGGGATCAACAAAAATACTCTAGCGAACATGTTTCCCTAGGGCAAACCTCGATAGCGAGACGTCTAAGGTGATTTCGTGAATCTCAAGATATGCTGGCTCGATCTTTCAGAGGTGCTCATTGGTGTAGGTGTGTGTGCGCGTTCATAGAGATGTGAGCGTTTACGTTTGTACTATGTTTAAAAAAACTTTGATATATATGTTTTTTTATTTTAGCTCGAGAAACCTATATACCCAAATACAAACATTTTTACTAATTAAGTTACTGGATTATATAATAAAAAATTGATTTCTTGTCGTGTGAAATGGTCAAGTTCCCTAGTTGTCAGAGGAGATTTGGTCACATTAGTTGGACAAAACTATGGATGATATCTTTGGTAACGGTAGATCGGGTACTAGCTAGAGTACTTGTAAACAAATGGATTACTAATCTTAAACCGTTTATTTTTTTGAAATACGAAAATGGGGAATAAATACTCTCATTTACTTAGAAAATTATCACATCATTTTGTAGAGCACTTGAAAGGACCTTGAGTAGGCGTTTTTCTTTTTTTTCCTATGTCAACACCACTCTACTGGCACCATCTAACATTTTGGATAATCTCTACTACGCTGAAAGGAGAGTTTTGTCCGTTCATCTACATCTCTAGGTCACACGTGAAGTTAAATCTCCCTATCCGCAGGAAAAAATAATCCTTTAAAAAAGTGGAACCTTGTAATTAAAAACCGTACTATCATTGAGAAAAAAAACTAAAAGACTAGCATTATTCTATATTCCATTGCAACATAAAAGGTCAAAATTCGTGTTTCCCAAGATTCCGTTGCAACATACGGACACCTCACTATTAATAAGTTTAAAACTATATTTAGACAAATGGGAAAAACTTAGGAAAAATTGTGAATGAATCAGTTTGAATAATGAAAAAGATAAACTTGTGTGGACTTTAACTAAAAATGGGGTTTTCACAGTGATATCTTTTTATCATGTAATGAAGATACAGGGCAGTGGATACCCCCTTTAAGAGGATGTGGAAGTATAAAATACCAGTGAGAGTCAAAGTATTCATTTGGATAGCTTTGAGAAATAGTATTCTAACCAAAGATAACTTATGCAAACAAGGATAGAAACCAGAAAATAAGAAATGCCAATTTTGCAATGAAGAGGAAACAATTGAACACCGGTTTTTCAAATGTCATTTAGCTAAATTTGTATGGAATATGCTGAATTGTGTGTTTAATTGTGGGTTTGCAAATGGGATCAAAGATTTGATGGGAAGATGGCTAAGTAAGTTTAGCAAAGAAACAAAGAAGTAGGTGGCAGTGGGAGCTGCGGCTGTGCTCTGGGCACTATATATGAAAATGCAGAAATAAAGCGTGTTTTGACAATATTTTTCCGAACGACTCTGTAGATATTTTTTTTTAGGTTGCTCATTTTGTATCGACTTGGGGAATATTACAGAGCCAGAATGACGAAACAAGAAGACTTTTGGAGGGGGCCAAGCTCCTAAAGCAGATAGCAAGTGAAGTGTTCGGGGGACACCCTGGATGGAGCTTCATGACAAGAAGAATACAATGATCAGAGGAAGAACTTCTTTATGGATGGAAAGTTGCATGCCAGGAAGGTTTTCTTGGGTCATTTCTAGGCTTTTGATGTGGTTTATCTGGCTGTCTTCCACTGTGAACTGGGAGCAAAGAAGAATTTTGTTAGATGTAGAAACTGTAATAATTTGAATTTCAAAAGGAAGTTTTTGTGGGCTATGTTTTCTGAAGTTGGTCACCTGATGACAAAAGAGCATTCGTAGCATGTTGGGGGAACCTTTTTTTCGTTCTGTTTAAGAATCTTGTAAGCATATCCTTTCTGTTAATGGAAATGAGGAAAGCAGTGCTTTCCTAGTTCAAAAAAAATTACTTTCAATAAAAAATAAATGGCAAGTGATGATAACTTACAGTTCCCACTTTGGTTCGAGTGCTTCCCTTCGTTCTCTTTTACTTGTTGTGTACGACATAAATACACGGTCTCCAATACATATAGTATTTGATCTTTGAGTTTTCCAACATATACACACAAAAAGTTTGACAAGCAATTTTGATGATCAAATTCAATCCTTTTGGCCGCCTCATGATTTCACGGCTTTATATTGTAACTCCAACTGATCAGTTTTCAGTTGCAACAAAAGGTGTAATTTGCGTGTGCGTGTTACTAATCTTACTTGTCACATATGTGCCGCAAACATCACACTTTTTTTTCTTTTTCTTTGGAACGCACAGCTATCACCAATTGATCATCTACGCCGAACTTTGACAAGATTCATGCGAAAATTTCGACGAACATTAGCAGGCAAAGTGCAAAACATGTATAGATCCAGTAAATTTGACCATTCATTCGATTCGATCGACGCAAGCCATCGCATTTTTATTTTATCACCAGCTGAATTAATTAATCCAAGCAAACTGTGGGCAACAATGGCGTCGTCTAGTTCTCCGGCGACGGCGACGGCGTCGGCGTCGGCGTCGGCACGAGGTTTGAGAGCAAGCCGACGAGCATGGTCTTGTTCCGGTCGGCGAGGTTCCGGTCGTACAGCGGCGACGCTGGGTAGCCGAACAGCTTCCTCCTGCACGCGTCCATGCCGGCGAGGCTGCCGTCGTAGTCGTCCTTCAGGCGCGCCGCCGTCTCGCAGCTCGCCAGGTCGTCGGCGACGCGGCCCATGAAACGCACGGCGAGGTCGTACCCGGCCATGCACCGCTCGTGCGCCGTCCTCTCGTTGGCGGGCAGCGCGCCGCTGTACTGCATCTCCCGCTTCGCCGCCGCCGTGGCGGCGTACGCGTCGAGCGCGCCGCGCGCGGCCACGCCGACGTAGTGGGTGACGGCGACCCGACGGCGGTTTTCGCCGGCGCCGCCGCCGGAGTCGTCGTCGTGGCCGGCGCCGCGCGCGCGTGGCAGGAGCGTGCGGAGGCAAAGCTTGAGCATGTGTGCCGTGCCGCACACCGCGTCGCACGCCTGCTCGACGGTCATCGACGGGACGGGAGCGCACCGGGTGTCGCGGCCGGTGCCGGTGCCATTGCCGGCGACGAGGCACAGGCCGGCGAGGACCGTGACGACGGCGGCGCCGGCGGCGATGGCGAGAGAGCCGATGGGTTTGGCCATGGCGTTCTTGATTGGCTTTGCTTTGCTCACGGCGAAGTCGAAGCATCGAACACGTACGAGGAGTCCGCTGCTTTAAAGCGTCTCTTTGGAAAATTTTGAAAATCTGAAAGCAAAGTAATTTTATATACGACACACATTATATAATTGCTCAATATATTACAAGTGAAGAATGCATGGGTTGCAAAATGACATTGAAAGTGTCACTTACATGTCTGGTCTAAGCCCACATGTAAACGACATGTTTCATTATATCTTGCAATTTAGGTTTATTTTTACTACTAAGTGTTAGAGACATTTTCCTTAATATTTGGTATAGGTGTTTGTGTAGGAAGTGTATTTAATTGCACATTTAAGTGTAGTACTACCATACCTAAATTATTAATCTAGGATAACTGTATACTCGACCGTAGACTTTTTTCCCTTTAGGAATTGTACTCCCATACAAGCAGTACCGAAACAAAAACCACACTGGAGATGATAAGGGTCACATATATTCTCTTCAGTTAAATTTATTTGAAGTTGAAAGAACTAAGTTCGAAGTTAATTAAAAACAAATTTAACTACGGGAAGTAATAAGCATTCACGAATACAAACTACCATAAAAGGTCCAATAAAATCATGATGTTAAACTTAACACTGACCGAACTTGTGTTCGAGGAGTCGATGAAGATGATGGTGCAAACGTATGAGACATGGCCGAGTTGGACTTTAAGGGTGGCTTTCCAAAATAACGTCCTTCTTTTGAGTTTTATACAACGTGACTATAAGTTTTTTTTTTCAAAAATGACACCCCAGTACCCCACACATTGTTGAGAGAACACTAACATAACGGCAAATGATAAGTGCACGTGTCAGCGGCTTAAATAACAACCAGTCTCACACAAATAATATGCAGGTCACCGATCGATAACCAGCACATCAGCAAAGAAAAATGAAATGCACGGAAGAAAAAAAAATACAAATTATTACTCCCTCTATCTAAAAAAATAATCCTAAGGTTAAATATGACGTAACATAGTATAATTGAATCTGAACATCCTATTATTCAGATTCATTATATTATGTTACATCATATCTAATTCTAGCTTTGTATTTTATGGGAAAAAAAGAGTAAGTGGGAAGGTGCAATGGTGATGCTTGAGTTTAATTTGACCAGATTTATATCTGGCGTAATTAGGCTGGGCTGTCAACTGGGCCAACATGAGCTCAATCAAAGCCTCAAAAGTAGCCCATCTTCCACTTTTCCTTCAGACCAAGCTTTCGTTTTTTAACAAATGACATTGTTAAATTTTAAACATATTTGACTATTTATTTTATTTATTATTAAAGATACTTTTAAGTATAATTTTTACATATCTACTTTAAAATTTTTAATAAGATGAATGGTTAAATGTATATATAAAAAATAAAAGACGCCATTTACTCCTATTAAAAACAAGAACTGTTTTTCCTCTTTTTTTTGCAACAACAGGGTAACAGCTCAATCTTCAGGGCTTTATTACTACTGTAATTTGTCTGAAAACTAGATCATTACTGTTTTTCGTTTTTGTCATGGATGTGATATTAACATTAATGTCCATTAGTTGACCATCATTCAAGTCTGAACCTGGAAGTTTCCTTCCAGGATCTGTACAACCGTTTCTGGTCCACCAATGCGATTACGAAGTCATGAAGTACCATGGTACGACTTGTGGAAAAGACGGCCCTTTAATTTATATGAAAAACAAACTATTAGAAAACTTGAAGAATTTAATCCTATAGAAACTTTTTTAATGAAGATTTTTGAAATAAATGATTGAGTCTTATTATATCTTTTGAAAATTTATAGCAAGAGCTTCAACCTCTTAAAAAATTATTTTTAAAGTTTATCTCTTTTATTTTAATCCTATATTTTTTCTGTGGCCTATTCAAATGATCATTGTTGTTTTTTTTTCTGAGTTTTGCGGTTCTCTGTTTTGCTGTTATATTCCTATAAAATCTCGTATTTTGGTTTTTTATTTCTCCTTTTTTTTCAATCCTATGTTTTAAAAAAGACCAAAATTTATTTTGTAGTCTTGGAGATGAAGAATTTGACTGTGTCCATGGACTTGTTTTCAGACTTTCAATCCCTGTCTCTTCTGCCTTATTCAGGTTTTCCCACAGAATATATCCAAAACAAAATTAAAAGAGGAAGCGATCGATACATCCCCAATTACATAGGAGTAGCATATAGTTATTCACAAGATGATCGATCGACAAATCATCCACGGACAGCATATTTTAGGTGTCATATTTGCAAGTTTCATGCTTCAGGTCCAAGTTCTAATTAAGTTTCACAGATGGCAACGGGGATCCGTGACCCGATACCTGACGGGTTTTTACTCTATTATGAGCTAATCATGTTCTAACTTTTATACCCATTGGTCTACTGACGGGAAAAAACTCTTACTCATTTGGTACGCGGGTATGGGTCCGTTCTTTACTCACCCATACCCACCAACCCGTGGGTGAAAAAACGCATAGATTGAGCCTAAAACTATGAGTAACATAAGTCCCAACAACTACTAAATCATAGCATAAAACTCCTTTCACCTCTTAAGCATTGTTCTAGTTTAGTTATATAAAATTATTATTTGATTTCTTGATTATGTAATGTGGTTAACAATTTTTTACTCGTCTTTAAATGCTAATGGTAATAGCATTGTTGCCGAAGAAAATATCGATGGTTTACAGTTCTAATATGGCTAATTACAGTACAAAACTATAAGTGCAACAAGTCAATTATATGGGTATGGTACTCATTGGGTACCCGTTACCCACACGGATATCGGTATGGGGACGATTTTATATCCGCGACGGGTGTAGGTATTTAAGCGGGGATATTTAGCCATCGCGGGTGTGGGTATGGGGCAAGAAAACCTGATGGGTATGTACCCGTTGCCATCTCTTTTCACCCTTTTGAGGTTTAGCAATTTCCAGGTAGGATTGGAAAATAGTTGTACTTTTTGAACCTTTTTTATCATTATTTACATAGATCCGAGATTTTTCTCTCAGGTTATCGAGTCTCTCATCCTTGGGTCTGTTCGGCTGGTCATTGCGATGCTATATAGCAGCCTATAACTAGTTCTTTCGCTGCATCAACTAAGCGGCAGCTTTTGCTGTCAAACAGCTCATGTATCATGCTACCGAACAGGCCCTTGCATTGCGTTTTAGACATTATTACTAAGGTCGCCAACTTCATTTCTATCTTCTTCTAATATTGTACAGGGTTTTAATTTTCGATATTATCAGCCAAACCATGTTCAAATCTCAAAATCTTGTTTTTAATCTCAGATAAAGATAGGAGGATGCCCTTAGTCTATAACATGTGATGATTCCTTATTTGTCTCTACCAAATTCACATGGTCCTTTATTTGCTTATGATGTGTCAATTGACATATGGACCTGAGCCCATATGTTATTGAGAAAACATAATAGGGACATTGGGTTAACTTTTAGGGTAAACAAAGATTTGCTTCATTGTTTCACATATGCTTACGTTTATAAGTCAAAATTTAAACTTTAAAACTTAATTTTGAAGTTAATTTTGTGATTTTTTTTCATCGTTCACTAGTGTAAAACCGATCTTTGCTCGATCGGCAAAATCAGCAAATATCTCGGATGTTTAACGAACCGGTGCTAAAGATGCTTTAGTACTGGTTCTAAAAATCTAAGTCCCTCGAAACATCTTTAGTCCCGATTGGTAACATCAACCCGGACTAAAAATCGTTACCAACTGGAACTAAAAATCTTTAGTCCCAGTTGGTAACCCAACCGGGAGTAAAGATGCCTGCAGGGTTAGTTCAAAAAGAAAACATCTCTATCCAAGTCAGATGTGTATGGTAGGTAGGATGGTAATGCGTGTGAGAGCTAAGGTAAGAGATCTTGAGTTCGAATTCCGTATCACATATATTTTTTCATCTTTCGTATCGGTTATTTCAACCGGTACTAAAGATCGAGATCTTTAGTCCCGATTTGATAATCCCGGTTCTATAACCGGTACTAAAAAGGGTTACGAACCGGAGCATAAATCAAAATTTTTCTATTGCGTAAACCAGGAACCATGTAAGTATGAGATCATAGTTCGTTACCACTCAATGCGCTGTGTAGTGAAAGTAGTATAGGTGGCCAAACGGGCGGCACGGCCCGGCTCGGCACGGGCACGGGTCTGGCACGGCCCGTTTTGGCACGGCCCGTTAGGCACGGCTGATGAAACGGGCCGTGCCGTGCCGGCCCACGTGCCGAGCCGCCGGCCCAAGCATGGCCCGTGGATGGCCGGGCCGTGCCCGTGCCGGCACGGCACGCCTGCGGCCCACGGGCCGTTCGGGGCACGGCGGCCCGTGAAGCTGGCAAAGTGGCAAGCTGCACTGCTGGCCTGCTGCTGTGCTGCACAGCTGCACAGTGTTTTTTTTAAAAAAAAGCAAAGGAAATGTATGAGGAAAAAAAAATTAAAAATGGAAATAAAAGGTTTAAAAAAAAGTAATGATTTACTAATGTTAAAAAATAAAAAAATGGTATTTAAAAAATGGAAATAAAAGTTTTAAAAAAAAGCAATGATTTGCTAATGTTAAAAAAAAGAAAAAATGGTATTTTTTTGTTGTGTTGAAAAATTTAAAAATATAGATTGTGATTCATTATTTTGAAATAATTTAAAGATAAATCCACACTTGCGAAAATATTGCAAAAGAATTTGTTAAAAATAGTAATGACCTTTATTGATGTTTATATCATTACAGGATACAATGATACATGCTGCCTCGTTAAAAACTTTGTCATGTAAAAACTCATAGGGGAAAATGAGAAAACCATGACAAAGAAAAGAGTACAGCTCAAAGGTCAGAACTACTTCTAACAAAATTCTACTGGGGTTGGTCTGGATCCAGGTAGAGTTGCTCGAACTGGGCGGCCAATTCTTGGTTGTCCGCAGTGTATTGGGCATGTTGTCGAGCAAGCTCCCAGTCTTTAACGCTTAGTAGCATTTCGACGTGGTCGCTGCTCAGAGTCGTCCTCCGGTCTTCGATGATTCGGCCGCATAGACTGAAGGCCGATTCGGAGGACACCGTCGACACGGGCACCGTCAACACATCCCGTGCTAGTTTTGAAAGCATGGGATATGCTATCTTGTGGTCATTCCACCACCCGAGGACGTTGAAATCTTGTGCTTCGTGGTGGATGGCGTCGCTGTCCAAATAACCGGACAACTCTTCGGCCACAACATGCGAAGAGACGTCTCCACTTGTAGCCGACGAACTGCCACCACCTTGGCTTGAAGACGATCCACCCCAAATCCTACCCCACTGTATCTTCTTCTTACCTGTAGTGGGGATAGGAGGGGGTCTCTGCTGGCGAACTTCCTGAAACTTTACTTCATATCTTCCAAAAACCTCATATAATTTACGTCTAACCTCAGTATAAAAAGAACTATAATCTACACCTACAGTATCTCCAACAAGTGATAAAATAGCAGACAATCCCCTTAATTTACACCTAGGATCTAAAACAAAAACAAAAGCATACAACATAGGTATATTTTTCCAATATTTCCAATATTTTTGTTTCATGTGAAAGACAGGTTCAGTTAGAACGTCATCATTTTCGTATTCTTTAAATAAAGTAGCAATTTCAAGAAGGTTGTGTAAAATTATATTAGCAGTTGGATAATAAACTTGTGACAAAGTTAGAGTACAATCATAAAAAGTTTCTAGAAATTGGTGAAATTTTTGGACAATTGCCCAAACATGCTCGTTCAGTACTGAAGACCCGTCACTGTTTCTTGGGCCACCATGTGACTGAACAAAATCAGAGAGTAAACTACTATAAGGTAAAACAACTTTTAACATTAAATACGTTGCATTCCACCGATGCTCTGCATCGGTGGCAAACTTACGAGCTCTCACACCAGCCGCATTGCAAAGCCTCTTCCATGCAGCAATCCGCGGGTTAGAAGCAGTTAACCACGCGATTGCTTGACGAACAGCATCGATGTGGTCACCTACCCTCTTCATGCCAGTCTTAACAATCAAATTAATTATATGACATGCACAACGCTGATGGAGTAGAAAAGATTGAGCATAAACACAAAATAAAGGTTGCAATATTTCAATAGCCCTAGAATTAGCAGATGCATTATCTAGGGTGACAGCAAATATTTTATCAGCAAGATTAAATTCATTAATTACTTCCCTAATTCTTTCAGCTATGTTTTCTCCTGTATGTGAGACATCTATTAACCTAAGCCCTAAAACTCTCTTTTGTAATTGCCAATCATCATCAACAAAATGAACAACTACGCTAAGATAATCCTCCCTAGCTCTACTACTCCATATATCTGAAGTAACACTAACAGAGAAAGTACATGTACTAAACAGTTCCTTAAGTGCAGTTGCTTCCTTGTGATAAACATTCTCTAAATCTCTAGTTGATGTTTGCCTACTCACAGCTTTAAACCTAGGGTTATGAGATTGCTGAATGTAATGTTCAAAAGCAGGGGACTCCCCAAAGTTCAGGGGTAAATCTTGCCTGGCGATTAACCGGACAAGAGATTCCCGAGCAACCATGGGATCGTACTCCCAACTGCGTACCGTACCGTCTGGGTTTACCATAAGTTGCTGCTGCCGGAGTTGTATTCCTTGCTTCTTGGCACACGACTCCGCATGGCGCTTGAGGTGACTTGTACCACCAGAAGAACGAGCAGATAAAATTTGCCTACATATTCTACAACGGGCTTTCGATACCTCCCTTCCGTCGGGGCATGTTTCCTTTATCTCGTCGAAGTTTTGCCACACACCGGAGGTTCTCGATCTCTTCGAGCCGGTGTGTGTCGAAACACTTCCGCTCGCGGTTCCGGAAAATCCTTCCGAAGCTGTCGCCGCCTGGACCGGTACCTCCTCCACGACAGCCGCATCAACCAGTACCTCCTCCACAGATGGTGGAGTTGGAGCCGATCCGGAGGCATCATCAAACCCCGACATGTAGTTGGGGTCGAAATCACCCAAGGTGAACGACGGCGACTGGTATGGATAGTTCGGATCCATTCTGAAAATTTAAACCGACATAAACAAATTTTGGAATATTTATTGAATTCACAAACACAATACAAATAATACACAAATTTGAATATTACTTACATCTTTCCAACCGCGAGCTCTTCAAACCTCTGCGATCAAACTGTTGAACTACGAAACTAATTTTGATTTTTGACAAAATTTGAGCAAATTTTGTCAAAATCAAAAAAGTGCACACTTGAGAACAAAGAGAGCACTTTAGAGCACTTGAGAGCACAAGATGAGAAGTGTGGGATGAGGAGAAATGGCTGGGGTTCATGCCCTATTTACAGGGCGAAATTTGAGATTTTTTGGAATTTTTTCGAAATTTTTATGAATTTTTTAGCCCCCCAACGGTTATTTTCAAATTTGAACGGTCAAATAGCCGTTAGTGCCACGTGGCGCCTTCCCATTCGACCGCCGCACAGTGCCCGCTCGCGCGTCGCGCCCTGCCCGCTGCCCGCTGCCGCCCTGCCGCCTGGCCCGCCTGCCGGCTGCCGGCCTGCTGCCCTGTCGGCCTGCGCTCATGCGCTGCGCGCCTGCGGCCTACGCCCATTGGACCGCCGGCGCCGCGGGCCGGGCCGTGCCGTGCCGTGCTACTACAGTAGCCGTGCCGTGCCGTGCCGGCCCGCGGGCTCGACCGGCGGCCCAAGCACGGCACGGCTACTCGTGCTGTGCCGGCACGGCCCGTTACTGTAGCGGGCCGTGCCGGGCGCGTGCCTACTACAGGTCACGCGTGCTCGGGCCGCCCGTTTTGGCACGGCCCATTTGGCCACCACTAGAAAGTAGGTGCTAAGAAGTCGATGGAACGTTGGCAACATAGCGCGCGTCGATGTAGAGAAAGTAGTAGATCACAGCAACCCAATCTTCTCCTCCTCGTGTGTGCGCCGCCTTACTCTCACGTCGATCAGCACCGCAGACTAGCAGCGTCTCTACCGGTATCCACACGTACAGGGATGGAATACGTTGCACGGTCGTGCTAGCGCCCATATGCGTCTAGGGTTTTGCACGGGAGGAGAGTGACGGCTAAGGTTTCTCTATGTCAACTAGCCTTATCACCTGAAGGATATATATAGGATCCATAACTGGTCTCCTAGGCCCATAAGAGTCCTACTCGGATCTCTATCCGAATTGAGCAAATATTGGATCTCCATACAATCCCTTTATTCCGGCCCGTTAAGTATGCGACCCTATAGGTTCATATACACTCGGTTGCAACCCAAAAACTTCTTTTCAGTCCACGTGTCAACAGCGGCCCCTAGCAGAATATGTTGACCCACCGGGCATACATAAAGATCATATCGGCTGAGCCTCTAGTGTATACTTGTATGAACCATTTTGCCTCACGATATCGATTAAACTCAAAACTAGATATGTGTCATTCTTTAATAGCTCAATCATTCATTCGATCCTGTAATAGATTATTTAACCTGTGATTGACTCCTCAATCAGTTTTGGCATAGCCATGCACTTACATAATCTATAATATCGAGGGACCCAGAGATATCTCTCCTAGGGAAGGGCAAATTCCATATTGATTATTCATATCTCACTACATGTTTTATAGTATGCCCGAAGACTATTTTTATAACTACCCAGTTACGAAATAGTGTTTGGCAGGCCCTAAGTAAACTACTACACATGTTGGGAACCATAATAATCTCAGGTCTAAGGATTCTACACCAACACTAATATAAGATCATTGATGGCACATCACATATAGCTCTTGCATTGTCTTATGTTGGGTCTATCCGACAACATGTTCTCCAACATGTGTTCACATTATTAATTTGGTATCTTCGTACCATGATCCATGAGACATGATCATCAATCAATGAATGTGCTGATCATTAAACTATATTTGTTCCGTATATGATATTTGAACAGGGATCCTTTAGAAATAGTATCATACAACATAAATAATCTCATGAACGAATCACATAATCTTTAGTCCTGATTTGATAATCCCGGTTCTATAACCGGTACTAAAAAGGGTTACGAACCGGTGTTAAAAATCGGTTGTCCAGTAATGGTTGTTTATTTTACAACATTCATTTTTGAATCGCTAAGAACACGTGTAAAAAGTTTTACTCATAAATTATTTTTTGTTGCTATTAAATAGCGTGGATAAATCTATATATAAGTGAAATGGGCCATTTATCTTGAAGGTCGTGTAGTCTCCGTTACATGGTCTTTCATTTACAAGTAGCACGTGGTAGATCAACCGAGAGTGTACTATTCACGGATACTCCTTTCCTTGTTAGATAGACATCTCTAGAGAATACTGCAAAAGTCAATAAATCTATCTCATTATTCAAAATTATGCACGGAAGATGCAAGAGAATACATCTTGCTACAGTGCTACTATATGACTTTGAGTATAACATTTTTATGGCAATTCACCTATCCAAGTGCACAGCCTCCTTCCTTATATTTGTGGACTGAGGCCGTTTCATATTATAAATCATGATTTTTTAAGTTAATTTTTTTAACTTTATCAAATTATAAAAAATATAGTAATATTTTTAACATGAAACAAAAAATCTATTAAAATATATTTAATGTCAAATGTAATAAAATTAGTTTAGTGCTATAAATGTTGCTATATTTTTTCTATAAGTTTAATCAAATTTTCAAGAGGTTTGACTTTAGAAAAATTAAAACGACTTATAATATAAAACGGAGAGGATAGATTGTAATCGCAAATTAGTGATCCTCACTGTTATGAGGATCAATTTTTTATGGGTCATGGCAAGAATTAATTAATTAATTAATAGTATTTATTATTGATTAATGTTGTTGCGATTACTTCTAGAAATATTTGCAACCATTAAAGGTGTCAATTAGGAATCAAAGCAAACAAACAAAGGTGATCAAGTATCGGGGGAGAAAATTATGCATACAATATTATTATACTAGTCATGCAGCTAATTGCGAAAAAGGTACTCCCCTCTATTTTAATCTACTCGTCGTTTTAGCAAATCTCACACTAAATTAGAAACTAAATTAGGAGGAGGTACCACAAATTACGTTACTATCCTAATTATATCATAATTATCTTTTACAATGCACATACATTAAAATTCTTTGTGAGAAAGTACTAGTACGTACTCCCCCCTAAAAAAAGTACTAGTGCTAGCTAGTATGGTTATATTATGAAGGTAGGAAGACAAAGGCATCTCTAAATATACATTCCAATATAATAACGATAAGTATCATGATAAAAAATTTAATTGCTAGAATAGTAGGTAAATTAAAACGGAGGGAGTAGAATTAATAATCAAGATGGAGTACTCAAATAGTTAGGGATGCAAGCGAGGTGGGCAAGTGGGATTTTTTTTGCCCGCTTATTTCATTTTTAGTTTATTTCTTCTTTCAAAATTTATACTACCATATAAAAAATAAACTAACAAGTTGGTTTTTATGCGGGTTGTGGGATTGTGCACTTGCATCCCTACTAATAGTGATTATTGTAAAAAAAAAAGTGGACCATAAAACATGCGCGGATTTGTATGAAGCTACCGTCGCTTGTGAACCATAAGCGCATGGCTCGCACAACCCGTACCGTAATAATCCCTTTTCTTTTATGAAGAATACTATAATAACCTTTCTTAATTACCGTAATACAAAAATATATATTATCATCCACTCGCTGTAAAAAAGAATGAAGATATCATGTTGACGCCGTGTTCTACTTCTACACCTTATGTTTGAAAGTAATAATACGAGGATTTGAGGGTGACAGCCACTACTTAAAAAACATTTATCCAGGCGGCCAAAACAAATTTTTACATGCGGTTGGCTGGCCCGTCTGCATACAGGTATTTGCAAAAATCATATTTTTTTCATATGGGTAAAGCAACTGCATGCGAAAATGGGATTTTCGCATGCGGTCACCTAAGCTAACCGCACGCAAAAATAGTTTCGGCAAAAAAAAATCCCAAAAACCAAAATCCCTCGAAACCTTAGCTGTCCGATTCTCCTAAAACCCTACCTGCCCAATTCTTCCGAAACCAAAATAGTTACGGTCCGCTTGTAAACTATAGGGGTACTCGTACAGAAAAATCGTTTATGTAGTAGTAGGCGTATTTATAATAGTTAATATTTATTTAATCATACGCTAACAGCGTGTCACGTTTTTCATATCGCAATTAGCTCAGCCCCATGATTGAACGCTGCCTCAAAAAATTGAGAACCTGCTTCTGTACTTCCTGAACCGCTAAATCACCAACGATCGTTCTGTTCTGCTTGCGCTGGTGCGGCATACCGCTAAATCACCAACGATCGTACCGTACCGAGCACACTTGTTCGGCCAGCAGATAGACACGACGGTACCAAGATGTAAGGCCTAATGCGTTGAAAGGATTTCCAAATCTATAAATCGATTTATATAAGTAGCCTCATCACTGTGATTTGATGTAGCCACATTATCTGTATGATATCTCAGGCATTAGATGAGAGAGTAGATACGATATGAACCGCTCGATGAAATTTGAGCGCATTGAATACTTTTTAATTATATGATGATTGTTGGCCAAAGTTTACTCTCTCAATTTACCATTTCACTTTTAAGTAAGCTGGAAACCAATAGGCCACCAATACCCTAAATTCTAAACAACCGTTACCATTTCATTTTTAGTTTCACATACATATGCTTGATGAAAACTTAAGAACACACCCATATATATATATAAGATAGTCCATATGTTTTGTTCACCTATAATTCATGTACTCACCGCTCAATGCTCAATGTACCATTGATGGAAATCAACAAGGATAGGTGCCAACTAAGAATAGGTTAGTCTGTTCATATTTCATCTTTTTGTATTTTTGGATGATCTACACATCTTTTTCATATCCAGATTCCAGAGTAACAGTATAATTTCATATATTTTCTACATGCATCACACCCCCAATCCCTTCTCTTTTGTCCAAAAAAGTTTGCATGAGATTTACCTTTAGAATGTAACTTATACTAGATGTATGTGGTTCCATCTTAAGTAAAAGAAGATCATGAGCATCACTTGACTTCAAAAATTTGTGGTATTATTCTAGGAAATTTTCCTTTTTAGGCCATTCGAAAATAATCTAATAAATTCCTTTGTAATGTTTCAATGTATGAAGATTTAGAGAAAAGTTAGCACAAGGTCTAACCTCTTCGTCAAAAATTTTGTTTAAGCATTATTCTCTCATCTAACGGGTAAATTATTCTATTTAACGTGACAACTCCTAGGAAGTGTCCATTTCTAATATATGTTATAATAGGATCAAAATATAAAAATATGATTCAAATACTATCTCGGTTTTTCACGACGGGTTGGGTTTTGGAGGCTTTTTTAAAAGCAGTTTTTTTAGAAAGTGGAGGGAGCAGTTTTTGAAGGAGAGGAAGGATGACGACTTTTAAAGTAATTAAGATGACATTGTTAACTTTTCAATAAGTGTTTGATTATTTGTCTGAATTAAAAATTATGCAAAAATACGAAAAATATAAATCATGCTTAAATTACTTTTAGTTACTTTTAGTGACAAACTAAGTCACAACAATATAAATAACACTTATATAATTTTTAAACAAGACGAATGGTCAAATATAGATAAAAAATGAATAACATTATCTACTGGAACCGAAGGTAATATATAGATAGACAGATGTATATGGATCAACATCGTGTAATAGAAAAAAATGCTAATAACTACAATAAATGCCAACTATATAGAGTTGTATAGGATAGGATTAATTATTACATATAGGATAAATATGGTACGGAGTATATATTTACCATTATTAATTTTGTAGAAAAAAATCCATAGTCTTTTTTTAAAAAACTGGAATCGTTGTCTTGTCATCGTTGTCCAAAACTGTGGTGTATTACTAATGAAAGATGAAATCTCAAGATTTTATTTTTTAAAATCTTATTTATAAAATAAGTTAATTCATATCGGAACTCTGCAAGATTTATATGTTATCGAGAGCAATAATAGTATCAACGAGATATAAAATTGCCAGAATGCTAACTGGCGTCTCCCTTTTCTAGATAGATAAACTGATAGATAATTCGAGCTAAAAAAATGCTAATACATCAAATACTAATAACTATATAGAGGTGAATAGGATAGGATCATTAAAGTTTACCTCTATCCCATAATACATTCTAAATATGTATCTGAATAAGTGTTTGATCAGATACTTCATCTATCAAAAATACAATAACCTATTAGATTAGATATATCATAATACCATAAACCTAAACAAATCATTGTCTAGATATTTTTTTACTTAACTCGTTTAACTCGTTCAAATTCATAGTAACATGACGGGTCATATCTAACAAATTTTTTTTATATTTTAGGACGAATAAAGTATATTTTAAGACTCCAAGAGTTAGTTCATGATATATATGATACGGAGTACTAAATATTTATCAATACCATTATTAACCATTACCATTATTAACTTTTTTTAAAAAAATAGAAAAATAAAATCCGTAATCCTCTTTAAAAACTGTAACCGCGCGTCCTCTTGTTCCTCCCGCCGCCGCCTCTGTACTCCGCTTCCCCCACCCCGCCTCAGTCTCCGCTCCGGCAATGCAGCGCCACGCGATCGCCGCCGCCCGAAACGCCGGCTGCTCGAGTGGCAGCATCTCGCCGCCGCCGTTTTACTCCGCCGCCACCGGAATCTACAGCAGCATCCACCCTCCCGTGCCCCTCCCGTCCGACCCCTCCCTCACCCTCGTCGCCCACCTCTTCTCCCGCCTCCCCCTCGCCGACCCGGGCGCTCCCTCCCTCGTCGACGCCGCCACCGCGTCCTCCGTCTCCCGCGCCGACCTCCGCCACCTCGTCGTCTCCCTCGCCGCGGGGCTCCGCCGCCGCCATGGTGTTCGGAAGGGATCCGTTGTGCTGCTGCTCCTCCCGAACTCTGTTGTGTTCCCTGTTTCTTTCCTCGCCGTGCTCGCCGCCGGCGCCGTCGCCACCACCATGAACCCGTCCAGCTCCCCCGCCGAGATCGCCGCCCAGGCGCGGGCCACCGGCGCCGCCCTCGTGTTCGCCTCTCGCGACGGCGCCGGGAAGCTCCCGCCTCTCGCTGCCCCCGTCGTCCTCGTGCCTGAAATCCTGGACCATTCCGCCGCCGACGATGACGACCAACGCATGTTCGCCCCGTTCCGCGCGTTGCTCGACGACGGCGGCGACGGCGACGCCAAGATGCCGGCGGCGGCGGTGGGCCAGGACGACTCCGGGGCCATCCTCTACTCGTCGGGGACGACGGGGAGGAGCAAGGGGGTGGTGTTGACGCACCGCAACCTGATCGCCATGACGGAGCTGTTCGTCCGGTTCGAGGCGTCGCAGTACCACGCGCGAGGTGCTCGCGAAAATGTCTACATGGCGGCGCTGCCCATGTCCCACGTGTACGGTCTCTCCCTCTTCGCCGTCGGCCTCCTCTCGCTCGGCGCCACGGTGGTGGTGATGAGGAGGTTCGACGCCGGCGAGGCCGTCGGCGCCATCGGGAGGTACAAGGTGACGCACATGCCGCTCGTGCCGCCCATCATGGCGGCCATGGTCAGGGCCGCGGCGGCCGGCGGCGTGCCACCGTCGCAGGTGGCCTCGCTGGTGCAGGTCTCGTGCGGCGCGGCTCCGATCACGGCCACGCTCATCCACGAATTCCTTACGGCTTTCCCCCACGTCGACTTCATTCAGGTCATGAACTCATTATTGTCATATTGATTTTGTTAGTTTTGCAATTGATCAGTTCGTCTGAAATTTTTATTCAGCTTTTCTCTCTCTCCAGATTTTCTTAAATTATTTCATATCAGTTTTTTTTCCGGTGTTGAGTTTGTTTTATGCTTGCATGGCTATAGTTAGATACAATTTTTATGCTGTTTAAGTAGAATTTATTTTGTGGCTGGAATAGGTTTATGTAGAGGCAGGATCTATTTTCATTATTATTGAATACTACCCTCATCCCAAAAAAGACTTCACTTTTGCCTATGAGTCTGAACAAACCTTTGTCTAGATTCATAGTAGTAAGTAGGATTTATTTATATTATTGAAAAGTAGAATTTATTTCCATTCATGATTGATAGATAAGATAAAATCAATCACCTGATGAATAGAATCAACACACTTAACTAATTTTGAAATGTTCACTGCAGGGTTATGGCATGACAGAATCTACTGCCGTAGGAACTCGAGGATTCAACACTAGCAAGCACAAAAAGTATACCTCAGTAGGCCTTTTGGCACCCAACATGCACGCCAAGATTGTTCATCTTGAGAGTGGTTCATGTTTGCCTCCAGGCTTCTCAGGGGAGCTATGGCTCCATGGCCCAGGAATCATGAAAGGTAATTGCACTGCCATTTCGTGGATGCATGGCTTTCAGATTACATAATCCTTCAGCTCTTTTTACCTGTCATTGTTAATTTGGTTGTCCTGGTTTAGCTTAATTTCGTTTGTTCTGACCTTGCTGTAGTGTTCTTGCTTTTACTAAATGAACAAAGTAATTTCTAATGTCTTTGTAAGTACTTCATGTTGTTAATGCCATACTTTTCTTCTATGTTCATTTGTATATATTTGAGTCAACAAAATTTTGTTTCTTGACAGGTTACTTGAGTGATGATGATGATGCCTGCACGAGAAAGGATGGGTGGTTGCGGACTGGAGACATTGCCTACTTTGATCCAGATGGCTACTTATACATTGTAGGCCGCTTGAAGGACACAATCAAGTACAAAGGATTTCAGGTATGGCCTCCAATTGCGACCTTGGAATAATACCCTGGTTCTTGTACCGGCTGTTTCTTCTTAAAGAAATTTTGCTCCGGCAAAAAGAAAAAGAAAAATCCAGTTGTTCTTCTTTGTGTTAATTTTGAAGAAGAAAGTCCGTATATAATGCAAGAAAGTCTTGATCTGGTCGTTTTCTTTGATCATCACCAGATAGCTCCGGGGGACTTGGAAGAAGTTTTGATCCACCACCCTGAAATTCTTGATGTTGCTGTAACATCGTAAGTGTTTTTTTGTTCCTTTCTGAAAGACTGAAACAGTATGACCTATGTGTTGTCACCATGTTCTTCAGCTTGCTTCTTTTAATTCTCCTGTTTTGTTATACATAGTGCTGAGGATGAAGAAGCTGGAGAGATACCAGTAGCTTTTGTGGTCAGGAGATCTCGAAGCAGCCTTTCTTGTAAGCAAGTGATGGAGTATGTGGCCAAGCAGGTATGAACAATCTACTACACATCAAAGAAGCAGTGTTTTTTTTTGTTTCCTTTCTTCCAAATGTTCTAAACCTCAACAAATCTTTTTAGTTACATATACTTCTACATTGCAAACTCATTAACAATATTGCGCATTTGCGCTTCCATTATACATTTCATTCCTCATCTGTTTGAACATTTTTTTCCTCAAACCCTAGTGTGTCCTCAGATGTAAACCTTATGATCTTACATGTATGATGCTTGATAAGATGAAGTAGGAAATGACCATGTTGTGATGCAGGTTGCTTCATATAAGAGAGTGAGGAAGGTGGTATTTGTGGAGGCAATACCCAAGTCACCTGCTGGCAAGGTTTTGAGGAGGCTTCTCAGGAACTCGCTTGACGCTGCTGCTTCTACCACTTCTTGCAGCATCAGCTCCAAGCTCTGACCATCAGTTCACTTCAAAAAATCTCAGAGGTTATATAGTCTTATACTCCCTCCATCCCAAAATGTAGCGTCCATATTCGTAGCCGGAAATAGCTATATTTTGAAACGGAGGGAGAAGATGATAATATGAATCTGTACTTCAAACTCCCCGGGTTGTGTTGCATATCTCTGAAAATATTTAATGTCTGTAATGCTTATTGCAAATATATGTGCAACACCCCCCCAAAAAAAAACAAAAAAAGGAATATGAAGTGAGAAGCAATGCGTTTATATTACAAAATGCCAACCAGCTTAACACTGGTAGCTCCCCCAAATAGTCCGATTTTTCCTCCACGCCAATAAGGAGCTAAAAGATCGACCACCTTAATACCAGTTTCAAAGATAGATAATTTCGTATCTAACTCGATAAAGGCAGGCGCGGATCTATGAATAGGGAATGTTGCAGCAACGAAAATAGGATAGTTCCAAGGACAAAACCACCATTTCAGCAACACATAAACTGTTCAGGGATTGAAGGCCAGATACCAATATAGGAACATCATCTCGAAAAAGGGGAAGATGAAAACAATAGTAGCCTCCATAAAAGAATACAATAGTACCCGCAACCAAACTATTCATAGAAATTTATCAGTGCATCTAAGTTCTAATCTACTGAGGGAGGCCACATGACTGATGACTGCCATGTTATAAATGGCAGGGAGGATCTTGGTTTCCTGCACACGTCTAAAGTTTGCACACTACAGAACAATCTATGAGCCAGTTTTTGGCCCAAACCAAACTAGAAAATATGGAGTTCTTTTCTACAAACAAGAACAAAGTAGCGGCACAGATCAAAGTCCAGTTTTCAAGTTCTTTGGTCGCTGCAACCTTTTCCTGGCTTTCTGAGCTCTCGAGATGCTAGAAATCAGATGACTACATACGTCGTATGTACTGTCGTAACCCATTAGTTTAACACCAAGATTTTTGCATAGAACTGCTATCCTACTTTTATCATCGTTGCATTCCATTAGTTCAGTTGCCTGCTCTTGTGAGACAGTGGCATATAAATAAAACACCTCTTGGTCTATCTTCTCAGCCACAGGGTCCTGATTCTTCTGATCACCCTTTACGTTGTGGTTCTTGGAAGGCAGAAGCAAATGCTTCTCAAGTGTAATCCTAGCCAATCCTGGAGCCTGTTGCTCCTCAGGTGTAATATAGGAGAATACGAACGAGAATCTTCCACATTCTAGATCTGGCTCCATGAATAGGTCATCCAGTACATTATTTATAAGTCTGATGCTTTTCTGCAGGGCATACTTCTTATAATCAGAATTCAATCTACTTTCTGAAGCACGGAGAATCTTGGAAGCTTCCCTTAGTCCACTCAATAAAGCTCCATGCATTGTTGCAGGGTATGCACGATTTGTTGCTTCTCCAGCAAAGAATAACCGGTCATTGACGCTCTCAGCGAGAATATCATAGTCAGCGCCAGAAGACCCAACTCTGATGTGAGAGTACGAACCTGAGCAAAGAGGATCACTACCCCATCTTGTGCAACATGATTGAATGGGATCAGGCACTGTAACACCTTTGGGGCCATAGATACCTGGAAAAAATCACAAAAAATGAGTTCATTGGTTATTAAAATAGAAAACCAATATATATATATATATATATATATATATATATATATATATAATGAGATATTGGAAATTAAGCACATTTCTCCTAGTTATTTTTTACCCTTTCCATTACAAACCACAAATTCATATTACAAGATAATAATGGAAATAATTCACATTTTCCAAATCATGTTTTACCCTGTCTGATGTTTCATTATTTGCAAACCATTCCATATTCATCGCACAGTTTATTTTGCCTCCACTATGCCAATAGACTTCCAATATGCACATTGGTGCACACTGCACATCAAACTAGAATGATATAGTGCAACAAAATAGCATATTCTTTATTTATCTAAACTTTAAAGTAAATAAACAAATGTGCTAGTCATGGCATTTGTAACAGAATCTTTAAAATATCTCATTATATAATTTCCTTCCCTTCTTCCATTCCTTCTTTCCATCTATATACTCTCAATCTAAAAGGAGCACTTCAGTGTTCAAACACCAGCCAAGTTCCAATCCATATTAATAACTCTAATAAACACATTTTCTCTTGACAACTAACTCCAGTGTTAAAATTTACTGGTTAGTTGAGAATTGTAGATGGTAAGTCAAGTACACAGATAGCTTAAATAATCCAGAGTTAGTTTTTACAGAGCTGTTGACTTGTATTATTAGTATAAACACTTCAAGTTAAATCAACGCAACATGGCACTTCAATAAATTATGGAATGGGCATGAGTCTAATAGGTTCTAAAAATGACCCTTGATGGTTCTAATGCAACCATCCAATGCATATGGCAGGGACTACTAGTATTAATACAACACATTCGATTGTCATATTAACTTTTAAATCTAATCTTAAATCAACACATGACACCTTGTTATGCCGTTCCATAATTCATTCCCCCATTTTCTAAAATGCAAGGAGTACATACTTCATACTAAAGCTTAAAATCCATACTCCAACCTTGTTAGAAGACTTCAAAAAATTATGGTCTTATGGAGATGCATTGGAATGTAAGTTTAGTGATTACCTTTAAGAATACCAAGGACCCTATGAAGTGCTACAGCAGGATCAACCTTTTCAAACTCCAAAGCAGCTTCTCCCGCAACCAGCGCGATAAGTACTGCACCACCAGAGACAGTATGGTAGCTGTAGAAGAGAAAGAACTCGCCACGCTTGCTCCTCTCCTTATTCAAACACCCAAATGTGTCAATCTCCTCATCCCAAAATACATGGGGAAACACCATGGCAACTTTGTTCAACAACCCAAACCCCAACCTCTGGATTGCTTCAAGCTTCCTCTCTGGTAACTCTGGTTCAAACATGATGCTCCCTCTCTTGAGCACTCCAAGTGGAGCAGTGCAGAGTGCCATGTCGGCCTTGAAAACCTGGTCTCCTTCCACAGTGACACTCACCCCATCCTCCCCATGCTCAATCCGCTTCACCGTCTTCTCATACAACACTGGCACACCATCGCATAATGCTTGTACCAGCCTCGCATTCCCTCCGGCTAGGAAGCAATGGTCTCCCCCCATCTCATACTGGTCATCCTGGTCCCAGTGCGCAAGCGAGAGCTCCGATAGGCAGCCGGCATTGGAGAATTCCAGGTTAGCCAAATGCCAGTCCAGAACCTCCCTCTCCTCGACGCTTTTCGCCACATTGTAAAAGCGTCTCAGCCTCTCTATCCCTTCCCCCAGCGAGATCCCCTCGGCCGCCTTCTTGAGATACTCCCGCAGCCGGGTGGCGTGATCCAGAAGCGTGTTGAACACCAGATCCATGCTCCTGTCCAGCTTCATCTCCACGGTGCGGCCGTCGTGGTGGTAGAGCGGGCACCTGTCACGCACCTTGTGGAGAGGAATCCCGAGCTGCCGGGCGAGCACGCCGAGGGGGTTGGCGTGGATGCCGGTGATGACGCTCCCGCCAAGCTCTACGGCGGCGGCCTGGCCCCCGCCGAGATGAGTGGTGTAGACGCGGCCGCCGGGGCGGGCGCGGCCCTCGAGGACGAGCACGCGGAGGCCGAATCGGAGCAGCTGGCGCGCGGCGGCGAGGCCGGCGAGACCGGCGCCGACGACGAGCACGGATGCGGCGAGACGCTGCGGCGCATCGGGGGGTGGGGAGGCCGGGAAGGCGGCGGAGACGCCGAAGTTGATGTGGCCCTCCCGGGCGAGGAACCCGTGCGCCGCGGCGACGAGGTTGTCGTAGCTTGCGGCGACGGTCTCCTGCACGCGCGCGCGCGGGAGCAGCACCCGCGGGTCGGCGCGCCAGGAGGCAAGGATGTGGTTGCGGACGACGATGTAGTCGTTGGGGGCGGCGGCGGCGGGGGCCGGCAGGAGTGGCCGCTCGGCGGGGAGCAGCTCGTCGATGGGGAACCCCAGCGAGAGCGCTATGAGCGCCTCCGTCTCCGTCTCCCGCTGCCGCTCGTCGGCGGAGAGGCGGCGCAGCCGCTTGATGCGCCGCGACCTGGCGTTCCCGAGGTAGGACTCCAGCTCCGCGTCCACCAGCGACTCGTCGTACGACGCCGACCTCGCCGTCATCGCCGCCCTCCTCGCCGGCCGCCGAGACGACGATGACGACATCGCCGCCGACGAGGCAGGGTTTCTCTCCTTTCTGGGGGAGAGAGAGAGAGAGAGGAGGTGGGTGGGGTACTGGGGTGGGTTTCGACTTGAAGTCGAAGACGGTGACGCGTGAGGGGGAGGAGACTGACTGGTGGGCCCGAGAGCGGCACGTGGGTCCCATTTGTCAGTGTGAGGATTAGACGATTCGGCGGTGCTAACTCACTCCGGTGACGGTGACGTAAGTGGTGTTGACTTTTCTCGTTATCGGCGAACGAGTGTTGTATTACCAGGACGTGTTCCCATGTTCCAATGGCAGGTGGGGTCCACCTTCACGGGCCCACATGTCTGTCACCTGGGTGTGGATGATATCGTTCGTCATGAGAAAAAGGCAGTGCAGGCAGGTCTGCCAAGTGGCGCACGTCCGGCCACGTTGCAGTGGGGCCCACTCGTCAGAGGTAGCTTTCTGGCGAAAGAAGACGACGACGGCCTCTTCCACGAGACCACGAGCCCCATGAAATGTTCTCTTTGGGCCGTTCTGTATTAGGCCTACTGAGCCGGCCCATTTATTGCCACTTCTTCCTCATCGGGAGAAGTTGAGGGAGGCACAATGGACTTCTTTCTCCTCCAAGCGCTCTCTCTCTCCGCTGCTGCTGCATCCGGTAGCTAGCTTGCGAGCTGCCTCGCCTAGCTCCGATTGGATCTCGCTCTCAAGCTCGAGCTCGAGATCGGATTCCATGGCGAATTGGTGATTCGGTGGCTCGGTCCCGTGTCCTGGTGTCTGGAATCGCAGTTGGATTGGGCGGCGGCGCCGGGATGAGGAAGAGCTGGGGGCTCGGGCGACCGTCGGGTGACCGGCGATGGCTGCTCCCCTTCCTCGCCAGCCTCCTCGTCTCGGCCACCCTCTTCCTCGCCGCGGCATGCGGCCTCTTCTCGCCGCCCTCTCTCACCGACGGCGACGACTCCATCCTCATCGACGTGGCCACCTGGGACAACGCCGTCGAGTCCGAGATCAACAAACGCCTCCTCGACAACTCCAACTCCGACGACGACGACGGCGACAACCCGGACGACGCCGCGGTGAACTCGGACGCCTCCGACGCGGATCCCCCGCGAATCGCCTACCTCCTGGAGGGAACCAAGGGGGACGGGCTGCGGATGAGGCGGGCGCTGCAGGCGATCTACCATCCCCGCAACCAGTACATCCTCCACCTCGATCTGGAGGCGCCGCCGCGGGAGCGGATCGACCTGGCCATGTACGTCAAGGGGGACGCCATGTTCAGCGAGGTCGGGAACGTGCGGGTCATCGCCAAGGGCAACCTGGTCACCTACAAGGGGCCGACCATGGTGGCCTGCACGCTGCACGCCGTCTCCATCCTCCTCAAGGAGGGGTTGGAGTGGGACTGGTTCATCAACCTCAGCGCCTCCGATTACCCCCTTGTTACGCAGGATGGTCAGTGTTCTGATAACTCTGCTGAATTTGACTACTTCTTGTGTTTGTTCTAGAATGTAGAGAGATTTCGTTAATTAGCTATGAAATGCCGCCGAAAAAGATTGGAATTTAGGATTTACCTCTAGGATCTACTTGATGACAAAGGATGGTCAGTGTTCTTCAGCTCAGCTGAATTTAGATTACATATTGTTGTGTTTGCTCTAGGATGTAGAGAGATTTTGTTAGCTAGGGAATGCCGCTGAAAAGATTGGAATTTAGGATTCGCCTCTAGGATTGTCTACTTGATAGCATTGTTGAGGGCAGCAATTAGCATCCGTGTAACTGTAATGGTTAAATCCATTGCTATAGCCTCTCTGATAGCTCAACTAGATTTCTTTGCATTGGCATCAGTTATGTAGAGCTTACTAGCTACTATTAGCAAGCTTCAGTTTCAGAAAAATGGAAGTGTGCTATAATGAAAGCTTTAATCCTCATTGCGGATATTGTAACATTCAATGAGATTGTATTTGCATGTCTAACCATTATTATTCTCTGCAGATATACTTCATGTGTTCTCTTCCTTGCCGAGAAATCTTAATTTTATAGAACATATGCAATTATCTGGTTGGAAAGTGTAAGTTTCCTTCTAGTCTTCAATATTTCCAATTTTTTCACGTTATCTAGTTCTCTTTCTCCTTTTGATTATCCAGATTACTTGTTCTGATGCTTTATGTGGTTTTCTCACAGGATTTCAAGAGCAAAACCTATTGTTATGGACCCAGGGCTCTATCTATCAAAAAAGTTCGATCTTACCATGACAACTGAGCGGCGAGAATTGCCAACATCTTTCAAGTTATATACTGGTGAGCATGTTTCTGATTTCAATATGTCTTACTTGGCACATTAGAAAGCTATTATGATTCTGCCCGCAAGTCAATGTTGCATTCAAGCAGGCATGGGTATGGAATCTAAATATTTATGATACTATTTTCCAAACTAGTTCTACCTTTGAATAGTGCTGGTTTGTAAGTCATTACTTCATGATAGCAGACAGTAGTGTTCAATACTTGACTGACAAACATTGATTGCAATAGACCATTTGATATTGTGTGCATTAGGGTGTGTCCTCTTGCTTTTCACTATGTCCACATGCCCTCTTATGTTCAACTGTAGTGTTCGCCTCCCCTTTCAAGGTAACTATGGAGATATTTTTTTAAAAAAAATGGTAGACATTATTTGCAAAAATGAATGGGTAGAGGGAGAGAGAGAGAACAGAGGATGTTGTATTTCTTTTTTTTACTTAAAACAGAGGATGTTGTATTGAAGTATCAATCTCGACATCAGAGTTGTCAATGATTTTCAAAGCAAGTCCATATAGTTTAGATGCACCAGGATTTTTTGAAATGAACTACTTTTCCTGTTGACCAGAATATGGCTTCATTTCCTGCTAGCTTCCTTCCTGTCATCATTTTTTGTTTGACTAGAACTGATATTCCGATAAAATGACGTATCAAATCTTTCATTAGCACTGACAAAATAATAAGTGTGATCACTCTGTTCAAAACGCCTAGGGGTGATGCAGAATAAATAATGCTCTATGTGAAATTGTGAAGTGTAAGGGCGTTATGCAGTTGTTAGCAAACATATTTCTATTTCGGTTGTGAAATCAAAATATTGTTATGGGATGTTTTATTAATTACCTGTTTATATGAGAGACACATAAGCATCATTCTATCTTGTACGCATTCCATGTTTCCTGATTCAAAACACACAAGACTCTTAATGTATCTTAACATCAGAGTCCTCTTTTTTATCAACAGGTTCTGCTTGGATAATGCTCACAAAATCCTTCCTCGAGTACTGCATATGGGGATGGGACAATCTCCCTCGGACACTCCTTATGTACTATGTCAACTTCATCTCCTCTCCAGAAGGCTATTTCCATACCGTCATCTGCAACTCGGACGAGTTTCGGGGCACAGCAGTTGGCCATGACCTGCACTACATTGCTTGGGACTATCCTCCGAAGCAACATCCAAATATGCTCTCCATGAAGGACTTCAACAAGATGGTCAAGAGCGGCGCGCCATTTGCACGGAAGTTTCCCAAGGATGACAAGGTCCTGGACAAAATCGACCGTGAGCTTCTGCACCGCTCCGAAGGCCAGTTCACCCCCGGAGCATGGTGCGACGGGAGTTCTGAAGGAGGAGCTGATCCATGTTCCTCTAGAGGCGAAGATTCGGTCTTCGAACCTGGTCCTGGTGCCGAGAGGTTGCGAGGCCTGATGAAGAAGGTGCTTTCATGGGATTATCGCAACGGCAGCTGCTCATCGCTCGGTTACGATCAGACAAAACGAGATTGGTATGTTCCAAAAGGTAGAGGATAATTCCTGTTGTCCTGGTACCTTTTCTTGTAAATTCAGGTAG
Source organism: Oryza officinalis (assembly GCA_008326285.1). Classification (NCBI taxonomy): domain Eukaryota; kingdom Viridiplantae; phylum Streptophyta; class Magnoliopsida; order Poales; family Poaceae; genus Oryza; species Oryza officinalis. The sequence continues at coordinate 4,574,185 of BDMV01000008.1, forward strand.
CTGAACTTGACCCCTTCCATTGAAATGAACAAAGCTTATGAATCCAACATTCTGACCAAGAAAAAAGATGTTGAAATACCACTATCCGTACATATCTGAACTACCATTAAAAAAAAAAACGGTCATGTTACGAAAACTAAAAAAATGACGGACTGACTTCATGTCCAGTTTTTGCAATGGTGCTCATGTTCATCCGAACTACTACTATTTGGTGCTGAAATTCTGAGAGTTTGGTCAGCTTCATTCATGGACTTGACGTATCAAATCTGTCACTCACTCCAAACAAAATCTCTACAGTTCACCAAGACCTAACACTGACGACCAGAAAAATAAAACACAACTACTTAAATTAGCAGCTAAATTTATTTAAAATTTCCTCATTGGCTTTGACATCATTCAGTACAGCCGCTCCTTTTCAGCTTGATCACACTTGGCTGTAGCAGCACGAGGCCAACATGTGAAAATGAAAAAAATTCAGAGCTGCTGCGTACGCGGCGCGTCGATTTGGATAGGTGGTTAATTCAGACGCGAGGATCATGCGTAATAATAAGCTGGCTGGAGGTGGCTTTCAGAGTTTCAGAGAGTACAACGTGTTCTTCACAGTGGAGGCGTCAAAGGTTAGTTTCCGGGATCTCGACGGTCACTGGCTCGATCGGCTCAGTCTTGATCGACCTACCTACTTGACTTGTGATTTATCAACCTCCATGCAAGCTCAAGAGTATCTCTCGATTCACTGGTAGACATAGCTATATGCTTTGTTTGGGGCTAATTATGATCGGCTCTATAGTTTGGAGGGCCCAGGATATAATCGTCGTTATGAGTTCTTTCCGTTGAATATTTTTTTTACTTTTAAAATATACTTTATAAACCATTCATTCTCCAAAATGACACAAATAAGCACCAGTAACATAATTAATACATTAAGTAGAAACTCTTAAGAGTTAACTTGTTAATAATATTACATTACAATTGAAAAACTAAAATACAGAACAGGAAAAAACCAAACTGCTGCTAACTAATAGATTACCATCATCCATCATCCATAATATAAGTTGAGAAACAACATATATTTTTGGACTAAGTTGATGAAAAATCAGCACTTATGAACAGTTGAACACAAGCATATAGGTGGGTCTCCTTCTGGCTTGGGTCGTATCTCCCGCCTAATCCTTAGCCGGGCCTAGGAACAATATAAAATGTGATGATCCCATCCCTATTTTTTAAGGATGAGATGGTCCTTCTCATGTTTGGATAAAAGATAAGATCACCGTTATTTTTTTATGATAGGAGATACATAGATGATGAAATAAGGCATCTACAAGTAAGATCCACCTGTTTGTCTTAGGAACAGAAACAATGGGTTAGTCCAATCATTTCTTAGAGACCAACTCATTTGAAGAATATTCCAATCAAAAAACAATTCCGTCCCACATGTCCCTAAACCAAATATCCTACTAAACCAAATATACTAAAAAAACAAGTTTACCTCATCTCATCTCATAGTATCCCATAAACCAAACACATGCTACGAGATAATAAATCAGGAGTATTTTATGTGTACTCACATATAAAAATATACTATATAATACGTACACATATACAATAATAGAACACCTATGAGCCCTCTAACTTTCGTGTATTTTTTTCGACTTTCACATACCTTAAAACGAGCTTTGAAAGGTACATGTTGGATGAGCTTTTATTCCTTTTAACCTTTTTTTGTCGGGTACTCAGTTGTAACTTCACAAGCTGTTGTGTACATCCATGAACCGGAGGATCCAGAGGTCAGGCATATGTAACCATCTTCTTGTCTTAAAAAAAAATTATCTACAAAAATTGATGTTGGCTTAATCCGTCTGCATAGTCCACTAACTGGTAAAGTAATTAACTTAATTTAATTTTAAGATTCTAAAACCGGTGGAGATCAAACAACAGACCGACGGCCTTGACTACTAGCTAATTCGTTTCCATTGACAAATCTACCGCACGAGCAGAGCTTGAGTGTAGCTTTTATTTAATTTGTCAGCAACTTTTCTGTACTTGCAACGAAAAATCAACACCTACCTCTCTAACTTTAGCGTTTTTAAGAAAAAAGAAATTCAGCATTAGCAAAATGTAGTTCTTTTTGTCTGCTCATCTGTGCTAATTGAGCTTTTGAAAAGGTAAACCCTCTAGCACTTCTTTTTCCAAGGTGATCTGACTGTCAAACTGTCGCTTAGGTACTGATAAGTGACGTGTCAAACAGAGCACTGCTTCAAGGAATTCATAGCACCGTCCGGTTGAAAATGAGTTTTCTGAGATTTATGTCAATTAATTTTCTGTTTCTTGATTCTCAATTAATTTGTTAAGATTTTGGTTTGACTACAAGATTTTCTGGTAGAAAAAAAACATAGTATATAGGAGAGAAAGAGAAAGGTAGGTGGATAATGGTTTCTATCGTGGAGCAAATCTTTTTTTTTTTAGAAAGTAAACGATAGTAAATCCCAATGCTCAATCTTGGAGGAATTAAATCACAGTGCTCACTTGCAAATTTCTCTTGCCCACTCAAATTCTGATTATATTTTGCTTCACTTGAAGTTAGTACAGTTCACTTCTCATTGTGCCGTTCTTTCGCTAGGACTTGGGCAACTTGTTTCAAATAAATCTTATAAAGTTTTGTAGGTGAAGTTTGTATAGCCTTTTGTGGCTCAAAATGTTAAAGACTTTACAGAAATATGGCATAAATATGTGTTATATTATACACATTTGCCTAATTTAAACTGTGGCAAATTGTGGCTATTAACTTGGTGGCCACATATATATACGGCTGCAACAACATTTAACAGAATTTGTCAAATTTCACAAAATTTACAACAGTTGAACGCAGCAAACCCAAATCCAAACATTGTGACATACAGTAGCATCAATCCAAACAGGCCAAAATTTGTCAAATTTCACAAAATTTACAAGTAACAGTTGCACGCAGCAAACCCAAATCCACCTCATGTTGACCTTGGAAATTAAAAACGTGTTCCATTTTTTTGGTTTATCAGTAGAAAAGAGTTCGGCTGTGTGTTGGTAGATCGTGTGCACGTTGCCTTTTAGGCAGCCTTTCGATTTCCATTAGCCATCAACATCTCAACTTTTTGTGAGTCGATCTAAACTTCCGAGTCAAAACTCAAAACAATCTTAAAAAGATTACATTTTCACTTTAATTTGCGGAAAGGTACAAAGATACGTGCGCATGCATATGCTGTGGGACTTTCGTGACCAGTTTGGCTCCTAACCACGAAATTTATTTGAGCCATAATTCAAAGCTTTTCTTTTCTATTTTGCACTCATGGAGTAACAAAAATTAGTTTCACATTTCAACCGACATCCTATATATTTGCCTTTGATTATTTTTATTTTTCGAAGAAAAAATAACAATGTATCTCCAGCGGTTTCAAAAAAAAATATTTGTGTTTCACTTTTGGATTTCTCTTCTCCAAAAATTAGGGGGGGAGGGGGAATTCTCTCTCTAAATATTATCCAAAAAATAAGGGGAAATTTTTTCTCTCTAAAGAAAAACTTGTATAGGAAATTTCTTACAACCTTCAGTTCGAACTACCAACTTGACTCACTTGCCGACCTGCCAAGCTTGTCCACGTCAGCACTTTATACCTTACAACTGAGCAGACTAATGCCTCTGACTTTTTTTTTACTACTAACTATTTTAATTATTTAAGTCTCCTATTTACCTATTTTCTGTTCAACTCCGTGTCTCAATTTTGGATGGAACCATGACAGTGCATTCTGTACAGCTAACAATTGAAAACAAAAGGTAGCCGGTAGTACATTTGAAATCAAAGCAAATTAAAAAAAGATGATCAACTCGAAATTATCACCGCACTACTACGAAAACCATTTTTAGAGACGAGTAAAACACATTTTCAAAGACCGGTCGACCGTCCGCCTTTAACAAAACAACCGTGGAAATGGACCATCTACACATGCAGGTAAATGGTCATCTGTGAAAATCATTTCCCTTAATTTAAGCACCTTTTTATGTTTAGCTAGCTAATTATTACAAAACAAAATCTTTTGGTTTTTTATCATATCTGTTGATTGGTAATCTATACTATCTATCTATATAGTTATAATCCACTAATCCTAAAGCTTAACATACAAACATGTCACCTCATCATCCACTAGCAATATTTACATACAAAACTCATGTAAGCATGTAACATCATCTATAATTTATTGAATTCTACAAACCAACATCCAATCATCTCTCTTCACATTATTTTCATAATATTTTTAACATATATATATCTATCATTTTTATAATACTTAACATATATTCATCCATATAATCAAAGTACGGGATATCATCTACAATCTCATACAGAGTCTACTAAATTTATTTCTTTTTAAACATAGTTTGACAAGTCAGTTTTATTTGTTGTTAATAACTAATATAATTTTTACTCTTAGCTCGATTATTAAAAAAATAAAAGTTACTTAGTAATTTTCGTAGCAAAGCACGGAGAATCACCTAGTTATTGAAGAATTAGTTGCCATTGCCTGCCATTGTGTGGAGGTGCTGATCTGCTGTTGACATAATGCAGGGAAGTAGTATCATAATCCTAGAAAAACAAAGTTTTGATAATAAGGCTCAGATTTGTTGGACTAAGCTGCCATGCTGCTTCCTTTGATGTGAAAAGTATGGGAATGTCTGTTTCTGCCTCCTATAAGAGTGAATATTTGTGTTTAGTTAGGCATGTATAGTCCATTCTCAATTGGAACTTTCTTCCTAGTGATATACAGCAAATCGCCGAGTCATAGTGCTTTATATAAGCGAGAAATTTTGTAATAATTCCCATGTTTTTATAGTCCAATTTTGTTGTTTTTAATTATTTTATTCATATGGATCAAATTTGACTTTACGGGGAGACATCTGCGATGATAATATTTTTTTAAAAAAAATAACTATTTTTTTTACGAAATCAACTATTTAAACCAACATGCAAGAATGAGAGCACATATTCTCGACGGCTTAAGATAGATAAGATAGCAAACAGTCCATCACCACACCAACACCTATGTTAGTAGCATATTTTAGCTTGTAGTCAGTCTTATATGGGCAGACCAAATTATCTAAAATAGTTGCTTTTATGTAATAAAAGAGATAAAATTAAGAGACATAACCAAGTCCGACTACATAGCTTAAACATAATTCAATACAGATAGATTAGATATTCCAAGGGTTTAGGTTCCCCAACCAACACCATAGGACCAACTAAGAGCAAAAAGGTTGGTAGTAGTACAGCTTCCTTCGTTTTGAATTACTTATTGTTTCAATTTATTTTAAGTCAAACATTTTAATCTTTAACCATATAATTTAGCATCACAAAATTTATAATTTTTAATTCACCATAAGAAATATTTTCATAATAATAATTCACATGTTGTTAAATTAAGTAGATTTTAAAAATTGATAGTCAAAAATAGATATATTTGATTTATGATAGATCTAGAATGATAAGTAATTTAAAACTGAGAAAGAAGCTTTTTACTTTTCCAACTTCTACCCCTCGTTTTTCACTTACATGTTTCCCAAGCTGCTAAACGGTAGGTTTTTCTAAAAAATTTATATATAAAAGTTGCTTTAAAAACATCATATTAATCTATTTTAAAAAAATTTTAGCTAATATTTTAATTAATTATATGCTAATACCATCTCGTTATAAGTGTGAAAAGAAAAAGGTTTTAACTTCACAGCTTCATAGGTGGTTGGATGCCAAGGATGTGACATTTTCTATTTTTCTAATTTCCCCTTTAATTAACGCATGCAAAGGACTACTGCTCCTAGCTAATGAGTCACAGACACACAGTAGCACACTTTCCAAGGCAATTTGGTCTGCATGTGCAGAATTATTCTCAACTAACCAGTCTCTGATTCGCAGACAGGCCGGTGCTGTTCTTCCAGAAGCCCTAGCTAGCATAGATGCAAATTCCAAATGGCAGATTATACAATTATAATATGCTCGAGTTTGGCAAATCTTTCCAAAACATTGTTTTCTTTGAGGGAATTTATCCCCCCAACTTTAATACTGTAAGACTATACATTGACTAGGTAGAGCAAGATGGGCGAAATTAATATTGACAACTACTATATAAGACTATATATCCATTGACTAGAGCAAGATGACTGTACAATGTGTCACAAATAATACTGACACCAACATTATACAACTTGTAAGTTTTGAATTAAAAGAACACAATAACAATTATCTTATTTGTTTAAGAAAAACCACGAGATAAATTAGCATTAGAACAGGCAACATGCATATATAAATATGAGCACTCAATCTTTTGTTAGATGTAATAAATAACTATGATTTGTCTGTATAAATCTATCCATAAACATGAAAATGTTCTTTTGTACTATATATTATAAAAAAACTTATACATGTGTTCCATCCATAAAACGTGAATATTTTAAAAAAGGAAGATGGATAAGACAAGAAGGATTACAGAAGATACAAAACTACCATCCTTTTAAATGAAAGACACAGACGCGTCTACGTACAACGCTATATCCGTAAGCTTTACAAAATTCCTATTATATATAAAGCATATATTACGTGTGAAATATAATTTTTTGGACACCAGGTTTCGAACCATGTAATTGTGCATCGACATCTGCACACCACTGCACTGCACTATAGTAAAAAAAATTTAGGCAGTCAATAACCCATTTATGTAGGTTTTTTTGAACCGCATCAAATAAGGGCATATAGAATCGAGGTTTTGTACATGTAGATTCAACAACAGCTCATTAAAATCAACTAAGGGCTCGTTAAAATGTTTTAACTAAAAAATTGTGCATCTCGTCGAGAGCTATAATTTTTATAAAAGGTTTGTCGTCATTCGACTTCATAAGAAGGAGATACAATTTTTTTCATATTTTATTAGTGCTTCTATTTTTAAGGGTGGTTTTTCTTATGAGAACCGTTCACTAAAATCGACTTTGACATACAATCATCCTATTTTTATAGTCGGTTTTCTTAATTAAGAAACATTTAGTAAAATCATGATTTTTCACGGATGTTATTTGGAGAAATTTTTCACGAAAATAGACAAAATTTCAAAGTACGGTTTTATTAAGGACCCTTCTTAAAAATAGGTTTTAACAAGCAGTTTATGAACCCTAAACGATCTCAACTATATTCGCAGACGGTTTTATTTTTGGGACACCTATGAAAAGAAAGAGACTGATGTCTTTACAAATGATTTTTAGTAGTGTTGTTTTTAAATGTAATTCAGTGTATATATAGGCTTTCAAATTTGTTAATAGACCACGCAAGACTACAGCTAGATATTAAGACTCTTGACTAAGCTCAGAGCTAGCTCGATCCCACGATAGAATTGAAGCCAGTTACACTGCCCACAGATAACAACACATTTACCTGTCAACTTGCTAATGGGCTGTCAAAATTTAATCACCGACCAACGCTGACACAAGCATCCCTAATTACGCAACAATGTACGGCGAATTCTTTAGTAAACCTGTGGATATCCATGACGGCATGCATGACGAAAAGCCAAAGGTACGTAATTAACTACGGTCATAGTCAAGTACATGCTGGTAGAATTAATTGACCTAGAATTTTTTTTCTTTCTTTTTTAATTTGAACAATTTTAAATTTGGTGATCAAAATTCTTCTCTTGGACATTAACTCCTAATAAATACGTTACTCTATGATTAAACGATGGCGGCTATGTTTGGTTGATCTTGAACCGAAGATGCCAATGCATATGCATGCATGGTAGGTGTTGATTGCTGGAAACTTGCATAATAGTCACAATTAAGCCCTTGATTTGTTAATCACTTGACCAGGCCATTTGTTGGTTAAGTGGACTGGTTTATTACTAGTCAAGATTGGTATTTTTGATTCTTTTTTTGATCTATCGGTGGTTGACATTGACAAGATCAAGTATTATTATATTAGTTTGTGTAGGACCAAATGACCAAATCCATATGAACAGTCCTTTAGACCAGTGTGAAGCCCCACAAGTTCTATAAAAAGATTATGTGAAGTTGACAAAAGCTAGCTTCTACCGACTAGCATCATGATTAATTAAGGACTTAATTAAGGAGAAAAGTTCTTAATTACCAAAAGTTTGTCGTAATGTCTCGGTGCTCTAAAGCTGTAATAATCCTTACTGTGAATCTGAGATACATATCCATCGTATTACGCCAATCTCTCTGCTGGTTTACACTATCAATGGAAAGTGACATTGCTTTCGGTGTTAATTAACTTTGCAAAACCAGGAGAAGGTTTCTTGTGTCTACATTTTCTGCGAGGAACAAATTAGAGGATTGAATAATTGATGTAATTAAATGTTGTTTAGATATTCGTTAGAATATGTTTACTTTCGGTGCTGATTCTCGTTAGAAAAATTGTAGTTTAGCGAGAATATGCTGTAAATAATATTCCAATATATAGAAACAATGCAAATTAAAATTTTTGTGGAGATTATATATATTGTATTAGTATTACTCAATCTGTTTCTAACTTCTTCTTTAATCAAAAATTGTAGTTTTGATTTTTTTTTCCTAGTAAAACTTCTTCTTTAACCAAGCTTATAAAAAAAGTGTAGAGCAACATTTTTAACACAAAACAAATATAGCACCAAAATGTATTCAATTTTAGATTTAATGAAACTAATTTGATGATATTACTAATTTTTTAAATATAGGCAAACATTAAAAAATAACTTAGAAAAAAATCAAAATATTTTATAATATGAAATGGATAAAGGGAGTAGCAATAATTTGAGTAATTAAAGTTCTCCTCTTGTACTTTGATCTAGCTAGAAAAGTAAAACCAAGCAGGATCGTCTCAGATTAGCTGGAAAGGCAAATGTTGCCATGGACGTGTAAGCAAAGAATTCTTGGAGACAAGGACTGATGAAAAATAATAGTACTATATATGTGAGGAAATCATGTAAGAACAGGATACTTGCAAGCCAAGTTGTTCTACACTTACCTCGGCACGATCGGTCGTTTGAAAAGTATAGGTGAATGGCACAATTTGACCACAGAATGAATCTCTGTCTCCTGTCAATAGGTAAAGTTAACGTCGCAGAATAAATTAATTAGCTGTCACCAAGTAAATGCTCCTTGTTGGTCGTTAATTTAGTCCAACAAGGAACAACTACTGCTGTTTACCGAATCTGCACAAGATCAGTAAAGCTGCTGTACAAGATTCAACATGAACAATAGTAAGTTATTATTCGAACTCTTGTCATGAAAAAGAAAATTTTGCAACACTTGAGGAGGTATCGAGGGCAGGGACGGAACCAAAAATAATCAAAACCTAAGACTCAACTAATGTGTTATCGGTTTTATCTAAAATTTACGTGGTGATTTAAAAGGATTTAAGTATGATTACGGAGACAAGCCAAGGCCGACAACTTAAAAGAAGGTATCAAACATACTAAAGTTTTGTGCTTCGTAATAATATCTGAAGGTATCAAATTTCATATTACAAACTATAGTATTTTTTAGTACTTTTTCAAAACCGTAAAATCACTTATATTTATATGTTATTTGAGATCAAGTTCAACGTTAAGAAATTTGAACATCAATGTATTTAAATATTCATATTAAAACAAAAGCATGCGTAATTTTGCTTTTAAATGCAATTTTCTCATATCATTATACTATTACTTTAAATATTTTGTAGCGGTGATATTTAAATTGGCAACGGCGATGTCAAAGCAATATATTTATCAGATATGGATTATAAAAACCTATTTTATCTGTTTAGCAACAGAAAATCGGTCAGATGATCACATCCAAAAACTTAATGCATCCGCATTAATCATATCCTATCAGCCTCAGAAGTCAGAAAATGGACTACATATTGTTGAGATGATCGGGCTAGTTCTACATGCTTCCAAAATTTTAATAGAAATATATTCTGCTAATGATTGAGCTAATTTAACATGCATAATTAAGACCGAATTTCAAAGTGTGAACCATCCAATCAAATCAATTGATGTAGCTGAGCTCTATGGTGGTTTGTAGATGGAAACCTGAGTCACAATAAAATGACCAAAAATCCACGGTTAAAATCTGAAATATACTACTATTATATATGGTCGAGTGTAACCAAATATTTAGGCCTTCCAAGATTTTTCTAGAAATTTCACATGAAATAGTTTAGTTCGTGCATAAAACTGAACTGAAATAACCATCAATCCCATGTCAATCATGAAGGATTTGACGGATTTTTTTTAAAAAAAATTAGCTAGAAAATAATAGTCTCTTAAGCAGCCACCATGCATGGTCACTTCTGTAGTGCATTCCCCCACCCTAGCCTCCATAACAAACAACAATTTGAGGACATACTTAAAGAGAGAACATTTTATCATTTCACATTACCAAAATTTAGAGCAGAACCACCTCTTTTCATTGCATAAATTGCAATTTTGCACAAAAGAGCATTTCATTTGATGATGGAGTAGTAGATAGGGTTAAAAAAAATTACCAGTGTTTACAATTACGTATGCACGACTACACTTTCACTATAAATTTAATGAGTCACGAAGTCACCGTTTGTCTCTGTCTTTCAGCTTATATTAAAGGTACTAGTTCAATAATGCCCATACTTTGATATTGGAGTACGTAGGAAAACAACAATAATGTTCTATCTGGATCTAAAACAATAACGTTGTGATGATTTTTTATCTCTCTACGGAACCAAATTTTTATGTGTATATATGTAAGATCGTAAGTAAAAAGTAAACACATTGTTCTATGATTGTAAGCCGACGACCATGAAAAAAAAAGCAAAGAAATGAAAATATTAGTATTTTTCTTATTGGGTGCTGGCTAGAAATGTACAAAGTCCTATATATATTACCGTGGTGGTGGTTGGTGATAGAACTTTTAACAGGCTATATATACATATAGGCTTCATTGGTTGGTCTAATAAACCAAAACAAAATTTAAAATTTGAATTTTTAAATTTAATTTTAAAGTTAATTTTAAGATATGTTTAATGTAGTTTTTTAATATTGACTTTTATATCATTAAGAATATATAAAAAAATTTTACCAATAAATTAATTTTTATTTTTTTAATAAATTGTTGTGGTTTATTAGAAAATATGTACAACCAATAAGGCTAATAGATATCGTAATTTTCTTCACACGAGGCACTTGCAAATGTTGTGTATGGTGATACGTGTGTGTGTGCATTCGCATGTGCGTCTTTATGAATCCTAACTTTTTTTCTTCTTTTTGCAATTTTGAATACAGTAGCTTTGTTAGGAGTATTTGAGTCCATGACATCACCTAGTCAACTACCATGAAGCCCAACCGAAACTTCCGCGTACGTTGACGCCGATAGGCTTCGCCATAAAACCCTCGTCCTCGTCGTCATCCTCTCCTCTCTTATCAAACTCCGGCCTCTCGCCGCCGCCGCCGCTTGCTTCTCCGATTGCATGCCGCTTCCTTGCCTCGCCCACCACCACCGCCGCTGCCTTGCATGTCCACCGCCGCGGCGCCGCCGGCGAACTCACTGCTCCGGCCAGCAGCGGCGGCACTGACCACTGGCAGCAATAACAGGGTCCATCTCAAGAAGCTCGAGCATCTCTTCCGTAACCGCGGCGCCGCCGTCGAGAGCGCGACACCGGCGCAGCAACCGGTGATGAAGGCGAGGCGGCGGCAGCAAGCGCCGCTGCTGCGCCTGCCGTCGTTTCTTGCGCGGGGGAGAGAGAAGGTGGTGATGAAGGAGGAGGAGCCGCACAACGTGTCGCCGCGGCGGCTCGAGCGTGTGCTCCTCCCGGCGGCGCCCGACGGGCCGTCGCCGCGCGGGAACATCGCAGCGTCGTGGCGTCGGCTCCACGGCGAGCACGACTGGCGCGGGCTGCTCGACCCGCTCCACCCCGACCTCCGCCGCGAGATCGTCCGCTACGGCGAGTTCGTCGACGCCGCGTACGGCGCCTTCCTCTCCCGCCCCGACGCCGCGCCGGGGGACCGCGTGCGCGTCCCTCTCCAGGACGGCGGCGCGTACCGCGTCACGGCCCCGCTCTTCGCGACATCCTCCGTCGGCCTCCCCACCTGGCTCGCCTCCGCCGCGCCGTGCGCCGGCCAGCGCACCAGCCTCGTCGGCTACGTCGCCGTGTGCGAAAGCCCCGCCGAGGTCCGCCGCATGGGGCGGCGCGACATCGTCATCGCGCTCCGTGGCACATGCACCGTGCTTGAGTGGGCCGAGAACGTCCGCGCCGGCCTCGTTCCGGCCACCGACGCCGCCTCCGCCGCCGACTCGCCGGACGCTCCCACCCCGAAGGTGGAATGCGGGTTCTGGAACCTCTACAAGACCGCCGGCGGCGACGGCGGCTCGCCGTCGCCGAGCTTATCGGAGATGGTCGTGTCCGAGGTGCGGAGGCTACTGACCAAGTACGAGGGGGAGGAGGTGAGCATCACGGTGACAGGCCACAGCCTGGGCGCGGCGCTGGCGGTGCTGATCGCCGACGAGCTGGCTGGGCTCGGCGCGCCGGCGCCCGTGGCCGTGTTCTCCTTCGGCGGGCCACGCGTCGGCGACCGCGCGTTCGCGTCGCGCGTCGAGGCGCGCGGCGCGCGCGTGCTCCGCGTGGTGAACGCGCACGACGTCGTGCCGCGCTTCCCTCCGCGGCTTCCCGCGATGCCGTCCCGCTACGCCGACGTCGGCCGCGAGCTCCGCCTCGACAGCCGCGCGTCGCCGTACCTCCGGCCCGACGCCGACGCGGCGTGCTGCCATGACCTCGAGGCGTACATCCACCTCGTCGATGGCTTCCTCGGCTCGCATTGCCCGTTCCGGGACAACGCCAAGAGGAGCATCCTCCGGCTGCTCGAGAACCAGGGCGGCAACGTCAAGCAGCTCTACATCAGCAAGGCCATGGACATGCGCGTCCGGCTCGACGGCGTCGGCGGCGGCGACATGGCCGCCGCGCCGCTCGGCCGCGTCGAGGTGTTGGAGTGCGTGCACTGACGGCGGCGCGAGATGTCGGCGCGGGCGCCATGGAAAGCTTGTTTCCTCCTAATGGTCAAGAAATATTGGAGTTTTGACTTTGGAAGACTTTTATTTTGATTTTTAGTGTAATTTAGTCGCGCCTCTTACCAAGTAGTACAAAATTGAGAGGAAGTGTTTGTTGTGTAGGTTGGTAGAAATACCTAACATGAAGAATTTTCTACCGTATATAGACGAATATTATTTATTGATTCATTTACACAAGAAAAGAAAGATTGCTATATTATCTGTTAAATTTTGTCCTTTGGTTAAAAAGTGATGTGTTTATAACATCATGGGTAAATTCATCTTACACTTCTCAACAACTGTTGTCAAACGCACCTTCAATTCAGTTATTAAATTGGACATTTTACGATCTTTAACTATCAAAACCAAACAAATCACCTTTAAAGGTTATAATCCCTCTGGCCTAAAAACCTTATTTTTAGAGAAAAGCATTTATCTCACAAATACCTTATTTAAAGGTATTGGATCCATTGGTTTTCTTTATTATCCTTATTTTTTTCTCCATTGTATAGGGACCACCACCCCACCTCCAATTATCAGGTGCAAACGTCATTAATTAATTATTTGTTAGGCATGATAAAATTAAGTCTAGCAGAGCATATAAGACTAGGAGAAGCATGTAGTGTTATGTAGATGAAACCTCGCGTGGTACGATAACAATAAGTAAAAATTATGTGTAAGATAGTTAGACGACATAAGCTTACATACGTTAATATGGTTTACGATAATTTAAATAGTATATATAGAATAATGATTCAAATATAAAACTAAGATGATGTGGCTTAACAAGAGAAGAAAAAGAGGGAGATGATTTAATTTGGACCATAGATTAATCATCTAAGGGCTAAAAATAATTGATGTGATATGGCTTAATGAGAGGAGAGAAATAACATTGACTAAGTGAGAAAAAACTATATAGGTATATAGAATATTATAAAAAATGATAAAGAGATATATTAAAATATTATATGAATTATGTGGGATGATGATTTAACATGCTTGTATTTTGAAACTCTAAAATTTAATAAATTATAGAATTATAGATAATATAACATACTTGCATGATGTTTAAGGTGTAATTATTGCTAGTGAATGATGATGTGACATATTTATATGTTGAGCTTTATAATTTAGTAGGTTATAACTTTATAGTAAGATAGGATATAGGGGAATATTTGTCTTTTCACATTTGTACCAATTTGTCTAAGTTTGTCAAAAAAAATCTTTTAGTGACGAAAGGAGTACAACCCAACTTCAATGATGACTTTATGAACTTGACAAACAATCCAAGTATTTTGTTTACTTGTATAATACCTAGTTAGTAGATATAAAAACTAGTTAACTGTGAGTAAAAGCACATATGTAAATGTGTGTTTTATAATATAATATTAACATTAGTAGTAAAAGTATAATTTTATATCAATCGATTCAACCAAAAACTTTGTTCAATTGCGAAGTGAGCATAGCTCAACTGATTAGCTTTCTTACGATGGAATCAATCCACTCGGGTTTAAGTCATAGACTTGACATGGGTGCTCACATTTACTACTATTCTTTTTTCAATGATAAACAACGTACCTATCAACAACGAGATGTCTGTGTGTCGATCCAGTTTTTTAGAAATACTTATAAGGGTAAGGTGTGCACACGTTATGAGCGTTTGTGTTTGTACTGTATTTTAAAAAAATTCTACTTCACTCAAAAACAAAACTCGATGAGAATTAACATCAATCCTTGTATGATTCATACTCACACTTCAATACTGTCCTAACCAATTTAGTGGACAGGAACAGAGTTTGTTGGATTCATATCAACCGTACAAGCTTTTGTTGCTTTCATAACAGAGTCGTTTTTGCATAAAAAACATAAGCGCTCTACAATGTATCCTACCCGTCACGAATACGACTCCACTTTAAATGCCTAAAGATGTAATAATAGTAGAGCCGATATCAGTTTCATTCTTGACTAACCTTCGACCAATTCAGAACCTAAACTACATATCCTCACATGAAAATGATCTCCGTATAAATGTTAAAAACTAAAGGTCCTCGCGTGAGCATCGATCTCATCGATGCGGTTAAAGTGAATTACGATAAATATAGGGAATTCCCTCCCAATCGGAGCACGAAGAATGATTCTCCAAAGCAGCGAAGTGCGTTGTGACGAGATAAAAGGTTTTGTCCCCAATAGAATCACGAAGAATGATTCTCCATATACAGTGATTAGTGATTTCTGAGAGGCTAATTGAGGCCAAGATTGCTGCAGAGGTTGACTGCAACATTAGATTTTGCATTGATTTGATGTTTCAAAAGGATTGCATTAATTTTGGCTTTTACCGGATCAACGTACATCCCTGTAGGAGTGCGTCCGTCGCAGGGAATTTAACCTAACTAAGCGCAGTTTTGTCCACTAAAGACTGAGCTTAATTGCCGGTCAAGCTGGTCACCGACCGGCTGTGAATAGGTTAAACCTGACTACAACATGTACAAATTAAGTCCTAGTATGATGTAGATCAATTACGCCTATTCTGAACTTAGAATATGGTGCAAAAGGACTGTGCTTTATCTCTTTCAGCCATCTTTAGGTTTGTAAATTTCACAAGAACAGTTTTAATTTTTGGAAAAGTAGGAAGATTGATATTATATTTTTGCGGAGAGAAAAAAAAGGATATTATATGTTCCAAAGGAGATTAAAAAATAGATATTGTGTGTCATGGTGTTTTTGAAGAAAATGCATTCGTCCAGCTTTACTGAAGAAAACATGATCAGGACGAACGCTATGGTGTTTCATGTACGGCTTGCTTTGTCGTATAAATGGTGCACCCACGATTTACAAATTAGGATCACGGTTGGCCAATGTGCACATGTTATCGTCTAATATGAAAAAAAAAACGCATGCTCTTTAGAACTACTTCATCCGTTTTCCGTTTCATATCATAAGACGTTTTAAATTTTTTAAATCAAATTTCTATTAATTTAATTAAATTTATAAAAAAATATAACAACTTTTACAACATCAAATTGGTTTCATTAAATTTAGCATTTAATATACTATCATACTTTAATAGCATATTTGTTTGATGTTGAAAATATTATTATGTTTTTTTTATAAATTGAGTCAAATTTAAAAAAAATGAGTAAAAAAACGTATTGTAATATTAAGAAACGGAGGGAGATGTTAATTGAATTAATGTCGAGTTAGTAGTCACGGACATTAGGAACGACAAATATTTATGATGGGAGCGATGAACCCTTACCATGTGGGAGTACCCTTCATGTATCCATATATGGATGGATGGATGGCCAGCTGTCTGTCATCAGCGTGGTGACCCAGCAACAAGTACACCGATGTCGTCAACGCCGTTGAAACCGAGGCAAGGTTCCAGGCAACAAATCAATCGTACGGTCGCCGTTTTTGCAGTTTATTAGCTTGACTTGACCGACCCAACAGATGCACGTACGCGTCAAACATGCTACATGCAAAGATGTCAAATGGAATGCATGCCATGGCCATTGTCAACTCCCTCTTATCTCACCAATTAATAAATTACTTTATTCTAACTTGCTTGATCAAACTCCAGAACAGTATTAAACTACTTTCTCTCTGTTTTAAAATAAGTTAGTCTAATACGTGATGTGACATCAATATATTTTTTTTTGAAAATGATAAAAACACATAAAGTCCGAGGTGTTAGGAAACCCAAGAAATTAAGGAGGTCTCGATTTCTATTTGGGGTTTGTAAACATTGGGTTATGCATGATAGCTAGACTGGATTAGTCATGGTCGTTATCGGTTGAAATGTAGCCAGCCTCCCCACTCTCTGCTTCTTCAGCTTTGCCGACGAGAAGATTTTCGTATGTATTGTTGTATGGCTGGGATGATTTTGTTTGTGTTCATCTTGTTGACGCGAAAACGTGTCACGGTCAGAGCACATTGACGTCGAGCCTTCCGATCAACCAAAGATCCCAGCAGCTTCTGGCCAAAATCAGAATTTCATCCTTAAAATCCAGTTTTTCATAAATTCAAATTCTATCGCAGAATATATAATCACTCCATCTCAAAATAAATCGACTTTTGTATATGAATAGTCCGTTCACGTACAAAAGTTAATTTATTTTAGGATGAAGGTAATTTCCAAACCAAATGTTCAGATCAAAAAACCAAATGTTCCAATTCCAACAGGTATGATAGTTTTCCAGCACCAGCAGTACTACTGATGATCTGCATCCCTAAATTTCAATGTAAGCATATCCGTACTCTGTACCAGCACAGAAAGACAATAGCAGCAGCAGCAGCAGCCTTTTACACTCTGTACTGTTCCACAAAGGCTGCTAGCGCGAACGCTCTGAAACTATACATTGGTCTGGTGTTTAAACAAGGGGAGCACGCGACTGCACGTCTCTTGCATGCAATGCATGCTAGCTACATTTCACACAGGAATGGTGTAACATTTTCAAAGGGGGCTTGACGTACATCTCATGCATGTTGTTACGTTCCACATGAGAAGTTCTCTGGGGGAAATGCACATTGTCAGGTCAACAGTGGCCATTCTCTGAAAGAGTCATTAAGATTTTTTTTTCTATGACATTTTTCTTATGTACAGCTCTGGGGCATTGGTGTACAACAAAGCAAATCTGGATTCTAATTTCTGTAAGTAGAGTGGAAAACCATCTGCAGCTCTGCTTCATGTTTCCAAGAGTGGGGAACTTTCAGACTTGGAAGTGGTCTATTATGTGCTGTATGACATCCGCGCCTTCGTTCATAAACTGGAACTTGACCTGGAGCAAGAGCACAGCAAATTAAGATTTTAAAACCTTTTGTTAGAAGAAGAGTTTGCTCCATTTGAATGTTCATGACTGAAGGTGGCGTGTTTTAGCAACAGGAATCAGGCAGATAACAAACCTGGATTATGCTGTGTGCAGCAAATCTCTGCATGCTGGTATGGAAGCTAACATCTACCTTTTCCCATGAAACTTGTCGAAGTCCTGTCACCATTTTTTCTGCATAACAGAACAAACCAGAAAACAGAAACATTTTGTCAGTCTGGAGAATTTTCAAGCTCTTTCAGTATATGGCAGTGAGGACTTAAAACAAATTAGTTGTGGGTTTAGTCCTTTGATTTTTCCCATGCCTCATTGTAACATGCATGGTAGTAAGGCTGGAGTTTTTCATATAGCTTGCTAATTTTAACATGCATATTCTTGTCTTATTACCATTTCATGTCATAGAACAGTGATGTCTCATCTATTGCTAGGCCATAGCTTTCAAGAAATTTATAAGCACACTGAATTGATCTTTATGAAAAAAATTAAGCACAAAACTTCAATCCATTTTATCATAGAAGAATTTCTTCCCTAGTTTTTCCATAATGAAAGAATGAAACCAATGACTAGCGATGATACTGTGTCTAGTTTTCAGGTCTTAAGTATTAGGAGTACAGCCCACAAGGCCACAACAGCACTGTAAGCATCAGGAGTAGCACGGTAAGAAACACATGACAAATGATCTATCCAATGCATCGCCAGGATTGTAGTCAACTAGTCATCAGTTGATTGTTGAATATCCGGAAAAATGGACCTCCATGTTTCAAACATATCAACAGACTCAATTAGTCAGCAAGGGATATGAAGCAGATGAAAAATACGATGCAATGGAATACATTAGTGGATACCCTGTCTAAGCTATTGTTACAAATGTGAATCTTGCAACAAATGGTGTCTCTTCTTAATGTCCTCTATGACTGTATTCATACCCATGGTGCAGCCAGGAGATACAGAGAAATGGTGTCCAAACTTGAAAACAAAAAAAAAAAAGATTTCCATGCACATATAGCCAATACAAAAGAATGGGAAATGTCCAAATATTACAGGTATTTGAATATCAATATGTGTACTACTTTTAAAAAAATACTATGCCTCTGAATATCTCTCACAAATGATCAAAAGTAACTCCGGGTGTAGGCGCATTGCATGACTGAGTCAACTCAGAACAGGTAGTAAGAAAAATTTCCTCGAGGGAACCAATTTCAACT
Organism: Oryza officinalis; assembly: GCA_008326285.1. Lineage (NCBI taxonomy): Eukaryota > Viridiplantae > Streptophyta > Magnoliopsida > Poales > Poaceae > Oryza > Oryza officinalis. The sequence goes on from BDMV01000008.1 coordinate 4,593,273, forward strand.
TCACCATTCAGAAATAGTACAAAAACAATACACAAAACTACCCATCAAAATACTAGCAACATATAAAGAAATGTGTTTATTCTTGTGAAATATGTCAAGGTGGTTGTGGTTTGTAGGTGCTAACCAGCAGATACCTATATGGCAACATTTTAGTCTATAAGCAATCCTCAAGAAGTTTCTTGTGGAATTTATTGTGTAAAATGTTCACAGGTGAAAAAAGGCTTCATCCCCTAGTTGTCAAATTATGTTAGGTACTCCTTCAGTCTGAAACTTCAAAGACAGACCAACTGCCCCTGGAATTCTCAGCAATCACCTAGACCTATCATAAAATGTGAATTTTGAATATAACATTGAGTATTGTCACAAATCACACGACTATGCTATTGAGCACAACATCTGGAATATCTCAGTTCAAATGACAGGGATTCGATTCAGCATTTCTCAATTACATTGTCCACATAATTTTTCCATCCAAAAGATTAAAATAAGAGATTCTAAGTTTTGCCGTCGACAAGCATATGATTCTAAGTTTTGCCATCAACGAACGCCAATTGTAAGAAATTAGAACGTACAGGCGCTTGTCAATAGCAAAACATAGAATTTCTCTTAAAAATGCTCAGTTGTTAGACCAAAATAATACATTACTAAAATCTTAGTCACATGGCATTTATTGTTTAGATACTAAACATGTGTAGTTGATTTTACCAGTGTTACATTGATCTACTCAAATTTGTAAAGACTAAGCAAACAAGATCATCATTTGCATATAATATGGACACATCATTGTAAAACAATTCTGCTGCAACTATCTACACTGACCTTCCAATATGTCTGAATCACAATCTGTTGCAGAATTTTGACATGTTTCATCATTGAATTCATCTGAGTATTCCTCATGTACAATGTGGGGGTACTTTTCAGATATTGATTCCTCCCACTGCATATCATGAACAGACAAAATGGATGTTTTATTATAAGAATGGTGCTACAAATAAATCTTCTTTTTCTTGGGCAAACAATCAGAATCAATAAAAATACCTTAGGCAGATCAGTCTTTCTTCTGATAGACGATGTTCTCCAGCCAACAATGTCTGAATGCCATGAATTAAAGAATTGACGAGTAGAAGGTCTAAATTAAGATGTAACAAATTCTAACATTACATCAAAAACCAAGACATTTCAAATAATAAGGATACGATCGCAGTCGGCATTTGCATAAGCCACTCGTCGTCTAAATGCACGCAAAGCAGATCTGAAAAAAGTGTTAGCTAAAGCCCGAGTTACGGCAGTTATTACAGAGACAATGTATGCCACAATAAACGAATAATTTGAAGTAGAAATATATAGCAAAGGAAAATTATCGAAAAGAAACAAAGGCATCATAAACCATACATGAAGTAAAGATCACCATAATCTTCAGCCATCCGCTGCAACAATGGTGGTTCTCCCTCATCATCGTCAGTGAGAAAAAGATGTTTCCCAGTTCTCCTAAATATCCAATGGACCACACGAGAAGCAAAATTTTCCATTGCAATGGACCCAAAGAGAAGGGGAACCTAATTCATAACAGTAAGGACAGAGAACAATTATAGGAGTGGATGCAACGCCAAATGCTCATCTAATATGGCATATAGAATGCAGCAGAAGGGAAAAAAAAGGAACTTTGTACATCCAGCAAAATCTGAAAACATTGCTACAAATATAAGCATGCAACTCAGTAAAATGGCTCAACTGCACAAGTTACAAAAAAAGTATCCGAAGTCTTTCATACATGAGTTCTCAGAACTTGGAGGGGCAAGGGACAAGAATCACAAGCCATTTTGTGTGTTTATTATAAGAAAATAATGGAACTTAAAAAATTATATATGGGACGTCGAATGCTCTGAAGCCAAAAAAACACTGAGCAATGGCACATCTGCACTTAAAAAACTATGACCCCGATAGACTGTAAACCCATGATGCCTGAAAGAAGTATCATACCTAATACAAACACAAAAATGGATAAATAAAAGAAATGAGCAAATTTGTGGGCTTTAATATGAAGACATTTTATCAAACATAGACTTAAGTTAAAAGACATTTCTGGTCATTAATTTACAGACATGATATAACACATCTGCCATCCCCCTCATGATATGTAAAATTTGGAACTCAAGTGACTGTCGAAGTGAAAAAGAAATACATAAAAAAGAAGTCATCAACAGTACCTGATTGTTCCCTCGAGACCCAAGGTGAGGTGTTGCTACGGTTATAAAGTTCATTGCTTCCAACCCGCAGATGGTTCCTTTGGCTTCACCCTTGGATGTGTCATTTGGATGTCTATAAAGCTTTGCGATTGCATATCTTGCTGCTAATCCTCCAACAGAGTGTGCGAGAAAGGAAATCTTAGTGAGTTCTGGCTTTCGACCGATTACATCAATCACCTGAGTAATGGGAGGATAGAAGTGAGACTCCAATACTATCAATATATTATATTTATGTTATGTGATGTGTGCAATGGAGCTTTGATCACAAGATCATGTCAATGATAAATCACTATGACAGACCAGCTATCCTCCAGATAAAAGCCTCTCCAGTTCAAAACATATGCTGCAGCTGGTACTTACCTCATCTGCTAAACGTTCCCCCATAACATCTACACCATCTAAAGTCAAGGTATTAATGTTTTTCTCACTGCCTGCAGATTGAAAAAAAAAAGTCACTGAAACTAGGAACTGTAGTCTTTAATGGAAAGAATAAAATGTAGCAACTTACAGTGCACGATTACATCATCAGGAAGTTGCTTTACAAATTCGTTAGCCGCATATTGCCAGTCAGTATTACTGCTCAATGGAAAAAAAAAGAATGAATAAATCGACCATAAGAATATTGGGAAACAAGGTTATAAGTTAAGCAACACAACTGTGTGGTAACTTCATACCAAAACATATATGTCATTTTGATGAAAGAAAAAAAATTGTCAGCTTTACTGAAGAATGAGAATGCATCACCAAACAGCATGCAGAATTGCATGTGTGACAACCTATACTAGTATTTACATGCCTACTCCAAGGATGAAATAATTATTTCCCTAGCTTTTTGCTTATCGTAGAACTTTCATCCTCACAATCACTACAAAAATATGGATTTGAAATATAGAAGGGGGAAAGAATAGGGAGTATGTGAGCATAGAGAGAAGTTAACCTAGAAGTTCACTCTCAAATCATCTACTGCCATGGAAGAATGCTTAATTATGTTGCAAGTTGGGACTTCTAAAATGAACAGCAACTGGAACTATGCATATAAGGTGATGCCTGTTTTCAGCAAGGCGGCATAACACTTCTCCAGTCCAGAAAGTGCAGACATTAACTATAAAAAGGGTTCGTAAACATATAGGCCACAGCCAACATCCAATGATCCAATGCAAATTATCACATTGGTCACTAAGAGTGGCAAGGTGGAGGCCTAATTTAAGGGACTGATGATGGGCGATTGGTTCAAATTAAAGGATGGGAAAAACTTTTGCGCATTAACATTTTGTAAAAAAAAAAAGAGTATCATTGTTCAAGTATTTAAATGTGCCAGCTCTCCGTTTACAAGCTGCTAAAACCTCCCATGAAGATAAGCCTAAGCTAACAAAACAATCCTTAGCTTCATTAGATAAAAATATACTGCAAATATATGACTGGCATTGGCATATTATCACCTTCTCCTTTCACTACATCCCTAGTGTCTATCCGTGAAATTCACACAAGATTAAACACTAGCACGAGGCAATCGCGCCGGACGAAATCCACACACAAATGCAGGCCAAAATCATTCTACATTCATTCCAAACGGAGCAGCCAGAGAAAAAAAAAGGATCAAACTGAAGATCAATGTGCCATTCGATTTTACTTCACCGTAAACACACCCCTTTCTAGTAGGACGCAAATTGGGGGAAACACCACGCATCATGCTAAAACACAAGCGCATCCTTACTCCTCAAGAATCCCACATTGCCAGCCAAATCCGAGACCAAGCCAGGGTATCAGGAGAGGATTCGTCTACAGCCGCGAACTTCCACATTCGATCTCTGAAACATTTTAGCCGCTCGGGCTCGGGCTCGGCTCGGCTCGATCCAACAGCAAAACGGTGAGAGGGAGGGAAGGGGAGGAGGCAACCTGCCGAGGATGCCGTGGACCATGAAGAGGAGGTGGCCCGGGTCGTGGGAGGAGACGGCGTCGCTCCACACGTCGACGCCCCCCGACGCCGACTCCTCCGCCTGCACCGCCGGCGACTCCTCGCCGCCGCCGACGCTGCCCATGGCTGCTGCTGCTGCGCGCGCGCGTGGGAGGTGGGGTGGTGGGCTTCGAGAGGCTACTGCTCGCGGCGGGGCGGCGGCCGGCGGTGAGAGGGAGGCGCGTGGCGTGACGCGGCGGCCGACGGCGGCGGAGTGGAAGCGTCGCGTCGGGTGTCGTCGGGCTCGCCACGGGAAGGAGAGGGGTTGGTTTTGCACTAAACCCCCTCGACTTTGGCAGAATATTTGTGTGTTTCTTAAAAAATAATTTTATGTAAAAGTTGTTTTAAATAATCATATTAGTTTCTTTTTAAGTTTTTTTAATACTTAAGTAATCGTGTGTTAATTTATTGGTTCGTTTTACAGGACAGGTTCCGTACTCGTAGGTTCGATTATTGTATGATTATTGTATAGTCAATTATCACTCAGAGAATAATTGTATGACCAACTGAAATATGATTGGTATGAGCCTTAAAAAAATGAACGAGGTAAGCAAAAGTAAATTATTGATAAAACTATTATACTTATACTTATGTTGTTATTAGGGTTTTAAACGTCAAGGCTGAAAAATAAATTAATATAGATTTAAAATTCAGATTTTCGTTATGGCTAACAAGCAGACGATAGTTAATACTACCTTCATCTAATTTCTAGCTATTTATCTTGATATACATTTGTCCAGATGTTATATTTTAGGAATGCAATAGTGTGTATTAGTATAAGACAGTATTACAGCTAAAAGTATTTTTATTTCTCGAAGGAATACCCTCTCGTTTTTTCATGTCATCTAAATAGTCATAAGAATATTTTAAAAAATTAACAAGATAAATTAATATGAAACATATCATTTCACAAGTATGCAAGTTCAAATTCAACTTCTATAAATTACAACAAAAATAAAAAATATAACTGTGAATGTACATTAACTATTTTCAGTTTATTTTTTTTGCAACTTATAGAAATCGAATTTGGTTTTGCATGTTTGTGAAGTGATATATTTCATATTAATCTATGTTATTAATTTTTTTTTTAATTTTTTTATTGACTATTTAGGTGGCATGCAAGAAACGAGAGGATGTCCGAAATAAAAATTCATCTTTTATTACAGTTACTGTTATATTTTTAAGGAAAGATAACACTCGAAGTACGTAGGAAAAAAAGTATTAGTACAATTTTTATTCAACTTATGGATTTTCCTTTGTATGCATAAGTGCAGGAATCAAGACTCGAGGAGTAGTATGGTGTAGAATTAAAATAAGCTAGACGGATAGTGTAAGCAACGTTTGTGTAGACAGGTTAGCATCTGGATGCTTCTTGAATGTGGTTGGTTGCTTCGCGTGCTCGTTTTTCATACAAAGAGGTCGGCAGGAAAACCTGCTTTTGAGACAGCCACGTCCCAGCACCTAACCCAAAAAAGATAACATGACCTCATCGTTCGTTAGTCCTATAATTTATAATTTTCTGTTAAAATTTAATTTTGATGTTTCCTAATATAGTTTTTATCAGCATTGTTTTTTAAACAAGGACGTTTTTATAAAAATTTTATTCCTAAATTATTTTTTATCATTAATAAATCATTATAACTTATAGTCAACCGTAGACAACCGATGGAGACCAATTATTTTGGTTGTCAAATGGTTAACCACATGTCAGGAGTACTTCTTTGTAAATATACAAATGGAGAAGTCATCATACATCTGAAGCAATCATCGGTTGTTGTCATAGATAACGACTATTTTGCTAGTACCACTTGATGATAGTTGAGGTATCTAATCATCTATTTAAATGTATCTTTAGATCCAAAATCCTATTTTCATATATGCGTTTACGGATACAATATAGTGTAAATATAACATTTTCTTTTTCCAAAACTATTGCATGTGCTCTGTAGGTGTAAAAGTAACTCTTTGTTTGTCTTCAAAAATATTGGCATTTGCTTGGTCGGTAGCGAAGGGTATTGCTTAGAGAACATATTTTAGACCATGACAAATTGAGCTGAAGGTATATATATGACCAATACAATTATAATTTTAAGATAAAGTTTTTACAGAGTATTTTAGCAATTAAAACGATGGATAAGCTGCTAGATGGTTTGGGATTTATGACTGGTTTTGTAGATGGTTTTTGTTGGCCTCAGCTCAGATGCCCAATTTGTTTATGTTTTGTTCTCTTAAATTGTGGTTGGTTTAAAGGATATATAGTTTGTCTCAGCATTGGTAATCTCTGATGGAGTTGGTGAACGTTCATGTTAAGCGGTGTTTCCAGCCTTTTTGTCTTTTCGTAGCTTGTTTTTGTTTCTTTGTAACGGCTTTGTTATTTGTTTTTCGGCTTTCTCAGAAAACCGGCCGAATAATAGAAATTATTTGATGTCTAAAAAAATTTAAAACGATGTCTAAAAAAACCTCTAAATTTTACTTTGAAAAAACAGAATTGGTTGTGCCTCAAACCAGGCCGAATAACTTATCAATCTAACATAGACGAGTAATCGCTTGGAACGACAAAGAGGGAAAAAGAAAGAGAGAAACAGTCGGTCATCCTCGGAAAGCATGTAGTGCCATGTTATGGCTGATGCGCTTTCTTGGGCCAGCCCAAATGCATGGATGTGGGCCGCATTGCATTTGGGATGTAGCCTAAACTTCTACACTAGAAATTACTATATATTTTCTGAGTAAAAAGGAAATCACACTTTCTGAGTTAAAAAGAAAACGAAATCAAAACTTCTACTGTAGCCCTCGCAAATTTTATTTTTACGTGTAGCCTACACAGTACACATGCATGCGTGAGAATGTGAGATGGAGTGTGACGTGCGACCATGAGCCATGTACCAACGCTTGCTTAACCAGTTTTGTCATGCACTTTTGTCATGTACCTGTGCTTGTTCGTCAAAATTATTTTTCTTTGAAAACATAATTTGTAAACATCAGACATTGTTTATGTCTCTGTCATATAATTTGTATCCTATATTTAAATACCCTATCTCTGTCCTATTTCAATATTGTATCATATTTTAAAACGAAGGTAATAGGACTTGAGTTTACTCTTGTCAATGATACATAGGTTAATTTCATTCTTTCTCCTTTGCTCCAAGATATTATCTATGTAAATATTAGCCGATACGAAACCAAACAATATTTTCTAAAAAAAACCAGTGCTCAATCAATGAACACACATGTGCTTTCTGTCTGCACTTGCTGTTGCGCAACCAAGTCCATGCAAGCTGCTCATGACTGAACCAAAATCCCCATGGCTCTCCAGCCACATGCTCCCTTGTCTTCTTCATCCTTTTTTCTCGATCACTCCTCTATCAATCTGACACGTTTGGCAATTGCTTGGTATAAATTACTTTTAGTGGTGTGCAACAGAACACCTGGCCATGGCTCTCTGGTGGCTCACAATTCATCATACAGCCAAACGACAACACAACAAAAAACTGCACAAGACAAGAAGATCCCCTTATCCTTTCCACACCTCCATCCATCCATCTGAACTTTTCCCCAAACAAAAGGATGAAAGAAGTAAAGGAGAGGTTGGTTTTGTGGGTGATGTTGCTATCATCCACTCATCATGTCCCTAATCATGTATGAGGGGCTATGAGTACCTTATTCCTAATTAATTCCTTACATCAAATGTTAGTATGTTATGGTTTGTCAAAGATCTATGTGGACATGGAATATTTAAAAAGGGGGCAAGTGGCCAAGAGAACCCTATCGTATCAGATTATAAAAGGCCACCATAATTGTTCACACATGAATAAATCGATCAAACTCATTGAAACTCCTAATTAATTAAAGGAAAAAGTTTTTTCAGGACCAACTAATACTACCCATTTAGGAGAATATGTTCTTCGTCATCATAACTGATAAGCTAATCTATTATAAGTTTCAATTGTCAAAACATCTTAATTTAGGCTTATCATAGAAATCATGTGTAGAGCACCCACCATAAATACCATAATTTTAACATGTGTTTTGACAAAAACTACAATGAAAATCATTGGTAAAATTTGTTAGTATTTGAAATTATATTGAGATAAAAAAATGTTTCCATGATTAATGCTTAGTTCTTTAAGATTATTTACTGGATTGCTGAAAGATTATTTATTCCACATTTCGAAAAAATACATTCTCTTAAAATACATTCTCGAAAAAATACTGGATTGCTTAGACCACTTGAAGTTATTTATTAAAATATTTAACCTATTAATATATTTAAGTAGATAATCTATTATATAAATCTATTATATAACAACAAAGCTCAACAATCTATTTTAAACTGAGCTCTAATAGCAATAGCAACAGAAGCAAAATCTCCTTTCGACTCTCTCACCCAGAATCAACAGAGTTCAAGTAGATTTACCGTAAGAGACTGGGATTCAAAGATCCCACGGATTGCAACCAAGATAATCCACCGTTTTTGCCCATACTTCTCAAAATATGGACCGTCCAAACTCCAAAGCGTGACCGTGATAGATAACGATAACTGATAAGATACTCCAAATAAACAATTAATCCATAAAAAAGGAGAAAAAACACTACTCACTCTACGATATCCTTTTGCTTTCCTCCTACCTTGACGGCCACGGTAAATATAATTATCCCCAAAAAAAAACACTCCATATCCCAAACATGAAAATATCTTGGCCACTAGAAATTACGGATAAAATAACAAATTAACAATCTAAAGAAAAAAATCCGGGAAATTCCAGCTCACCTCTCGCCGTCACGTGCACTCCTACGCTTTTCGCCCACGCGAATAAATACGGAGCTCCACCACCAAAAAAAAAGAGATTTGGATAAATAAAAAGATTAAAAAAAAAGAAAGGGGGAGAAATCGCCAAACCCTAGCGGTGGTGCGCCATGACGCGGGACGGCGTGCCGCCGGCGGCGGGCGGCGGCGGCGGTGGCGGCGGAGGGGGAGGGGCGGACGGGCCGAGNGGGCCGAGGCGGTGCTCGCAGTGCGGGCACCATGGGCACAACGCGCGGACGTGCACGGCGAGGGGCCCCGTGAAGCTGTTCGGCGTGCGGATCGGCGACAAGCCGCCGCCCGCGGGCGGCGGCTGCGGGGGTGGCGGAGGGATGAGGAAGAGCGCCAGCATGGGGAGCCTCGCGCAGCTGGCGGAGGGGAGCGGCGGCGGGAGGGAGGAGGGGTACGGCTCCGACGGGAACGACGACAAACGGAGGAAGCGAGGTGAGGATTTTTTCTCTCTCTTGCTAGATTTCCCTACATCATTAGCGTGCTAGGGGATAGGATTATTCTTCTGATTCTTGCGTGCTTATGTCATGATTTTCGTTGCAATGTTAACAAAGATAACACCTTGATGACAAAAAGATGCGACCTCGATGGGTCCTAAAATCGTGCTTAGGTGGGAAGAACGAATAAACTGCAACTGCCTTTTGATACAGCAAGCTTTATCTGTGTTTTGTTTTGATGTGGAGGTGTAATTTTGGTGTTTACTGTAAGTTGGCTGGAATTAAATTGCAGAAAGATCTGATTAAATGTGTTTGGTTCAGTTGGAAGGTTGGGGGTTTTATTGGTTTTATCATGACTGGTGTGGAAACTAAGGGAATTTTATGAGAATCGCTGGAGAAGTCCTTTTTTTGTTTTTTTGAAACTAAGAATTGCTGGAAAAGTATTATGGCGTTTTAGTTTGTTATTGGATTTATACACTGAACGTAAGGAATGGTTTACTGTTGGATGTTTAGGCAGTTTAGTGGGTCTTTTGATAATACAGACATCTTATGGATAACCGGAAAGAAAATTTTATGCTGGTCTGGTATGGTATTTCTACAGAAATTTCAGTGATAAACAGCAATGTTTTTTTTACCAATGATATGTTTTTTCAGAGTGCTTCGTTGGTTATAGACTTGTTTTGATGTAAAAAACAATGGATTATATATTATCCATAAGTAATTGCAGTCTTATGACCACACAATTAAATGAGATGTGATCATTGTAGTTTGGTTGTTTAAGATGGTTGTGTCTCCATGGCGCTGTTTGGCTGCCCTTGCTGCAGCTGCAAGCCGGGCAACAATGCTCCATGTCTGCCCTGGCTGCAGCGCAGCCGCAGCAACGCCAACTGAACAGGCCCCATGTCTTGTTTAATGATCCATTGTTATAGACTTGTAGATATAGCTTTTAGAGTGTAGACTGGTGAATCATTTCTTGCATTACATATGCTCTGATTAAGTATGTAGGGTACTAATTGGAGATTCTTAAAACATTTATATTTTCCTCCATCTCTCATTGCTATTCAGGCTTGTCATTTGTCCCTCTATTTGCACTTTATTGGCCAAATTGTTGTGTTACACCCCCATGATTAAATTTTTTAATGTCCTCTATTTTGTCTAGTTGCACCATCATGTGCATCCATTTTTGTATGTTCATGAATAGTATTACTGTTAAAGTGTCTTTTCATAATTTTGCTGTATTGTCATCTTCGGCATATTTCTTTGTTCAACAAATGATTGGTATAGCACATGTTTCTGTTCTCTTTGTGAAATTATGCTTGATTTAGCATTTGTTCGAGTACTTCTAATTTGCATCAAACAATTTCATTTTTGTTCTGCTGATAGGTGAGGCATGGTCAGAAGAGGAGCACAAAAAGTTTCTCCTTGGACTTAGTAAATTAGGAAAAGGTGATTGGCGCGGCATATCACGCAATTATGTTGGTTCAAGGACACCTACTCAAGTTGCTAGCCATGCTCAAAAATACTTTATTCGCCAAACAAGTGTGCATAGGAGAAAAAGAAGATCAAGCCTCTTCGATATGGTTATAGATGATGTGAGTATCTCTCCCGCTGCTTCCTTGCTACTCCACTGGCGTCAATATAACATGTCTGTTTACCATTGGCTAAAGTAATGCATATTCTTTCATATTTGTTTTATTATTATTAAGCTGAGGCATATCTGTAAATGTCACCAAATCTTGGCCACTTTTTCTTTTTCTTTTGAACAGAAACCTTGGCAACATTTCTTTTTACTGAGGTATTTGCTCATGCTTGTTTTTGTGCCTTTCAACCAGTCTGATGATCAACCACTCTCCCGTACATCTTCACAAGAGGTAGAAGTAGAAGAGAATCTAGAAGATGCACAACTTGTTACTGCACAAGTGATCCCACCTGCTCCTGTGCCTATGCTATCATCCTCTTCGGTTCCGCCACCAGTACCAGCAATGGCGCCAGTTGCTCCAGATCCTGTGTTAACATCTGCTTCAGCTGCACTACCAGTGTCAGCAGTGGCACCTCAACCTGACGAGAAGGAACCAGTTGCCTCAGGTTCAAATACAAGAGAGACAGATGTTGCGATTCCAGAAATCATGCCCCCCTATGGTTATCCAATGATGCTTCCTCCATACTACCCCCCAGCATTTGTTCCAATGCCCTACTATGGATATGTGCCTGTTTTCTATACACCACCAGGAGCAGTACAAGCAACACATGAGGTTGTCAAGCCTGTGGCTGTGCACTCAAAACCTCCAGTACATATCGATGAACTCTACAGCATGTCCGAACTCAGCCTGCAGGGCGAGACTAGTGTGAAAAACAGCACTCCTAATTCTCCCTTGCCTCCAAGACCAATTGGTAGACCAGACAGGCAATCTGCTTTCCATGGAAAAGGACCTGCTGATGGCTCTTCAAATGGACTGATTCCTGCGAAGTGATTCTGCAGTTAAACATCCATTCATGTGTATCTAATGCTTAGAAGATAGTAAATCATAAACCCCATGCTGCTGAAATGGTGCTGTTGTACATGCAAAATGTTTTTACTGGTCATTTAGTTTCATGTTTGGAGGAAGTAATGTATGTTCTGCGAGTAAGTTGACCTTTAGTTCGACAAAAATGTAGCATTTCTTTTGGTGGTGGTTTCTCAGGCTTGCTCAAATTGCTTCCAAAATCTGAAAGTATTGTACATTCTCCTTGTTATCTGCACAGAAGTTTAGCAGTCTTGCTACACCTACACCAGGTAGCTTATCATTTTGCTAACTGCAGAGATAGCTTATCATGCTTCTGTCTTCTGAACACATTATGAATTTGTTAAACTTTGAAACTTCAAAGTTAACAAGAATCCAACAAAACAAGGGTGCACTCAGGAGGAGAGCAAGATCACTCCCCTTGGTTCTCTTCATGTGCATAATGGTATTTTGTTCGATTTCTTTTTTTTTTCCTCTTATGTCTAATGGTGAATGGCTGGAGAGATGACTTGAGCACATGTCTAGATACCTGCTTCTCCAAGATCTTACCTATAAATACATCTCCCATGTCCAGATGCCTGCTTCCAGGATCTCACCTATAAGTATATCTCCAAGGGCAAAGCTCAGCTATTATTTTCTTTTTTTCAGAATCTCCTAGAAAATGTGCTTGGTAGTATTTTAATGTTCTACCAGGAATGAGAGACCTTAGGAATTTCAAACGGAGAAATTATCCATATACAAGAAGCAGCTGCTATGTTTCAAGTGGAAAAACAAAGGGTCAGGATAGCTTGTGCTGGAACCTTGGCAGCTGGGTATACTCGATACTAGCTGTGGTCTTTCTCTGTTGATTGCTAATTTGAGAAGATTGACTCGTCGCATGACTCGATGATCCATGTGGTCTTTGTCTGTTGATTCCTAATTTTAATTTGAGAAGATTGACTTGTCGCATGACTCGATGATCCAAATGCTCATCCAAGCATCCCTTACACTTCTACCGATATGTTGAATTTGGATGATCCAATGCTCATCCAAGCATCCAATGCGTGTCACTGAAGACTGGCTTGAGTCCACAAGTATGAGTAGAGACCATTGTTTTGAACAAATCTCAGGGTTGGTTTATGGAGTTTGTAGAGAGGACACTGTAGGTCGGTTTATGCGACAAAAGCATAAAAAAAACTAATTGTTTCTGTGAGGTGCTAATTTTCCATCCAAATAGCTTGAGTTTCCTTTTTTACTGTCAATCAATCCCTCCTATTAGTTCTTAAAAAAAATCCCTCCCTATTCTTTCCAACAACCTAGCATGATTAGAATTAGAATACATTAACTTCTATTTGACTGTAATTTAGAAAATGACTATCTCAAGTCTCAGCGAAACAGAAAAATTCTCGCATCTCGTACAAGCCCAAGTGAATTTTTGGATGAGATAATGAAGCGTCGGTGACACAGTAGGAGTCTTAACACACTAAACAATTGAAGTATAGCTGATGAGAATTTGTAACATTCTGAAACACCCAACATATCCTTGTATGTGGTCCACATGCCGTGTTTCTACAGCAATATAAAGTTGGTGGCGCAGCCAAGAACAAAACTCATCTTATTTTTAGAGGTCTACTATAGAAAAGCTGAAACCTTGGAAAGAAGGTAGAGATGTGAACATGATGTGCGAAAATGCGATTAGCTTATTGGAAGATCCTGCTGGGAAAGGGAGGCATTAGGGGTGGAAAATGGAGTTGAAGTTGTTCTAACTGTAAGGTACTGCAGACCTTATACGATCGCGTTAAAAGAGAAAAGAACAATTTAATAGAGATTTAGTTCATCCCATGCTCCTAGGAGAGAGACAAAAAAAAGTCGAAAATATCGAGAACACATTCAAGCTTACGATCCCGTTAAAAGAGAAAAAGAATCCAATTTAATGAAGATTTAGTTCATCCCATGCTCCTAGGAGAGATAAACCAAAAATGAAAATATCGAGAACACACTCAAGCTGTAGATACTCTAGTACATGTGTAGAGAATTTGATTGTATAAGCATAAGAGAAAATGATTTTAGGTTTTTTTATAGTTTATTTTTCAGCATTTTCTTTTAGATCAATAAAAAACACGTTTTATACATAAATTATTTTTTGTTTGCTAATAAGCCGCTTTGCTTATGATAAATATAAGTGAAAGGGCGAGGCTGATAGTGTCCTGGCAAGCACGGGTGTAAACTTTGCCCGTATGGGTACTTAATCCTAGAGTTCCTTCATTCTATGGTAGATTAGATTCAATGGTAGATTAGATTCAATCATATGCATTCTTTACGTTGTTCTAATTTTTTCGCGAACACACAAAAGGATTGCATGTCAATATATTAGGTCCTAATAAATTGGTAACCTAGCAATTTGTGGTATACCTTTAATTAGCTTTCAATAAAAGCCGGAGTACCTTTGCATAAATGAAAGGTTTCACATCAGAAGCTTGATAACCTAGCAAGCTTGGAATTTCTTATAGAGAAGTTGATCCTGAACATTGTTGACTGCCAGCAGGTTAGGTTTTACTTCAGAACTAAATAAACTTCAGGTTTCATCTCCCTCAACTTCAGTGTACTCAACTACTCACTCACCAAGGAAACATAGAAATCTACTCAAGAACCTAACAAAATGGTTACTTCAAGAATCAAGTGCCTGACACTTAGGGAAAAAAACAACTGATTGAACCACATTAGTTTGGTCACTGGGTGGCAAAATGCTCGAACATTACTACTCCTAGCTATCAACCTTAGCTTACTGTAAGATCCTGTTAGGAATGGTAGGCATCAAGGATTGTATATGGAGATGATGTGAACAATAACGTTTGCAAGTAGTGGTAACTACAGAATTTTGGCAATCTTGAGCTTCATGATCATGCATTTTTCTGTAGATTTAGATATTACTCGTTGTACGAGGTGAAGTTTAATCACTTGGATGGCTGTCAGGTGCAGAAACAGCTTATCATGTTGCTTAGGACTACCAGGCATATTTGTACATTATTCTTATAATTGATAACCTTTGAAAATGGTGTCAAACAAAGGATACATGCACATAAAAGAGAGCATAACCATGCCCTTTGTATGTGGCGTCCATGCTCTGTTAATTTCAGTACTGGAAGGTTTACTTGGAATGTGAGGCATTAGGAATTTCAAATAGAACAGTATATCCAAAACATTGTTGCAGCTAGCAGCAAGCAGGTTTCACTTCGCATTAGTGAAATGCAGGATAAATGTATACAGGAAGTTGTCAAAGAAGACAGGATCAGAGGAATTCTCCATAAAAGTCAAAGTCGTGGATTTGATACTTCTAACTATGCAATGTGCGTACAGGGTTTGATACTTCAGTCCGAAATTAATCTCCGATTTTTACCAGTGAGAGCCATTAGGAAGTGTCTTTAGTGTAAAATTTTGGAATTTGTCTGAATACAGCAAAAAAATTGTTCAAATTTGAAAATACATCTGAACGTTCTGTTAAAATTTCTTAGTTTTAGTCCCCCAAGAGACCGAGATATCATTCCATTTTTTTTTAAAAAAATCTTTCTACATACAAGTTACCGTTGCACCACTTGTTTTGCTCTTCACGATCGAGTTTGTGGATTTTATGTCTATTCTATCAAATTTCTCTCATCCTTCAGTTAGGATCCCTCGTAACACCATTTCCAATATAATTTTACTAGTAAAACTAAAGAAGCTCATGGCATCTGCTGAGCACATCATCTTCCTCCACTTCAGTATACTCACCAAAGGCAACAGACAAACCCACTCAAGAACCAAAACCACGATTAATTCAAAAATCATGTGCTTAAAGTAATATATATATATATAAAATTACGTAACTGATTGAACCCGTTAGTTTTCTATAGGCTTCAGGGTGGCAAATCGCTCGAAAATTTTTTTTGTGAGTTTTGGACGAAGATGGAAAACCATGAGCGATAGAATGAAGGTGGCTTTGCACCCTGGAAGAAGAAAGCAAAGGGCGTACGATATCGTCGGTATAGCACCATGGCCGGTGGAGGTATGGCTCCGATGACCAACCAGACTAAGGACGATAATTCTGGTTTGTCCATGATTGGTATCCATTACCATATCTGAAGCTCTTCGACCTTTTGGTTGTGTTCTCTGTATCTGCTGTTACAGCACACTAGAGTGAAAAGTGAAATTTTATCATCCTTGAGAAAGGAGATTTGCTCTGTTCCAGCAAAAAGTATCTCGAGGTATCGGTACCTCACGGTACCAAATCGTTTTTGATCGTTGGATCTAACAATGCTCATTCTGCCTAGCTAGATCCAATGTTCGGAAACGATTTGGTACCGTGAGATACCGGTACCTCGAGGTATTTTTTGCTGGATCGGAATAAATCTCTTAAGAAAGTATTTCAAGGTATCAATATTTTACACTAAAAATTTTAGTACCTTGAGATACCTAATATCTAGAGATATCATATTTTTACACTAAAAAATACGGTACCTCTCTATACGTTCTTAAGGATGGTAAAATTGCTTGAGTGAACGTGTTATGTAGGTGAGACTACGATAAGGTTACATGTCCCCTCAAGCAGGTTTCTCTCTGGTTCAGTTTGGATTCCTAGTATCTCTCATTCCGAGCATTATTACTTCTACTCTTACTCTGCTTATCTAGGTACAGCTTATAGCTGGCTTGTAACTATAGAGTAAACTCGCTACCACTGCTCTCATCTTATTTTCCCACTTTGATTCCGATCAAACATTTTGCTTCAATTTTGATGAGCTTTGATGTATCCTGCCTTCGCAACTTAATTATAGGAAAAAACAATGGACCAATGAAGCCTGTGGCTATCAATGTGACGGCCTCGTTCTTTTTTTTTGTTTAAGATGTAGATTTTATCTCGGTTTTCGTTAGCACACTTTTCAAACTGCTAAATCATGTGTTTTATGTGAAAACTTTCGATATAGAAGTTGTTCTAAAATATTAAATAAATTTATTTTTTAAGTTTGTAATAAGCATAGTATGTTGTACTGGATTCATCGAGAATCAAGTGCCGAATTCATCATCCCACTCGGCCACTCAGACCAAACTGCAGCCCTGTAGTGTAGTATGTGGACTACACTTGTAACACTATATATGTTGAATGAGGGTGAATCACTTATGCCTGGATTGCTGATATGCCAAGATTGATGCATTTGTGTTAATGGTCTCACTAGTCACTACCCATACCACAAATATAGAAAATGTAGAGCATTATCAAGAACAAAGCTTAGGGTTGGTTTCTGTAATTTGTATATAGGGCACTTTAGGCCATTCTATGTGGCAAAATAATACTTCAAAAAAGAGGAACTGTTTCTGTGAGGTGCTAATTTGCCATCCGAATAGCTTGAGTTATTTTTGACTCTCCATTGATCCTTCGAATATATTAATTTCAATTTTACTGGAATTTAGAAAATGACTATATGAAGTCTCACCGAAACTGAAAATTCTCACATCCCATACGAGCCCAAGTGAATTATGGGGCGAGATCATGAAGTATCGGTGGGATAGTAGGAGTTTTGACACACTGAACAATTGAAGTAGAGTTGACGTCTTGACGAGAATTTGCAACATTCTTCTGAAACACCCAATATCCTTATATATGGTGCACATGCTGTGTTTCTGCACACAATGGCAATATAAAGTTGGGGTTAAATATGCCTCAAAGTTTGACATGGATAGATGGTTGGTAAACCACGATTATGCATGCTTCTCTATGGCTACCACTATAAGTACCAATCATCTCCATTCCACACGGTGGTGCAGCCAAGAACAAATCTCATCTTATTTTAGAGGTCTAGTACAAACGATGCAATATTGAAGGAAGAATGTAGTGATGTGAACATGGTTTGTGAAAATGTGCTTAGCTTATTGTTAGAGACTGATGGGAATGGGAGGCATCAGGGGTGGTAAATCGAGTTGGTATTGTCGTATTGATATAATTGTAACCTGTTCCTAGGAGAAACAAACAAGAAGGTGTATCAGATTGTCAGAAGAAATGATAACTTTGCCCAGGATCCCGACATGTGCTGACAGAAGAAATGATAACTTTGCCCTATGCATGTGGTTTGCATTCTCCCTTTCAGCAAAAAAGGGCAGCAACCGGGGTTAAAGATATTTCTTCATCAGTTTGTAGATGCATGGTTGCTGAATCACCTATGGGCATACCGTGAACCACATGCCTACTTCTGTAAGACCAATTGGAATTGGAGGCACTAGGAATTTTGATCATTCAGAGAAGTACATTGTTGCAGCAGCAAGCAGGTTTCACTTCAGAATTCAATGTACTTCAGGTTTCATCTTCCTCCGCTTCAGCCTACTAGAGGCAACACACAAACCCACTCAAGAATGGAAGCATGTTTACTTCAAGAATCAGGTGCCTAACAAACAAGGGAAACGAAATCAGGCAACTGATTTGTTATAAAACCTATCCTGAAATCATGATCGGTGGCTAAACGTGGAAAAAACTCCATAGGAGATCCAAAACTGATGATGATATCGAGGCACGATATTTGATAATGGAGTTCAGCCAAAGCCTACGTCTCCGTGGCACTGACTATGGCCGCTCCTCCCCGATCCAGTATATTACAGCATATTAGAGTTACAACGACCCTCGGTGTGGCACCCCAAAATATACCAGTCTAAGAACAGGAACCAGCATAGGCTGAAGGTCACATTATTACCTGTGATAACAGTACCAGTCCCAGGAAACACAAGCTGGTACTCACAGAATAATTGGGGAAATCAGAAATAACAAAGCTTTATTACAACCTTGAGGGAGGTCTCATACATACTATCGTCATGAAAAAATCTCAGACTGGTAGAAACATAGACAGACAGAAATGACAAAGGCGGAAGCATAGAGAACAGCGACGGAAAGCGTAGAGTAAAAGACACAAAGAGAAAAACAGCAAACATAATCCACAAGCGATGTTTGGAAACTAGGCCTGAAACCTCGAGAAATCGTACTCAACCTGCTCCTGAAAGTACGCCTCAGTAGAAGGATCGAGGTATCCTTCTGCTAACTCTATAAATATAAATAAGTAAGGGTGAGTACTCAGTGTACTCAGTAAGCTGGGGAAAATATAACATGCAAGGCTATAAACAAGGAGGAGAAATGTTACTTTCGAAAAACAAGATTTTAAATTAATTTATTTTTAAAACACTAGTGATTCAAAATTTAGTTCGGAACGAGGCCCACGTCTCGTCCCATTTCCCAGGTTGCTTTGCAACAACCTGTCATAGTAATCATAAGTCCCATGCACAACTTAACACGTGCCATCTCAGCACAAACCAACACCGTGTTGTCTCAGCACAACCAAATCCGTGCCGTCTTAGCACAAAACCAACACCGTGCCATCTCAGCACAAAACCAACACCCTGGTGCCAAACGACACCCTGAGTCACATAGGCTCGTTCCCAACCACGAAGGTTGGCCATTCGCCACAAAGGCAAACTCTGGTAACGGCTCCCATCCCACAAACCATTTCATTAAAGAAGTTTAAAAAACAAAAACTACGCTATGAGAAACACCTCACATCCGTCCATGACCGTGGGCATGGCTGTTTAAACAGTTTTACTAAACTCTGCAGAGGTTGCACACTTTACCCACATGTTGTGAACTTCTCACATTACTGAACACATGTGGATCAGACATGGCCGACAAAGGAAAGCTCACTACAAGACTTTTCTGTAACCAACCCATAGATGTCCCGTGTCACATAGATGGGCGGAATCTCTCCACCAAGCATCAGGCCAGACTCAGGCCCTCATCTACTCAGGCCCCACCGTATGGACCCCACGATGCATCCCCACTGCAGGAGATTGTCGTAAACTCCACCATACCGGTGCTTCTCACCTGCCAACATGCTAGACACCTATGCTTTAGCTACTTACTCAGCCAAGGGCATCCCATTCTACCCGTGTGGTCGCACTATCTTATGTTTGAATGAATTTCCCAAAGGAATCGGTCCTTATGGATGATACGTAGCCAAACCACCCAGGTACTGACTCCCGCACCATCAAGTTTTTAGAAATCATTTTTTCATCTTAAAAACCATACTGACATCTCGCCGGGTTTTTAAAATAACAAAGGTGTTAAATGTACGGAAGTTTCCCAATCGACAGTACAAACGTTACCTATAGGCAGCCTACGTCGGCATGGGTGAATACCGACGAAAATATGGTGGTGTTACAAAGAAAAAAATGGAGTTTTATAAACCCTACATAATAAAAGTGCGACTAATAGGAAGGTCCGACGAATTGCATTCGCGGCCAAAACAGTGCGCCCAAAAAAAATACAACTTGGCCAACAAAATAATTAGTTCAAAAATATGGGTCCAAAAAGTGGTCAAGGAGGCTTGCCTTGATCCTCCACGTAAGTCGAAGCATCGGCCTCCTGAGCGAACCCCGCGTCGATCCCGAACTCTACACGCAACAAAACAAACAATACATAAAACCACTGCAATGAAGTGCTGATGGGTAGAGTAGAACTTTTGAGAGATGATGGAACTGGAATGAGGTCAAACGGAGTTACGGATAAAAAGATATGAGTTTTCGAAGTTTGGAGGACTTTCACGGGACGAAAAAAAATCGAGCCCGGCCGAGCCCGGGAGAAGGAGTTAGCGGAGGAGGAGGAGGAAGCCATGGCCGGCTTGGTTAGCCAGTGGCCGAACGCCGGTCGTTCGGCGTTGGTGCGGCCGACCATGGCGTTCACGAGGGTGGTGGTTCAGCCAAAAGCAGGAAAAGGCGGGGAAAACGGCGCCGACTACCTGCGACAACTCCGCGGCCTCGACGACTCCTTCCAGTCAATGCAAATTGTAGTGAAACTTATGGGGAGTAGTGTGAGGGATCAATGCTTGATTTGTGGGGGTATTTATACTTTGCTTTGGCATGCAATAGAGATTCCAACGGTGAGTGCCGCCATTTTTGCAGCTGTGCAAAGGTCTCCGGCTATAGTATTGCTCTGCTCCCTCTGTGATGCTCAGGTGTTTGTCCTTCGTGAGTGAATGATGTAGGATCGAACAAGATCAAACAAACCTACCAGAGGGGGGGTGAATGGTAGGATAAATCAAAAACCAAAAACCAAAACTTTTAGCGGAAATAAAAGTTACCCTCTAATCTGATGAAGTCACACCGATCAGACCGCCGTGACGCCGTCGGTTAGACCGCCGCACTGCCGCTGGTTAGACCGTCTCCAAGCTGCCGGTTAGACCGTCGGGAACCGGAGAAAACACGTATCGACGAATTCTTGAAAGTAGATCAACTTTATTGCATCAATATGTGTTTACAAAGTGCATCTAAAGCACTCCTCCCTCAACTCTCGAACTAGATTGAAGCCTAGAAGCAAACCCTAACTTTTCTCTCCCAAAAAGTCGATATCTTCTAGCCTCAACCCCTCATCTATTTATACCTAAAATCTCCTACTCAAAGTAGGAGTACAACTCCTAGTAGGAGTAGAACTCCTAGTTTCACTGGAACTCAAACCCTCAC
This sequence comes from Oryza officinalis, assembly GCA_008326285.1. Taxonomy (NCBI): domain Eukaryota; kingdom Viridiplantae; phylum Streptophyta; class Magnoliopsida; order Poales; family Poaceae; genus Oryza; species Oryza officinalis. The sequence goes on from BDMV01000008.1 coordinate 4,614,722, forward strand.
TTTCCAAATCAAATTACAATTTATCAAATTATAATTCTCTCAAACTCTCTCAAACAATCCAATCGCATCATGCATCGGCACGCATACACCACGCATGCATGCATGCAGTACTGCCATGCTACAGTACTGTAGCAACCATATACTCTTTTTCAATTTTTCTTCATATTTTCTTCGCAAACACCGACACTTGCACGCACACCTCGTGAAGCCCGTTGCGAAGATCTCTCCCACACGATGTCTATCCATCGTGTGCGATCTCATATCCAACTTCGTCACCCGGCATCCTCGACCGTCTGGACCTCAACTCCTCCCTGAGTCTAGTCCCGATCCCACCGTTGATCGAAATTGACCTCCAAGACCTGCACACAATCAGACACAACCGTTTCTGGGCATAGATATCACAACCTGACCCACATTAGTCACACGCACTCACACCAACATCCACAAATATTTTCAAACCAATTTATCGAATAAATCCTTTGCAAAGCCAATTGTTCATCACAAAATATTAATCATAACAATGATTTCACAAATGAGCTGCTCAGGTGTTTGTCCTTCATGAGTGGATGAGCTGCTCAGGTGTTTTGTCTCGCTTGAGTAAATGTAAAAGCAGAGATGTTGTCGGGGAGGGGATAGGGCGGTGCCTAATTTGGCAGCCGTCGCTTTGTGGTTTTAATGGCAGAGAGAGATTTTGTGCTTGCATGGCTGGGTCAACGATGGCTAAAGAAGGATTAGAGAGCGGTACTTTTAGTGACACACCATTAATTAAAGAAAAAAAGGACCGATAATCGCCGGTTGGTAGACATCCGAAAATAATGGAGATTAATTGGATTGGGACGGAAATGGTTAGATAAGGTCGAGATAATTTACGAACGACATTTAAAATTAACTCTTGAGTTTTTGGAGACCGAAGTTGGAAAAAAGACGACGCTTTGATTAAAATTAATCTGGGATTTTAGTTTAAAAACACGGGCGTTACACTCGGCCAGACACCATCGACAGCTGCTACTTCTCGCCTATGCTAAGTCGTCATGTGGTTACAACAAGTGTGCCTCTCTATTTAAGAGAGGAGCGATACTCTGGTGCTCTCTACTGATAGTATTATACAAATACTACCCGTAGAAATGATCTGAACCATTCGCTATTAAAGGTAAATTAGTAATTTACTAATACAATGATTAGGGGTAACTTTGTTATTTATGTTTTTTCCCGTCTAGATCAATCTGTGGTTATCCATTCCACTGGCATTGCTCATATTTCATCGAAAAGAAAAAAAAGGAGAAAAAAAGTTTAGTCACTACCAAATGATGATTATACCTCTCCATACTTATTTTTTGGACAATAATGCCCTTCATGTTTTTACTACCGCTAACTAGGGTGGTAGTATAAATAGATCCAAACCCTTTGATCAAATGAGATCAACGGTTCAGATTGTTTTCTACTACCAGTAAAGAGCACCAGAGTGAGGCTTTTAAGAGAGAGCCTATGACAGAGTTCAATTCTAACTCTATTCTACACCTAGTATAACTCTAAGTCCTAAACTATAACCGACTTTATATACATATTCGATACAAACTCTAACATGATTCAATGAAGAATTCAAGCATGTTTACTTGCTAACCGCCAGTTGCAGAAAGAACTTATCCTGTGGCTTAGGATTATTCTAGTAAATTGTAATCGATTAAGTTTGAAAGTGGAACTGAACAAAGCATAAAGCATATATGTAAAGAGAAGAAAGCCCTCTGTATGTTGTGTTGTTGCTCTCTTTTAGTTTGGATCCCCGTTAACTCCAAATCTAATAGGGTTAATTAGATCCATATCATTACTAATTCTTTGGTTTAGAAATATGCCACTACTATTTACATATTTGGAACCATGTCACTTTAATTTTCCAGTTATTGGAAACATGCCACTACATACCCATTCGAAGCATTTAATAAAAATTTTAGACCAGATTGCCCTTTCTTTTTTTTTTTGTCTCCTCCCATCTCTCCTGTTCATCTTCTTCCTCCCTTTCTTCCAAGATTGCTCCCATACGAGCACCCGACGTGACCCCAAAAAATCGGGCGCCCATGCGCGCACACATCCTGCCGTCCATTTAATCTGAAGGCTGTGATAGCACATGAGCTGTAATCCAAATACTCCCAGATGGATAAGATCCAGCCTTATCTTCTTCATCACTCGTTCCTATCCACTTGTTCTGTATCTCTCCCTCACACACTCTCTCTCTTTCTCTCTCCAGAGATTAGCCAAGTGAGCATCCATGGTTGCTGGGTTACTAGAAGCTCGAAGGAGAGGGAGGTTCGGCGCTATGGGCAGCAACTCTCGGCGGCACGTGGTAGCCGGCAACGCTTGGTGGCCGCGTGGTGGCCGGCGTTGGAGAAGATGATGTGGAGGCGGCGGCATGTGGTGACCTTCGCATCAAACTCGGGAATATAGGTAGCGGCGTCCCTTCTTCTCTCATGTTCGAGATGGTTGGTCTTGAAGCTGATGCCTCACTGCTGGTAGCATGGGGTGCGCTATGAATTTTCGATGTTTTAGCCGGTGTATCTTTGATGTTTCCTTGTATTGGATTGAAATATTGCAATTGGGATTTTGATGGTGTTTCATAACTTTGTTGTTGATTCATAAGGAATTTTTAGTGTTTCAATGGGGTGAAACTCGATGTTTCATATGATACACTAAAATGCTTCAGTTATAGTTTAAATGTGTTTCATCATTTTAATAGTTTGAAACAATTTTGATCTATTGGGTGAAATATTTTTTTACATGTAGTGAAACAGCGTCTGATTTCTGAAAAAAAATCGGACGCCCAATTTGTCCTCGCATTGCCTTTCTTCCCCTTCTGGATTTGGATATAGCACTAGCAGCTTGTCTTCTCCCCATCTCCTCTCCCATTTTCGCATGAAGCTCGGCAAGGCCACCCACTTCACGTTCGGCCCGGCATCGTCCTCGGATCAAGTAAGCATGCAAACCTCGCTGGCGGCGGTCGCTCCGCTGTGCGGCTGTGCCCTTCCGTGACAGCGTTGTCATCACTCTCTACAACGAGCCCAAGGTAGCAGCTGGTCGCCTCCCTTTTCTAACAGCCAACACGTTCATCATCTACTCTCGTGTCCAAGGGAAGCTCCATGAACGACGCCGAGCCATTACCACTTGCTCATCTTCAACAACTTCCCATTTTTTCCCCCGTTTTGTTTGTCCATAAATTTGCACTGAAGGAAAGAAAAGGAAACAAGGCCATCTCTTCCCCTTCAGCCCAGCGCCGATCAAGCATGTAGCAAATCTCGGTGGCAGCAGCGGCACGCACAGCCAGCGCACAACGGCACGTAGGTCGCAGAGGATGGCGACCACCTCGTGCTCCTCATGCCTGTGTAACTCGCCGCCGCCACGCGCGAGCACGCGGTGCATCGTCAGGTGTTCCTGTGAGAGCATCTGCTGCTTCATGGGAGGAGGGGACAAATGGGAGAGAAGATAGAACAGTAGAGAGAGAGGGGTGAGGATGAGGAAGAAGATAAGGGACGGTTTAGTCCTAAAAATTTAACAAATGTGTTGAAAGGGTAATTAGTGGCATATAATACATAAGTGTGAAAGTATAATGGCAAAGATCCAAAAGTTAAATAGCAATGACATATTTCAAAACCGTCAAAATGACAGTGACGTATGGATCCAATTAACCCAATCTAATACAGTTTTACTTGTAAAATTGAAGAAGCTCACGGCGTCTGCTCCACCTCAGTATACTGACCAAGGCAACATACAAACCCACACTCAATGATCAAAGCATGTTGCCTAAGAAAAACCCCCACTCAATGATAGTCTGATGCTCGAACATTTCCTGGCTGCCACCAAGTGTGCCATGCATGGCTCTCAGCGCAATCAATTTTGAGAGTTTCTGGACGCTGATGGAAAACCATGATGTACTCTCCCTTCTCAGCTTCTCAGCTTGGCCATCCATTTTCAGTACCTCGACCACACGAACAACAGAATGGAGGTCCAGCACCACAGCCGATAGAGGTATGGCTCCGTTTCCCAATCAATCTTGCGACAGGGGCTATGGCTAACCATGATTGTCTTCCCTTAGCATACCTAAAGATCATAAACCTTTGATCCGCTGTATCCTGGAGCTAACGCATCTGGTGTTAGTGCCTACAGCGATGCCACCTTTCAGTGGTGGAGTTAGCATCGCTGTAAAGCCTAGGCGACTAGTAGCGTTTTTCGATGATCAACTTATTTTTATAGGTGTCGGTGGCTAATGACAGTAAAGACGAACAGCGGCGGTCCTGCTCGGGAGCTGTCTCCGCCGATGCCAACTTTCCGCTCAATCACGACGCTTCGTGGTTCAGTTTGGGTTCCTAGCGCTTCCCGCTCCGTGTGTTACTACTGCTACTGCTAAGTGCTTATTATCTAGGTTGTAGCTTTATGGCTGACATGTATAGAGAACCACTAGCTAGCACTGCTATTTCCCGGCCTCTTTTTGATGAGCTTTGATATATCCTGGTTACATTTCGCAACTTAATTAATTACAGAAAGAGATCAACATGGATTGATGAAGTCTTTGGCTATCAATGGAGTAACCGTGTATGTACTACGTATTGAAGTATGTGGTTCATATCATCTGTACATTATTATGCAGCTAACTATTAGTAATTGGTTTGGTTGTAACATATACTAGCAAAATACCCATGCTTTGCTATACGTAAAAAATATATTTTTTTATCAAATATGTTATTATCACCTTATTTCAATATATGGTATTCACTTGTTTGAAACAAACATTGGACTCTTTCATAATATCAAAAAATATCAAAGGTTAATTTGTAAAAACTGCAAAAGAAATGGTAAGGGTGACGGTGGCAGTGGCAGATTCACTGCCACCAGTGGTGTTTTTCAAAGGTGTATAGATAATGAAAGCATGTCTCTCCTTTGTTCTAAGAAAAAGAATTTTTTTGACATTGTCTTCCTCGTAACCAAGAGTAAAATATGCATATGTATACCTCTCAAGTACCTTTTAAGATTATTATTTTTACAAAGTCTCAAAACGAGATTAAAAACCAACTGTTGTGTCTCACATGTGCATACATGATACACCAAGTTTGAAGCACAGGAGCACACTGCCGTAGCATTGTGTAAACGATTTAGACTTTTGGATATATGTTTGATCATTTGTTTTATTTAAAAATTCTGTGCAAATATAGAAAAAAAGTCATACTTAAAATACCTTCAATGATAAAACAAACCACAACAAAATAAATTATAACTATGTAATTATTTAAATAAATTGAATGATAAAACATATACCCAGAAATCAATGGAGTCATATTAAAAACCAGAGGGAGTTGATAACTTTAACGGCATACTCTCTTACAGTGGAATTTATGTCCAATTGCAGAAACAGATGCTATATGCGACCGATCGTTTTGGTTTGGAAGGGCCCACACATGTTTCTCTCATGGCTACGTCATCTCAGTGTATCTTGTCGTGTCTATTAACACCAATGGTCAACCGATCTTCGAACGAAGAAAAAGACTAATCCTAATAAGAGTAGAATAACTAAAAGTTACCTTTTTGTAACTAAGTATTTATTATCCTCTCTGTCTTTAATTTTGGTTCCTGATGCCTCCTGTTCCAATTTGATTTGTTTCTCAAACTATTTAGATCATAGTAATTGCTCATCACATCATATGGGTATCCAATGATACATACTACAAGCACCACATGAGGTTGTCAAGCCTGTGGCTGTGCACTGTAAACCTCCTCCAGTACACATCGGAGAACTCTACAGTATGTCTGATCTCAGCCTGAAGGGTGTTATACCAGAGTGACCCCAGGGCTCTCCTAATTATCCCTTGCCTCCAAAACCAATTGGTAGACCGCACAAGCAATCTGGTTTTCATGGAAAAGGACCTGCTGATGGCTCTTAAAATGATCTGATTCCGGCCTGCAAAGTGATTCTGCAGTTAAACATCGATGGATCCATTCATGTGTATCTAGTGCTTCGAAGATACTCTAGTAAACTATATAAGGCAATTGCTGGTAAAACGGTGGTGTTGTACATGCAAAAATGACTGGATTGCTGGTCTGCCAAGCATCCACTACACTTGTACTGCTATGTTGAATAAGGGTGAATCACTTAATGACTGGATTGCTGGTCTGCCAAGATAGATGCATTTGTGTTGTCTCACTGGTCACTACCATACCAAAAGTATAGAGCATTGCCAAGAACAAAGCTCACGTTGGTTTCTGTAGTTTGTATAGAGGACTCTGTAGGCCATTCTATGTGGCAAAATAATAATAAAAGAAGAGGAATTGTTTATGTGAGGTGCTAATTTGCAATCCAAATAGCTTGAATTATTTTTGACTCTCAATCGATCCTTCTTCTTTCCAACACCATTTATAGTATCAATAGAATTGGAGTACATTAATTTTAATTTTACTGCAATTTAGAAAATGACTATCTCAAGTTTCACCGAAACTGAAAAATTCTCGCATCCCATGTTATAAAAACAACCTCGAAATCCATCGGAAACCAAACACAGAAGAAACACCATAGGAGACACAAAAATGATAATGACACTTAGACATGATATTTGATAACAGAGTTTAGCCAAAACCTATATCTCTGGAGCTTTGATTATGGGCGCTCCTTCCCAATCAATATAGTACCTACCCGCTACAAGTACATGTCCTTGTCACCATCCTCTTCATGCATGTCTACGTTACATTGTAGTCATCATGGTTACATTGTGATGTCCTCATTTCTATTTAAAGGCTTGCTGGGTTACAGAGTCCGACTCTAACTCTATCTCCTATGACCTATTATAACTCCAACTCCTACTAGAACCAGTATATTCGACACTTATTCTAACATCCCATACAAACCCAAGTGAATTCTGGGACAAGGTCATAAAGCATCAGTGAGGTGGTAGTAGGAATTTTAACACACTGGACAATTGATGTAGAGCTAGAGAGAATATGCAACATTCTGAAACATCCAACATCCTTATGTTTGGTGCACGTGCTGTGTTTCTGCACACAATGGCAATATAAAGCTGGGGTTAAATATACCTCCAAAGTTTGACATGGACACATGGTTGGTGAACCAGAATTATGCATGCTTCTCTATGCCGTCCATAAGTACCAAGCCCTCCACGGTGGTGCAGCCAAGAACAAAACTCATCTTACTTTAGAGGTCTAGTAAAAAGGTAGAGATGTGGCATGTGAACATGGTGAGTGAAAACTTAGCTTAATGTTGATCCTGCTTGGAACAGGAGGCATCAGATATCCAGAGGTGGTAAATAGAGTTGGGATTGATAGTAACCTGATCTTTTTTTTAAGATAATATATTAGATTAAACCCGGCCTCTACACCTTTGTGGAGTGTACACATCCAAACAAAGTCACGAGTAGACTCTCCCGTTATATGGGAAAATAACTAACACAGTTTAACAGAACCGAAAAAAAGGACAAAAGACTAAGCTTCGATTCTTCTTCTAAAATTTTAGCCAAAACTAGAGTAAAACTTCAAGACTCGTTTTTCTAGGACACGACAACTAGCTTGTACTGCTTTGGCATCCTCTTTCTTAAAAAGCAAAGACCAAAGCCTTGCCCAATAAGTTTATTTGAATATTACCTGCAAGAAAGATACATGATTGGAACCGTTAAAAACCACGTCATTCCTACTAAGCCATAAGGCTCAACAAATTGCAACAATGCCCACCCAAATTTGTTTTAGGTTCAACAGCGTTCAACCAATTTCCAAACATAGGGGCTATGTTACGGGGGTGACTAATTCCGAATGTGAATAAACATGCACTCCAAATGTACCTAGCCATGATACAGTCAAAGAAAAGGTTTTGTATGGATTCTTTTGAGTTACAAAAGCTATAACATAGGCTACCGTTCCACTTTCTCTTAGTTAGATTATCTTTGGTTAGTATTACCCCTTCTTTAATATACCACAAGAAGACCTTAATTTTTATGGAATTTTTAGTTTCCAAATTAAACATTTCCTAGGTATAACTTCATTGAACATAAGCAATCTATCAATAGAATTTACTGTGAACAACCCTTCCTTATTGGTTTTCCAAATAAATTTATCTTTTTGTTCAGACAACCTCGCATTCATCACTTTTGAAACTATGCCATACCAATCTTCCAAATTCTCTCTATTATAGCTCTTCTAAAGGAAACATTCAATGGGGTTCTTCCTAAAACTTTCGATACTAGTGCATTCTTATTACGTACTATGTTGTAGAGATTAGGAAATTCCTTTTCAAAGGACTGACTTCCCATCTAACAATCCTCCCAAAATCTTACTTGTTTCCCATTATGCACTTTAAAATTACCAAGTACTTGAAAGGATTCTTTAGCTGTCATTAGACTAGCTCAAAAAGTGAATCCCCTGGTTGTTTCTATACTTGAAAGATGGTTCTTTTTGCCATATATTTTTTCCTAAGCATGTTCTCTCACATTTCTTCTTCATTTATCAGCTTAAAGATCCACTTGCTAAGCATACACTTATTTTGAATCTCTAGGTTTTGAATTCCTAAACCCCCACATTCTTTAGGTTGCAAAGCACACTCCATTTAGCTAGTCTATATTTCCTTTTATGTTCATCACATTGCCAAAAAAAATCTAGATCTATCATAGTCCAGTTTCTTTAAAATACCTTTAGGTATCTCAAAGAAAGAGATTATATACATCGCCAAGCTACTTAGAATGGAGTTAATAAGAACCAACCTTCCTCCAATTGACAATAAACTTTCCTTTCGAACAACTAAGTTTCTCCTGAATTCTATCCTCTAACTCTTTCCAATCTTTATTTGCCAATTTTTTAAAATGCATAGGAAGGCCTAGATATCTGAACGGATGCATCCCCATTTTACACCCAAACATCATTATATATTCTTTTTACACCTCCTTAGCTTTGCCATAGCAGAACATCTCACTCTTATGGAAATTGATTTTTAAGCCTGATAATTTCTCATAGGCACCTAGTATCAATTTGAGATTTTTTGCTACTTCCATATCATTTTTCATGAAGAGGATGATATCATCTGCATATTGTAAGATTGAAAGGCCATTGTCCACCAAATTAGGAGCAACTCCTTGAGTCAAGCCTAACTCTGTCAACCTATGTATTAAAACAACCAATGTATCTGCCACCAAATTAAATAAAATTAGTGATAAAGGATCACCTTGGCGCAATCCCTTATTTGTTTGAAAAAAGTGACCAGTCTCATTATTCACTTTTACTGCTACACTCCCCTCTGCCACAATTTGTTCTATCCACTTGCACCACGTATCCGAAAAACCCTTCATTCCAAAAGTCTGTTGAATAAATTACCAGCCAACCTTATCATAGGTCTTTTCAAAATCCAGTTGGAGTATTACACCATCTAACTTTTTCCTATGCATCTCATGCAATGTCTCATGAAGGATTATGGCTCCTTCCATGATATTCCTTCCTTTTAAAACATGTCAAGTAGGCGCTCTAGCTGTCGAACATCTAAAACATGTTGGGAGTGTCCCGACGCGTGTAGGGGTTTGGAAAGCTTAAGCGTTTGTGTATCATCAGCTGCAGAAAGAACTTATCACGTGTACAAGGTTTTTCAGTTTTTCAGTGCGTTAATTGCCATAAACTGTAAGTGATCAACTTTGAAAGTAGTGGAGCTGAACAAAGCATATGTGCAGATAGAAGAAAGCATAACTTTGCCCTTTGTATTTTGTTTGCATGCTCCCTTTCAGCACAAAACGGCAGTAACCGGGGTTAAAGATATCTCCCCCAAAGTTTATACATGCATGCATGATTTATGGGCATGCCATGAATTCCTGCTTATGTAAGACCACTTGGAATTGGAGGCGCTAGGAATTCTGATCATTCAGAGAAATCGATCCAGAACATTAATTGTTGCACCAGCAAGCAAGCAGCTTTTCACATTCAGAACTCTATGAACTTGGAAGTCAACAAAAATGAAAAATCATGTTGTACTCACCCTCCTTGGAAGTTGTCCGTGTTGTTTAGAATAGATTGTGGAATAGAGCAAGAGACCGAGAGATTGAGCGAATGAGTTGTAATCTTTATTGATCAAAGTGGTACTTTTATACAATGTGAAGCGGTGGCAACCGTAGGGACGTGATGGTTGGGAATCATCGCGTTGGTTTGCCGAGAGGGGCACGTAGAAGAAAGAGAGGATCGATCTCCTTTCTGCCGGTTAGATTAGGAACCGTTGTTCCTATTTTCTTGGGTGGATGAGATCACCCATAGTTTCTTAACACTCCCCCTTGATCGAATCAACCTTTGATCATTGCTCATTTATTGACCCAGATATCTGAACAGATAATCTTAAAAATAATTATACTTAGTATATTAGATACATCAGGTAAACTACTTAAAAACCCAGTGGAAAAAATAAGAAGAAGAACCATGATATATTATTATTATCTATTTTTATATTTTTATGAGTAAAGCTTATAGTATGGTCCAAAAATAGTATAATGTCTATCGTTACCATTTAGTAAAAACCTCAATGGGGAATAACAAAATGATAAGACATATAACTTATGTTGATATTACCTCATTAAAAACTTTGAATGAGAAAACCTAAAGGGTAAAACTCATACAAAGGAAAAAGAATATAATATGATGAAAATCGATTATTTCCCAGGGAGAGGTACTCCCCCTGAACTTTGCAAATTTTTAAGTCGTCTCATACCAATTCCTTCGACACATTTAAAGAATGTGAAGTATGATAGAGATTTTGTGAATAAATCAGCAAGATTATCATAAGATTTAGTTTGCAAGATATTTATCTCTCCATGTTGCTGAAGTTCATGAGGATAAAATAATTTAGGAGCAATATGCTTAGTGATGTTGCTCTTAATATAACCAGTTTCCATATGAGCAACACAAGCGGCATTATCTTCATAGATAATGGTAGGTGACTCTAATGAACCAGTACCACAAGATGTTAATATGTGGTTAATCATTCTGCGAAGTCACACACATTCATGTGATGCCTCATATAATGCAATTATTTCAGAATGATTAGTGAAAGTAGCTACCAGAGTCTGTTTAGAAGACTTCCATGAAATAGCGGTCCCACCTTGTAAAATACGAATCCTGTTTGTGATCTGGCTTTGTGGGGATCAAATAGATAGCCAGCATCAGTATACCAATCAAAGTCGAATCCTAGTCCTTTTTAAAGAAAAGTACTATATCTCTTGTGCCATTAAGATATTGGAAGACATTCTTGACTCCAATCGAATGACATTTGGTAGGAGCAGCGTTGTGTCTTGCCAAAAGGTTTACCGCGAAAGCAAGATTTGGTCGTGTACTATTTGCAAGATACATGAATGCGCCTATAACACTGAGATCTAAAAAATCATGTCCTAGAACATCCTCTCCATCTTCTTTTTGGTCTAAATGGATCTTTCTCTACGTCTAAAGAGCGAACCACCATAGAAGTTTTGGAAGGATATGACTTATCCATATTGAATTTCTCCAATATTTTCTGGGTATAGGCACTTTGGTGCACAAGGATTTCAAAAGGTAAATGCTCAAGTTGTAGACCTAAGCAAAATTTGGTTTGACCCAAATCCTTCATCTCAAATTCCGTCTTTAAATGATAATGTGCTTCATCAATATCTTGTGTATTACCAATGATGTTAAGATCATCGACATATATCGAGATAATGCAAAAACCTATGGGAGATTTTTTTATGAAGACGCACGGGCAATCATCACTTTTAGTGTATCCCTTAAGAGAAAGGAATTCACTTAATCGGTTGTACCACATCCTGCCCGATTGTTTTAAGCCATAAAGCGACTTCTTCAACTTAATACAATACATGTTACGATTTACCTTCTAATTCGGGATGTCGATTCCGTCAGGAACCTTCATGTAAATATCAGAATCAAGTGACCCTTAAAGATATGTTATCACTACGTCCATCAACTACATAGATAGACGATTTTTTATTGCCAATGATATTAAATATCGAAAAGTTATACCACTCATAACTGGAGAATAGGTTTCGTTGAAATCAACGCCAGGTCTTTGCGTAAAACCTTATGCTACAAGCCTTGCTTTATATCTCACCACCTCATTGTTTTCATTCCGTTTCTGAATGAAAATCCATTTGTATCCCATAGGGAAGATACCATGAGGAGTAGGCATAACAGGCGACAATACATCTCTTTTATAAAACGAAGCTAATTCCGCATCAATTGCGTCCTTCCATTTGTTCCAGTCAGAGTGCTTTTGACACTCTTTTATAGACCTAGGTTCTGGATTAACTTGGAGGCATTCGGCAATGTGTTCAGAAAAATAGGTGTCGACAATTGTAGCTCTTCTATCAAAAGATTTTCTAGTTGATGACAATTTCATCAACCCTTATAGACTCATTGTGATCTCCCGAAACAATTTTTCTATGGTCTTCCAAATTCCTAGTGTCAGCCCCTAATTTTATAGCACAGGAAACCATATGTGTTTACAAATACCAACTCCCTGGATCGGTAGGTTGGTATACACACATTACAAATCTGGTACACATAGTCTGCATCGCATAGTCTTACAATACCAAATATTACATGGGAACCCGAGTAGGTTCTAATAGGCCGTGTCTGACCGGATACAATACCAAATAACATAAGATAGCGGAAGCGAGGCTGCGGCGGTCCATCTATACTCCACAGGCATCAACTGGGGATTAGTCCCTATGGTTCCTCCGTACCATCCCCCTCCTCAGGGATCAGTTCGACTGGCATGTCCTCATCATCAAGAGCTAAAAGGGTAGAAATATGCAAGGGTGAGTACCAACCGTACTCAGCAAGTCACCACTATAGAAATGCAACAAATGCATATAGGGATCCAAGGCAGGTTTTGGTTCATTTGCGTAAAGCCAGTTTTCGCAAGTTATTTCACAAGCCTATGGCCTAGCAGTTTTAACCATGAAAAGAATTGTCGCTATGTAAGGGTTGTCATTAATTAGAAGTTCCTTCATCACCCTTCAACCTTCCCACGCATGGGGCAAGGTCACCCATGTTGTATTTATCCCAACTTCTTCTAAACAATTTAAAAACATGTGAGTCTAGTCAAGAGTAATACAAGTCCTGGCGCTCATTAACCGCGAGCACGGCTATTCGAATAGTTTAATTTACTCACACTGTAGTGGATGTACGCTTTTAATCCCACACTCCGTGACGCGCCCAACACATGAGACTTGTCACGGCCCGGTTTTTCAGCTACCCTCGCATGGCGGCTCCCGCTCCAAGGACTATGAATCCCCATTGCACCCCCGGCGCCACATTCCTACCTCGAGCCGGTTGTGAGGAGAGTCCTGGCGCTCCCGAGATTGAAGGTTACATCATACATATATAAAGCTTGACGTCATTAAACCACACACTTCCACATTTCCATACCGATATCCAGAACCTACCATGTCTGGGGTGCCACCCCACGAGAATAACCTAGTCCACCGGGTCTAACCCCACTCAAGAAGTGTGGTCGTACTCGGTTCGTTTCCTGCTTAGCTTCTTGACTCGGTCCTTAACTGACCAGGGTCGGCGGCTTACCGTTCCCAGAACCACCCATATTCTATCCGTGCCGCCCCAGTCGAAATCACTTTTGTTTAATTAAGTTTTTGGGTTTTCACAAAGGTTTTCATGCTGTGGGTGGCGCTTATGTCTCCACCCGATCTCTATCAATCACTCCCATCGAGTGATCAGTTAACCACATCCACATATCCCACATATGGAGTGTATAACGTCTATGTAAGCAGGGCTAAGCAGTGAGTAAATAATCACGCGTAAAGTAATATACTCAGGTAACAAAGGTGTGTAAATACATAAGGATAAACAATATCAAAGGTAAGGCTTAAGCAAATGTAGGTACGCGTTTTATAATTAGCATGCAATTTTATTTGAATCAACACATTTATAAAAATAGGATCAACATGTTCGAGGAAGGGGGCGTAGTGACTTGCCTTGCTCACTTGGGGGTTCGTTATAATTGGCTCAGTTTCCTCCTCGCAGATGTACCCTGTCCGGTTGAATAATAACGTCACGAACTACTCGCTAACACAAAAAGAGCCAAAAATTCCAAAAAGAAAAATAACCAAACCAGTGCCATTGCTAGATCTTGATTTTTGAAAGATTTTGACGAAAGTTTTGTTCAATTCCGACTTAAAATGAGGGAGATACGGATTTGGAGGATTAATGGATTTTCTGAAATACGGAAATGAATTTATTAAATTGGAAAGGAATATTCCCAAGAATATTCCTTGGCTGTGATGTTGAGAGGGACGAATGTTGGACTTCCTTTTGTGAAGGCTTGGGCTTTAGCCCAGAGATGAAGGAGGTCGGGTAGGGACCTGATATAGACTTTTGGATAGGGGCCTGGGTGAGTAGAGGGATATGCATTAGACTTTGGTGAGGAGGGAGGCCGTTGGTGAGCTTCGGCCCGGAGGTTATAAGGTAGACTTTTGCAGGTCCATTCTGGGCTCGGTCCGAGGAAACAAGGGACGGTTTTCTAGACTTTTGTGGAGGACTATGGGCTTCGGCCCGGAAAAGAAGAGGGAGGTGATTTAGATTTTTTTAAAGTCTGCGGTCAAAGGCCCACGGAGAGAGAGAGAGTGGGGCCCACCGGCGGGTCCCACCTCTTTTACTTTTTCTTTTCCTCTTTTTTTTCTTCTCTTCCTCCTCCTTTTTCTCCTCCTTCTTATCTCTTCTTTCTCTCTCTTTTCTCTTTCTTGCCTTCTCTGCTTGTTCTTGCCGGGAGGAGAGGCCGAGCGGGAGGGCACCGATGGCCGGGTGACGGCGTGGCCGGGCGCGGCACCGGCGCGGCGCGGCGGGGCAGTTGGAGCGGCGGCGCTGGCTCGGACGGCAGAGCGGCGTCGGCGTGACGCGGCACCGGCGCGGCGCGGCTGGGAGCAGCGGCGCCGGCTCGGCAGCGCGTGGCCGGGAGGCCGGGGGCGGCGCGAGGCTCGGGGGCTTGGCCTTGGCATGGCCGGGAGGCCGGCAGGCGGCCGGGCGACGGTGCCTTGGCGTCGGCCGGGCACGGCGCTGGCGGGTGAGGCCGGGCGGCGTGCGGCAGC
Organism: Oryza officinalis; assembly: GCA_008326285.1. Taxonomy (NCBI): domain Eukaryota; kingdom Viridiplantae; phylum Streptophyta; class Magnoliopsida; order Poales; family Poaceae; genus Oryza; species Oryza officinalis. Next base: position 4,629,817 of record BDMV01000008.1, read on the forward strand.
ACGCCGGCAGGAGGAGGGCGAGGCGCCGGTGGCTCGGGGAGGCACGGGCGGCACGCGCGGCAGGGGTTGGTGGCATGCGGCCGGGCTGGAGGAGGCCGGGGGCGGCTGCGCGGCAGAGCGCGCGCGATGGCCGGGCGTAGCCGAGGTTCACGACTCAGGCAGCCGCGGCAGGAGACGACGTGCTGGCCACGACGTCGGCCGTGCGCGAGCTGCTTGGCATGGGACGGCACGGCTTGGCGCGTGCGCCGGCCACTGGGTGAAGTCGGCATGCCGACAGCACGCGCGGCAGGGCGGCAGCGCGCCGGCTCGAGCGGCTGGTCGAGGTCAAGGGATAGCCTCGATTGGGTAGGCGACACCGGCCGAGGCGGCTCGACGCAGAGCATCGGCAACGTGGCCGGGCATGGCGGTGCGTCGGCACGGCCTGGAAGGCAGCCAGGCGGCTCGGCCGAACGACGACGACGTTCGGTCTGTCGGGCGGCTGCAAGTGTACATGCATACGTATACCTACAGCTAGCTAGCTGCTTGCATGCATGCATGCACACGTTCGGCCAGCTAGCTGTATGGCGCATGCATGGCCGGCTGTGAAGCGACGGTCGCTGCGGAGGGCGGCCGCGCAAGGAATGGTTATAGTGCTACGCCTCACGACGTCACCGTGCCGCGGTAACGACGGTAGACGAGAAATGTGGTAAGGAAACAAAAGCAAGAGGAAGAGCAGGAGAGGAGTTCACCTTGCGGCAGCCGGGTAGCGGCGTACCGGGTGACGGTCCTCGTACAACTACGGTCGTCGAGGTACAGCCTGGGGACGGTCGACCCGCGGATCGTCCTCGCACACCACATGTTCGATCGGTGGCAACAAACGAACACACAGTGTTAAGGAATAAATTTTAGCGGATTAGTGCAAGTTAGGTGTCAGAGATTAGCGAGTTAGAGGTCAGCGGGTTAGTGAGTTAGAAGTCAGCGGGTTAGATGTTAAGGGTTAGCCGTTCGATAAGTTAGTCGTTCTCGGGTTCAAATGACGGTGCGGCGGCCTATCCGTCCTCTTGCTCAACTGAGGCCCAGCCGGAGCCGGCCGCGGCGGAGCAAGCGGAGAGATGGCGGCGTGTGCGCGGGAGGGTGTGGCTGAAGAGAAACAAAGCAAGGAGGAGGAGAAGAGAGGATGGAAAGGGATGGGTTGCGTATTCGGCTATGGTTGCTCTTATATAGGTTTCACCGCACGGGCTCGTCTTGAATTGCCATGAAGACAGGGACGGGGTGGTTGCAGCGGCCGCGCGGGTTGGCGCACTTGCTGCATCGACTATCATCGTTCGGGAGACAAAGGCTGGCTCCTGTGCTGCCTGCCGTCGCCACCTACCGAAACAGAAGACGGCGACGGTAACCCGGCGGGGACCACCGTCGTTCGATAGGAGCGTCGCCCGGTGTACGTGCATAGGCTGTTGCATGCATGCTAGCTTGGGCTCGACTAGCTGCTTGCATGCAGGCATACGCATAGCTAGCTAGTTGCATGGTGCCTGCTCGTGGCTGGCTTGCTTGCATGCATGCGCATGCACAACTAGCTTGCTGCATGGCTCGCGGCGGTGCGAGGTTGGGCAGGATGCGCGTGGAATGGACGGTAAGCTCGCCGGTGAGACGGGAGTGGAAGACGGCAGCCGGTGATGTCGCAGCGGCCTCGTCGTAGTTGCGCGGCGTGCGGCGACGTCGTCGCCGAAAATAGTATGGGGGAAAATTAGACTTTTATCTTTTCAAACCCAATAGGAATGAAAGGGCTTGGGGAGGTAACATGGACTTTTTCCAGAAAAAGCCCAGCAACAAGAAGGCCACAGTAGAGGGGGCTTACGCGGACTTTTTGGAGTAAAACTAATTTTGGTTAGAGTGAAAATCTTGGGACAAGAACCAAAAGATCAGAGGAGTAGAACAATTGGAGATTTTCAATAAAAGTTTGGCACTGGCATAAAACCAATAAAGAAACTGTCGGCATGATGCAAAAATTTAAAAATAAATCAGAAATGATTTTTGATCGGTGTATTTTTATTTAGGACTTTTCTCAGGGTGTTACACCTAGTCTCAGCATTGTGCACCACCAAACTAGGTTGCAGATTATCACGATCTGCTTGATATATAGTATCAGTTTGGTGTGTACCAACTAAAGGTTGGTTTGCATATACCATCTTTCTTTGCTTGTTAGCAATTGTATCTCGCTTAGTGGCCGTACTTCTTTCTCTCTTTTTCGTGAGTGAAAGTTGAGTGGTTTTATTTGGTACCTCCACTCTTTCTGGCGCATTCTGAGCGAGAATGAAAGATTTAGTCACACCTTTGTAATTGGTAAATGTATATGGCAGGTTATTTGCAAGTCGTTGCAAATGTATAATTTTCTGAACCTAAAGTTCAGTTTCAGTAGTACGTGGATTTGAGGCTGGAATACCTTGGGCATTCCAATCAATTTCCTAACATTATTTTTGGTACTTGAAGTCTCCCCCTAATGCCGAGAAATGTTCCTCATCAAAGATAGAGTCAGTGAACCGGCCAGTAAATAGATCACCTGTTAAGGGTTCTAAATACTTTACGATCGACGGAGATTTAAATCCCACATAGATCCCCACTTTCTTGTGTGGGCCCATAGCGATACGCTGTGGTGGTGAGATCTATATGTATACAGCAAAAACAAACTTACGCAAATGGGAAATACTTGGAGGATTTCCACGTACTAACTGCATTGGAGAAGTTTCATGATATGCAATTGGTCGTAGTTGAACAAGGTCAGCAGCGTGCAGTACAGCATGACCCCAACACGACGAAGGTAATTTGCAATTCATCAATAATGGTCTAGCAATAAGCTTAATTCTTTTGATCAGTGATTCGGCCAAACTATTTTGTGTGTGAACATATGGAACGAAATGTTGAACCTGAATTCCTAAAGCCATGTAATAATCATTGAATTCATGAGATTGAAATTTAGCAGCGTTGTCTATACGGATTGATTGAATCCTATTTTCAGGGTAACTTGTATGCCTTCAACCTAATAATTTGAGACATTAGTTTGGCAAAGGCATGGTTTCATGTTGAGAGAAGACACACATGAGACCATCTAGTAGATGCGTCAATCAAAACCATAAAGTACTTGAACGGTCCAGATTTTGGCACAGTGGGCTACAAATATCTCCTTGAATACGTTCCAGGAATTTAAGTGGTTCAGATCTAATTTTGAGATAAGAGAGTCTCAAAATCACTTTCCCAGTAGCACATGCAGTGCAAACAAAATCAAAGGATTTGAAAAATTTTTCAGTGATCAAATGATGACCAATAGAGTTGCCAATAATTTTTCTCATCATCTCGTTATCGGGGTGCCTAAGTCGATCATGCCAAGTGTGAAATGCATCAACATTTTGAAAAAATACTTTATACACAACATGTGCAACGGGTTTAATGTATGTATAGTACAATCCTGATGTGAGAGATGGAATTTTCTTGCAAATGCGTTTGCCATATCTGTTTTGTTTTATTAAGAGAAGAAATTTTCTTCTAGACTATACATATAGGTTTCAATGTGGAACCCATTTTGATGGATATCTCTATAACTTAGTAGGGTACGAGTTAAATCAGGATACAATAAGGGTCTGTTCGGCAGATCGAGTTACGAACGCGCACAGTGCCGCACAGTGTTTTTCCTCCCGCGCACGCTTTTCAAACTACTACACGGTGAACTTTTTTGCAAAAAGTTTCTATACAAAAGTTGCTTAAAAAAATCAAATTAATCCATTTTTGAAAAAAAATTTAGCTAATACTTAATTAATCACGCACTAATGATCGTTCCGTTTTCCGTGTTTACTGTGCGCGTTCTGAACCTTCTGAGCCGAACAAAGCCTAAGACATCCTCTATTATAATTTTTGTATCCATTGGGAGTGTAATAGTTGCTTGTCCAGAGCCAACTATCACAGTATTGCGTTCAGCGATGGTCAAAACTTTGCTTTCTCTCTTTTTGAGAGTATGAAAGTATTTGATCTCCCTAAGTATAAAGTTTGTGATACCACTGTCCACAAGACATAATTCTTCTCTAATCGAAGCGATATCTTTAGGCATCTATAGTGAAAGAAAAATTTCTTAGTGAAGAATTCTTTATTCAATACATACATATACATATAATAATTAAAACATCAAATACATAGTACGACATTTACATAATATTCTAAGAGTACATACTCTAATGATTAGCAAATCTTACAACCTTACAATATAAGGGAGTTTGTACTTATCTACTTATTACAACAACTATTGTTTGACAAACTATAGGATATCAATATATTGTCTCAAACAAACTGAGATTAAAATAGTTTTATCGTCAAGTGGGACGCACCGAGATTATATAGTAAATCTCCAACACTACAAGAAAAGAAAGAATTCTCAAGAGCCAATTCCCGTTGGGACTGATGCTGCTCTTGTTGGGAACAATTTTCAAGGGGACACTCTTGCAATTGGTACCTTGGGATTAATGGCCTAGCTAATGCTATCATTTGCTAGGACCCCATTGAGAATAGCTTCTGCAAGAGCTAAATTCAAGAGCTTTCCTTGGAAATAACTGGTCTTGGTTGTTGCATAGAACACGAACAATCTCAAGGATTGCTCGTTGCAAATATTTTTTTCAATTCAGTTTATAAAAAATAACTTGTTATTTATATATTAGTTAATTCTCCTATACAAAGAAATACCCTTGGGATTGTTTTAATTTATATTTTTTATTAATTCTAATTAACCAGGAATGATATTTTTAATTATAGCAAATAACATGTGCAAAAATATATGAGAAGCATACATTGGATACTGCATCGCATGATGCAACACTTATATTTGCTCTGACAGTAAAAACGTCAAAGGATTTAGTAATTGTCAATATTAACAGTAGACAAACATATTTACATGTAATCTAAGACAAGTCTGTAGCTAATAACACATAAATAAAATAGTCTTAGAAGGTAAATTGATCAAATTGATTAATCTAGCTACTATAATAGGTCTGATAACATGATCCCAGATTCCTGATCTCTAAATGCTTGCAATTTGACATTAGCACATCCTAGAAATGCCAGAGGTCATCATTCTCATAAGTTCTTCCACAATGACCAGCTTGTGGCGCATCTTCAGTAGTGTTCAGCCTATTCTGAAATAAAATTACAGAATAAGCTATGAAGTTACTGAAAAACTATAATGGTGGGTCTAAATTTGAACAAGTAGGTTCTTGAATTTGTTCGAGAACTTATGAATGATACATACCAAACCATTTCTAAATTGAACTCACTAATTGGTATCTCAACTTAAAACATACCATTGGCAGAACATTTTTAAATGGAAGTATTGTTGTCCAAGAACCAAAGTTTTTCATAATGTTTGTTCAAGAGAATCAATAATAAGGATGTACAGTAGTAAAAAGATTGAAGTCAGTATATACCATGGTAAGTGCATGAAGGAACTCAGGGACAACAGAAGAGGATGGTCCATTTGCATCCTGTGATTTGAAAAATAATACCAGTTAGTATGTTCTTTCTAGGTAACAGAAATAGCTTTAATTTGTACTTACATGAGAATGAGTTTCTGCCTTATCCTTATCCATTTTCTTCTCTAGCCTTACTATCCTTGATCCTAGTTCTTGATGGACATTGTGCACAACATTAGTGACTGCCTGCTGAACAATGTCTTGCACTTGCTGCTGTGTGTATAGTGGTTGTGTCTCCATGCTACCAGATGGTGCACTTGTTGAATTACCAACCTGGTTTCTATCTATAATACCTGGAAGCCCATAATACCTCCCACGTTTTCTACCTTTAGTGAGTTGCACCCAAACACGTTGTTTGTCAACCTGATTGTTTTCTCCTTCCTTGACACGGTCATTATACACCACCTAAGTAAGATAAGTAAGTAGTGGCACCATTGCATGGTTTTAGATGATTTCACTTATTTTGATTGCCAAAACTGAAACTAGAAACTAGAATAAGCAGAACACATACCGCTAATTGTTTAGCTTTCTTGTTAGCATACTGTCCCTTGCCCTTTGCATGTCGATGTGTGCGTTCAAAGACATCAATATCATCAACGTCTGTCCCCCCATTCTCAATTATCTATTCAAAAGTACATATCATAGTGAGAAGTCAGAGTAGTGTAGATATTAACACGAAAATCATTTAATTTCAGTTTACCATGGCTTTTTTATGCACAACAACACTTCGTGGGCCACAAGTATGATGAACACCACCTCCTTCCATCTGATTTTTGCTGTTTTGAGCTGACACCTTCTTTACATTTTCATCAGACCACAAGTCACACAACATAGCCCACCACTTTTGCTCAATCCAATAAGGAGGGAATGACTTCCAAAGTTGAGGATCGTCGACATCAAAATCATCATGGGAAGGGGCATCTCTATCCTGTTGTAACTCAGTCGCACACATATTTTCGATATGCTTCTCCAATGAACGTTTCGCTTCAGATTTCTCATGTGACAAAGCTTGGCTAAAACGTTCAACAGCTTTGCGATAAAATAACCTAGCACAATCCTCTTCTCTACCAGCAGCAAACTTAAATGCAGCTGTAAAAGGATAATGTGGGACATCAATCCATTAAAAGAACCTAAATATTTTATGTGAATGCTAACTTTGTAACTCACCAAAAATTCCTTCAGAATAGTTATCCTTGTATGAGCAGGAAAGTTGTGATAATGAGCAATCACAACTGCTTCATCCTTAGACACCTGTTTCCCATGTTTATCCAAAGGTCTATATGTGCCAGGGTAATGAGCCTTTATAAGACATGTGATGGTAGTTGAAACATTCTTCTTTATAGGATTCATAATCCAGACACTAGAAATAACATGTCATTTACCAAGTTAAGTAATATTAGTGTAAAAAAATGAAAGTGACAAAAAAATATGTTAAGCCATCATAATATGGGATTTATAGGAACTATGTTTCTGTATTTCTTAAATTTAATCTAGAGTTTACTGGAAGATTCTCAATTATTAACAACAATGATATATATATTATATGGAGTGTGTGTTTGAGTGTGTGACAGAGAGTGTGTATTTTAATATAAGCAGAAATTTGGAATGTCAACTTACTCTTTATTGAGTGGAGTTATCACTACCCTATCTTTCTCTGGAACTGGTGCCATCAAAACATTTGGACCACGACCACCCTTACTTTCTTTTGTTGAAGTAATCAAAGAGTCTGAAGGTTCATCCTGCGTTGAATCCTCAAAATGGTCTTCAACTTCAGGATCCGGATAATGTCGATGGCGTCTTGACATAGTGCTTACCTAGTAGAAACAAGGGTTATTTTGCAAGCAAATGAACTCACTAAAGAACAGATAACATAGTAAATTAGTAATAATGCCACTGCTCATGATAAAATGAAATAATAATCTCATATATTCATTGTTTAGTCACTAGAATCACTGTCATTGTCTGTGTCATTATCTGATTCTATTGGCCCTTCATCTTCACTGCTACAATCACTATCCATGGCAACACAACTCTCTATGTTCTCATGGCTATTTGGTCTATTTAAAAAATCCATATCTTCTGGATCAACTTGCTCAACAATATTTGATTCATGAAGCAAGCTTGCATCAGCAAGCTCCTGAGAAATGTCAGCTCCAAGCTGCTCTCCCTCTTGATAATATTCAGAAACTATAGGAGGAAGCGAATCATCAACTTCATCATCCACTGCAGGAATGGGTAAAGTACCAATTGGATTTGTCTTGAATGCAACCCACCAATCTTTTCTTTCATGTGGTGGTGATGGATACGGTGTATAATATACTTGGTCTACTTGGTATGCAAGAACAAAAGGCTCATACTGTTCCAATCTTGAGTATGGTTAACCTCAACTAGGTCTAGTGCTTTGTCATACTTCACTCCTTTCTTAGGATCAAACAAGTCACACTTAAATAGAGCCATCTTTAGATCACTATCACTGACATATTCCAACTCTATTATCTCCTGAATAGTGCCATAGTAGTCAGGCCCTTGGTTATCAAACCAATTTGCTAACACACAAACCCCACCATTTGTCATTGTCCTCGATGATTTCTTTTGTTCATATGGTTGTGTACGAAAACGAAACCCCTGTAAATCACATCCCTTCTAACACTTAACCATGTATCGGGGCCCAATGGAAAGAGCCCTTACTTGGTCTTCAATTGTTTCATCTTTTCCAAACTGTAAAATGAAACTTTCATGAATCGTACCAGCTCACGAAGCCAGGTTGGAAAATCTTTCTCACGCATCTCTTGTAATTGAGTTGTAGTGATGTTCCTATTTTGTTGTTTCATCTCTATCAAATTTCCTAACATTTATTGCATTAATATTAATGTATAATATGTCAACTTCACAAAAATAGTGCCCAAGTAATAATATAGCAAGGCAGAATAATATATACTTACAAGACATATTTGTCAACTTCTGCACAATTGGGTAATGCATATACCCTAGCAGCCTGCCATTCTTCTCTTGATAAGTTGCGTGATGTGCTCTTTCCAAGAGTACCGTATGGGATAGAGAATATAGACAGCCAGTCAGTAGGTGCTCTAAAACCACTATCATCATGTCTAGGGACGCGAGTGTGCTTTGTTCGCACATGATCAGCAAAGTACATAGAAATAAAATTAGAGACCTCCTGTACTCTATACCCCTCTACAATTGAACCTTCGACACGTGCTTTGTTCCGAACCTTCTTGCGAGCCTCATGTAACTCCCTATGAATTGAGCAGAAAACATAATTAGGAAATTAATATACAAATTCACACTTTAGTACTTAATCAAAGAAACATACCTTTCAAATACATACATCCAGTGGTAAGCTACAGGCCCTCCAATTAAAGCTTCATAAGCTTGTTCCATACAATCAAAAAATCCAAGAGGAAAAATCTGTTCAAGTTTACACAAAATGACTGGCACTTCCTTTTGTAGGTGCTTCATTTGTTCTATATCCACCTCTTTTGCACATAATTGCCTAAAGAAGTAGCTCAACTCTGCTAAACACTTCTAGATGTGCTTGGGGAGGAAATCACGAAATGCCACAGGTAGCAACCTTTCCATGAAGACATGGCAATCATGACTCTTCATTCCTATGATCTTGCCTCGATTAATATCGACACCCCGTGCTAAATTTGATGCATAATCATCAGGAAATTTAAGATTCTTAACCCATTGTAGTACCAATTTCTTCTGTGCCTTATCCAGACTATAACAAGCTTTCGATTTCACCCATCAACCTGTAGATTTTTGTTGCATATGAAGTTCTTTGCGATTGCATATGTTGGCTAAATCAAATCGAGCCTTGACATTATCTTTAGTCCTCTTTGGGATATCCATCAAAGTATTCCATATATTGTCAAACACATTCTTTTCAATGTGCATCACATCAAGGTTGTGTTGTACCAACAACTCATGCCAATAAGGCAACTCCCAAAAGATAGATCTTTTCACCCAATTATGCTCCTTTCCAAAACCTTCAATCTCTTGGTTTCCTGCCTTGGTACCAAATATAATTTGAGGGAGAGATTTAACACAATCATACAACTCTAATGATGATCGATGAATAGGTGGGCCATCTTTCTCCTCTTTATTTTGGATGAACTTATCTTTTGCACGTCTGAAAGGGTGTCCCTTTGGTAGGAAACGCCTATGACAATCAAACCAACATGGCTTTCCTCCAAATTTTAGCCAAAATGACTTTGTGTCTTCCATGCAAATTGGACAAGCTAATTTCCCATGTGTGCTCCAGCCGCACAACATCCCATATGCAGGAAATTCACTTATTGTCCCTATTAGGGCAGCTCGCATGACAAAGTTTTGGTTTTTTAAGCGATCATATGTCAATACTCCTTCAGTCCAAAGTTGCAAAAGTTCATCAATTAGTGGACGAAAGAATACATCTATGTTCTTTCCAGGGTGTGTAGGCCCTGGTATAACCATGGTAAGGAAAATATTATGTGCCTTCATGCATAATGCCGGGGGTAAGTTATATGGGACAACAAAAACAGGCCAACAGGAGTAAGGGGTTGCAGTTTGATTAAATGGTGTGAAGCCATCAGTTGACAACCCTAAACGCACATTCCGAGGCTCCTTTTCAAAATCAGGGTACTTTGAATCAATATGCTTCCATGCTTCACTCTCTGCTGCTTTTTCTTTCTGCTTTCATTGCTGCACCTCTCTGATTCAAGCCCATCCTTGTGGTATGTCATGTGTGTTGCAGTGCCTCGTGACATGTAGAGCCTTTGTAGTCGTGGAATGATTGGGAGGTAGCGAAGCACCTTCTATGGAGTCCCCTTCTTATTCTCAGGGAGTTCTAGCCCTTCAACATAACGAGGCTCATTACATGTTATACATTTCCTTTTGTTAGCATGCTCCTTATAGTATAACATGCAATCATTCTTACAAACATCAATCTTCTGGATAGGCATACCTAAAGCTTCAACGACTTTATTGCATTCGTAAAAACTCCCAGGCAAATTTGCATCTGGAGGCAACATTTCTTTCATAACCTTGACCAGCTCATCAAAGCAAGCTACAGACATATTATGGTCTGATTTTATTTTCAACAACCGAGAGACTACAGACAATTGAGAGTGTTTTCCACACTTCTCCCACAGTGGCTTGTCTGCTGCATCTAACATATCAAAAAATGAAGCTGCATCAGCATTTGGAGGCTCTTCAATGCTTTGACAGAAATTAGGCCCTGCGGCATCCAAAACCATCTCATCTATATGATCTGACTCTCCATAGGCATTACCACCTTCATTCATCTCACTATTATTACTGCCTTCAGGTGTCTCACTGGTATAAGCTTCACTCTCACCATGTCTACTCCACACATGGTAATTTTCAGTAAATGCTTTATTGCAAAGGTGCATTTGAACTATTCTTTTGTCATGCAATTATCCCTTGTTGCACTTCGTACAAGGGCATCTAACCCTTTTATCTACCTGACCTCCTAACCTTGATAAAGCGTGTGACATAAACCTCTTAACTCCTTTCAAATACTCATCTGAAATGTATCCATTCACTACCCTTTTATACATCCAACTATGGTCCTCAGCCATTAATCTCACACTAAACAAGCTATTCCAACATGCAAATAATGGCTAGCCCTACACTTGAAATTATATGGTAAGGATGCATATTTTGAAATAGTATGTCAAGGAGGTTTATCAAAATAAGAAGAGGAAAAATTAGAGGTAAACTAATAGCGAATCTTCTTTTAAATACGAAAAATAATTGCTCCCAGATAAATCATAATTAGTGATAACTTGGAACATATTCAGTAGTCCATATTTCTCTATAATTTGTTTACTTTGTCTACACTTAATTACACCAAAAGAATAAACGGCATGTGCATTAGCTTGTTTTATTTACCGAACATTAACACACATGCCAATGGTTTGCTATCAGATTAAACAATTAGTAACATTCAAATTCCATCGCATTTTTAGGAGACCTGGATTTTCTAACCATTTAAAGCACTCCTGAGAACAGTACCAATCATGAATTAAACTATGTTGATAATTCCTACCTGTACACTTTAATCTGAAGAATTGATGACAGAGTATATATCTACCAGAGATACTCGTGATTTTTGGGCAATAAAATATCTAGTATTGAACAACTAAAGAATTAGAAACACAACCATCATTAGGAACTTGAGTGCATACATGTGCAGTTAGAGAGCAAATTTTAGTGTGTATGACTTAAACCATAAACAAATTAATCCACTATCCAACATCATGAAGCAAGGAGAGTAGAAGAAACCTGAAGTTAGCTGTCAACGGAAATAACCAATGTAGCCGGTTGACTAGACTACAAATGGAACTCTAGCCGCCTACTAAGTTTGGTTCAAGTAAGATATTAATGGTTTCGGAATTAACATGAGGAACGATATCAAATTGATTAACCTACCCCTAGTAGCAGAGACAACACCACCCAGAGTATGAGCAAGGGTTGTGGAATCAGTAAACAAAAACATAGAAAATTAATTTGAAAACATGAAGGATGATGAACGTTCTTTCAAAATCATTAGTTGAGATGCTCCAGGGATACAATCACAAAACATGAAAATCACAGGACACAAAATTCTCACAGGGGAATTCCATCGAGCAGCTGGTACGCACATTAATTAAGATGTTACCTGAGGAAGAAGAAGGGTCGGGGCACGGCAGCACGGCACACTCCGGCGAGGTAGGAGTGCTTGGCTTGGGCGTCAGGCACCGGACTGCCGAAGGTGCCGCACCTGAAGGCTCGAATTGCGATGGGGGTGCCGGCCTGTGGGTGCCGGGGATTGTTAGAGATCGCGCGAGGAAGAAAATTGGCTGCTACAAACTCACGGAGGGGCAAATAAATTTCTCCAATCAGATGGGGAAATCACAACTAGACCGGCAAACATGGGGAGTGGGAGAGATGGGATAATGGGGGCGGACAATTTTGGAGGGAACACCAGAAATTCGCGGGAAGGAAAAAGATGGAATATATATAAAAAAATGGATTGGGGCTTGGGGTTTTTCCGTGAGAGCGTAGAGAAGTAGAGAGACCAACAAATTTTTTTTCAGTTGGCAGGTTTTTTAGTACGGGAAAACTTCCTTTTTTTCAGGGAGTGGGATGTGGTTGGGTCAAAACAAACTCCAGATATTCCCTCATTAAAAAAACTAACTCAGGATAAAACATTGCATCAAAAATTTATACATAGTAATATTATTTATAAAAAATATGAAATCTCTTGTTTTCTATTATACAAAAATTATGAAATTATTTTATGAGTTACATGACCATAAGAGTGAAAATTTTTTGCATCCTTTATTTCTAGATAATCAATCTAGATTTTTTTATTTTTTGTAAATTTATAAGGGTCGATGGTACGGTAATAGGCTGGCAATGACATAAGTGGGGCAGGTGTATGCAGTAATACCTTCTGCTAAGTGACGGTCATGGAGCTTGACGACGATGACAGAACAGCGACAACTCTACTCAACCTATCAACCATGGCGACAGTGTGTATAGGATCTTAGCAACGACAACGGTGGTTATGATGATGTAGTGATTAGAGGGTTGGCGCGATGGCGACAACGAGTAGCTACTAGAGTGTTAATCAGTAGTGATAAGCATGCTGGCACGGGACAATATCCCTCTAGAGTAGAGGTAGTGACAAAATTCTTGTCCGACAGATGCAATGCTGGGCTCTTCTCTAGTTTGTATAAGACATTTGTTAAATATGGCTAAAAAATATCATGGTGTTAAACCTTTTTAATTAATGTAATATTTAAATAAAACCTATACTAAACTATAACATTAGATGTGTCTCGGTATCTATACCATTAAATTGTTTGTGTTATTAAAAGATCATGATAATTAATTTATATTTTTCTATTAAATGAAGACAAACACTTATGCATGTCACATGCACATGCCCTGTTTGTATCATTCGTCGGTCCTTTCGAATAGTTAATTTTTTATAGTAAGTGGATATCTGTAGCCGTTTCATACTAGAAATGAGGTCGTGTGGTCAAAATTTTATATACAAATATTTCTTACATTTTTATCGGTTACCTATGTTTTGCAGTAGTACAATGCTTTAATCAGTAAACTAAAACTTAGTAAATGTAAAAAAAGTTTTAAGCACAATTTCATTTGCAATGCTTTAATTTCGTTTTTTTATTTAGCTATTTATATAGATTTTTTATAGAAATCAATTAAATATAGTTTTTATTTTTAGATAATGTTTTAATCTATTTATAAATAAAAATATGCTCACAAGATCCATGCATGGCTAGTGTAATACTAGCAATTAACTAACTGTACAATTTATATTATGTAATTTATATTAAAAGGGATGCTTTATTTCATACAATCCCAAGGACCATTGCACATGCCTTGGAGATGACAAAATTCTGCAAGGATACGTGTAACACCCGTTTTGTCGCGGCGTTAGCGGGAAAACTATTCCTCTAAAAACCCTATTTGCGAAAGTTGCTCTTCGGTTGAGTCTTGTCGTGTGCCAAGGTCTCGTGTTTCCCCTCTCAGTTCAATCCCGGAGAAAGCCGCGAAATCGGATTTCAAATCCGAGCCCTCAAACTCCTCTTTCCAATCTCTCAGGAAAAGTCTGTTTTACGTCCCTTTGTCCCGGGCCGGTTTTCCTTCCCGGCCTTTTCCCTTTTCCCTTTCCCTTCGGCCCAAGTCGCCCCCTCGGCCCAGCCGCCTGCTCGGCCTCCTTTCCCCCCCGCTGGGCCGCGCCAGGCCGCTCGGCCCGCGTGCGCCCGAGCCGGGTCCACCAGCTCTCTCTCTCTCCCGGTCTCCCCCTTCGCTCGCCGTTCTTCTCTCTCTCTCTCTCTTCTTCCCAACGGCTCCCGCCAGCGCCGTTCCGTCGCCGCAGACCGTCGCTGGTCCCCTCGGCCCCGCCGCCTGCGCACTTGCCGCCAAGGCGCCGAGCGCGCGCTTCCCCTCTCTCTCTCCCCCGCGCGCCTTGCCCGTTTCGGCAAGGGGGCAACCCCTCTTTCCCCCTCTCCCTTTTCTTTTCCCCGGCGGCCAACCGCCGCCGACGTCACCCGCTGCCGTCGTCTTGGTCGCTAGCGCGCGGTCCCCTTCCGCGCGAACCGCCTCTCCGCGCCCCCAAACCGACCTAGCCGCCCTTAAAATTCCCCCCCCGCTCGGCCGCATTCTTTCCCCTCCGCCCGGCCGCCATTACCGCCCTCTCGAGCTCTCCTCACCCGCTGCCGCCGCCGCCCTCGCCTGCCGCCGTAGCCGAGGGCTCCCGAAGGAGCTCCGGGCGCCGTCTCCTTCGTCCTCTCCCTCGGGCCGGAGCCGCGCCGCGCCCCCACCGTCGCCCTCTTCCCCGGCTCACCGTCCCACCGCGGTAAGCCCCTCTCACCCCTCCATCTCCCTCCGTTTTTCTTCGGTTAGGCCGCTAGATAGCCCGTAGAACCCTCTCCCGGGCGCCGCCGTGGCCGTCGCCCTCTCCTCCGCCCTCTCCCCGAGCCGTCGTGGTCGCCGTCGCCGGCCGCCGTCGCTCCCCCGCGGCCCGATTCGAGCCGGTGGCTCGATTCCCCTCTCTCCCCTCTCTCTCCGGTGCCGCTCCCCTTTTGCCGGCCTCGCGCCGCGCCGCCCGGTGGCTCCGCCGCTGCCGCTCGCCGTTGATCCCGGTTCCCCTTTCCTTTCCGCCGCCGGCCTCCGTGGCTGCCACGTAGGCGCCACGCGAGCGCCCGCCGGTGCGGTCCGATCGGCCGCTCCCTTGGCCTCGGTCCAACCGGCCTCTCACTCGGCCCCGATCGGCTCAGTCGGCCTCCGCCCCCGCACCGGCCCATCGGCCCCTTCTTTCCCTCATCGGCCCACACGGCCTCCCGCCATCGGCCTCGGTCCGATCGGCCTCCCCCTCGGCCACTCGGCCTCTTTCCCGCTTGGTCCACTCGGCCATCGGCCCCCGGCCCATCGGCCGCTAGGCCCATCGGCCTATTCCCTCTCGCGCGCCGATCGGCCATGGGCCGATCCCTTCGGGCCGCTGGCCCATTAATTCGGCCGCGCCCATTCTAATCTTTTGGGCTGCCCTTAGCCGCTCAAAATAAAGTCTAAATTGCATCCCTCCTTCTTTTCTTTTCCAGGGAATTAATAATTCCTTTTCTTTATTCCAGAAAATCCTTTAATCTTCGGAAATTCATATCTTTTCAACCGTTCGTCCAATTAACCCCGTTCCACTTCCAAAATTCCTCAAAAATCGAGATCTATCCAATGGCACGATTAGTGGTCTTTAATATAGCTTCTTTTATCGCTTTGTTGAGTCGTCTCGTTTCGCATGTAGTCTCGGAGCCCGAAGACCCGCAGTGCGCGGATTTCGAGGAAGAAGCTCAAGATCTCGAGCAAGGCAAGTCATCTTTGATCAATTGAACCTATAAATTTAAATTAAGTATTTTGATTTCCGCAAACTATGCATGCTTAGGTTACACTTGGCACGTGGCCTCGGTTTGCAATACAACCGGCAGGCCCTACCCATTTGCTGCATTCACCTTCCTTGATTATTTGAATACCCTAACACCCTTGTCACCCCTCAGGTGATGCCTCGGTATCCGTACCTCGTGTACGAATATCGAGACTCCCCTCAAACTTTAAAATGATCACCTGGGTAAAACTCGAGTTTACAAAATGCTTGGAAAAACCCGACACTTGGGTCGGTGTCTTGAAAATAAAGTGAGTTTCTAAAACTCGCGGTACGGGAGATGTACTAGAGGTACGGTCTGCCCGATCTCGCTCTAAGGACCGATTTCTTGGGAATTACATCCAAGCATATGTCAAGTACGACCACATGGGTGATATGGGACGCCCCTGGCTGAGTAATTAGCTAGGCCAGGGAAATCTTGATGCCAAGGGACAAGTGGATTCGCCGGGGTGGTGTCGGGGAGGACCCCTGGGCTTCCTGGCACAGTATGGTCTGGGACCTAACCTGGTGTTGGTCCGTGGGACCCCTCCCGTTGGCATAAGATGACCCTGAGTCGGCTTTCGAAATGCCTTGTCGTGAAAGCCTCAAGGTCGCCAGACACGACCGAGAGTCGCGGGCTGGGTGACCCGAGGTTAGTAACGTCGTGTGGGTAAAGTGTACCCCCTCTGCAGAGGTTAACAACTGTACGAACAGCCGTGCCCACGGTCATGGGCGGATGTGAGGTGATTCCTTAGCGTAGTTTTATTGAACACCTTGTGAACTGCTGTTGATGTGAGGTTTCCCCTTCTGTGCTTGGTTTAAGGCTGTTGAAGCAGCCGGAGTCGGTGACGATTGGCAGAGAGCCTCTCGTACCGATGTGTTGACTTGTGGCTGTTGAAGCAGCCGGAGTCGGTGACGATTGGCAGGGAGCCTCTCGTACCGGCGTGTGTGAGTTGTGGCTGTTGGAGCAGCCGGGGTCGGCGAACGATTGGCAGGGAGCCTCTCGTGCCGACAAGAATCAATTGATACAATTTCACTGCTCCGGCCGGATGAGACGCACTTTCTCGTCCGTGCCGTCGAGAAGCACTCACTTAGATGTTTCTGAAAGTCCTGAACTAAAATCAATTGTGAAAAAGAACAACTGGCCTTCCTTGGAAACTTGCATTAAACACTTAATTCCCCTGACTTGCTGAGTACTCCCGTACTCACCCTTGCTCTACATAATTAAACCCCCCCCAGTTCTCGAAGATGAAGAGGTGGACCCTGCTGATGAAGAGTTCTTCCAGGAGCAAGCAGACTTCGAGCAGTAGTAGGGTTTCGGCCTTTCCCCAAGGCTTTGCTTGTGGCTTAGGGCTAGTCTCCGCTTTTCGCTTCCGCCTTTTTGTATTGCTGTTGTGAACTCGGGTTCTGTCCGCAGTTCCAACCTTGGTTGTAATCTTACTCTTAATAAAGAGACCGCTGTTGTTGTGATAATCTATCTTCCTGTTATACCAGCGTTATTTCCTGGGACTGGTACAGGCATACAGGTTAATTTGGATCGCCTTATACTGGCCTCCGTTCGGGGCTAGTTTGGGGCGTGACAATACGTTCATGACCCTTGCAAATAAACATTATTAGCAAGGAACTAGAGTGATGGTAGCAGATAAGGATCTTCTGCAAGGCTATATCATTGCAAGGAAAAAATACTCTTGCCAATAATTGCATTTCTTGTAGTGCAAGTGGGTCCGTTGAGCAGTATTCGATGAGAATGTCGTCCATCGTAAAAGTGGAGTAATATCCTCTGGGAGAAGATCGAGATTGTTCTCTGGTTCAATAGGAGCATGCTGAGAACTTTCAACCTCGGGTTTTGCTTCGTTAGTAAGATTGAAATGAGCTTCATATCTTGGTACCTCAGAAGACTTTTTCTCCTTGAGGGATTTCTGATACAGGAAAACAAGGTGTTTTGGGATACAACAATCTTTAGCGATGTGATAGTCAGATCCACACCTGTTGCAATGCTTATTGCCATTGCCACGAGGTTGTGGTGCTTTACCCTTTTCTTTTCCTTTCTTTCGACTATTGGATTTGCACCTATTGTTGCATTTGCGTTTTCCAGCCGGATTCTTAGGATTATTCGAAAATTTTTCCTTGAATCCTTTCTTATTCTTAGCTTTATTTTGGGTATTGAAATGGACCTCAGACAGTGGGGCAGAGCNTCAGGCAGTGGGGCAGAGCCGGGGGGGGCGCTATTGAGCAGTCTTTACAGCAAGCTCATGATGTTTTTCTGCCTGAGTCAATGTGTGTATAAGTTGAGAATAATGCTGGAAATTGTTTGTGCGATATTGTTGATTCAATATCTGTCCTCCGGAAGCATAGTTGACAGAATTTTTCTATCTTCTCTGCCTTTGTTGGCTCTTTTTCGCAAAACTTCAACTTGGAGCAAATGTTATGAACAACATGATTATATTATGTCATAGTTTTGAAATCCTATAGACGTAATTGACTCCACTTATAACTAGTCTCAGGCCAGATGAGTTCCTTTTGCTGATCATAACGCTCTTTGAGAGCATTCCATAAGTTGAGTGGGCTCGTCTCCAACATATACTCATATTTGAGATCTTTATGGATATAGAGCCTAAGAAGAAAAAGGGCAGTGTTTTTGTTCTTGTCCTCAATTGGTGGATTCCCATCGTTGGGTTCTACAATTGCATGAGTAATCCCATGAGAAGCAAAACTTATTTTGATATCTGAAGCCCAAACTGGGTAATTACTCCCATCAAGGGCGAGTTCATTGAACTCTTAAGTTGCCATGTCTCTACAATCATGATTGACATTATTAATTTACAGATGTAAATTAACAAAACATGATATTGATGTTGTAATCTCAATGCTAAATGTAAGACAACATATTTTGTAATATTTCGAAGAGATGTAGGTAATAGACCTTACAATTTGAGTTAGAATTCAAAATTAAGAGGCACAATGTGGATAATCTCCAAGTAATTAAACAATGAAGTAGATCTCTTAATAGTGGGCAAGTTTTACTTGCTACCTAAAACATGGTCTCCAGGCAAATATAATCAAATGAATATACGGCAGCTAATGTTTAGGACTCTACTACTTTGTGCGCATCCAAATTTCAAATAATCTCTTATTTTCAAAAAATATTCTCGGAATAACACATGTGGGTAATCATCGTAAGATGTAGATCTCTTTGTGATGGGCGAGATACTCGCTACCTAGATTATGACCATTGTGGCCGATGTGTAGGACTCTATCTGGGTAATCATCTTAAGATGCAGACCACTTTAATGATGGGCGAGATACTCGTTGCATAGGTTATGGTTGTTGTGACCAAAGTATAGGGCTTCATCTATATGTGGTTTAATTCCAAGTCAAAATATGTAGTCGAACATGCATTAATCCTCCATTAATCATGTTATATATAATTAAGAGAATTTGCTAAATTAAAATACAAAATTTAAAGAATTTGTAAATTAATAAAACGAGAAAGTAGAGCGTGTCTTGAAATAATAAGCAAAAGGCATTTTATTAAGTCAACTAATAAATTTAGTAAAAACAGGGTATAAACTAACACATATGTTAAATAAAATATAACATCAGGGGTCTAAAGGACCATTACATAATTTTTTACAACTGATGAACTGCTTAAACTAAATTACATTAAAGGACAGGGACTAATATGTAAATCTGCTAAGAAAATTAAAACTAAAAATAAAAGGGTAAATGGGTGGTGGGGGAGCGGCAGCAGCGGTGGTGCAGCATTGAGGGTGGTGGCGGCGTCCTCCAACCTTGGATCGGCGCCTGGCGGGATGATGGCGGCAAGTCCTTGAGCGATGGAGGAGATGGCGAAGGCGGTGAGCGCGATCGTGGCGAGGAAGGCCAAGGACCGCATCGAAGATTGAATCGAAGGTAGGCATACCTTCGTTTTTTTTTCTTCTATTTCTCCTTCTTCTTTTCTCCTTCGTGAGAGTGAAAGTACCAATAACGTATTTAGAATAGATTGTGGAATAGAGCGAGAGACCGAGAGATTGAGCGAATGAGTTGTAATCTTTATTTATCAAAACGGTACTTTTATACAATGTGAAGCGGTGGCAACGTAGGGATGCGATGGTTTGGAACAATCGCGTCGATTTGCCGAGAGGGGCACATAGGAGAAAGAGAGGATTGATCTCCTTTCTGCCGGTTAGATTAGGAACCGTTGTTCCTATTTTTTTGGGTGGATGAGATCACCCGTAGTTTCTTAACACATGTCATAAACAACTAGGACATCATCCAAGCCAGTTCTGCCATCCACTATCAGCAGACTGATCAACCCTTCCATGGTTGATTGGATGGAGGTGGCTTTGTGCCACGGCAGGATGAACCAGAGCATGCCATCGTCGGTCTATCACCATGGCCAGAGGAGGTATGTCTCCCATGACATACTGGAGCTGGGAAAAGCGATTCAGCTAACCATGATTGACATCCATTAGCGTATACCTGATGATCTTAGTCTTCATTACCTGCTCTATCCGTTACAAGGTACTCGAGCTAACCACATGTCTGGTAGTGGCTACAATAAGCCTATTCATCCCCTCACTCTCTGTTCTACACGGTTCAGTTGAGGTTCCTAGTGTCTCCCGTTCCGAGCATTACTATTATCTTGTTTGCTCTTATCTTCTCTCTTGGTTCTGACCAAACAATTTGCTTCAAGTTTGATGAGGTTTTTAATGCACCTCGCAGGCTTTGCAACTTAATTACACAGGAAGAGATTGACAATGGATCGATGAAGCCAGCGGTTATCTATGGGGCCGTGAAGTATATGTGGCTTATATATACACACACATTATCATTATGCAACTTACTTTTAACTGGTTTGGTTGTATCTGTAGGATCGAAGGGGGTGAATGGTAGGAAAAACTAAAAACCAAAACTTTTAACGAAAATAAAAGTTTACCCTCTAACCTAATGAAGTCGTACCAGTCAGACCACCATATCACCGCCGGTCAGACAGTCGGGAACCGGAGAAAACACGTATCGATGAACTCTTGAAAGTAGATCAACTTTATTGTATCAATATGTGTTTACAAAGTGCATCTAAAGCACTCCTCTCTCAACTCTCGAACTAGATTGAAGTCTAGAAGCAAACCCTAACTTTTCTTTCCCAAAAAGTCGATATCTTCTAGCCTCAACCCCTCATCTATTTATACCTAAAATCTCCTACTCCTAGTAGAAGTAGAACTCCTATTCCCAATAGTACTCTGTCCCTCAATTACCAAATCAATTACAATTTACCAAATTGTAATTTTTTCAATCTCTACTCAAACACTATAGCCACAGCTGGCCACAATCCCTATCACAGTCGGAGTCCTGCCACTCCTGCCACCTAGGCCGACTCGGCCTTCCAAACAACCAAGCCGCTGCTACATTGCTTCTCCTCTCTAGGCCTGCTGCTGCTGCTTCTCCCAGATCGACAGCCACTGCATGCCTGGCATGCACACACATGCATGCAACAATGTATGCATCGATCATACATGCATACTGCATGCACCGCACACATATATGCATGCTACAGTACCTCGTGTACTGTAGCACCATATACTTTTCTTCGATTTTTCTCCACCAATTTTTCTTACGAACACCGATGCTTGCACGCACATCTTGTAAAGCCCGTTGTGAATATCTCTCTCACACGGTATCCATTCACCATGTGCTATCTTGTATCCAACTTCGTCACCCGGTATCCTTGATGGTCTGGATCTCAACTTCTCCCTGAGTCTAGTCCCGATCTCACCGTTGACCGAAGTTGACGTGTCACGCCCCAAACTAGCCCCGAACGGAGGCCAGGATAAGGCGGTCCAGATTAACCTGCATGCCTGTACCAGTCCCAGGAAATAGCGCTGGTACAACAGGAAGACAGAATACCACAACAGCAGCGGTCTCTTTATTTAAGAGTAAGATTACAACCAAGGTTGGAACTGCGGACAGAACCCGAGTTCGCAACAGCATTACAAAAAGGCGGAAGCGGAAAGCGGAGACTAGCCCTAAGCCACAAGCAAAGCCTTGGGGAAAGGCCGAAACCCTTCTACTACTCGAAGTCTACTTGCTCCTGGAAGAACTCTTCATCAGCAGGGTCCACATCTTCATCTTCGAGAACTGGGGGGGGTTTAATTATATAGAGCAAGGGTGAGTACGGGAGTACTCAGCAAGTCAGGGGAATTAAGTGTTTAATGCAAGCTTCATGGGGAAAGCCAGTTGTTTTCACAATTGATTTTAGTTCAAGACTTTCAGAAACATCTAAATGAGTGCTTCTCGACGGCACGGACGAGAAAGTGCGTCTCATCCGGCCGGAGCAGTGAAATTTGCATCAATTGATTCTTGTCGGCACGAGAGGCTCCCTGCCAATCGTTCACCGACCCCGGGCTGCTCCAACAGCCACAAGCCAACACAACGGTACGAGAGGCTCCCTGCCAAACGTCACCAACTCCGGCTGCTTCAACAGCCACAAATCAACACATCGGTACGAGAGGCTCCCTGCCAATCGTCACCGACTCCGGCTGCTTCAACAGCCACAAATCAACACATCGGTACGAGAGGCTCCCTGCCAATCGTCACCGACTCCGGCTGCCTCAACAGCCTTAAACCAAGCACACAAGGGGAAATCTCACTCCAACAGCAGTTCACAGGATGTTCAAGAAAACTACGCTAAGGAATCACCTCACATCCGCCCATGACCGTGGGCACGGCTGTTCGAACAGTTATTAACCTCTGCAGAGGGGGTACACTTTACCCACACGACGTTACTAACCCTGAATCACCCAGCCCGCGACCCTCGGTCACGTCTGGCGACCTTAAGGCTTTCACGACAAGGCATTTCGAAAGCCGACTCAGGGTTATCATATGCCAACGGGAGGGGTCCCACGGACCAACACCAGGTTAGGTCCCAGACCATACTGTGCCAGGAAGCCCAGGGGTCCTCCCCGACACCACCCCGGCGAATCCACTTGTCCCTTGGCATCAAGATTTCCCTGGCCTAGCTAATTACTCAGCCAGGGGCGTCCCATATCACCCATGTGGTCGTACTTGACATATGCTTGGATGTAATTCCCAAGGAATCGGTCCTTAGAGCGAGAACGGGCAGACCGTACCTCCAGTACGTCTCCCGCACCGCGAGTTTTAGAAACTCACTTTAATTTCAAGACACCGACCCAAGTGTCGGGTTTTCCAAGCATTTTGTAAACTCAAGTTTTACCCATGTGATCAATTTTAAAGTTTGAGGGGAGTCCCGATATTCGTACGCGAGGTACCGATACCGAGGCATCACCTGAGGGGTGACAAGGGTGTTAGGGTATTCAAATATCAAGGAGGGTGAGTGCAGCAATTGGGTAGGGCCTGTCGGTCGTATTGCAAACCGGGGCCAAGTATCAGGTGTAACCTAATCAATGCATAGTTTGCGAAATTAAAATACTTAATTTAAATTATAGGTTCAATTGATCAAAGGTGACTTGCCTTGCTCGAGATCTTGAGCTTCTTCCTCGAAATCCGCGCACTGCGGGTCTTCGGGCTCCGAGACTACACGCGAAACGAGACGACTCAACAAAGCGATAAAAGAAGCCCTATTAAAGACCACTAAGCGTGCCATTGGATAGATCTCGATTTTTGAGGAATTTTGGAAGTGGAACGGAGTTAATCGGACGAACGGTTGAAAAGATACGAATTTCCGTAGATTAAAGGATTTTCTGGAATAAAGAAAAGGAATTAATAATTACTTAATAATTCCCTGGAAAAAGAAAGGAAGGAGGGGCTGAATTTAGACTTCAATTCGGGCGGCTAAAGGCAGCCCAAGTGAATAGAACGGGCGCGGCCGAACAATTGGGCCGGCGGCCCGAAGGGATCCGGCCTGTGGCGATCGGCGCGCGAGGGAAAGAAGGCCGTTGGGCCGAGGCAGGCCGTTGGCGCAAGCGGGCCGAGCGGACCGGCGCTCGCGGGCGCGGCCCAAACCGAGGGACACGGCCCGGTCCGTGTGGCGCGCGGCCTGGTCCGTGTGGCGCGCGGCCTGGTCCGGTCAACGGGGTCGGCGGACCGGACCGAGGGACTCGGGCCGATGGCCGAAAAGGCAGAGTGGGCCGAGCGGGAAAAGAGAGGCCGAGCGGGCCGGCGCTTGAGGGCGCGGCCTACGCGCGAAAGGCCGAGTGGCCGAGGGGGTCCAAAGGCCGACGAGCCGACTGGGCCGAAAAGGGGAAGGAGGCCGATGGGCCGGTGCAGGCCGCGGCCTACGCGGGTGGCCGGGCCGGTGGACCGCGACCACCTCGCGGGCGCTAGGGCGGGGCCCGCCTGGCAGCGGCACGGTCTACGCAGACCGGGTGCATGGCCGGGAAGGAAGGGGGGGGTGCGCCGGCTGGCGCTTGCGTGGCGCCCGCGTGGCAGCCACGTAGGCCGGCCGGGCAAGAAGAGGGGAGAGGGCGCCGGGCGACGGCGGCGACGGCAGAGCGGCGTTCCGAGCGGCGCGGTGCGAGGGCGGCGACGGGGAGTGGCGCCGGAGCAAGAGGGGAGCGAGGGAGACCGATTCGTCGGCTCGGATCGAGCCGCGGGGGAGCGACGGCGGCTGGCGACGGCGCGAGGCAACGGCGGGCACGGCGGCTCGGGGAGAGGGCGGAGAAGAGGGCGAGGNGGAGCAGGGGACCGGCGCTAGCGGCCAACGGCGGCAGTGGTGACGCCGGCCGGTCGGGAAAAGGGGAAAAGAAAGGGGGAAAAGGGGCCTTGCCCCCTTGCCGATTCGGGCAAGGGCGCGCGCGGGAGAGGAGAGAAGGGGACGAGGGGGCGCGCTCGGCGGCTTGTCGGCACGCGCGCAGGCGGCGGGGCCGAGGCGGGGGCCAGCGGCGGGACGGAACGGCGCCGGCGGGGGGAAGGGTTCGGGAGGGAAGAAACGGGAAAGAGAGAGAGAAGAGAGAGGACGGCGCGGCTCGGGCGCGGACCGGGCCGAGCGGCCTGGCGCGGCCCAGCGGGAGAGAAGGCGGCCGGGCAGGCGGCTGGGCCGAGACGGCCCAAGAAGGAGAAAGAGCTGGGCCGGGGCGGCCCAGGGAAAAGAAGAGGGAAAGGGAGGGCGGCCGAGAGGGGCTGGGCCAGGGGCGGCCCAGGGAAGGAAAGGGGAAAAAGAAACAGGCCGGGAAGGGAAAACGGCCCGGGACAAGGGAGGTAAATTAGACTTTTTCTGAGGGTTTGGTTTTGGGAGGATTAGGGCTCGGATTTGAAATCCGATTTCGCGGTTTTCTCCGGGATTGAAGCGAGAGGGGAGACACGAGATCTTGGCACACGACAAGACTCAACCGAAGAGCAAATTTTCGCAATTAGGGTTTTTAGCAGATTAGTTTTCCCGCTAACGCCGCGACAAAACGGGCGTTACATGACGTCCAAGACTTCTGCACGCAATTAGACACACCATTTCTGGGCACATATATCACAACCTGACCCACATTAGTCACACACACTCACACCAACATCCACAAATATTCTCAAACCAATTTATCGAATAAATCATTTGCGAAGCTAATTGTTCATCACAAAATATTAATCATGAGAATGATTTCACAGTATCATATATATAATGGACACATAGGTGGTCTTCCCTTTAATTCTCAAAAGATAATTTTTTTTAGATTTTATGATGTTGTCTACCTCATTACGAAGACTAGAATATGCATATGTATACCTCCCAAATACCCGAATCAAAAAAAAAACCTCCCAAATACCCTTTAAGATTATTTCTTTAGCAAAAGCTCACAAAGAGTTAAACAAACAAACAAGAGTGTGGCTCATGCGTGTAGATGATGATACACCATCCAAGAAGTGGCCTCTTCTACTAGGGAGAACTTTGTGATATCTCTTTTACTTTTTAGGCGACTTATCACATAGAGTGCACCGATATAGACCATCCAAGAACTGATTGATGCATGGTGTAGATGGAATATAATATCATGCGCTACAACGGTGTGCTCCCATGCTTCAATGTTTTTTTTTCTAAAATCATTTGGTAGCATAGTATAATAATATTACTAAGTAAATTATGCACAGGATCATTTATGAGCATGCCATGCATGTCTGCTGATGGCTCTTTAAATGGACTGGTTCCTGCAAAGTGATTCTGCATCTAGACATCCATTAATGTGTTCCTAGTGCATAGAAAGTATAAGGCACATGCTGCTAAAATGGTGCTATTGTACATGCAAAGCTCTTTTACTAGTTCTTTCAGTTTCATGTTTGGAGAAAGTCATGTATGTTCTGCGAGTAAATTAACTTTTAGTTTGACAAAAAATGTAGCATTTCTTTTTGTTTTTGTAGCTTTGCAGGCTTGCTCAAATTGATTTTTTAAATCTGAAAGTACCCGTACATTTTCCTTGTTATTTGCACAAAAGTTTAGCAATCTTGCTACTCCTACACCCTGTGAGGTAGCTTATCATGTTGCTAGCTGCAGAGGTAGCCTTTTCTTGCTCTAGTCTTCTGAACACATTATGCATGTAAGAGGTTAAAAAGTAATATTGTGCATAATGGTATTTTAATTCTTTCAATTTTCCTTTTTTCTCCTATAATGTCTGTAATGGTGAATCACTTATGAGGATGACAGGAACCACATGTCCACATGCCTGCTTCTCCCAAGTCCCTGACTATAAGTATATCTTTAGAGAAATTTTATGGTTCTTGAGAAAATATCTCGAGGTATCTAAATTTTACACTAAATTAAGTATCTGGAGATATCAAATTTTACCCTAGAAATATGGTACTCCCGGTACCTTCTCAAGGATGATAAAATTATCCATATTTTTATGGTATAAGCAAAGACCAAAAATCAGCTATTAAATTTTCAGAAATATAGTAGAAATACTAGGAGTGACACTGGTTGCATGAAAGTGTGCATGCCTGCTTCTCCAAGAGCTCGAAGTATATCTCTATGGTATAGGCAGGGTTTGCAATTTTGAAATGAGGGTTTTTACCGAGGAGGCCGAAAGAACCGAAATTTCCAAAATTTTGGTATTTTTTGGCCAAAATTATTTGAAAATTTAACAAATTTGAATAAACTTTGACCAAATTCATAAAAATTTGAAAAAAACCAAAAATTTTGGATGAGATATGAGCTTGCTAGTGGGGGACGAAATTACCAAAATTTTGAAAATTTCCGAAATTTCGTTCCGAAATTGCAATCCCTGGGTATAGGCCAAGAGCAAAACTCATATATTAATTTTTCAGAAATATAGTACTAGAAAGACTAAGAGTGACATGGGTTGCATGAAAATGTGCTTGGTGTTCTACCAGGAATTGGAGGCCTTAGGAATTTCAAACAGAGAAGCACACAAGAAACAGGTGGTAAGTTTCACCTGAAAAAAATAAATAATCAGGATATCTTGTCCATTAAACTTGGCAGCTGGGTACATTCAATACTAGGTGGGGACGTGGGGTAATAATTCAAACAAGTATATGCTTCCTCCTCTTTGCAGACAAAAACATAATTCATTGTATTTTAGAGGTCTAGTAAAAAGGCTTGAAAACCATGGAAGAAAGTAGAGATACGAACACGGTGAATGCGCTTAGCTTATTGTAATAGATCCTGATAGAAATGGGAGGCATCAGGGAGTGTAATTGGAGCTGGAAACCTGCCCCTAAGAGAGACAAGCAAGAGGCCGGTGAAAATATGGAGCATATGCTCAAACAGTCGAAGCCTCATGATTTGAGGGAGTGTTGTGGTATTTAGATGTTTCTGGTTTAAGCTTTGAGCTGTGGGGACTGTTGGTACTTAATCTTAGACTCCCCAAGCTTCAAGCTGTGGAAGACTAGTAATTAAGCTAGAAGTCCCAGCAATGGTGGTATCTTCAAAGATAAAAATGATGTTTAAACATCCATTCATGTGTATCTAATGCTTTAAGATAGTAAAACTATATAGCTGCTAAAATGGTGCTGTTGTACGTGCATCATGTTTTTACTGTTAATTTTGGTTTCATGTTTGGAGGAAGTCATATATGTGTTCTGTGAGTAAATTAATTTTTAATTCAACAAAAATATGTAGTATCTCTTTTTTTTCTCAGGCATACTCAAATTGTTTTTTTTTATAGGAAAAACAGGCAACTGAATGGACCTCGTTACCTTTCAATAGGTAGCTGAATGGCAAGCTGCTCGAACATTACTAGCTGACAAGCTAATGTACCATTGCTCTGTGCGCGAAAACTCTAAAAATTCCCATCAAAATTTGCGAGTTCCGGACATGGATCAAAAGTGACGGCTCTAAAAAAAATTTGTTAGGTGGTCTTATTCCACGCTCCAAACACTACTACAAAAATGGTTTTTCCGTGCGGGCCGAAAGACATCTTTCCGTGCGGAAGGCCTGCCCGCACGCGCGAGAAGGTCTGGAAAAAGACCATTTTCGCGTGCGGGCGGCCCAACCGCACGGGAAGATCGATTATCCCGTGCGGTCGGCTTAAGCGGCCCGCACGGGAAGATCCATTATCCCGTGCGGGCCGCTTAACCCGACCGCACGGGATAATCGATCTTCCCGTGCGGTCGCGTTAAGTCGACCGCACGGAAAAACAAAAATTCGAAAAAAAAAATTCAAAAAAAAACCCTAGCTATCCCGGCGGCGGAGGCGGCGCGGATCCCGTCATATATACTTCCCAAATAACACAAAATTAATTTCACATCACAAATAACACAAAATTAATTTCACATCATCACAATTTCACATATATACTTCCAACTAATTTTTTTGTACAATTAAATTTACAAATAAATTGTGGTCGTCGTCGGCGTCGTCGTCGTCGTCGTCGTCGTCGGTGGCGGTCGGTGGCGGTCGGTGGCGGTCGGTGGAGGCGGCGGCGGCGGCCGTGGAGGAGGCGGTGGTGGTGGAGGTGGTGGTGTGGTGGTGGAGGTGGCAGTCGGTGGAGACGGCCGTCGATGGAGGCGGATGCGCCGGCACACCCGACGGCGGCGGTGGTGGAGGCGACGGTGGAGGCCGGAGGCGGAAGAGGCCGGTGGCGGAAGAGGCCGGCGGCAGGGAGGCGACGGTGGAGACCGGAGGCGGAGGAGACCGGCGGCGAGGAGGGGGCAGTGGAGGCCGGAGGCGGAGGAGGCCGGCGGCGGAGAGGCGGAGGCGGAGGCGTAGGCCGCCGGCGGAGGAGGAGAGCCCTTGACGGTAGAGGCGGGATCTGAATTTCATCGGGTGTTAGAAAATTTCGGAGCCCGCGCGCACCTATATAGGCGGTGATGATCATCGCGTGCGGGCAGCTTAACAGCCCGCACGGAAAGATAATCTTTCCGTGCGGACGGCTTAACGGCCCGCACGGAAATATTATCTTTCCGTGCGGGTGGCTTAAGGGCCCGCACGGAAAGATTATCTTTCCGTGCGGACGGCTTAAGAGGCCCGCACGAAAATCCAGTTCAACATTTTTATTTTTCTCTCTGGATTTCTCTTTCTAGTGTAGAGGAGAGAGAAAACAACTTTTTTATTTTTATTTTATTTTTCTAATATTTTTTTCACACATAGGAGCATGCAGGAACCAACCACAGAAAATTTAAGCTCGAACGGACGAAATACGTGGTCCGTAGAATTTTTCAAAGTTCTATCGAAAAGGGTCCCGAAGCTTCTCACCTCAAAAACACAATCTTGCAAGCGGAATTTCGAGATTTTGATTTCGCCGAACCCGGCAAAGCCGGGGAGCAACGGATGTAACTTTTTCTGTAGATGTCCGTCCATATATTATATGTCTGATTTCGAATCCGTATGAAAAAGATATGGCTGTTTTATCGAAGGACACTCGAGTTATAACTGTTTGACGACAGACTCAAAGATAAGCTTAGTGAATTGTTAAAACTAATTGGTGTAAGATAAAATCATGGAAAAATTCATGTGGATGCTACTCAATATGTTAGACTCACTGGAATTTTGGCATGATTTTATCTTTACATCTAGATCCCCAATTAAATTGGTCAAAACCCTAAACCCTAATCGGCAAAACTCGTACCTCATTCAAAAATGCATTAAATTATATGAAAGTGTATAAGGAACATAATTTATTAAAATACTATCTTATTTATAATGAATTAATATAATTTTTCCATAATTTATTTTATTAGTTTTGACTCCCTAAAAATTCAATCTAATTTCAGACAGGCCGATTTTCTTTATTTTGCTGAGAATAAAATATAAGGAATTTTTGTGTGAAACCAAGGAAAATGGAAACTAGGTGTTTTTATATATCTCCACAAAAATCCACTTTATTTTATCTAGCCCACAAAATAAATTATAGCATTATAAAGAAGAGGAGAAAGAAAAGAAGTAGGAAAAATCCTGAAAGTGTCACATTGTCCAACAGTAGTGGGCCCTTTCCGTGCGGGCGGCTTAAGTGGACCGTACGGGAAAATCCATATTTCCGTGCGGTCCCTTAAGTGGGCCGCATGGAATAGTGCGGTATTATCCCGTGCGGTCCACTTAAGGGACCGCACGGGAATATGGATTTTCCCGTGCGGTCCACTTAAGCCGCCCGCACGGGATAATGCCGCATCGGTTATTTCAGGCACGGCCACTTATGGCCCGTCTGTAATCTATCGGAGGCCTCGTCCAGGAAAACCGTTTTTGTAGTAGTGAAAATACCAAAATTTTGTTGGCAGCTGATTGGATAGAGGTGGCTTTGCGCCACCGAAGGACGACAAAGTAAAGCATGCCATTGTAGGTATAACACCACGGCCAGTGGACATATGTCTCCGATGACTAACCGGACTTGCAACGGTTGCTCGGTTGCTATGGCTGACCATGATTGGCATCAATTAGCTTACCTGGAGATCCTAGACCTTTGTTCTTCATTCTCTGCTCCTCCTGGAGCTGACATGTAGGGTCGTAGCGACGTAGTGGCTACAATGAGCCTAGCCATACACTAAATTCCCTGGATCAGTTTGAGTTCCTATTGCCTCCCAATCCGAGAATTACTGCTTGCTTCATTGCTTGTAATGCACGAGCAATGTTCTCATCTTGTTCTTTTCCCTCTTGATTCTGACCAAACATTTGCCTAAGTTTAATAAATGATGGGATGGCTTCGCAATTTAATTATAGGAGAGGAAGAGATTGACAGTGGACCAATGAAGCCTACGGCTATAGATGGGGTATGTAGTGAAGTATGTGGTTCTATATACACACATGCAACTGACTTTTAATTGGTTGTAATATATACAATGGAAGTTGGGGTAGTTTCCCCTTTGGTTGTGATAAAAAAATTCTTTTTCCTGACCTTATCTACCTCATAATTTGGACTAGAATATGTATATTTATACCACCCGATTACCTTTGATTTAAAGGGTTTTATTAACAAAATCTCAAAAGTAGTTTGAGAAACAAGTGTGTGGTTCACGAGTGTGTGGCTCATGGCGAAACGGTGCTTTTGTACAAGAAAAATGTTTTTAGTCATTTTAGCTTTCAAGTTTGGAGGAAGTCATGTATGTTCTACAAGTAAATTCACTATTATATTTAATAGCCTTATTTTTGTTGTTGTTGTTTCTCATAATTGCTCAAATTGATTCCCCCCCCTAAAATCTCACATATAGGGAAGAAGTCATAGTGCTTTATAAATTTCCATTGCTATCAGCACAGAAATTAAATTAATCAAATGTGCATCCAGAATAGAGCATGATATACCCCTTCGTTCGAGATGTGCATGCTCTCATTCTTTTGTTTCCTCTTTTTTTTACAATTTATATGGAAGAAGCACACATCTAATGACTATATCTGGGATTGGAGCTCTATTTACATGCGCCTGGTTGGTGAATCAAAATACCTGCTTCTTCAAGATCTTGACTATTGATTCAAGTAAATCTCTTAGACTAAGGTAAATATATATCGATGGTAAAGATTAGGAAGAGAACTCTGTTATTATTTTCGTTGAAATGGAATGGATAGATTGAGAGTGGATGTGAGTTGTGCGCAAATGTGTTTCGTATCATAAGGTTGTACATGGGAGTGGGAGGCATTAGGAATTGGGAAAGGAGAATTTGATTATGTTAGGGGAATCGGCATACTAATTCATAAAGTCTGTAAGGGCTTGTTCGGTGTTAATGTCCATAAAGAAGGGGTTGGAAGGGATTGAGCATGATTAATTTCATACCTTACTAGGTGTGCAATTAATTTCCTTCAAATCCACTTTGATCACCATGAGTAAGGGATTAACTGAACAAGCCCAAAGTGCTATTTTGGATGAATATCAACCTATAGCATCTGCAGATTCTGAGCGTTGTCTGCTTAGATGTTTGACTTTGTAGCTTATTGGTATAGAGGATAATCGTGAGACTATGGCTGTTTATATATATAAAAAAGCTAGCTGTGTTGTGTGGTAAAGCTATTATTCACTCTAGAATGGATCCTTCCCCGTTCTTTCCAACACCAGAGCATCATAGACCACATTATTTTTTCAAAAAAAAATAGAGCACAACAATTCCACTGGAATTTTGAAAAAACTCTCAAATTGTACCAAAACTAAAAATTCCCCACGTTCCACATAAGTCCAATTGAATTTTGTGACAAGCTCATGAAACATCTATGTGATGTAGGTGTAACACACTGATTCCTGAACAATTAAAAATAGAACTGATGAGAACTTTCAATATTCTGAAACACCTGACATCCTTGTATGCGGTACGAGTACATATTATGTTTCTGCACACAATGGCAATACATAGCTTGGTTAAATATAAGGAGTACAACGTATGCAGCTGGTTGGTAATGCATGCTTCTCTAAGACGTCCACTATAAATACAAAGCATTTCCATGGTGCAGCCAAGAAGAAAACTCAGCTTCTATTTAAAAACCTACTAGAAAGACTGGAAAATTGGAAGATGGTAGAGATGAACACTGCGTGCGAAAATAATGCTCTTATCTTATTGTAAGATCCTGCTGAGAATGGGAGGCATAATGATTTGCATATTCAAGTAAGATGGTTGTTGGGACAAATTCCAACAAGCTCTGGCGAGCATGGCAAGGGTTCTCCCATCTATGAGAGAGAGAGAGCTAGCCCAAACTTAGCCCATGGGAGACAGGATCTCCGGGAGAGAGTTGGTGTTGCTGCTTGGAAATGGATGGAATGGGAGCCATCCCTTGCCTTGCCCTAGGACTCCTTTTATTCATATACAACGGAAAATTATATCATTGTCCTTGCTTTGCTATATACAAGCGACATTCCCTAGGGGGCATTTTAGTCCTTTATTGCATTAGCTTATACAACACCTTAGGTATGAGGTTACTCTTCGACAGTGTACCTTAAGCATGGGGTTATTCCCCAACAATGATAGAGATGAACACTCTATATAGCATGTTGTTATAAAATCGACTCCGATAGCACATCGAGAACAAAACGCGGAAAAAACACTATAGGAGATCCAAACACGATGACGACACCGAGACACAATATTTGTTAACGAGGTTCAGCCGAAGCCTACATCTCTGGACACTGATTATGGGCGCTCCTCCCCGATCCAGCAAATTACAGCATATCAGAGTTACAACGACTCACGGCCGGGCGCTGTCAGCGGCCGCTCCCTCTCGCTATGCTAAGTCGCCATGTCGTCGTGCAGTTACAATAGGTGTGCCCCTCTATTTAAGAGGGATCATAGAATAGAGTCTGACGGAGCGTGAAACTCCTCACCGGGAAACCGTGCAGGTCCCCCTTTGCCAGTTTGGCCGGGGGCGCAAGGTGAGGTTCTTAGCCCCTGAATCTAAGGGATTTCAGCGAGAGAGAACGCGTTGACACAGGCGATTTAGACAGGTTCGGGCCGCTGAGAAGCGTAACACCCTACTCCTGTGTTCTGGTGGATCTGTGAATGTAAGAGTATTCAGAGAGAGTTCAGCCTCTAGACCCCATCAGCCAGAGTCCCCCTCCCCTTTCCTAGGCCTGGGCCTCCTTTTATATGGCAAGGGGCTACCACATGGGCCACGAGCTGCCTAAGAAAGAAAACATTCTTTTACAATTAGGGCTATCCTACTGCCGGAGACAGCCTTTGACAGACGCCACAGCACGCCTCTGCTCAGCCTTCCCCGGGGACGCCCGTTTCAACCTTCATTAAATGGCGGGCGACTTTTTCGTCTTGCCTGCGCCGGAATCTGGGATGCTTCTGACCGGGACTGACATACCAACTTCGGGAGTTGGCACGCCAGCTCCGGCTGAGAGACGAGAGACAGAGAGCTCTCATCATTCCGACGGGACGGGGCGAGGCGTGCGGCAGGCTGCCTGGCGCCACCTAACCCGCGATCTGACCGGCCTGTGACCGGTCACTCGCTGTGACTGGTCACGGACCGAATAGGCATGTGCCACGCCGCATTAAATGCGGCGTAGTGCGCTCGTCTGAACCGCCATAAATGCGGTTAGGTGAGCTCTGCCATGCTCACCTAACCTGCGCATGTGGCGCCAAGACCACAGGGGTTGGGGCGCCCCAGCCCTAGGGGCAAAATGGGGCGTGGCCCGACCCCGGGGGGAGACCAGGAGGGCGGCCGCCACGTCACCCTCGGGCCCGTTCCCCCTCGGGGGGAACGGGCCACGTGGATTACTGGGGCCGCCCTTCCCGCTGATCTTGACACCCCCGGTCCCATGTCACCGACAGTAGCCCCCGGCATTATGCCTGGGTGGCCGCACCCCGGGGGGGCATCCAGGCTTGACGCCACCCCTCGAGCCTGGTGACAGGTGGGACCGACTCCAGAGGCGGGCAGGACCCCAACGGTCGTGAGTCGCGCTCATCGGCGAGGGATGCCGACCGACATTAATGAGCGGTCTTTTTGTAACCGCAACATTATTCGAGGCAGCGCGCGAATCGGGACACGTCGGTCCGTTTCGCCTGGGGATGTGATGATGGCGCTTTTTGCGGTAATCGAGCATGATTAATGCGCACATGATCTGCCCCTCCTCAACCGCCACGGCCGCACGACTGCCGCGTGCGTCGTAAGCGGGCGAGTGGGGTTAGTAGAGGCGTGGGTGCGAGAATCGAGGGGGCAAGGTAGTGGGCGCGGGAAACGAGGAGCCAGGCGCGGCATAAGCAAGAGTATAATAGGCGCCGAGGAAGGGATTCGCTTCCTTCCTCTCGCTGCTTTTTCCTTGCCTTTGCCATCCGTGCTCTAGCTCTTCGTTTCTCTCGCCTCAACCTCGCCACACGCACTCGTTTCTCAAGCTCCCCCTCCGCCGGCGTCATGACGCGGAGCTCCGCACCGCTTGATGGCAGCGTGCTGCCGCCTTCTCGCATCACCAGCGAGAGGCAGGCCGGGCTGCCGCGCCGGTTCATGCCCGAATCTGCCACCCGGGAGGTGGTTATGCTGGGCGAGGGACGCCCGGCGCCGCACTACCCGGAGCGGTCCGTCTTCTTTCTGTCCTTCACCATGGCGGGTCTGATTCCGCCATTCTCCATGTTCTTTATGGACGTCCTGGAGTTCTATGACCTCCAGATGGCGCACCTCACCCCCAACGCGGTGATGACGCTGGCCATCTTCGCACACCTGTGCGAGATGTTCATCGGGGTGCGCCCATCCCTTCGGCTGTTTCGGTGGTTCTTCACCGTGCAGCCGGTATCGCCGCCGACGGTGGTTGGTGGCTGCTACTTCCAGCCGCGGGGGCAGGTGCTGAACCACTACATCCCGTGCGTCCTTCGCAAGAAGTGGGACGACTGAAAGAGCGACTGGTTCTACACCCCCCTCCCCGACGAAGCACGCCTCCGACTCCCGAGCCAGCCCCCAGCGCAGGCACGTAGCTGGCGGGCGACGGTGGATTTGGGGGATGGCTACGATGCCATCCTGGACCGCCTGGTGGGCCTGCGAACCCAGGGGCTCACGGGGGCCATGGTGTTCGGCGACTACCTCCGCCGCCGGATCACGCCGTTCCGGCGACGCACCCGGGGCGCCTGGGAGTACACCGAACCCGAGGACCACATGAGGACCCACCAGGGACGCAAGTGGGACTGGGATCCCGAGGATTTCAGGATGGTGGTCCAACGTGTGCTAAACCTTAGCTCCGTGGAATCATCCCTCGTCCCGCCAGGGATCCTCCCCCTCTGCTGCGATCCGGAGCGCGCCAACATCCTGGCCATCATGTAGGTGGTCGGGGCATCGGGGGACCGGGCCCCCCGAGGCCATGATGGCGCGGGCGGCAGCCGCAGAGGGGAGCAATCTACCCCCGGAGGGGACCATGCTTCTGGGCCCCACGGCGGGGGTCCGGGGGGCAGCCGCCCTGTCGACGCCAAGGGGAAGAGGATGCAGGAGGCGACCCTCCTCCATCTCCTCCTCGAGAGGGCGAGGCGGTACGCTCCAGCGGCAGGCGCCCAGGAGACGCTGCTCCGACGCTCCAGCCCGAGGGGGAGCGGAAGAAGAAGCGGCTCCGCAAGATGGGGGAGACCGAGCCATGCAGGGGGAGCCTGATCACTCCCCCAAAGTGGTCGTTCAGCCGACCACCCTGTAGGTTCAGCCTCTCATCCACGATGGCCACACTCTTATTCCCAAACTCCCAAGGCAAGTCTTTACTCACCTCCTTCTATTTCCTGTTTTTCTTCTGCCTCAGCGAGATCCCGTCCCGCCCCACGCACCACTCCAAGGCCGGCCGGCTTGAGGCCGGGGCGACGGTGACCGCGGAGGCCCGGAGGCGGGAGGCCGACCTGCTAGAAGCCGCAGGCCGCCTACGGGAAGCCCAAGGGGCTGCTCAGGAGGCGGCCCGAGCCCGCCAGGCCGAGGAGTCCGCTTGGGATGCGGCCAGGGTCCGCCGGGCCGAGGAGGCTGCCCGGGAGGTAGAGGCGACGCGCGCGCACGAGGCGCCGGCTGCCGAGGCCGCACCCCCGGTCCCCGATCTGGCAGTCCCCGACGCAACCGCGCCCGAGGTAGAGGCCGCTGCAGAGGCTGCCCGTGACGATGCCGAGGGGGCGCGCCTGGGGCCCGACGCCTCAGGCGGCGCTCCGGACGAGCCGGCCTCGGGAGGGGCCCCCGAGGCCAGTGCGCCGATTGGCGAGACGAGCCGTGCCGCACCGCCACCGAGGTGGCCTTCTTCGCTTCCTTCCGCCGCCCCGCTAAGCGTGGAGCCCCTCCTGCAGGCCTTGGCCACGGCCAACAGCATGGTGCTGGACGGGCTAAGTGCCCAGATGGAGGCCCTGCAGGCGGAGCGGGCGGAGATCGACGCGGCTTGGGCGCGCGTCGAGGAGGGGCGGCGCTCGGTGGAGGCCATGGTGGAGGCCGGCCGTAAGGCGCACAACCTGCACACCCTGTGGCTCGAGGCTTGTCGCATGAGCCTGGCGGAAATCGCCCGGGAGGTGGAGGAGGAGCGGGAGGCGGCCCTCATCGCCACCGTCACGCTCGACGGGGCTCGGGACGACCTCCGCCTCCAATACGGGAGCCGGATGGCGGAGCTGGAGGGGAAGCTCGACGCCGCCCAGGGAGTCCTCGACGCCGCCGCTGCCCGGGAGCGGCGGGCGGCGGAGATTGAGGCGGCGACCCGCCAGCGCGAGGAGGCCCTAGAGGCTCACGCCATGGCACTGGAGGAGCGCCTCACCGCGTTCGGGGGGCGGGCCTCGCGCCTGCAGACACAAGAGGCCGTCGTGCATCGGCGGGCCAAAGCCCTTGACCTCCGCGCCCGGGAGCTGGAGGCGCTGGAGGAGCGCGCCCGCGCCCTGGACGCGAAGGAGGCGCCGCTGGCAGCCCATGAGACCGCCGCTGCCACACGGGAGGCGACGCTGGCGGTGCACGAGGCCGCGTCCGCTGAGCAGGAGTCTCAACTCCGCCTCCGCGAAGACGTGCTTGCCGAGCAGGGGCGAGCCCTCGAGGAGGCCGAGGCCGCGACGCAGCGGCGGGCGGATAGCCTGTTCCTCCGCGAGGCGGCGTGGGAGGAGCAGGCGCGCCGCAATCTGGAAGACGCTCGCGCCGAGAGGGCCGCACTGAACCAGTGGGCCGCTGAACTCGATGCCCGGGCGAAGGAGCTGGACGCGCAAGCACGCAGCAGCGGGGCGGCCGCGGGCCATGGCGACCTAGCCGCCCGCCTCACAGCCGCCGAGCACACCATCGCCGAGCTGTAGGGCGCCCTGGACTCGTCCGCCGGGGAGGTTGAGGCCCTCCGACTGGCAAACGAGGTGGGGCCTGGCATGGTCCGGGATGCTGTCTCCCGCCTCGACCACGCCGGGCGTCAGGCGGGCATCTGGGGCGGGCGGTACGCAAAGTATGCCGCCAACCAGGGGGGCCTCGCCCAGCGCCTCTTGGAGATGGCCGGGGGTCTCGAGAGGCTCCCTGAGGAGATCGAGTAGACGCTCAAGTCTTCCTCAAGGGACCTCGCCCCGGGGGCGGTGGAGCTCGTGTTGGCGAGCTACCAAGCCCAGGACCCCGACTTCTCCCCGTGGATGGCGCTGGAAGAGTTCCCTCTCGGGACCGAGGATAGCGCACGCGCGCAAGTCCGAGACATCGCCGACCAAATTGTCCACAGCTTCGAGGGGTCGTCCCCTCGGCTCATTTTTGCCCTCGACTCCGACGAGGAGGAGGGTGACGACGACGGCACGGACGACGACAGCGGCAGCGAGGACGCGTCGGAGTGAGCCCCCGGGCCCCCGCGTATCTTAATAATTTTTCCTTCATCTTCCGAGGCCTCCAGGCCTTTGCTTGTACAAACTGGTTTTGTTTCATCTGCAATCAAATAAGATATTAACTTCTATGTTAGCTATGCTTGCTATGTACGTGTGATAAGGGTGGCCTGTGTCACGATCCTTTCGCGTCTTGGCTTGAGCGAGGGCTCGTGCCTGGGCCCCAGCCTCGAGCGGCGCGGGTCAGAGCTAGTGCCTGGGGAGATCCGCATGTCGAGACTGGCTAGGCCGGGAGCGCGGTGACCGAGGGTTATGGATGACCCGATTGTGGGCCTTTGCCGATTTCCCCCTGGAGTTCATCGCGCCCCGGGGCACGGCTCGGTTCTGGGCCCCGTTTGGCGATTTTAGACGACCCGGGCTACTGAGGGCAAGGTCGAACACGAGCAGCCTTACTCAAGTCAAGACTTCTCAAAAGGAAACGATGACATAGGCGCAGTCCTTAGGAAATCGAAAATGCTTGTTATTGAAATGCTGGGAAATAAATTAAACAAGTACGTGCATGTGGGAGCCCCCGGCCAACCCTGCGTGCCCGAGGGGGGCGCGGGGTTGGCCTGAGCCCGAGGTACAACACCCGACCCTCTTATGGGTAGAAGCGGAGAAGATGCTCTATGTTCCACGGGTTAGGCAGCTCCGTGTCATCGCCCGTGGCCAACCGAACCGAGCCCAGCCGGGGGACGCCGATCACTCGATACGGACCCTCCCACATTGGTGAGAGTTTGCTCAGTCCAGCACGCGTTTGGACGCGGCGTAGGACGAGATCGTCGATGCAGAGTGATCGGGCCCGGACATGGCGCTGATGGTAGCGCCGCAGGCTTTGCTGGTAGCGCGCGGCTCGAAGAGCCGCACGCCGCCTTCGCTCTTCCAGGTAGTCGAGGTCGTCTCGGCGAAGCTGATCTTGATCAGCCTCGCAATACATGGTGGCCCAAGGGGACCTCAGGGTGAGCTTGGATGGGAGGACCGCCTCCGCGCCGTAGACGAGGAAGAAAGGCGTTTCCCCAATCGCGCGGCTTAGAGTGGTTCGGTTCGCCCAGAGCACCGCCGGCAGCTCCTCGATCCATGAGTTGTCGTGCTTCTTGAGAATGTTGAAGGTCTTGGTCTTGAGGCCCTTGAGGATTTCCGCATTGGCGCGCTCCACTTGGCCATTGCTTTTGGGGTGGGCTGGTGAGGCAAAACAGAGCTTAATGCCCATGTCTTCGTAGTAGTCGCCGAAGAGCTCACCAGTGAACTAGGTGCCGTTGTCCGTAATGATACGGTTAGGTACCCCGAACCGAGCAGTGATGCCCCTGATGAATTTTAGCGCCGAGTGCTTGTCGATCTTGATGACCGGATAAGCCTCGGGCCACTTGGTGAATTTGTCGACTGCGACATACAGATACTCGAACCCGCCCAGGGCCTTCCTGAAGGGACCCAGGATGTCCAGCCCCCAGACAGCAAATGGCCAAGAAAGAGGTATGGTCTGCAGGGCCTGAGCCGGCTAATGCGTTTGCTTGGCGTGAAACTGGCACGCTCTGCATCGTCGGACCAGGTCAACCGCATCGTGGAGCGCCGTCGGCCAATAGAAACCCTGGCGAAAGGCCGTGCCAACCAAGGTGCGCGAGGCGGAGTGAGCCCCGCACTCGCCTTCATGGACATTAGCAAGAAGCTCGACGCCCTGTTCCCGAGGAATGCATTTCAGGAGGATTCCGTTGGCCCCGCGCCGGTAGAGGGTCCCTTCCACCAGCACGTAGCGCTTGGAGATGCGATGGACGCGTTCACTCCCTTCGCGGTCCTCGGGTAGAGTCTGATCTGTGAGGTACGCCTGGATCTCAGCCATCCAAGTGATCAATCTTGGAGGGCCGGGGTCGGCCCCCCCGGATCCCGAGGCCTGGACTCCGACGGGTCTCGGGGGCCGCTCAGGCGCGTTCGTCTCCCCTAGGGGGTCGGGCCGCGCCGACGGCTGGGCCAGCCTTTCTTCAAAGGCGCCCGGTGGGGTCGGGGCTCACGATGAAGCGAGCCTTGAGAGTTCGTCGGCGACCGCGTTATCCTGTCGGGGCACGTGCCGAAGTTCTATCCCGTCGAAATGGCGCTCCATGCGCCGCACCTCGCGGACATAGGCGTCCATTTGCAGGTCGGAGCACCGGTACTCCTTGGAGACCTGGTTAACGACCAACTGGGAGTCGCCTAGAACCAGGAGGCGGCGGATCCCCATTCCGGCCGCCACTCTGAGTCCCGTAAGGAGCCCCTCGTACTCCACCATATTGTTGGTTGCCCGGAAATCTAGGCGAACCAAATATCTGAGGACGTGCCCGCTCGGCGAGGTCAAGGTGACCCGCGCGCTGGCTCCCTGAAGAGCCAGGGAGTCGTCAAACTGCATCACCCAGTAGGCGGCGTGAGGCAGTTGCGAGGGACTCGCGTTGGCCTTGGGGGTGGAGACGGGCTCGGGAGCCGGGGTCCACTCCGCCACAAAGTCGGCGAGGGCCTGGCTCTTGATCGCGTGGCGTGGCTCAAAGCACAAATCGAACTCGGAGAGCTCGATTGCCCATTTTACCCCCCGTCCGGTACCCTCTCGGTTGCGCAAGATCTGGCCGAGTGGGTAGGACGTGACCACCGTGACCCGATGCGGCTGGAAATAATGGCGCAGCTTCCTCGAGGCCATTAGAATAGCGTAAAGCATTTTCTGGGCCTGAGGGTATCGGGTCTTGGCGTCCCGCAGCGCCTCGCTAACGAAGTAGACAGGCCGCTGCACCTTTCGACGGGGCCTACCTTCTTCGTTAAGGGCACCATTCCCGGGGCGCTCATCGTCCGAGGGGCCTTGTCGGGCCCACTCGGCTTCTGTGCCGCTGACCTCGGGGTCGGAGGGTGTCGGGCGCGGCCTTCCCGCAGTGGCCCGAGGGCCTTCCTGGGGTTCGGGGGCGTCTGGCGCCGTCGGACAAGCGGGCAGAGGGCCACATCCGGTCGTCAGGGGCCTTAGGCCGCCGTCCGGCTCGGGGGCCTCTCCTCCCTTCTCTTTCCCGGGTCGGGTCGACACAGGGTGAGGGCGCGCGGGGCGAGGGCTGTCCTCATCGCGTTCCACAACCAACGCTGCGCTGACTACCTGCGCGGTTACCGCCAAGTAGAGTAGCAACGGCTCATCTGGCTCCGGGGCGACCAGGATCGGGGGGAGCTGAGGTACGCTTTCAACTGGGTGAGGGCCTGCTCAGCCTCCTCCGTCCAGGTAAACGGCCCGGAGTGCTTAAGGAGCTTAAATAGGGGCTGCGCCTTCTCTCCCAGCCTCGATATGAATCGGCTTAAGGCAGCCATGCATCCGGTGACGCATTGCACATCCTTAAGTTTGCTGGGGGGCGCATCCGCTCTATAGCTCGTATCTTCTCGGGGTTGACCTCAATGCCTCGGGCAGAGATCAAGAACCCGAGAAGCTTGCCCGTAGGCACACCGAACACGCACTTTTCGGGGTTCAGCTTTATGCGGGCGGAGCGGAGACTTTCAAAAGTCTCCGCTAAATCTGAGAGCAAGGTCTCTTGGTTGCGCGTTTTCACAACCAAGACATCGACATAGGCCTCAACATTGCGTCCTATCTGACTACCCAAAGAAATACGAGTAGTATGCTGAAAAGTAGGACCTGCATTCTTTAACCCGAAGGGCATAGTTGTATAACAATAAGTTCCTACAGGGGTAATGAATGTAGTTTTTTCCTCATCCTCCCTAGCCATGCGAATCTGATGATATCCTGAGTATGCATCTAGAAAGCACAAAAGGTCGCACCCCGCGGTGGAGTCGACAATTTGATCTATGCGTGGCTGGGGATAAGGGTCCTTAGGACATGCCTTGTTGAGGTCGGTGTAGTCGATGCACATCCGAAGCTTGCCGTTCGCCTTGGGGACGACGACCGGGTTCGCGAGCCACTCTGGATGGATGATCTCACGGATGAATCCGGCCTCCAGAAGCCGCGCCACCTCCTCGCGGATGAAGGCTTGGCGTTCCGGGGCGTGCCGCCGCACCTTCTGCCGGACGGGCCTTGTGTCCGGCTGCACGGCGAGACGGTGCTCAATCACCTCCCTGGGGACCCCGGGCATGTCCGCCGGTCTCCAAGCGAAGACGTCGGCGTTTGCCCGTAGGAAAAAGACGAGCGCGTCTTCCTATTTCTCGTCTAAGAGACCACCGATTCGGGTGGTCTTGGACGGCCCGTCGCCCAGGGCGACCTCCTTCACCGGGACCTCGTCGCCTGAGGCCATCCGCTGCCTCGGGGCAGTCGAGGTGGAGGCGCTGAGCCTCTCGTCGCTGCCCGCGGGCTTGGATACCGCGGCGAGGCGGTCCGCGCGCTGCTCCATGCTAGCGAGCGTGACTTTGAGGTCGCCGTGGACGGTGATGGGGCCACTGGGGCCCAGCATCTTCATCTGGAGATAGGCGTAGTGGGTAGCCGTCATGAACTTCACCAACGCGGGCCTTCCCAGGACCGCGTTGTAGGGCAGATTAAGGTCCGCCACATCGAAGTCCACCCGCTCGGTACGGAAGTTGGCGGGACCACCGAAGGTGACCGGGAGGTCGATGTGACCCAGCGGCCAGGTGTGCCCCAGCGTCACGCCGATGATCGGCTGGGACGGCCGGAGCTGCATCCCCGGGGCCTTGATAGCATCAAAGGCCACGGGGGAAAGGATGTTGATGGCCGCGCCCCCGTCTATCAGGACGCGCCCCAACTTCACATTGCAGACGGTGGGGGAAACCACCATCGCGATCTGCCCTCCCCGGGCAACGCACGGCGGGTGGTCGATCTGGTCAAAAGTGAGGGCGACCTCCGACCAACGCGCCCGCCGCGTCGCCTCATGGGTAGGGGCCGCGGCCAGAAGCTCTCGCTTCATGGCCTTGAGGCTCCGGCGAGAAGCATGAGCGCATGCTCCCCTATCAACGGTGGCGACGGTGGCCTCGGGCTCTT
The DNA here is from genome assembly GCA_008326285.1 of Oryza officinalis. Lineage (NCBI taxonomy): Eukaryota > Viridiplantae > Streptophyta > Magnoliopsida > Poales > Poaceae > Oryza > Oryza officinalis. Next base: position 4,673,252 of record BDMV01000008.1, read on the forward strand.
GAAAGCCCAGGTCATCGTCGCCATCGTCGATGTCCTTGGCGGGGGCCTTCTGCCTGGCCTCACTTCGCCGGTTGCCGGTGGGAGTCACCGGGGCCTTGCCCTCATGGCGCTCCTGCCTCCTCTTCTCCTCCCACTTCCTCGTCCGCTCGGCCAAGCTTTTGACCGCGCGGCAGTCTGCGAGGTCGTGGAGAGAGGTGTTGTGCACGATGCACCATCTGCCGACCGGGCGCTCCTTGCCGGGAGCGCCAACCTCCTTCTTTTTGTCGCCCACGGGCCGCCCTTTTTGGGGGGCCCGCGAAGCACCGTCAACGGCGAGGACGTGACCCTCGTCGTCGGAACGGGCCGACCTCTTCTTCCTCCTCCTATCCCGCCTCCCTAAACGAGTGGCGGACTCGGGGGCAGCCGGGGCCGCCGCTCCAGAGCCGGAGGAGTTCCAGGTCCAGGCCTCCTCCTTGCGAGCCACGCGGTCCGCAAGCTCGAAGAGCTGCGCGGTGGTTTGGGGCTCCTTGGAGGCAATCTTCTCGAGCATGCGGTTATGCCGCACGCCCCCCCTGAACACGTAGATCACCGCGTGTGCAGGGATGCATGGTATGGTATTGCGGACTTGACAGAACCGCTGGATGTACGAGCGGAGAGACTCATCGTCCCTCCGCTGTACCGCGTGCAAGTCCGCCTCCTCGCCTGGGCGCGGATATGTGCCCTGGAAGTTCGTAGTGAACTGCTGTCACAAATCCTCCCAGGAGTGGACCGATGCGGGTGTGTTAACGACAAAATTTGGTAAATCATGCAGAGTTAAAGCCGAAGCCGATTGGAGGAGATAAGCAATTACAGAAACAGAGTATGAATCGGCTGCAAGCCAAATCGGCTACGGTGTGCATCAGCTGAAACAGAATCGGACAAGGATAGCCGATGTAGCTGATTCCGATGAGGAGATGGCTGGATCATTGTCGGGTTCGATTGGTGTGCTTCATGAGGATTGCCATGTGCGGATTGAGTCCGAAGAAGGCAATTGTATCTATTAATTAGGATATTTGTTAGTTTCCTTTTATCTTTAGGAAAGTGTGTTTAGTGTCCCTTAAGGACTTCATGTTTTCCTTTTATCTTTAGGAAAGTTTCTTTCTTGTGCTACAAGAACTAGTATCTCCCTATGGGTATAAATATGTACACCCGGGGTTATTGTAATCTATCAACTCTCGATCAATACAATTCGGCGCATCGCCACCTTTTACTCTGTTACGGTTTATTTATCAACCGGCGGAATTTGGCACCTGACGCGGGGCTGCATCGGCTGTCGATCTCCGGCGAAGGGGTAAGTCCAATGTTCCGTCGGTTCAGGCAATTGTATCATCTACATCGGCGTCGTTCAAGGCTGCATCAGTACATTCGATCTCTTGGATTGCTCTGGTTTGGATAATATATTTGCCTGGCTATTTATCATATGTCTTCTGTTAATCTAGTATTAGCATCTCGATTTAGTTTTATCGGCTGCTTCTCGTTTTAGGGTTTCTGCCGGTATCGACTAAATCGTCTTGCTAGATTAGATTAGCTTAGGCATCTACCACCCTGAAAATCAGTCAAGGGCTTGATCATCTAGATACTATGTTTCTTTACATACTTAGTGCTGCATCAGTTGAGTTTGACCTACTAAGTCGTGCTTAGAATCATGAATCTCTAGCCTGCTTTTTGATTGCCGATAAGGGTTTCATCGGGGTTTCAGCCGATGAGTTATCTGGACGTTGCATCGGCTTATAAGGATTGCATATAAGTTGAATTTAGCCGATGACAACAAAGGTTTCACTGTTTAATCTAATCTTGTGGATTTTATGGCATTGGATCTATGCTAGATTCACTTCATCGGCTATGCTATGAGTATATATAATCTCTCTCTTGAGATGTTTTTAGACATAAGTGATTTATACTGTCTCGGCGCCCTGTCCGATCTATCCCAATCACTTGGTTTAAATATATTTTGAGATTTAGATTATGTATCATTGATATCTACAGCCGATCGAGTATGTCTAACTTTTGTTTCACTTTATCAAGTCATTGCCGATCTAATGCATATTATCATCAGCCGATTGTCTCTTTGTCATTATTTACATCAAGTGTCAGAATCTACATTGAACACATAGCTGATAGCTCAAAACCCTATCGCTATCGGCTGTTATCAGGATCGGCTGGAAGTACAACATCGGCTATGTTGGCCGATCGGTTCTTTGATCTGCTATTCGTATATCTTGTCAGTTGCAGGATCAAACTGACTGGCACGCCTGCATCTCACCAAGATTTGGACCTGCACTGGAGCTAAGCAGATCTCCCAGGCCAGTGTGTGTTTTTTTGCATCAATAGGGTGGCAGGTTCATTAGCCAACCCAGCGCCTGGCCCTTCAGGGCCATGGGAAAGAAGTTCGCCATGACCCTGTCGTCACCCCCCGCGGCTTCTATCCCAGTCGTATAGATCTGGAGAAACTCAGCGGGGTTGACGCTTCCGTCATATTTTTCGGTGATGGTGGGCCGGAACCTCGGGGGCCAACGGACATTCCGAAGGCTCGACAGCCAGCACCGTCGACCGGGGACACGGGGGGCCGGCCCCCGTGACCAGAACGGAGCGGTGCCCCAGAGGAGGAGGCGCCTTCCGTCGCATGGGCGGCGCGACGAGCGTCGCGCCAGCGCTCGATATCGAGCCGGGCATCTGGCCCCCCACGCATATCTTCTTGAGTCGGAGGCGTTGGTGAGGGGACCACGGACGAACGGCGTGTGTCGGCCGTCGTCCGCCGTGCCCTCCGTCTCGATGACATAGAGCTGGTGGCGGCAGCGCCAGAGGTCCCGGTGGTGGAAGACCACCTGCCGGTGCCTAGGCGCTGCTGCGCCGTCATGACCAGGTTGGCCACGTCATCCAGCGCAACACTAGGCTGGGGTCTCTGGATCGGGGACGATGGGCGGGTGGCGCAGGAGCGCACCCGCTGCCTGGAGCGCGCCCTGGGGCGTGCCGCCATCATTGTAGGTGAGGCGACGATGCACTCCGCCTCGCCGTCCTCCTCCATCGCCTGTGAGCGGCGAGGTCGCGGATCCCTCGACCTCCTCAAGCGCCTTCCCCCGCCCAAGATTCCGGCGGGAGGGGGACGACGGGGAGCGAGCCCGGTGGCGTGGATTCTGCTCCCCGTCCTCACCGCTGGCGCTCAAAGAAGGGCTGTACGCCACTGCCTCCTCGGCCATAGGGCTGACCTGGCGAAGCTTGGCGCACACGAAAGGAGATGGAGGCTTAGAAAAACACACGCGTGCCCCCTACCTGGCGCGCCAGATGACGGAGCGTGAAACTCCTCACTGGGAAACCGTGCAGGTCCCCCTTTGCCAGTTTGGCCGGGGGCGCAAGGTGAGGTTTTTAGCCCCTGAATCTGAGGGATTTCAGCAAGAGAAAATGCGTTGACACAGGCGATTTAGACAGGTTCGAGCCGCTGAGAAGCGTAACACCCTACTCCTGTGTTCTGGTGGATCTGTGAATGTAAGAGTATTCGGAGAGAGTTCAGCCTCTAGACCCCATCAGCCAGAGTCCCCCTCCCCTTTCCTAGGTCTGGGCCTCCTTTTATATGGCAAGGGGCTACCACATGGGCCACGAGCTGCCTAAGAAAGAAAACATTCTTTTACAATTAGGGCTATCCTACTGCCGGAGACAGTCTTTGACAGACGCCACAGCACGCCTCTGCTCAGCCTTCCCCGGGGGACGCCCGTTTCAACCTTCATTAAATGGCGGGCGACTTTTGCGTCTTGCCTGCGCCGGAATCTGGGATGCTTCTGACCGGGACTGACATACCAACTCCGGGAGTTGGCACGCCAGCTCCGGCTGAGAGATGAGAGACAGAGAGCTCTCATCATTCCGACGGGACGGGGTGAGGCATGCGGCAGGCCGCCTGGCGCCACCTAACCCGCGATCTGACCGGCCTGTGACCGGTCACTCGCTGTGACTGGTCACGAACCGGATAGGCATGCGCCACGCCGCATTAAATGCGGCGTAGTGCGCTCGTCTAAACCGCCATAAATGCGGTTAGGTGAGCTCTGCCATGCTCACCTAACCTGCGCACGTGGCGCCAAGACCACAGGGGTCGGGGCGCCCCAACCCTCGGGGCAGAATGGGGCGCGGCCCGACCCCGGGGGGAGACCGGGAGGGCGGCCGCCACGTCACCCTCGGGCCCGTTCCCCCCCGGGGGAACGGGCCACGTGGATTACTGGGGCCGCCCTTCCCGCTGATCTTGACACCCTCGGTCCCATGTCACCGACAGAGTCCAACTTTTACTCTATTCCTAACATATAATATAACTTCAAGTCCTAAACTGTAACCGACTTTGTACACGTATTCGACACAAACTGACACTGTTGTAAGTGGTTAATGTTAGGCTTTGTTCCGTACAATACCACTAGACTGAGGATTCATTCTCATATTATCTTATTGCATTGTCCTTGTAAACTGGTATCCGTAGAAAGTCATGACTTAACATTTTTTTCGGCGTTCAATAAAAGCTGCAGTAACTCTGTTTCAATTAAAGAAAAAAAGTGGTAGTGATAACGCGGAAACACAGAAGGTGTTAACTACTGAATTTTGGCAGTCTTGAGCCTTACAGAATCATAGTAGTGTTCAATATTTTTTTCCTTGCTTTTTGCACAGAAATTTGACCGTCTTGCTCATTGTGGTGATTATTCTGGTGCACCAGTCACACTGTTTCAAGGTTAAATCAATCACTTGTTGACCATCAGCCGCAGAAGTATAGCTGATCTTGATTTCAGTCTTCTGGTGGAATGTCAAAAAATGTTGTGCAAAGAAGACGGGATCAAATGAATTCTCCGTAAAAGTCAATGTCATGGATTTATAAGTTGATAAAAAATGGTTACATGTAAAATGCGCTTCATACTCCTCGGACAATGCAATGTACATACATGGGTTGAAATTTCAGTCCGAAATTAATTTCTCATTTACCGGTGAGAGTTAGGAGCAAGTGATCCTAGTATAAAATTTTGGAATATGCTTAAATGCAGCAAAATGATCCAATTTTAAAATACATTTGAAAATTCTGTTAAATTTCTGAATTTCGGTCCCCTGGGAGCCGAGATATCATTCAGAAATGTAAAACACTTTATACATGCCATTACCAGATTTTATGTAGGAAAAGCCACTAGTACTAGCTAGATTTGAGAGCTACCCTGTGCACGAAGCCGTCAGAGAAATACATTTTTTCCGTCAGAATTATTTTTTTGTCGGTAGACCGGCAGGGAATAGAAAAGATTACTTTCTTCAGTCATCCGCCAGCTTTTTTGGTAATGCAAAAGATCACATTTCCGCCCTCTGCACCAGGCGCCCGCAGCCTAGCTGTTGTGTATATTAATCTCTCTCAGCATTTAGTTTGGATCCTTGGGTTGGGAAGTCCAAATCCAAGATGATTTTACTAGTAAAAAAGATGGAGTCTGCTGATCACATCATTTTATTCCACCTCAGTACGTACTATCATCAAGGCAACATACAGACCCAGTCAAGAATCAAGAATCCAAGATGATTTTATTTTACTAGCACTACTACAGAAATAGCCTTTTCGTGCGGGCCGAAAGGCACCTTTCCGTGCGGAAGGCCTGCCCGCATGCGCGAAAAGGTCTGGGAAAAGACCATTTTCGCGTGCGGTCGGTCCAACCGCACGGGAAGATCCATTATTCCGTGCGGGCCGCTTAAGCAGACCGCACGGGATAAGCGATCTTCCCGTGCGGTCGCGTTAAGTGGACCGCACGGGATAATAAACCAACATATAAAATAATATTTTATATGCACATAAAATAATGGGTGGATCGCTTATTCCGTGCGGTCCACTTAACGCGACCGCACGGGATAAGCGATCTGCTCATTATTTTATATGCATATAAAATATTATTTTATATGTTGGTTTATTATTTTATGTGAATATATTACCTTATCTCTCCCCTCTCTCTCCGTCTCTCTCACTCTCAGTAATAGTATACATACACATCGCACGTATTAAGAATATTGAACGTAATTAATTATTTTTTCATGGAATTAAGATATTAAATTTGTACGCATGCATCACATATGTATATAATATACGTATCATCGCGTCTCGCAATTTACAGAAGTTTAAAAAACCACATAAAATATATCCTTAATTAGAAATATTTGTACTAGCTACTATACATATGTTCTTTTTCCCACTCTCTAAGTCGTTTGAAGGTATCCTCCGTCGCAAGCTGGCTCTCCGGATCGTAGAAATCGCCCAAATGGTTGCAGACATCGCGGCGGATGAAGCGGCAAATATCTGCAACACAGTTTAGTATGGTT
>BDMV01000008.1:4679681-4767789 GCA_008326285.1 Oryza officinalis
CCCACATTTGATGTAGGTATAGAGGACCAAGTTCAATAATTTGAGGGACAATGTGAACAATGAGATGTTCCATCATGTCCCAGTACGATGGAGGAAAAAACATCTCTAGCTGGCAAGCGGTCTCGACTGCGAATTTCTGAAGGGGTCCTAATTCTTCTGGATCAAAAACTTTCTGTGAAACTCGATTAAAAAAATAGCACAGCTTTGTTATCACTACCTTGGTGTGCACTGGTTTCACCGCCCTTATAGCGATAGGGAGGAATACCGTAAGCATCTTATGACAGTCGTGAGCGTTGTATCCAGAAATCGACAAATCTTTCATTGATACTAGTTTCCGGATATTCGATGAGAATCCAGTCGGCACTTTCAATCCACGAAGACATTGACAGAAAGCTTTTTTCTCTTCTGGTGACATTGAGTAGCATGCCGGTGGAATCTCAATCTTACCATTCGTTAGCTCTATCGGGTGGAGATCTTTCCTTATGCCCAAATTGACCAGGTCGTTACGTGACTTCAACCCATCCTTTGTTTTACTTGGGATGTCAAGTAAAGTCCCGATGGTGCTGTCGAACACGTTCTTCTCGAGGTGCATGACATCGATGGCATGGCGAATCTCCAGGTCTTTCCAGTACGTCAGGTACTTGAAAAAGATTGAATGTTTCTTGAAGGGCAGCGTGTTTTCTACCACTTCTTTCTTCCTCTTGCCTAAAGCTGTCTTTCCCTTGCCGAACACGACCTTTATGTTTTTTGTCAGCTTAAACACCGTGGAACCATCCTTTGCTTCGGGGGCAGTACCTTCCTCAACAGTTTTGTCAAAAAAGGTAGCCATCGCACGATACCTATGCTTCTGTGGTAAGAAACGACGATGACGCATGTAAACTAACTTTTTTGACGAGGTCAGGTATATGTACGATGTGTTGTCCAGGCATATAAGACATCCGGTCTTTCCTTTAATCTGTCCTGAGAGAGAAAAATTTGCTGGTAGATCGTTTATAGTAACGAATATGATAGCACGCAGAGTAAAATGCTCCTGTCGGTACGCATCAAACAATCGTAGACCCTCTTCCCACATTTCTTGCATATCCTCCATCAAAGGTTCAAGAAACACGTCTAGATCGATGCCAGGCTGTTTTGGCCCTTGTATAAGGATAGTCAACAAAATATACTTTCGCTTCTGACATAACCATGTCGGAAGGTTATACATGGTGAGCAGAACAGGCCAAGTGCTGTGCGAGCTGCTTAGGTCACCAAACGGATTCATTCCATCCGTGCTCAACGCAAACTTTACATTTCTCGGATCATTTGCAAATTCTGGATGCTTCGAATCAAAGTTTCTCCATTGTCGAGCATCGGCGGGGTGTCGAATCATACCATCTGTTTTCCGACCCTCTTGATGCCATCTCATCAACTCGGCGTCGGCGGGGTTCGAGAACAATCGCTTCATGCGATCTTTCACTGGCAAGTACCACATCACCATGGCCGGAATCTTTTTTCCTGGCTCAACCAATGTATTTGGTTCGGCAACAGCACTATCGGTGGCACTGTTATCCTTTTTGTACCTACTCGCCCCACAAGTTGGACACTTGTCCAAGTCAGCGTATTCATTGCGATAAAGTACACAGTGATTAATACATGCATGGATCTTTTCCACACCAAGTGATAATGGACATATCAGTTTCTTGGCTTGGTAGGTGTTAGCTGGCAACAAGTTAGGCTTAGGAAGTATAGCTCCAAGGAGACCCATCAAGTCATTAAAACTAGTATCAGACCAGCCGTGCCTGGCCTTCAATCTAAGAAGTTCTAGCACCGACCGCAACACTGTATACTGCATGTCACATCCTTTTGATTGATCGTACAAAAGATCTTTCGTTGATTTCTGCAACGCCTCCCAATTATTTAAATCTTTTGCTTTCTCTGTTAGGACCTCTGGTTCAGCGTGCCGCAACATATCCTCAAGATCAAGATCAATATCAACCTCTGCGGCGTCACAACCAGTGCCGCCAAAATCACCAGTCATTTGACGAGACATGTCATCAATTATAAAATCCTCTGCCTGATCGAACCAAATATCACCAATCTCTACAGGAGGGGCGACTTCCCCGTGATAAATCCATGCTGAATTATGTGTCCCAGGATTACATCCGGATCTTTCCACATCTTCTGATTCTTGCAATCCACGCATGAACAAAAAATATCCTTCCTACTCTCTCTCAAAGCGTGTGTCTTAGCCTTGTCAATAAATGTTGATGCTTCTCTCATGAACACCGGATGAGTTCTCCGTGTCTCATACATCCATGTCCGATTCATCTAAAAAATTCACAGCATTAATTAATATTATATTGCCAGTGTTTTCTAAATAAACAAATTAAACTTAATTCATACATTTTAACTAAAACCTCATTCACAACAAATAATAATACGGAGACAATATTAGCTACCAAAAAATGGTTCAATCAAAAAAATAAAATATTTGACCTACAAATTACATACATATATAGCATAAAGTACCAATTCGCACAAGTTTAGATATCTTCGCATTCAACCAATGAAATTTTACAAAAACGGAAGCAAATGAAGGAGATAATCGAACACATTACCTTTTATATTGATTTCAATCGAAGATTTTAACTCTAGAATCTCCCACCAAAAGAAAATGACTATTTTTTGAGAGAGAAACCGAGTTAAAATAAATTCAAATATCTTCACATTAAACCAATAAAAACTTTTAAAAGTGGAAGCAAATGAAAGAGGAGATCAAGTATGGTACCTTTTGTATTGATTCCAATTGAAGAATACAAGTTGAAAACCTTCCCCCTACAATTGCATTTTTTTGGAGAGAGAAACACCAAGTTCAAAGAGCCACTGTCGGGGGTGGGAGCTGTTTTATAGTGCATCATCGCGTGCGGTTGACCTAACGAACCGCACGGGATAAGCATTATCCCGTGCGGTTCAACAGCCGGCCCCCTCAGGACCGGTTTTTCCAGGCGCGGCCACTTATGGCCCGCCTGAAAACTGTTGGGGGCCTCGTCCAGAAAGCCCCTTTCTGTAGTAGTGTAGCAAAACAGATGGAGTCAAAGCATGTCTCTTTCTTCAAGAATCAAGGGCCTGGCAAATAGAAAAGAAAATCAGGCAACTGATTGAGCCTCGTTAGATTTCTATAGGTCATGCGATGGATGGCAAACTGCTCGTTCGAACATTGCTAGCTGTAAAGCGTGCGCATTTGAGTTCATAAGTTCTGGAGAGGCAGATGGAAAGCCATGGTGTACTCGCTTTGTGTTTCTCAAGAACAAGTGCGCCGCAGCAGGATGGATCAAAGCACGGCATCGTTGGTCTAGCACCATGGCCGAAGGGGACGTAGCTCCTGTTTGCAAGATAGACGCTCCGAGGACGCACCGGACTTCGGAGGATGGCTTTGGTTGACCATGATTGGCATCCATCACCATAACTGAAGCTGTAGCACTGTTTGCCTCCACCCTGTGAATCTCCTCTTGCGGATTACTGGAGCAAACAATCATGGCAGGAAAAACTACAATACAGCCATCCGTTCCTTCAGTCCTGATGCTTCCTGCTTCAGTAAGGGTTCCTCATGTCTCCCGTTCCGAATATTGCTACTACTGTTGTTGCTTATCGAGGTAGGTTATAGCCAGCATCCATGTGAGTAGCACACTAGCACTGCTCTTATGTTCTTGGTTCTGACCAAACATTTGCTTCAAGTTTGATGAGCTTTTATATATCCTGGCTTGGCGACTTATTTTTACAGGAAGAGATCAACAATGGATCGATGAAGGCTGTGGCTATTGGTGGGGTATGTAGTGAAGTATGTGGTTTGTGTACGCATTATTCAACTGACCTTTAACTGGAATGGTTGGATCATAAATATAGATGGGTAGCAGGGGTGGCCTCCCCTTTGTTTCTGTGAAATAATATTTTTCTTGACATAGTCTACCTCATAACTAGATAGATTTTAAACCAAGCCAGTTAATATTTGCTCGGTACCTCTCAAGTACCATAAAATTTTTCTATTGAAGAACTCTATAGCATGTCTGAACTTGACCTGAAGGATGGGACTAGTGTGACGAATGACTGCCTAATTTTTAGTTGCCCCCAAAATTGATAACTCTCAACTGGACTGATTCCTGCAAAGTTATTTTGCGGTTAAACATCCATTCTAAGCTCTCAAACATGTATCTAATTAATGCTTAGAAGGTTCCAAAATTTACACTTCTGTCTATTATGTCTCCAGCTTTAGTTTGGGAGAAATTTTACAATGATTGAAAGACATCGGGAGGTATCAATTTTCTTAGACCTCCTAGTATCCAAGGTATTGAAAGTTATCAAATTTTACACTGAAAAATATAGTAATGTTTCCTCAAGACTACGAAGAACCATTTTAGTTTGAGATATTTTTTACAATCCTCTAGGAGACAACAGGAGGTACCAAATTTTCAATATAAATTCTAGTATCTCTAGTTACTTGATAGCTCCACACCGTAGAGTTGTTAGAATTAACTAGGATGCACACAATTAAATTTGTGAACATTAAATTTGAACCCTGATGGGTAAAGTCATGTACCGAAGGGTCTACCACACCAATGTTACTTCCCTAGACAGTCATTATAAGGTACCACACATTAACACTAAAGAATTATGGTACCTTTTAATAAAATCACTCTTTGCTTGGATCCTTGTTAACAACATCTCCAAGATCATTTTAGTACTAGTAAAACTAGAAGCTCATGAAATGTTGTGATCACGACATCTTCCTCCACTTCAGCATACTCACCAAACTAAGGTTGTATTCTTTCCCCGCCTTTCCTAACTCATCTCCCTCGTTTTCCATACGCACGCTTTTCAAACTACTAAACGGTACGTTTTTTACAAAAAATTTCTATAGAAAAGTTACTTTAAAAAATCATATTAATCTATTTTTCAAGTTTTTTTTCTAATACTTAATTAATCATGCGCTAAGAGGTAACACTGTTTTCCATGCAAGGAGGTGGAGTTCCTAACTCCACCTTCCGAACACAGCCTAAGCAGTGTACAAACTCACCCAAGAATTATAGCATGTGCTTCAAGAATGATCAGGTGCCTACTAAACAAATAGTAGAAAACAAATCATGCAAATCATTGAACACCGTTCTCCATGCAAACTGCTCCAACATTGCTAGCTGATACACAAAACCATGTTGTACACTTGTACTCCAGGAGGTTGTGCTTCTCAAAAAAAGAATGCTAACACCTAGTCCCACCATCTATTTTCAGCCAAACGATGACCTCTCTCCTGACCGATGGAATGGAGGTGGCTTTGCGGCATGGCAGGACGAAGCAAAGCAAGGCATCGTCGCGGCCAAAGGCGGTATGGCTCCAACTGCATATCGTACTTGGGACGATAGCTTTGGCTGTCCATGATTGGCATCCATTAACATATCTGAAGCTCTCGGACATTTTGCCAGGTCGCTCATCGTATCATGTTACAGAGTACTGAAGCAAACATTTTTGACATGGGCGGCTACAATTAGTCTATCTATCTCTTCAATCAAGATGATCCATGCTTTAGTTTGGGTTCCTAGTGTCTCCCGTTCCAAATGAGCAATACTGCTACGCATGTGTTGCTTATATATGTATGTGTTATGGCCAGCATCTATATATAGGACATTAGAACTATAACACACTGATCTCATATTCTTCGGTTCTTTGTCCCCTTTTATTCTTACCAAAAGCATTTTTGGTTTGGTTGTAACACACACACACACACACACACACACACACACACACACACATATATATAATGGAAGCAGGGGTTGGTGTTATGGTCACCTTTTGGTGGTGAGAAAACAATTAGTTTTTCTTTCCTTGTCTACCTCATAATTAAGACTGTGGCTTTGTGTAATGCCCGTTTTGTCGAAGCGTTAGCGGGAAAACCTAATTGCTAAAACCCCTATTTGCGAAAGTTTGCTCTTCGGTTGAGTCTTGTGGTGTGCCTAGGTCTCGTGTTTCCCCTCTCGTCTCAATCCCGGAGAAAACCGCGAAGTCGGATTTCGAATCCGAACCCTAAAACTCCTTCTCTCTCTCCCTCAGGAAAAGTCTACTTTTCCTCCCTCCTTACTCGGGCCGATTCCCTCTCGGCCCAAGTCCCCTCCTCTGGCCGCTCGGCCTCCTTCCTCCCTCGAGCCGTCTCCCGGCCCAGTCCTCCCCCTCGGCCTGCCTCGGCTCGCACCCCCCTTCCTCCTCCTAGGCCGCGCGGCTCGGCCCGGTCCGCCCCGCCCTGCGCGCCCCCCGGTCACGTGCGCCGCACATGCCGAGAGAGCGGGCGCTCTCCTCCCAACTCCCTCGCCCGTTCTCCCTCCCGTTTTCTCTCTCTCCCTCCGTTCTGATGGCACCCGCACCGGCGCCTCTCCCGGTCCCGTTCTCGTCGGCACCGCGCCCCGTCCACCCTGCGCCGCGGTCCTGCGTCCGCGCAGCGTGGCCGACCGCCACGCCCGCCGCCGCCGTCACCCGGGACCCCCTGTGCCGTTGCCCCGCGCCACGCCAAGCGCCGGCGTCACTCCCGGCCCCGCGCTCGCGCGCCCGCGTGCCGCCCCGGGGGAGAGCGCTCTCTCTCCCCCTTTCCCCGCGTGCCCCTGCCCGTTTTGGCAAGGGGGCCGCACCCCTTTCTCCCTCCCTCCTTTTTCTTTTTCCGACCGCCGCCGACGTCACCCGGCAGCCGCCGTTTGGCCGCTAGCGCCGCGCGTCGGTCCCCTCTCCGCTTTGCCGAACCGCCTCTCCACCGCCTCCGCGAACCGCCTCTTCGCCCCCCCAAACCGACTTAGCCGCTTCCCCTTTAAATTCCCCTCCGCCGGCCGCCATTGTCGCCCCTCCCGAGCTCCTTTCCCCCGCTGCCACCGCCGCCCTCGTCGACCGCCGCCGCAGCTAAGGACGCCGGAGGGAACTCCCGGCGCCTGCTTCCCCGTCTCCCTCGGCCAGAGCCGAGCCGCGCCACGCCCGAGCACCTTCACCCCTCTGCCCCCGGCAAGCACCTCCCCTCCCGCGGTAATCTCTCTCCCCTCCGCCTCCCGCTTCCTCCCGCGATCTAGGGCGCTAGCTAGGTCCCCGTAGAACCCCCCTCCGGGCGCCGCCGTGCCGTCGCCCTCTCCTCCGCTCTCTCCCCGCGACGCCGTTGCCGTCGTCGCCTCGCGTCGTCACCGGCCGCCGTCGCGCCTCATCCCTCAAATCCGAGCCAATGGCTCTTTTCCCCTCTCTCCCCTCTCCGCTCCGGCGCTCCCCTTTCCCTTCTCCGGGCTCGCGCCGCGCCGCCCGATTCCCCCGCCGTCGTCGCCGTCGGTCTCGGCCGTTCCCTTCTTCCTTCCGCCCGGACGGCCCCCGTGGCAGCCACCTCGGCGCCACGCGAGCGCCAGCCAGTGCCTTCCTCTCCCCGCCGACCTCCATGGCAGCCATGTGAGCGCTGACGGCCTCGGCCCCTCCGTGCACTGGGCTCACGCGCACCGGGTCACTGACGGGCGGGTCCCGTCCTAGCGCCGCGCGGTGGGCCTCGGTCCACCGTGTCCGGCCGCCCGCGTGGGCCATGCCCAGTCCTCCCCCCCTTGGCCCGTCGGCCTCCCCCCCTTGGCCCGTCGGCCCCGAGTCACTCAGGAGGCCGGACCAGGCCGCGCCACTCGACTTTGGGCCGTTCCGCCGCGCCCATCGGCCTCGGCCCATCGGCCTCCCCTCGCGCGCCGATCGGCTGTGGGCCGATTCTTTCGGGCCGTCGGCCCATCCATTTGGCCCCCGCGCCCGAATCGGCCTTGGACTGAATCCATTCCAAGACAAGTCCAATTCAAGTCCCTCCTTCCTTTTTTTTTTCAAGGGAATTAATAATTCCTTTTCCTTTAGACTGAAAATCATTTAATCTTCGGAAATTCATATCTTCTCAACCGTCCGTCCGATTGACTCCGTTCAACTTCTAAAATTCCTCAAAAATTGAGATCTAACCAATGGCACGCTTAGTGGTCATTAATAGGGCTTCCTATTCACCGTTGTGTTGAGTCGCCTCGTTTCGCGTGTAGCTTCGGAGCCAGAACACTCGCAGTGCACGGATTTCAAGGAAGAAGCTCAAGATCTCGAGGAAGGCAAGTCACCTTTGATCAATTGAACCTATAATTTGAAATTAAGTATTTTGATTCCGCAAACTATGCATGTTTAGGTTACACTTGACACTTGGCCTCGGTTTGCAATATAACCGTCAGGCCCTACCCATTGCTGCATTCACCGTCCTTGGATGTTGAATACCCTGACACCTTTGTCACCCCTCAGGTGAGGTCATGGTATTCGCACCTCGCGTACGAATATCGAGACTTTCCTCAACATTTAAAATGATCACCTGGGTAAAACTTGAGTTTACAAAATGCTTGGAAAACCCGACACTTGGGTCGGTGCCTTGAAAATAAATTGAGTTTCCAAAACTCACGGTGCGGGAGACGTACTGGAGATACGGTCTGCCCGTTCTCGCTCTAAGGACCGATTCCTTGGGAATTACATCCGAGCATATGTCAAGTACGACCACATGGGTGATATGGGACACCCCTGGCTGAGTAACTAGCTAGGCCAGGGAAATCTTGATGCCAAGGGACAAGTGGATTCGCCAGGGTGGTGTCGGGGAGGACCCCTGGGCTTCCTGGCACAGTATGGTCTAGGACCTAACCTGGTGTTGGTCCGTGGGACCCCTCCCATTGGCATAGGATGACCCTGAGTCGGCTTTCGAAATGCCTTGTCGTGAAAGCCTCAAGGTCGCCAGACGTGGTTGAGAGTCACGGGCTGGGTGGCTCGGGGTTAGTAACGTCGTGTGGGTAAAGTGTACCCCCTCTGCAGAGGTTAATAACTGTTCGAACAGCCGTGCCCACGGTCATGGACGGATGTGAGGTGATTCCTTAGTGTAGTTTTGGACAACCCCTTGTGAACTGCTATTGGTGTGAGAAACCCCCTTTCATGCTTGAAGTGAGGCTGTGGAGCAGCCTGTGTCGGTGAACGATTGGCAGGGAGCCTCTCGTTCCGACATGCTTGACTTGTGGCTGTGGTGCGGCCTGTACCTGTGAACGATTGGCAGGGAGCCTCTCGTGCCGTTGTGTGACTTGTGGCTGTTGGTACAGCCGGAGTCGGTAAACGATTGGCAGGGAGCCTCTCGTGCCGACAAGAATCAATCGATACAATTTCACTGCTCCGGCCGGATGAGACACACCTTCTCGTCCGTGTCGTTGAGAAGCACTCACTTAGATGTTTCTGAAAGTCTTAAACTAAAATTAATTGTGAAAGATAACTGGCTCTCCTTTGAAACTTGCATCAAACACTTAATTCCCCTGACTTGCTGAGTACTCCCGTACTCACCCTTGCTCTATATAAATAACCCCCCGCAGTTCTCGAAGACGAAGAGGTGGACCCTGCTGATGAAGAGTTTTTCCAGGAGCAAGCAGTCTATGAGCAGTAGTAGGGTTTCGGCCTTTCCCCAAGGCTTTGCTTGTGGCTTAGGGCCCGTCTCCGCCTTTTTCCGCTTCCGCCTTTTGTACTGTTGTTACGAACTCAGGTTCTGTCCGCAGTTCCAACCCTGGTTGTAATTCTACTCTTAATAAAGAGACCGCTGTTGTTGTGATATTCTATCTTCCTGTTGTACCAGCGCTATTTCCTGGGACTGGTACAGGCACACAGGTTAATTTGGATCGCCTTATTCTGGCCTCCGTTCGGGGCTAGTTTGGGGCGTGACACTTTGTTCGGCACAAGGAGTTTCCAACTCCTCTTCCTCGTGTTTCGCGCGCATGCTTTTTAAACTGCTAAACGATACGTTTTTTTGCAAAAAGTTTATATATAAAAGTTGCTTTAAAAAATCATATTAATTTATTTTTCAAAAAAATTAACAAATACTTAATTAATCATAAGAAATGCGTCGCTCCATTTTACGTGTGCGGGAGGTGAGTTCCCAATCTTACCTCCCAAACGCAGCCTATGTATACCTCCCAGTTACCTTGAATTTAAGATTTTTTAATAAAAACTCAAAAGGACTTTAGAAACCAGTGTGTGGCTCATTCTTGTAGCTGATACACCAACCAAGAGGTAGCCTTCTGAGGGTACTTCTGGCATTTGTTTTCTACTAGGTTACTGATCGTACGGAGCACATTTGATGCATGGTGAAGAGGGAATGTTCCGATTTGTGACCAGTGACCTAAATTGTGTACAAAATTAACATACAGAATAGTTCAATTCTTAGCACAAATGTAAATACTCCAGTGGTCCAAATGGATTATGAGATACAGATGTGTCGTATATTCGCAGTATTAAGAAATTCGATCAATGCCAAACACCTCTTCCATAGCTGAACCAGAGTAAGACTCGTAAATGGTGACATATTCATGATTATGCCGACCTTCTGTATCTGCTCATTGGTTACATATTGGTCTTTAGATTTGGTCCCTGATGCCTCTGGTTCCATTTTGGTTTACTTGTGGAACTACTTAGCTCAGAATAACTGTTCATCATGATCACATCCTCCTCCTATGCTCTTGTTCTCACTGAGGCAACATATATACACACAGATACATTAATTTTACAGCATTAATTTTCTGTAATGTGAAGAAGCTGGCAATAGTTATTAGCAGTCATAGCCCCAACATGAATTCATAATCTCCTACAATGAAGAATCAAAGCACACTTTATTTCATAAGTGCCCGACAAATATAATAGAAAAGAACAAGAATCTGATTGCTAAGCTAGTTGTCAATGCAAGTGTCAAGCGTACCATAGACCCATGGCCTTACGTTGCGCACAATTTCCAAAAAATTTGCGAGTTTTGGATGCAGATGGAAAACCATGTTGTACTTGCTCTACCTGCACGTTGTCATATCATAAACATCTGACTTAGTCTAGTTCTGCCATCCGTCGTCCGCAGAATGTTTCAATTTGGGTTCCTACTGCCTCCCTTTCCAAGGTTACTGCTACTCTTGTTGCTTATCTGGGTAGCTTATGGACAGGCAAGTATAGCAGTATATATAGGTACAACACTATATATGACACTAGAATGGCTCTGTTCTTCTTCCTCCCGTCTTGATTCTGTCCAAACGTTAAATTTGTGCAAGTTTGATGACTTCTCAACTTATATACAGAGAATTGGTGGATTGTTGAAGACTGGTGCTATAGATGTGGTATGGTCGTAGTGAAGTGAGGTTCATAGGCTCATACTTCATACACTGTATGAGGCAAATCTCGGTCAATTAAACGCAATGCCGCCTCCACAAACTACGGTGAGCAGACCAAGTATAGCAATGTTACATTATCAGTATGGTCTACATAAGAGTTGCCAACTCCTTCTTGGAGTCTTCTTTCTTTAGCTTAAAATCCCAATGCCTCACATTAATATTCCAACTACTCGAGCTTTACTTTCATAGTTTTTATATGCTATTCTGGCATGTTGGACTCACTGAAAGAAAAGTATGAGCCTTTTCTCTTGGTTCAACAATATGCAATTATTACAGAAAGATATCGGTATGCAAGAGGGAAAGATCATGGTATTTATTCTCAATGAGGTGGTTTGTTGTGTGTGCGTGCAAAAATGAATTGTGAGTAAGGAGAAAGCACTTCTAGCGCAGTGGCGGAAAATGCGGAATCATGCACCAATGACTCCAGCCACTAGAGTTCAACTCTTAGCGCTTTTCTTTTTTAAGGCAAAAGATGTATTAAGAAGGAATAGAGACAACATATATATACACAGACATCATAACATATCTGGAGAGATACATTGTATTGCATTAAGTTCCTGCATGCATTATTTGTTTCTAAGCTTTACTTTTATCCAACCTCTTCGAAATACCCTTTTTTAAGCTTCCACGGTGACACTGCTAATCGGCAGTTAGCATAAGATTTTGAGACCGAGTGTTTCCATCAGACAGAGATACAGACTGTATGTGTCAATACTGAGCAAGAAGTGGTTTGATCGCTCGCGGTTTCGTTAACTAATTCATATGATAGAACATGTTAGCGAAACAAACAATTTAATTTCTTTTCTCTAAAATTTGTATCAGCTCGTAGAGGAGTAATTGTTGGACACAGTTCCTGGCTTATTAAGGGGAATAGCAGCGAACTAGTATAACTTTTCAGAAAATAACTGAACAGTCTAGTATCGACTAATCAGGCATGAAACACTCGCTGATCAGCCAGTCGTTCGTTGGAGACCAGAAAATATTCAGCACCTAACAAAACTGCAACAGAAACAATACATTGCACAACTAGAACACTCATAGGATTTCAATGCTCTTAGCCAGCGTTGCAGCAGAATTGTTCTTCAGATGTACCAGAGAGCTGAATGGTTTTGCCCCTCGATCTAACGGAAACAAGTTGTTTCATGAGGTCTAAGTTCGTGCAATTTGTCTCCTCAACCTTGTTAGCTGTTTCTCTAGTTTTGATTCCCCAGTACCTCACATTCTCAGTAGTAGATCTCACTTAGCAATCTTCTAGAACTAGTGTGTGGCATATAGTACTTACATCACTAATAATCATCTTTTTCCTCAATTTTTGCTGAAAAATTAGCAAAGTTATATGAGGTTCAATGTTAGCTAGAATCGGAAGAAATTAAATGGGGGAGGGTTGCATACCTTATTTATCAGCAACAACAACATATAACTCATGAGTAAATGATTCACCTATTTATCACATTTACTTCGTTTTCTGCTTGTCTCAATGTTCCAAAGTACGCACAAAGCAGCTTGACGGTTGGATCACAATTGGTATTCTGATGCTGGGGGTTCAAAGCAGCAAAGTTCTGAGCTATGCTCCTTGCAGGATCTGAGTTTGGATGGCCATGATTTGCTGCGGATCCAAATGAGGGGGTGGTGGTGGAGGCATTTCTCCTTGGGCGGTGGCTGTGGCTGCATGAGTTCCTTGGGTGACGACAGGTTCATTCTCTGATACTTGATCATCAGCTTGCTCTACTTCCTAATCTTCAGCGTTCCGAGCTGCGTTGTTGTCATTCCGAATTTGGTCCTCATAAGCAAAGCGAGCTGGGGTATGAGCATTACGACGAGGGCGTCCTGCCATCTGGTTTATTTGAAAGGGCAGAGTGAAGAGGAGGGCATTTCATAGACAAAAACTGTTTTCACAAATCAGGGAAGTTCCAAAAGACAGGGATATGGCCAGCCCAAAGCTTAGCCAAGCTTAGCTGGACGCACATCAAGAAACAAACCAACAATACATAACCCACCAACACGCTAGTTTAACAAACACCCGAAGGAGTTTGGAAAACGTCCTTAGCGAACACTAAGTGCCACAACTCCTAATGAGTTGGCAACGATACCACAGGTCTGACGCACAACAACCACTACACTTTTAAGAACTGGGGCTGAAGGTTTGGTGGAGTCAATCGTAGCATGATCCATCTAAATTTTTAAATAAAACGGGATTAGTGACTAGTTTGAAAGGGAAAGAATATAAGCATTATCTAACTTTTGCAACTAGATATAAGTTTTTTTAAAAAAATAGTCCTTAAGGTCACAGCTGAACGAAGGTTTCGTCCTAGGGCCAAACCTATGCTCTGATACCACCTTTGTAACGCCCCGACACTCGTTAACCATAAATATCAGCTAACTCATGCCGAGGTGTTACGCATTACCTGTGGGATAGTACCAGTGCCAGGATGCACTAGCTGGTACACACAGAAGAATCATGGAATCAAAGAAAACTACTTTATTACATCACTGGAATTAGTCCTTAAAACGTTGCCATCATGGACAGGCTCATAGATGAGCAACACAGCAATACAAAAGTCAACAGAGCGAAAGCTAGAAGCGGCGCAAAGCTAAGCGACTAAGCACTAGGCAACTAACTTATTGCACAGGCGAGGCTTGGGGCTAGGCACGAATCTTCTAGAAGTCCTCGTACTCGGCTTGCTCCTGGAGACACTCCTCGGCGGTAGGATCGACGTCTTCATCTCCAAGCTCTATAAGTATATAGCAAAGGTGAGTACTTTATGTACTCAGCAAGCCAGGGGAAAAGAATGACATGTTGGCTTAAATAGGGAGGCTAGGGTTTTATTTGTGAAAGCAGTCTTTTTGGCGAAAACGGTTTATTTCACAGGAACTCTAGTGAGTCAAAATTTTAGTTGTCGGGAGAAGGCTCACCCTTGTCCCATTCCACAAGTTGCTTTGCAACAACTTGTCACAAGAGTAACAATAATTAACTGGTTTTCTCTATTAGTTTCTTTTCACTTTCACAGCGACTCGGTTCAAACCAACAACACTATTCCACATAGTTAACCCAGCTTTCTCAGCATCACAACGCCTTCTTGGCCCTAACAACACCTTGGTGTCAAACGACACCCCAGGTCACACAAACCTGTTCCTAACCACAAGGGTTAGCCATCTGCCACACAGGCAAACTCTGGGAACGAATCCCTTCCCACCAACCATTTTCATCAAACATTTGCCAAACAAATCTACGCTATGAGAAATACCTTACACTCGCCCTTGACCATGGGCACGGCTGTTCGAACAGTTCATTAAGCTCTGCAGAGGTTGTACGTTTTTCCCCCACGACACGAAACTGACACCGTGTACCTGTCGGTAACGGAAGTTCGTGATAAGGCTTTTTCCAAAGCTAACCCATGAAAATCGCATACCACCTAGTTGGGCCAAGTCTCTCAGCCGAGCATCAGGCAAGATCAGCCGTCATTCACTCAGGAATACCGAGGATGCCTCCTACTCCTACTTGGTACCGTGCGCCACTTTAGAGGCATTAGAACACCCAAAAGGGCTATAATGATCCAAAACTTCGTCTCCTCATCCTCAACATCCCACAACCATTGGCATACCAAACTTCCATGTGATAACCGTTTACTTAGCCAGAGGCATCCCATAAATACCCGTGGGGTCGCACTGTAATGTGTTTGGATAGATTTCCCAAAGGAATCGGTCCTTAACGATGATACGCGACCAAACCACAAAGACATGGCCTCGCATCAACACCATTTTCACAACTCATTTTATTTTGCAACACATCGGTACCACGTACCGGATTTTTAAGCATAAAATTTAGAATAACCCACGTTTTCCCACACGACAGTACAACGCAAGCATGGCTAAGCAAACTACCTCGGTAATCGTACCCAATGGATAGCGATACCGGCGCAAACATGAGTGGAGCTATCAAAGAGAAAGGTTTAACAATATCCTAAGTAAAGTGAGTGCAACTACTAGGTCGGTCCATCGGTTGCATAAACAATCCGAGGCCTAAACATGATTATCGTGTACACTAAGCAATGCATCTTTTAAAACAAAATAACTTGTAAATATAGGGGCAATTTGATCAAAGAGGCTTGCCTTGCACAAGATGCGGGTCTTCTCCTTCGAAAACGGCATCCGGAGCTTCCTTATACACGTGCTCTATACGCGAAAAAGAGAACGAATAAACAAAAGGCAACAAAACTTGCTCAAATCAAAGAAACAAGTGTGCCACTGTGTAGATCTCATTTTTAGAAAAATTTTGGAAGTTGAAAGGGATCAAACGGAGTTACGGTTGAATTTCTATGAATTTTCAAAAATTAAAGGATTTTCTGGAAATTTAATTTAAACGGCGAGGGAATATTCCGTTTGAGTTGACGGCGCAGGATGGGACCCACCTGTCGGTCAAAAGAAGGGAGAGAGGAGGCGGGGCCCACTTGTCGGCGGCTTGGGGAGGGGTTTCTTCCTCCCCTTGCTTGCCCGGCACAGGCCGATAGGCGCTGCGGCGGTGAGGCAGCCAGGGAGACGCGGCGCGGCCGGGGAAAAGAGCGGCGGCGGCCGGAGGAAACGGTGGTGGTCGGGGAAACGGCGGCGGTCGAGGGAGAGCGGCAGCGGCCGGAGGAAACGGCGGCACCGGGGAAGAGAGAGAGAGCGGCGAGAGTGGCGGGAGCGGGGGGGCTCGTCCCCTTTTATAGGCGGCGAGTGCGGGGGGCGGCGAGGGGAGGGATGAGCGGCGACAGGACGGTGACGCGGCGGCGCGGAGCTCAGGCGAGATGGGACGGCGACGCGGCGGCGCGGGGCTCGAGGCGGGATAGGATGCGAGCGCGGCACCGAGCGGCGACGGGACGCTCGGCGCGGCGCGGGGCGCGAGGCGGCGTGATGCGGGTGGCTCGGCATTTCGTCAAGTACGTGGCGTGCACGTGCAGCCGGCCGAAGGTAGGGGAAGGTGAATAGGGATGGGCTGGGCCAGGCCGTGGGCCGGGGGAGAGCGGCGGCGACCTGCTGCGGGGAGAGGAGAGAGGGAGAAAGGAGCTGGGCCGAGGGGGAGAAAAAGGAGAATGAGGCCCAATGTGAATAGTAGAACTTCACAATTTCTCAGGATTTTCAGAGTTGAATTTTGAAGGAAAATTTGGGAGATTTGAATTTGAATTTCGACCAAGGATTCGATAGAAATTTAAGGGATGTCAAGGGGGGGTGGAAATTGAGATCCACTTGGCACAAAATCAAATAAAATCCCAATTTAAACTCCAAAACTTTTTTTTGAAAGGTTTTAAATAAGCCAAAAAAAAGTTAGGGTGCTACAGATGACTTCATGTTGTCTTTCGAACTGTTCACCTTAATAATCACAGTTTGATTATCATAGTTCATCAGGATACCTGATACTAGTTTTTCAACCACAGGCAAATCCATCAAGAGCTCACGAAGCCACTCGGCCTCAACAGTGACAGTGTCTAATGTTGTGACCTTGTTAAGATGGTGCTTGCAAGACTTCTAGGAAGCAGCGCCACCTCCAAATATGAACACATATCCACTTGTGGCTTTTATCTCATCAGCATCAGAGATCCAATTTGAATCACTATAGCCCTCTAGTACTTTTGGGTACCCAGTATAGTGAATTTCATAGCTCACAATGTCTTTTAGATAGCGCATTACTCTTTCCTGAGCACGCCAGTGAACATCTCCCAAATTTGAAACAAACTGGCTCAACTTGCTCACAGCAAATGAGATGTTAGACCTCATTGCACTAGCCAAATACATCAATGAACCATTGGTCTGGGAGTATCTCAGTTGATCCCTTGTTATTCATCGGTTTTTCCTTAATAACACACTGGGATCATACAAAATGGGAGCTGGCTTGCAGTCACTATAACAAAAGCGACTCAAGACTTTGTCCATATAGTGAGATTGTAGGAGTGTAACCCCACCATTATCTTCCCTCAGTAGCTTAATGTTAAGAATAACATCAGCCACCCCTAAATCTTTCATCTCAAAACTTTTGGACATAAAATCCTTGACCCTCTCAATCACATTAAGGCTGGTTCCAAAAACCAATATGTCATCAACATATAAGCACAAGATCACTCCTTCTCTCTCACCATAGCGATGGTACACGCATTTGTCAGCTTCGTTCACAACAAAGCCAGCAGATGTCAGTGTTTTGTCAAACTTCTTATGCTACTGCTTAGGTGTTTGCTTAAGGCCATATAAGGACTTCAACAG
Organism: Oryza officinalis; assembly: GCA_008326285.1. NCBI lineage: Eukaryota > Viridiplantae > Streptophyta > Magnoliopsida > Poales > Poaceae > Oryza > Oryza officinalis. The sequence goes on from BDMV01000008.1 coordinate 4,697,129, forward strand.
CTTGCACACCATTCCCTCTTGACCTTCTAATACATACCCGTCTGGTTGATCCATATAGATCTCCTCCTTCAACTCTCCATTAAGGAAAGTTGTCTTAACGTCCATCTGATGAACGAGAAGACCATGAGAGGTTGCTAGAGCAAGTAGTACTCGAATCGTGGTTAGGCGAGTAACTAGTGAATAAGTGTTGAAAAAAATCCTCGCCTTCTTTTTGAGTATAACCCTTGGCCACAAGCCTTGCCTTGTACATTTCAATTGGATCATCAAGCCTAAGTTTTTTCTTAAAAACCCATTTGCATCCTACAGGTTTGCACCCGTAGGGATGCTCGACGACTTTCCAAGTACTAGTAGACATAATGGAGTCCATCTCACTGTGTACCGCTTCCTTCGAATAGTCAGCGTCAGGAGATGAATATACCTCTTCTATGGTTTTTGGTGTGTCATCCACAAGGTGTACAATGTAGTCATCACCAAAAGACTTTGCGGTCCTTTGTCTTTTAGTCTTATGAGTAGCTACAATGTTATCCTCATCAGGATTTTCTACAAGTGTTTGAACATCGTGTTCTATCGGAACAAAAGACTTAGGGGATAAAATATGTTCTTGACTATAAGTGCTAGGTGCATCTTTCATGGGAAATTCATTCTCAAAAAAATGTAGCATCTTTGGACAAAAAATTGTACCAACACGCATATCAGGCACTCTAGAATTTACAATTAAGAATCTATATCCCACGTTGTGTATAGCATAACCAAGCAACACACAATCCACGGTGTTTGGTCCAAGTTTGCGCTTTTTGACTATAGGCACATTGACCTTAGCCAAACATCCCCATGTGCACAAGTATGAGAGATTTAAGCTTTTCTTTTCCCATTCCTTGAATGGTGTTACTTCTTTATTCATAGTAGGAATTTTATTCAGGACATGACATGCTGTCAATATAGCCTCACCTCACCATTCCATGGAAAGTCCCGCTGTGTCTAACATGGCATTCACCAACTCAGTTAGAGTACGATTCTTTCTTAAGACAACCTCGTTTGACTAAGGTGAATAGGGAGACGTCCTCTCATGAATAATTCCAAACTCTTCACAGAATGAAGTAAACTCATTTGAAAAATACTCTTCACCTCGATCAGACCTTAACTATTTGATATTCCTTTCAAGTTGATTTTCTACCTCAACCTTATAGATTTTAAAGTAATGCAATGCTCCATCCTTTGTTTTTAGTAAACACACATAGCAAAATCTAGTGCAATCATCTATAAGTGTCATGAAGTATTTCTTCCCCCTTTAGTCAACACGTCATTCATTTCGCACAGATCAGAGTGAACAAGTTCTAACAGTGCCAAATTTCTCGTCTCTAATTCCTTGTGAGGCGTGAGAGGTTGTTTCGCTTGAACACAAATATGACACTTAAAACCTTTGACCAAAGTGAATTTTAGGATTAAACTCATGTTAGCTAAATGTGTCATACAACCAAAATTCATATGACAAAGTCGCGAATACCACACATTGGATTCATCATCATTGTTCACATGGTTCACAACATCATTACATGCATCATCCAAAGAAAAACGGAACAAGCCTCCGTTGTCATAACCTTTACCAACAAATGTTCTATATTTAGATATGACACACTTATTGGACTCAGACACAAGTTTACAACCATCTCTACAAAGTAGAGAGCTGCTAATAAGATTCTTCTTTATTGAGGGGACATGCTGCATGTTCTTCAGCTGCACGGTATTTCCCGAACTAAACTTCAGATCGACTGTACCAACACCATGAACAGCTGCATGCGAACCATTCTCTATCAACAACGAGGAACCTCTCCCGACCTGATAAAAATAAAATAGGGAAATGTTAGCACACACATAAATATTAGCACCAGTTGACCCACCAGTCAGGTGAATGTAAAACAGAGAGAACTGCAGGTAAAAATTTATCGTACCCTAATGTTCCTCCTCTATCACTAATAACCATGTTTGCAAAATATTTTGTCATTTGCGATCAAGACAATCCTTGGCCCAATAACCAGGCTCACCACACACGAAGCAATTGCCCTTTATCTTTCCCTTGCCTTTTTTCTTAAAATTTGTTATAGCCTTTGGTTTGACATCAAGTTTGACCTTCTTTTTGTTATGGGATGCGTGAAGGTTCTTCTTCTGCACCAAATTAGCGCTAAAACCTCCATCGACCTTTTTGCCATGGTCGTCCTTTGCCCTCACATTCTCCTCAACACCCAAAGAGCTAATGAGATTAGTAACACTGAACTCTTGCCTTTAGAGAAGTGGCAAAGTCCGACCAAAAAGGTGGGGATTTGGCAATAATGCCACCCACCACAAACTTGTCTGGCAACTCATAGCTATTGTTCTCAAGTTTCATTTCTAGCGTCTGAATCTCATGAGCTTGTTCTATCATAGAACAGCCATCGATCATCTTGTAGTCATAGAACTGCTCCATGACATACAACTCACTGCCAGCATCGGAGACTCCGAACTTGGCCTCAAGTGCATCCCACATATCTTTCCCTAAAGGCATATGCATGTACACGTACACTATGTTATCAGCTAGTACATTGATCAATGCTCCACGGAACAAACAATTCGCAGACTCGAACTTAGCCTCCTCCTCAGGAGAGAGAGGCCGTTCGGTTATTTTTCCCCGTGAAGTAAAGAAACATTGCATAGCTATCAACCACAATAGTGCATATACTTTCTATCTCTTATAGTTTGAATCATTAAAAGCATGTGGTTTTAGTGATACAACAAAGCCAACTACTGAAAAAGACCTATCAACTTTTTGGATTGTTGGATACATAGTCATAATTCGGCTTGTTTTAATCTAGAAAAACAAGTTAGTAAACATGACATGTGAATAACGGAATGATCTAATAATAGTGCTAAACATGAACATGCTAGTAACAGTAATAGCAACATCTTGTACAATGTTTAACACTAAGGTGAATAAAGTGATATACCCAGAGAACGCTCTAGAAGTTGAGGCATTGTTGTAGTTGTTGCCTACGTTGGTGTCGACATTCTCCGCTCTTTCAGTGCCGCCGTTCCCTCCGTTGGTTGCCATGACATATAGGAATCAGATCGTGACGAAGAGGATGTAGTGCCGAGAGCAGTCGCGCGTAGAACGCGCTCCCTAAAAACTTGATCGCCTTCCTAGCTGTGCAGGTACTTAGGTGGACGGAGTTTTGGAGGCCTGCTCGTCCCGAGTACCTGTGTGTGCTGGTGCTCCGAACCGGGGAGATAGAAGCAGCACAGGAACAGAGAGTCCCTGAGGAAGAGAACCGGTGCGAGAGAAAGTGATGAACAGAAGAGAGAGTTCCCTCTGTCTATCCCGCAGGAGGTGACAAGGATGCGGGCCAGAGAGAGAAACGTTACGGATAGTTGATAGTGCATAATGATTCCGTTTATTACCGGAGTAATGTTACAATTAATCGTCATCAGTTACGCCTTTACTCATCAAAGCAAAACGTTAGGGAGGAACGGAGGCAGCTACCTGCTCCCCACCGCACACCACGGCCAGGAGCCGGCTCGGCACGCGTGTGCGTATCAATCCCACCACCACCTCAACCGCTCAACAAATGCTCTCAATTAGCAGCATGTTTAAATTGTTGGTTTCAAAGTGGTATTAATCCCTTAACATTAATTGTGGGTCCATGAAATTTACTAGGATTAAATTGGGTCTAGCCCATTCAATTCTCACAATATATATACCTCTTATGAGCTTTTTTTTTCTTTGTTGCTGTCATGGCTATATAATTGATCGGGACAAATCCTGGCGTATTAATGGGAATAGAATCAGCTAGGAATTAATTTTTTGGAAGTAATTAAGCATTTAGCATCCACCAATCAATTGAACCATTGTACCACCCGCCGATCAGCAATGAGACACTGACATCCGTCAAACACCAGAAAAGTTCAGCACCTGGCAAAACTGCAACAGAAAAAATATGTTCATTCCATGTTCTGCAGTTCTGCTGTGTGGGTGGATTTGGGGATTTTTCTTCTTCCCTTCCTTTCCCGTTCTTGTTTGTGATGTATACAAATTTGTTTACGGAAAGCTGGGAGTATATTGCAACGGTGGCAAGATAATCTTCTGATTAACATTTGATTAGCAGTAATCATCTGAAGTCTAATCACATTCAAACAAGCAAAGTGACAGGCTGCCTGACTACGCAAAATTCATCTTCTGATATGCCTGTCAAGCATGCAAAATCGTCAACCATGGGACTCATGTCACCAATCAAACAGGCCTCGATGAGGTCTAAACTCATGCAATTTTGCATGTATCCCCTATGGTACCTCACATTCTCAGTAGCAGGTCTCACTTAGCAATCTACTAGAATTGTGTGGCATGTATACATCACTGCTCTTATCTCTCTTAATTACTAGATCTTCACTTAGCAATCTCGCCGAAAGAAAACCAAAGTTGGGTATCAACACTTACATGTGAATAAATTGGGAGACCATGTGAATTTGAGTGATAAATTGTGATGGGAAATTTGGATTAACGGTAGCTAGATGTTTGGCTTTAGAATTCTTTCGGTCAACTGATGACGGAATAAATTGCCAGTTAGACTTATGGGCTAAACGAGCTCTCTGAGAACGAGCAACTGCCAGATAGACAAATCGAACCGACATTGCCACTATCCACCCATCCGGCATGGACATTTGCTGGTCCATTTAGATATCAGATTTTTGTTGTGCTACACCTGCTGGCTCAATATATAGGTTAAGAGAAGATATATAACTTGGAAAACTATTGGATCGGTTTTCATCCAATACATCTCATCGAGCACAGCCTCTTAAAGTTCAGATTGGTTTCCCAACGCCTCCCGTTCCGAACAGCACACTGCTTGACACTTGTCCAAGTTACTAGCTTAATGATGGGAGATAGTATTACTCTCATCTTTCTTCACTTGATTCTGACCAAAAGATTGCAATTAACTACATATATGATGAGCAATGTTTAGCTTCTTGCTTCACAATATATATAGGAAGATAACAAGAGAAGTTGAAGTCGTGGTACTTATCAGTGAGGTAGCTAGTGCAGAAATAACTCATTCATGGATGACCAGCCAAAGAAAGCAACTTCATATCAGATGAATCCTTAAATATATTGCTGCCTAAATAAAATGGTTCATATTCTTCTGACAAGGAAAACATGTTGTAATAGTATGTTATCTCTCGACCTTTACTTTGGATTCCCGGTGAAATCCCATTTCCAGGATAAGCATTACTTGAAAATTAAAATTAAGTACCTCATGGCATCACTAGATCACATCTACTTTGAGTACTTACCAAGCCAGGCAACATATAAGTATAGGGAAAAAAAAGGCTATGACAGGAGGGCGCAACCATCAGGGCATGGATGTCACAACTCACAACTGTCGCACTGAGCCATGCCATGGCCATCGTGGTGTCTTTTTTTTAAACCCTGTCAGGGTATACTTGTATTAAGGAGAAAACACTGTACAATAGCCTTAGCTGCTAGGGATTACAAGAAAAAGAAAAAAGTAAAGAGAGAGGGGGAAGGGGGACCTCGGGATATGTAAATGCCCAGTTTACATGACTAGTTGTATTATGAGATATCGTTTGTGCCACTTTCTTCGACAGGAATCAAGGACTTGATGCCTTTCGCTCTACCAGGCCACTAGAACCAAATCTCGTCGGCCATCGATCAATGATCCGTTGCAACGACACCTCCTCGTTCCTAATGACTCTGTTATTCCTCTCCTTCCATATTTCTCAGGAGATGAGGATGAGAATCAACTTGACACCACCTCTTTTTTTCTTGGTAGTCGCTTTAATACTTTGGGTCCACCATTCCTCTAGGGATGTCGTGTCGAACCAATTTTGTGGTTTTAGCTGAGGGTGCAAATTCGTGTTGCCACCGCATCCTAGATTTTCATGGTTATCGGGCATTCGTTGAAGAGGTGATGTGTCGTTTCTAGGTTCCTCCAGCAAAAGTTGGCATAAATAGTTGTTGGGTCATTCTCTTTGCTGTAGCCTATCTGACATTCGGATCCTATTTTGGAGCAGTAGCTAGGCGAAGAACTTGCACTTCAACGGTGCCCAACACTTCCATACCATACTAGCCTAGGCCAAAGAGACACAACCAAGGAATTGTATTTGGTAGTCCGATTTGGTGGTGTATTCCCCTAACGTTGTCCATTTCCAATGGATGGTATATGGCCATTGTGGTGAGGTGTGTTGGGTCATATTTCTAAAATTCTATTGAAATGTTTTAAGAAATAATTCAAGCATTATTTGTATAAATTGATTTTTTTACTGGGAAACAGCGGGGGAAGCCCCCCACAGTAATTTTCATTTAAAGACAGAGAACAAAAACTGTACAAGAGGAGTTAGTTACAAGTTATTAATCCATGATTGAAAAAAAGGTCTATCAACTAAGTCTAAGTAAATATAGACTTAATTCCTCTTTCAAGAGGAGCTTCCATTGAGGGAGAGAAGGTTGCACATTTTGGAAGATGAGTTTTTCCATAGGATCCAAGCAGCCACCAGAAAGATCTCCATAAAATAAATTGATTTATTTTATAAGGCAATATAATGTACATGGTGCACCACTTGTTTTACTCTTATGAGCTAGCAGAATTTTTTAGGTACTTGTGGTTTCAGCTCTGAATGTGTATGATTGCCGGTCCTCGTATCTGAAATGTATAATATAGTAGTGATCACATCTGTATCTTACGTCTCATACTGTACCTTTTGTCTCTAAACCACCATAGACACGCATTCAACTATCACACTCGCCAAACAATAAACGAAAATAACAATTGGTTAGCCATTTCTAGAAAGTAATAAAATTGAAGAAAAGAAACTATGTACTGATGACCAATCCACTCACTCCGTATTGCGGTAGTTCTACTCTGCCACCTGTGGTCGTCTAGTCACTGTTACATAAAGAAAAACTCTTACAACTAGACTACTAGTAATTAACTGATTTTATAGTCCTCGAAAAGATACCGGAGACATCATATTTTTTATTATAAAATTTAATATATGTTGGTATCTTCGATACTTGAAGGCATCAAATTTACATTAATAATTTTGATATCTTTTTATACCTTTTAAAAAACTGTAAAATTTCTCCTAGTAATTACATCTTATTGACACCGCCGATGCAATGTACCTTCTCATCTGTAATTCCTTGCATGTTAATTTTGGTCCCAGATGTGCCTCCGGTTCCAATTTGATTGTTTTACTTGTCAAACTATGCAGCTCACAGTACCTCCTCATCGCATCATCTTCCAGCTGCTCTAGCACTCACAGTGATACATCGTATATATTGCATTAATTTGTTGGAATGAGAAGAGACTGATGGTAGTTATTCGCGGTCTTGGCCCCACTATATATATATCAAGTGATAATTTCCATCATGCATTATTTTGTTCATATATTTTTTCCTTCTAAACCTCTTCGGCAGTTCGACTACAAAACGAAGAGCTTTTTTGAAATTTCCATGGTGGCACCGGTAATATGGACTTGGCATAGGATTTTAATAACAAAATTTTAAAGCATTAGAGATAAAGAGACGAGTGAGAGATACAGAGCATCAATCATGAGCTAAAAGTGGTTCGATCACTCGCCGTTTTGTTAATTAATTCGTAAGTTAAGACACATTAACAAAACAAATAATTTATTTTTTATTATTCTTCCTCCCAGATTTTTTTCATATACCTCTTATGGCTTTTTTTTCATGGCCATAGCAGTACGATCGTTAAAATACAAATCTAGCTTTTTTAAGGGGAGTAGAATGAGTCAGCTAGCAATTAATTTTGTGCAACTAATTAAGCATCTAGGATCCATCTACTACCCATTGATCAGCGACGAGAGGCTGACCACCGTTGCAGTCCTGAAGAAATTCAATCATCTAGCAAAAGTTACAGGACACTCGAAGAATTTCCAAGCTCATGGGCAGCCTTCTAGCAGAATTATATTGTTCTTCAGATGTTCGAGAGAACCGGAATGTTTTGCCTCGATGGGTGCAGGAACATTAAGCTTATAATTTTTTTATCCTCGATGGTATTGCCCTTCTTTCTATTTCTGTTTCCCAATACCTCACATTTAGTAGTAGATCTCACTTAGCTATCGGCTTGAAGTGTGTGGCATGGTATGTAGTACTTACATCACCCACTCATATTCTTCCTTCACTTTTCTCAGAAAAAAACAACCAAAGTTGTATCAGGTTCAATGCTAGCTCCAGATCAACATACATGACACATGAGGAGCAGAATAGGAAGAGATTAAATGACCGAGGGTCACATGCTTTTTCAATGGTGACATATAACTCATGAGTAAACGATACACCAATTAGAACATTTACTGACTTGTGTATATTGTAGGATCGAATACAAGAACCAAACCAATTAGAAAAGGTGAATGATAGGAATACCCAAAACCAAAACTTTTAGCAAAAACAAAAGTTATCCTAAAATTAGATGGAGATCCTGAAGAAGCCATGCTGGTCGAATCAGATCAACGCCAGTCATACCGGTTTCTTGCCGCCGGTCAGACCGTCGTTACGCCGCCGGTCAGAACGATGCCATGCTACCGGTCAGACCGCTGCCTCACCTCCGGTTGAACCGTCGGCCGGTTAGACCGCATAGTGAACTCCGATCAAACTGTCGGGATCCAGAAAAACACGTCTTGATGAAACTCTTGAAAGTAGATCATTTTTATTGCATCAATATGTATTTACAAAGCGCATCTAAAGCACTTTTCTCTCAACTCACAAACTAGGATTGAAAACTCAAAACAAACTCTAATTTTTCTTTCCCAAAAAATCGATATCTTCTAGCCTCATCCCTCTTCTATTTATACCCACAACGTAACTGCCCCTAGCAATGAATACAATTAGAATTAGGACTCCTAATCACATAAGAAACCTACCAAACCAGGAAAACAATATCCTCATACAACTCCAAACTCCAATCTTTTCAAACTTGGACTCCAATCCAAATTTGACTCCCCTTTCCATATGCACACAACATCACGTGTATGTCATATGGAAACCTTCACTTCCATGTACATTGTCCTCTAGCCTGAGTATCCCGTGTGATCTACTTGACCGTCTGGACCTCAACTTCTCCTAAGCCTAGTCCCGATCCATCACCTGCTATATCCCCATGATCTCAAGCAACACCTGCACATGAACAAAAAAAAACTTCATATCCGAGTATAAGTTCGCACCAACTTAATTCAGATCAGCACACAATAGTATCATATACGAATAAAAACCATCTATAAGTCATAAACATGAAACAATCTAGAAAATTCACAAAAACACCCCGAAACCGACTCCCTCTCGAAGTCTGCCGGTCTAATTGTCAGGCTATCTGGTCAGACCGCCCGGTTACCTTCGGTCTGACCGGCGCCTACTGCCTGGTCTGACCAGCTACCTAGTACCGACCGCACTGTTCACCGATAGAAAACACTATTAACCATATTTTCAATAAAGACTCAGCTTTGACATTTGTTCATCACCAAGATTAATCATCACATGATTCTATACATATATTGTTGTGTGATGTAACTCAAGAGAAGTCATGGAAATTAACAATATAAAGAACACGTTGTGCGATGTTTCAGTGTACGCATAAAGCAGCATCACAGTTGGATCACAACTGGTAATGTAAACAACGTTTAAAATTGTGATACTATGTGAAGATGATCCATAAGTTGTCAAGGAACTCTGTACTAGTTGTGCATATTCAGTTTTCAGAGTCAAAGGAGTATAATTTCTCTTCCCAAGCTTTAGATCTGCCTTGCTGTATGGGTTTTGACTGACTAATAGACTAAACCACCTGTCGATGTGGCGTGCGGTCCATTTATCATAGTAATATAGTGGAATTCGAACAGCTGGCTTTTTTGAATGAGCATCTGCGAAGCAGAGCAGTTAAAATGTCATCGACTCTATCCCATAGTCAAGTCATTTGCTAGTCTATTTTCCTGTTTGATTCTTCTAATGACCAGTGAGAGATCTAGAATGTAAATTTAGAATGTAAATTGAGAAGATGCTAGTGTAAAAATATAAGATGACTAAAACAACAAGGGTTAATTAGATCTATGCCATTGTAATTTGACTGTTTTGAAATATGCCATTAATATTTATCTATTTAAAAGCATGCTATTATAATTTCATAGTTATTGTCACTACTTACTTTTTCAATGTATTTTTTAAAATTTTTAGACTAAATTACCTTTGTCTTCTTCCTTCATCTTCTGCTCATCTTCTCCAACATGAGCATCCCCTTTTCTTCACCCAGTGGTGCCGACCTGCGGGTGCATCAATGCGTGCTCTCCACACGAGCCCCTTCCTAAGGACGTTTTTGCACGTCAGACTACCGGCACGAAGGGCGGCAGACTGGAGCTGCGAGGCGCTGCGGCTGGTGCTCGAATCCCTTCCGTCGCCGTGCCTGTCACAAGCCGAGCCGCCCAAGGACCGACTAACAACCGGCCGGCAACTCAGGCCACCAGTTTGATTCCGCTGCATCTTAATCCCTTCTATGGGGAATCAAGGGCTTTGGTGGATATTGATAGATGCAACATTGCAGCAACATGGCAGCTAATTCACCTTGGGATCCTGTCTAGGTGATTGGGGTAGTTGTTGGTTTGACCCATCGTTGCTGCATGGGCCTGCATGATTGGGTCCACGGCAGCTGCTCCGTTTCTACATAGTAGGCATACTGCCTGTTGCTTCGAGCTTCGGCTCAATGGCCGCGAAATCTAGTTGGTAGAGAAGATCACAAAATCTAGTTGGTAGAGAAGATGAACAGAAGAGAGGAGGAAAAAAGAGAAGGGTAATTTGGTTCATAAATTTTATTAATTACATTGAGAGGATAAGTAGTGATATATTTTAAATAATAATAAAATTATAATGACATGATTTCGAATAGATGAATAGTAATGATATATTTTAAAACAGTGAAGTTACAATGGCATGGAGATCTAATTAACCCAACAACAAAGATATATCAACTAAAGTATTTTTCAATGAAAACCAAATGCACATATCATCAAAAGAACTTTCTCTATTTTGATTAGTGGCTATATTAAAATAGTAAAAAATATCTGCGAATATATTGTTATTATACTCGAAGTAAGTTACGTATTTATCGGTTTGAAAAGTAGAAGCAGTGAGGCAGCCTGCATCCTTGCAGTCCGGAAAATGTCTTCACTAATGGCTAATTAGATTTGTTAATGATTAATTAGAGGCAGGGATTAGAAGTGGGGCTGGCGCACCAACCGGCCCCAACTGTGGATCCGCCACTGCTAATGACTACTGCCTACTTGCTCCATAGGCTCCAAAGGCTGATGTTTAAATCACCTGAAGATGAAGAGAAAGATAAAGATTAAATGTCTCACGTAAAACGAGGTAACATTAACGTGTGATTAATTGAGTTTTAATTATTACAAACTTGAAAAATGAATTTATTTGATATTTTAGAACAATTTTCATATAGAAAATTTTTGCACGAAATACACCGTTTAGCAGTTTGAAAAACGTGTCACGATAATATTTATCTTTTACCCTGTCTCTTATAGCAGGTTCGAACGCAGAGGATAACCTGAATGTCTTATATATGGTTACATTTCCATCCAATCCGGCCATCTCGTCAAGATCATATTGCACTCTGGATTGGTTCTCTAATGCCTCATGTTCCGATTTCCGAGTAGCTAGCACATTACTTCTCCAACTTGCTCATTACCGGCATATTGTATTACTCCCGTTTTCTCCACTTCATTCTGAGCAAACGAATGTATCTATATATGATGTATAATGCTTAGCTTCTTACTTCACACAATATATGTAGGTATTTATCATTGAGGTATAGCTAGTGCAGAAATAACTCACTTTCATGAATGGTCAACCAAACATATATAGCAACTGCAATATATCAGATAAATTCCTTCAAAAAATTCCTATGTTCTAAAATGCTTCATATTCTTCTGACAGTGCAACATGTACAAGTCCACAGGATATATAGCTCGGCACATAGAGAGATTTTGTTATAATTCCACGGTTGTAGGAGTAATAATTTTGTTAATTAGGGACCGTTTTGACGTACCATCTTTAATCTGGTATCTTATATGAGCCTTTTTTTCCTCTCATAACATACGTGCCTATGAAATCACAGCGACCGGCCAATACATGATTGTTGTTTGAAGTACGCATATCTTATGTACATGTACTCATTCTGGTTTCATTATAATGTAATTTGTGAAGTACCTCTTTGTTTAATTTGTGAAGTGTTTAGAAACACGATGGAAATGCAATATCATGTAAAGTAGTATTTTTTGAGAAAAAAAACTTATGATATGATTTTCGTGCATCCAATATATTTTATGAATAATTTAAAATATATCATTATTCAATTTTTATAAAGTTTTACTGTCTAAACCAATATGTTTCTGTAACCAATGGAGTATCTTTTTCGATATAAGCTGTACATTAATTCTGTCTGTGGAAAATGGTATGTTAAGGAAAGCACTGCTACAAAGTACTCAGAAAAAATACAAAATCCTTACAAACAATGATCTCAGCAATTTAATTTAACTAGATCGAAGTTATAGGAAATCTAGATATAGCCACAGCATGACACATTAGGGTTAATAAGAGTTTAATAAAAAACTAATCTATCTATTATATACTAAAAATCCATTAAACTTCTTACATATGTACCTAAGCCATTATGTGTCATCCTATAAATACTCCCAAGCCATCCTGTGGCACTCTAATAAATAAATAAGAGAATTCTTAAAACTTTTAAGAAAAAAGTAAAACATCTTGCCTTTGATTTTTATTAAATTTGGTGGACCTATTATTTACAACCATTAGATTTATCTCAAAAAAAAATCATCAACCAAACCCGGGCCTACCTAGGCCTGTAGGTACGTCTGTATGTACGTTACTCACGTTCCGCCCCCTCTTCCCTCAATTCCTTTCTCCTCTTTTTCACCTATGTCTTCTTCTATTTTCACGCTTTATTAATTCAAAAAGCAAAAATTTTGTGTTAAACAATTAAGCAACTATAACGTCTAAATCATACAACTATTTTTTATTCACTTATATCTTTAAATTATTTATGACTAAATTTACGATCACAGACCAAATTTCACTATAATTCAACTTTGAAAAGAAATGCAATTTGGGTTATATTTTCTAACTTTTGCGTTCCATTCAAGCAATTATAAAAAATATAAAGTAATAATAATGATACAGATTTTAATCAATCAATAAAATAATCATAACTATGACTATGAGTGATTTTCCAAAAATTTATTAGTTAGAAAACAAAAGTTATGCTAAAAAAATAAGTAACTATAAAATCTAAATCATACAACTAATATTTGATCTACTTATATCTTTAGATTATTATGCATTTAAAGACCCATACCCACTATAGTTATGTCATTTTGGGGCTATATTTTCTCACATTTGCTTGCCATTCAAACAATTATAAAATTATAAAAAAACAATGACATATATTTTATCATCGTATATAACTTCGCAATAATTAAATTAGATCTATATGTAATAATAAAAGTAAAAACAACCTAACTCTGAGTAATGTTCCAAAACATTACTCCCCATTCTAACATTATAATAAGTCAAAATAACATTATTAGATTTGTAGTATTGATATTTTAAATATCTACTATGAACATACTATAGAAAAATACGAGAAAAAAGATAGATTTTAATGAATCAAATAAAGCTTTTATTCTATTTTTAGTTAATAAAGTAATACCAACTAAAAAACTATAACTAGTAAAATTATTATAATTATATGTGTGCGTACTCTGTCCCCTTCGACTCTTTCTTCCTCTCCAATCTTCAATTCCTTCATTGTAATGCCCCGATTTTCGCCCCATTGAAAAATCTATTTTATTAAAATTCTATATTCAAAAATTTGGTTCTTTGTGTGTATCTAAGTTTGTGTGCCAGAGATCTCAATTAATTCTAATTCCTTATGATCTCAAAATCTTGGCAAAACATTTTCTTCGAATTCTTAGGATCCGAATGAGGTTCGAGTCTCCTGAGACCCATTTCAAAGTATATTAAAACCCTCCTCTTTGCCATCCAGTCAACCCTATACAAATTCATACAACATCTCCACTATCAAAATCTCAGTGAAGTACATTTTTCCTGAAACTCTTTTTGAACCCTGTGAATTCAAATTCAAAGTTTGAATTTAAATCATCATCTAAAGCCTCAAATATCTCCCCAAATAATTCCCCTTTCAGTCAAAAATTCTAATAATATTTGTTTTTAGGCTTCTACCGCTCAATAGATATTTCCTACACATGTATGTATTTGTTTTCCCCATCGAATTTAATCGCGCATGGACGGAACCGACAAAAGCCAACTTTTTGCTCCAATCATTCTTTCCAAAATAAAATCCTCGTGTTCGGATTTTGAAATACAAATGACGTCCTAAATCACCTCTCCAATTTCTATCCTTGCTAAATCATTTTCTTTAAAGCTCTGCTCGTTCCATTCATTGCAAATTATTTTCCAAAGCCAAAACCCCTCCAACCAAATTTCGTATCTATTCAAAAATTCCAAACAAATCATGAGAATTCACAGTCCAATTACAGTCCTTTTACAAGTTCAAAATTGTCTACATCCCACCAGGCAAAATGACCATAGGCAATCATGCGTGCACTTCCCCCTTTTTCTCCAACGAGACAAGCAAAGTCCATTTTGTTTCACGTGTTCTTTCACCGCTCATGCATGCACACGTTTTCTCCTTTGTCTTCCCTGTCTCCCCTAACACCCCAATAACCACGTCGAGACAATCAAGATAGGCACCTCCCTAAGCATGCAGAGGAAAACTATGGAGGGAGAGGAGAAAACAGGAGCTAGTCTGTCCACCGACCGCGTTGTCCACCGTCCCCTACTTCCCCATGACAACCTCATCATTGCTCCCCGTCCAGTGCACCATTGCACCACGCCAAGAGAGCTTAGAGACTAGAGACTGTAGTCCACGCCGAAAGCAAGCACCACGTCCACGTCGTCCCGCACCGGGCCCTGTCCTCGCTTTCCTGTGCCACCCTGCCGATGGCCGAACAGGGCAGTTGGCCCCGCTCGACCGAGCCGCCATCGTCACCATCCGTCGGCCGCGACGGCTATAAAAGCCTCTGCGACCATTGTCTTCCTCGCTTGACCTCCAAACTTCACCACCACTCCCACTGTCGCCGCCTCTTGTCCACCCCAAATTGCTATGGCCACCACCATCGTTCCGACAGGTCGAACGTCGTCGTCGCGCCCTCCATTCCCGAGGCCGGTTGAGCCGCCCAAAGCCATGCCTGGTCATCGCTCAGCCCGACCGTCTGCCTAGGCCGAACCGACGCCGCCCATTCGTGCCACCTCGGCCCTCCCGGTCGCGCGCGCCGGCTAAGTCGCTGCGCTGCCCCCGGCCTCCTTCGCGCCACCTTCCGCCAGCGCCGCCCCAGCCACCGGCACCGCTCCGCCCGCCCGTGCCATGACACCGCCGGCGCTCCCTCTCCTCCTCATGCTCGGGAGAAAGCAAAGACAAAGAAAGGAGATGCAAAGGGATAAGAAGGAGAGAGAAGAAGGAGAAAGAAAAGAAAAAGGAAAGGGGTAGGACTCACCAGTGGGACCCACTTTCTTAACTCTCTCTCCACGGGCCCCCTTGACTTGAAGTCTTTGAAAAAAAATCTAAAATCTACATCACCTCCCTCCATTAGTCCACCCGACCACAAGTCTATATTGCATCCCTCACCTTTCGTTGGGCCAAGCCCAAGGAATCAATCCCCTATAGAAGTCTGTCATGACTCCTCCATCCAAATTTCGAGCCAAGCCCACCACCCCCTTCTCATCAAGTTACATTCCTCTACACCCCAAGCCCATCCCGGTAAGTCGATATTGCATCCCTCCGTTATCTTTGGGCTAAAGCCCAAGCCCATCTGAGACAAAGTCCAAATCAGGTTCCTCTACATCCTAGGCCCCGTTCTAAAAGTTATATCGTGTCCCTCTACCTTTGTCAGGCCAAGCCCAGGAGATTCCTCCATAAAAGTCTACAATACGTATTCTGGTCCAAACTTCGGGCCGAAGCCCACCAGCATCCTTCCTCTTCAACAAAGTCCAAATTATATCCCTCTACATTCCAAGCCACTCTCCAGAAGTTTACCTCACCTCCCTACTTCATTCCGTGCTAAAGCCCAAGCTTTCCCAAAACAAAGTCTAATATGCCTCCCTCTCACCCTCACAGCGAATGTTCTTATTCCTTTCTAATTTAATAAATCCGTTTCCACACTCCAGAAAAATCTATTAATCTCCCAAAATTCATATCTCTCCAACCGTAAGTTCGATTGACTCCGTTCAACTTTCATAATTTTTTTAAAAATGAGATCTATACAATGGCACTATTAGTTTATAATATTTATTATCTGCTTTATAGGATTTTGGATGTTTTTCTCTTTTTGATCGCGTATTAGACGTTCCGGAGATGCAATAGATGCAGATTTTCTCAAAGATTTGACGACCAACAATAAGGCAAGCCACTCTTCGATCATATTGCTCCTAGTTTATAAAATATGTTGATTGCAAACTTGCATGCTTAGTGTACATAATTAATTTGATCTGCTATCGGTCTACGAGCACACGACCGACGGACCAACCTATGTAATTGCATTACTTTCTATAGGACCTTGTTAAACAATACCCTTGTCGCTCCACTACAGCAGTACCCTGATACGTGCGCTCTCTGGGCGCAGGTGTCCACTTGTACCACTCTTTTATATCTGGTTATCGATGTGGAAAAACTTGGGTTGTGAAAGGTTTATAAAACCCGACTCGGGGAGTCTGTGGCTTTGAAAATAAAAAGGTTTTATGGAAGAAAACTTGCGGTGCGAATCCTCTCGTGTGTGGTTTGGTCTCGTAGTCATGCATAAGGACCGATTCCTTTGGGTTTTACATCTAAGCATCTCACGGTACGACCACACGGGTAGAATGGGATGCCCCTGGATGAGTAACTAGCTAAAACATAGGTCTCTAGCATGTTGGCAATTGAGGAACATCGGTATGGTGGAGTATACGACAATCTCCTGCAGTGGGGATGTGTCGAGGTCCATACGATGGGGCCTGAATAGATGAGAGGACCTGAGCCTGGCCTAATGCTTGGTGGAGAGATTCCGCCCATCTGTGTGACACGGGACATTTATGGGTTGGCTAGGGAAAGGCATTGTCACGAACTTCCGGTACCGGCCAGTATAGGTGTATGCTTCGTGTCTTGTGAGGAAAGTGTACAGTCTCTACGAAGGTTTAATTGAATTATTCGAACAGCCGTGCCCACGGTCAAGGGCGAATGTGAGGTGATTCTCATAGTGTAGATTTGTTTTTAAAACTTATTTAATAAATTGGTTCGTGGGATGGGAACTATTACCAGAGTCCTTCTTTGTGACGGACGGCTAGCCTTCGTGGTTGGGAACAGGCCTGTCTGACTTGGGGTGTCGTTTGGCACCATAGGGCCAAGAGGGCTGGTTTAGCGGCCGAGATGACCGAGTTTGGGTTGGTGGGTCAAGAGGACCGGACCCGGTGTCGTTAACCTTGAGACTTCATTAACGGATGGTTGTTGGAGAAAACGTTGGTTTATATTTTGGAAGTGAAAAGAAACTAATAAAGGAAAAGATGTTATAAATACTAAAATTTGGCTTTTCTGCTCGAGTTGTTGCAAAGGAACTCATGGACGGATTGTGGTGAGACGCTTCCTTCGGAAGGAAAATTTTATTTTGAAACCCACACTTAGACATTTGAAAAGTGTTTTAAAAATAAATGCTTTGCCAAATGAGCTCAACCTTTCTTTGAAGCTTGCATGTACACATTTTCTAGTGGTTTGCTGGGTACGAAAGTACTCAATCCTCCATTGTTGTTTTTTTTCTCCCCTTGGCTTAAGTTCAGGAAAAAGATGAAGGTTAGAGTTTCGTCCCTAAGCCCAAACTACTGTTGGTAGAATTGGTGTCCTAACTTCGCTAAGTTTCGCTGCTGCTGACTTTGATTGAAGGTTGCAACTCAGGGATTACCCGAAGATGCAACGTAAAGGTATAGTGTATCCATTTAAATCCTACATTGATTCATCATGTTACCGCTGGTACCAGCATCGTTATCCTGAGACTGATATCTGTTTCGCAGTTCCGTGGAAAAGCGGTTCGCTGTTCTCCTGTGGCATGCCCTCCTCGGTGCCATTTGCACAATGGCACAGGGGCGGGGTGTGACATTCATCTTCTAATTTTTAACTAATTAATAAAAACAATCAATAATTAGAAATGGAGGATCCAACTATATTAGACTTTAAACTAATTATAATTCTTATGATTACAATTCCTCCATAGCATTATGAGTTTCTCTGTATATCATTGCATATATAAACCACACTAAGGTAGTGTTATATAGTTGGTTGAAAAGTTATATTTGTTACCACTAAATTTAATTTTTTGTTAACTAGGTATTTCCTTTTAAAAAATATACGATAGATCACGCATATCACAAGAAAGAAAGGTCTAGGTATGTCTTCGTTAACAACTTGCGTCAATCTGAACCAACTAAAAGGAGGACTAATTTGATGGTACAAATAAAACATATTTATTAACAATAGTAGTTCTTTAGGATTTGTTAAAAAGCCACTAAACATTCAATTAAGATAAAACACCTTATTTTTAATTTACATGATAGACACGTTTTCCAAACAAACTAAATCTAACTCCATAATAAAAAGATCATAGATAATTGTTTTTGGGATATATTAAATATTATATATTTTAAAAGCTGATAAATAGTTTGGAAAAAAATATCTAATCAATAGCGATGAAGAAAATTTATAGAAAAATAATACTGTTGAAACATGGTTGTGTCATCCGGTTGATACTTCGCATATATAATTTTTTTCAAACGCAATCTGCCCGCACGAATGTGCTCTTCCTAATTATAGTAACACATATAGACTTTTCCAAAGGGGCAAGCTATGACCACGATGATGTGAGGGTCCTGTAGCCCCGCTACATACCAAGCCAAAACATGGCCATTTGTCGCTTAGTCGGTTTGTTTCTAAAATTTTTGTTGAAAAAAACTATAGCACATTGCCGTGTATAAATTCCTTTAGTGTAGGTATGTTCATAAGACCATAACAACTCGCACCGCTTGATTTGGTGTTGATGAGATTTTGCGAATCTTGATGGTCATACTCCCCCTGCTTTTTAAGTTGTGTGGAAGCTAGGGGCTCACACTTCATCCTATATCTAATTAAGTTGTCTTCGTGTATCTTCTCGTATTTATTAATATCTAAGGTTGTGCTTAAAGCGAACATAATAATAAAAGGATTGAAGGGCTAATAGTTACATTTTTATTACTGTGTGGCAGAGCCAGAAAATTTTCATGCATAAAGCTAAGCTATTGGGAGTTTAAATATTTTTAAAAATTATATAGTATTTTTTAAGATTATAATGAGAATTATAGAGCTAAGCATCGGGCTCAAGCCCTAGCTGCCTCATGCCTGTTTACGCCCTTGGGGGTGGCTAGTGGGCGTCCGTGCGCCTGCTGCCTAAGTCACGTAGCCACGCGTGGCCCTGCTTCCACGTCGCCGTTATTAACGGTAATTATCATAATTAGCGTTAATTATGATAATTAACATTATTTTTAAAAATAGATATAAATAATTTAGTTATAAGTTTTAAAAGAATATTTCAAAGTTAATAAATTTGTAATTGAAAGTTTTTGATTTTGAGTTGAAAGTTTTGAAATTTTAAGTTGAAAGTTTTTCAAATTTGAGATGAAAAATTTGAAATTGTGAGTTGAAAGTTTTTGAAATTTCAGTTGAAAGTTTTTAAATTTTGAGTTGAAAGATTTCAAAATTTGAGAAATTTTAAAATTATGAGTTGAAAGTTTTTGAAATTCGAGTTGAAAAGTTTCAAAATTTTGAGTTGAATGTTTTGAAATTTGAATTAAAAGTTTTTAAATTTGACTTGAAAGTTTTTAAAATTTGAGTTGAAAGTTTAAAATTTGACTTGAAAGTTTCAAATTTTGACATGATAGTTTTTTATTTTTGACTTTTATCTCAAGATTTGAAAACTTTCAACTCATATTTAAAAACTTTTTTCTCCAAATTCAAAACTTTCAACTCAAATTTAAAACTTTCATCTCAAATTTTAAAAACTTTCAACTCAAATTCTAAAAACTTTCAACTGAAATTAAAGATGAAAAATTCAATTTCTAAAATAAAAAAATTCACAAAAAATAGCAAAAAAAGAAAAAAAAGACGTGACCGACGTGGGGCGCAGATACGCCAGCCCGCGGCGCGCCAACAAACGAGAAAGAAAAAAAAGAAGTAACCAGCACGAGGTATAGACACGCCAACCGACTAAGTCTAGTGCAAAGTTTGATACATTCACATACTAAGTACCTCAAGTTAAATTTTTTTTAATGTAATATTTAGTTACCTCGAGATACTTTATCAAATCCATAAAATTTTTCATATATAATCGGTGCGATATAACTCAATGAAAAAAAGGCACGGAGGTTTACAGCCTAAATCACACACAATAATCAGTCCGTATATCAATGAACCTAGAGGTCTTGGGAAGTAGATGGCCAGATGTGGACACGTCCAAAGCGCCAAAGTAGTAACCTTCACTTCGTTCACTATATATATATATATATATATATATATATATATATCACACTGTTATGTAGGTTAGAATTGCGAGAATACGTGAAGATTGTCAGTAAATAGAGATGAAAAATTGGTATTAATTGTACATGTTTAATTTTAGTGTTGCAAAAATTACTAACTTTTACTATTAGTATTTTTTTTGATTTTGTTAAGATGTCTTATCATAAAAACTAATTAAAACTCCTACTGCCGGAGTTAACATTCTGTTGATGAAGAAGAGCTGGTCAGCCATGTGCAACGTTATTTCCATGACGAGGGGCCTCCATGTGGTGAGATCAGATAGCTTGAACCTCATGTGGATCCATTTCCATCCGATCCAACTCGTTCTCTCTTTGACTTGGCATCCTAATGCCTCCCATTCTGACTTCTGAGCAGCACACTACTTGCCAATTCTCCAACCAGCTCATCATGCATGACCAGCATATAGTATAGTACGTACTCTCTTATTTCCCCACTTGATCCATTGTGACCATAAGAATGTAATTTGGGTATACGATGAACAATGCTTCGCTTCTTGCTTCACAATATATAGGGGAGGATAAGAGAAATGAAATAGAGAATATAATTGGAGGAAGCACCTAGCTTGTGCTTGTCTTTGTCCCAAAAAAAAAATCGAACCTAACCCATAGGGACAGGGGAATATATGTCATTGAGATGTCTACTGTATATATATATATATGCACAATAACCCATAGATAGTTCACCAATATAATCGGTCTTTTGCACGTGCATAGCCGGTGAAATGGTAAGTTGATAAGTCACCGATGACTTATATTGGTTCTTTTCAACTTATTCACCTTATTATTGCCGTGGAATATTTTCTCATGCTTTTTAAAATACATTTTTTATATTGAGAAAACTTCCTTCTGCATTGTTGGGACCGCTTGTTGTAAAATATTAGTATATAATATTTTGTTTATCTTTAAATAAAGTACTACATACTATCAGTGTCCTGGATATATGATACCTCATACTTGTATATTAAACTCGGCGAGACTCACCATATACCAAGTCCTACACGAAATAAAGCCTCATATGAATGGTGTTCGGATAAGAAAAGAGAATCAGAGTCCTACATAGACACTACAAGATTTATATTTATACATGGCTTTCTAGTTCTACTTGGACAAAAAGACACCCGAGAATATAAATATAAGACCCCCCAGGAGAAGAGAAGAGTAGACAAGCCAATACACATCAACACAAGCCAAGACAAGTCTATAGTGCCACAAAAGTCAGGGCAATACAAACATCTTTAATCTCACCGAGTTCGTATTTGAGAAAGTCGACCACCACTAGCTGTCGACCACATGTGAGAGCTTTACGTGCTGGCTGATAGAGACTTGATTAAGTCATTCTTAATATTGTACTCGTATGATATTGATATATAATAGCAACACCGGTTTCGGTCAACAGGAGTAGAGCTATTACCCGTAAGTTGAGGGTTCAAACCTGTATAAAAATCTATCCCCCATCTACTTACTACAATCTTGCGTATAGATCCTCATACTTTACAAATATCATTATCGGATACAACTCTTCTACATATACTTTCTTCGTTTTCGTTTCATATTATAAGACGTTTTGGGTTTTGAATAGATTCATGTGCTGATCTATATATATGCTTCATATATGTGTCTAAATTTATATGGATGTTAGTGAATCTAGAGATTGAGAGGCCAAACGTCTTATATTGTGGAGTAGAGGGAGTAATTCACAGCAATAATCTTGTGAATAATCTATTTAGAGCACTTCCCATAGAAGTTTCTCCCAGCCATAATAGGAAAGCAACAGCAATTATCTTGTAAATTTTTCATGGTCGGGAGCTGCATAATGTTAGAGGTGGTTAATTCCTGGCTTATTACGTGAATAGCACCAGCCAGGAATTAGTTTTCTACAAGTAATTAAGCATTAACTGTCTACTAATCAATCTAACCATGAACACTGGTTTTACTTTGTACTAGTATAGTTTGGAACGGACAAAGCTATGCAAGCATCTACAACCCACTGAAACGATGAACAGATGTTCGCTGGAGACCAGACAAAATTCAGCACCAAACAAAACTGCAACAGAATGTCCTAGCTAGCAGCCTTGAAGATTTTCCAACATTTTGCGGAGTCTCCGAACAGCATTGTTGTTCTTCTTCAGATGTTGCAGATCAGAGCCAGATGGCTTTGCCCCCTGAATCTAACAGGCAACAAATTGTTCTCTGAGGTCTAATTAAGCTCATTCAATTTGTCTTTTCCATCCTTTGTTTTTCTAGTTTTGGTTCCCACTATAACCTCCCATTCTCAGTACCAGATCATGTTACTTAGCAATCTGCTTGTAGGTTGAAGTATGTGACATGTAGTACTTACATCCCTACTCGCATCTTCTTCCTCGACTTTCCGCGAAAACAAACCAAATTTATATACGAGGTTTCTCTAGATCGGCGTATACTCTCTCTGTTTTATATTATAAGGTGTTTGATTTTTTTAGTTATTTTTTAAGTTTAACTAACTTTGTAGGAAGATATAATAACATTTTAAATATAAAACAAACATATTATCAAAATATATTCAATGCTAAATTTAATAAAACTAATTTAGGCCCTGTTCTTTTCTTCTAAAACAGTGCGGATAAAAGATAAAGTTTCGTGGCACGCTTTTCAATCTCTCAAACGGTACGCTTCGTGTAAAAATTTTTAATATGAAAGTTGCTCTAAAATATCAGATTAATCCATTTTTTAAGTTTGTAATAATTAAAACTCAATTAATCGCACGTTATTGTCACCTCGTTTTACGTGAAACACTTTATCTTTATCTTTATCTTTATCTTTAGGACTTTCAAACAGGGCCTTAGTGTTACAGAGGTTTGCTAATTTTTACTATACACTTGGTCAAACCGAAAAAACTTTGACTAAGAAAAAAGTCAAACGACTTATAATATAAAACGGATGGAGTATAACAGATTAGGTTGAATACATACTTTCTCTGTTTCATATTATAAGTCATTTGATTTTTTTCTTCGTCAAATTTTTTTAAGTTTCATTAAGTTTATAGAAAAAATATATTAACATTTTTAATACAAAACAAAGATATTATCAAAATATATTCAATGTTAAATTTAATAGAATTAATTTTGATGTTGTAGATATTGCTAATTTTTTTATAAATTTGATCAAATGTAAAAAAACTTTGACTAAGAAAAAAGTCAAATGACTTCTAATATAAAATGGAGAGATTGCGTATGTTTTATTACTTAGCAACTAATGACAACGTATAATCAACTCATAAGTAAATGATGATTCACCAGTTAGCACATATAGTTGGTGCGACATATGTAGCTCAGGAAAAGTCATGGAAATTAACAAGCTACTAAAGGAATATTTAGTTGTCTGTTCAGTCTATCGAAGCTGGAAAGTCTTGCAGCATTAATTGATGGGCAGATAGATTGAAAAGTCTTGAACAATACCTCGAGCCATTTAAATTTTTTACTAAAAATTTTTGTATCTAAAAATACCAAATTTTATGTTATAAAATAAGATATCTCCCGGTACTTTTATCATGGATGGTAAAATTACCTTTGATTTGGTTTCATAGTGTCCCTCAATCCTACTTTGCGAGCAATGAACCATTTGTATTAACTATTCTAATTAGTTTAAGGCCGGCGTATAGCACCATTAGCTCATCTTCATCCCGTTAATCCTAACCAAAACTTTGCATCACGTTATGACGAGCATCAGTTTATATAGGAAGAGAAGGGAAGACGATGGATAAAGCTTACTACATTGGTGGTAGTGGATGTTTACTGTATGTACAGAAAAAATTTGTGGTAGACTGGTAGTAGATGGCACCAAACATTGTGTCCTCCACCTTACTGTAATTTAATTTTGTTTTCATGGAGAATTAATGTGGCACATTTGTTGTTCTCATGTTAACTGATGGCATAGAATATATGGCAACGATGTGACTTAAGGCATCCCCAATCTAATTTGCATGTCGCTGGTGAAATGGGGAGTCACTAGTGACTACTAAAATCACTCAATCTCTCTGACAACCTCAACTACAAAAATAGCTGGTGCATGGCCAAGCACAAAAGTATTGTGCCTGTATGCTATCTTAGCTTCTAGGAGCTTAGGTTAATGTTCTTGTAGTGAGGATTGTTTGGGAGGAGGCATGTTGCCAATAAGAGATGTCTATGAGACTGAAGTTCGATTTTGCACAAGAACAGGAGAGGCCAAACGAAAATGATTCATTTAACAGGAGTGAATTAACATAACAAGTATCATCATTAGAAATCTCCAAAACTTAATATCATTTCATTAGCTTGTCTGAGAACTCGTGTTCATGCTGCTTTGTTCGTGCACCGGGATAGATCAATAAGGCGCTATCCAAACAAAGCATGGCGCATATTTTGTTAGCATTGTCTCATTTTAGTTCTACAAGGCATCACTACGCTAGATTCGCTCATCTCTAACGGGTCATCAGTGACGGGCCAAAATGCTTGTCACGAATGACCGTCACCTTTGACGGGTCCTATGGGATGCCGTCATCGGTGAGCCCTCCGGCTTTGTCCCGTCACAGGTATCAAGTCACTTGTGACGGGCCTAAAATGAAATCTATTAGAGGTACAACTTTGTCAGATTTTCCTTCCAGCCCATCACAGGTGATTCATACCTGTGATGGGCCGCACAGCTCCGGTTCTGTTGATGAGAAAACACGACGGCTTGGGAGCTCTGCTTATCTCTTGTGCAGGTCCAAATCTTATGTTCGGGTTCAGGGCGTGTCAGTTGGTTTGATCCTGCAACCAACAAGATATTAATAAAACGAGGTAGATTACGATAGCTGATTGGCTGTTTGAGCCGATGACGTATCATGTTAACCCTAGCCGATGCAATTTGCACCGACTCGGCTGTGAGGTGTAAGATGGATAAAATTGAACAAGCCTAAAATATGTTCCATCGGCTGTAGATGTAATCGAACATGAAATTTATGGACAAAAATTATGTTTGTTTATATCATAGCCGATGATGCCATACTTAGGTTTAGAAAAGATACTGTACCGGCTAATACTCCAATACAGCCTTATACAAGAATGTCAATCTAGCCAAATATATCAAGAATAAGCTTGATATATTTAAATAGTGTGACATGCTTGTATAAGGGGCACATATAACATGAAAAGCGTGATTAATGTAATTTAAACAAAGCTAAACAGTTATATTAGGTAAGATCGGCTGAAACTCCGATTCTACCCTTATTAGCAATCAAAAAGCAGGTTAATTTCTATGATTCTAAACATAACTAGGGTTGATGTAGCACAAAGTGTGAAAAGAAGCATAGAGCCTAAACAATCAAGCTTTTGTCTAATTTTCAAGTTGGTGGATATCTTAGCTAATCTAAGCCAATGGGGCGATTTAGCTGATACTGACAAAACCTTAGGTAAGGCTTGGCCGATACAAGTAAATCGAGTCATCGGTTTAGATTAGCTAACATAATGATAACTAGCAGTTGTAGAAGATAGATTAGAACATCTAAAACGATGTACTAATCCGCCGATACAAGCCACTATGACAAGCCATACCTCTTATTGGAGATCGAGATCGATGTAGCCCAACTCAAAACAAGAACTCGTTGAAAGGTAAAAGTAAAAGGTGTCGATGCATCGAAAGTGTGTATTGAACTATTATTTTTTATCTTACAAGATCTTGGGCATATATTTATACCCGAATATACAAACCTTGTCCATATGAGACACTACTCAAAACTTGCTTAAACAAACAAGTTCTAGGTGGACTCTTACCACAAAATTGTAAAAGAAAATAACTAACTCTTATTCCTAATTGATAGATACAATTTTCTCTTCTTGACTCAATCCTTGATTGACTACATCTTCAAGCCCTTCTCCAATCCTGACACAAACTCAGGTTGCCCGTATCGGCTGACCGAGTCTGATTTTGTATCGTCCGATACGACTTCTAGCTGATGTGCTGCCCTGTTTTTGGAAACAACCTTATCCCTTCGAATCCGCTTCGGATCTAGCTCAATCTTGCTTCGTCTTAGCATATCTTTACCAAATTTTGTCGTTAACAGGCCCGTCAGAGGTATGGTTCAGTTACCTCAAACGGATTCTTGCCCTAACCCGTTTAAGGTGAGTTGCGGCTATATATACCCTCGATTGCCATCTGCTTTCCAACCCAACCCAGTGCACTGTTCACATTTCGGGTGGGAGAGTGAAGAGGGCGATTTTTTATCGGAAATGGAGGTAAAAAAACCATGATAGTTATTTTTTCTAAAAAAACATGTATTTAGTATTGTGTTTTACACTTTTTATGTTATTGATTACAGATGGACCGAAGTTGGATGTACGATATTCACCGTTCAAACCTAGAGTATAGGGAGGGGATCACTGCATTTGTTAGTTTTGCGGATAATGACAGAAAAAGGATGAGCAAATATATGTTGTGTCCATGTGCAGACTGTAAGAATGAGAAGATGTTCGAGAATAGTTCATGGGTTCATTCTCATCTGATCATTAGAGGATTCATGGATGACTACATATGTTGAAGCAAGCATCGAGAGCAAGAGGCACCAGATGTAGCAGCTGTTGAAGTGCCGAACGACATGAACGACCCAGTAGTTCGAGATGGCATTTTTGTCCTTTCTCCATCAGGCGGTGATGCCATAGATTTGGACCCTCAAACTCTATCAGATATGTTGCATGATGTTGAAGACCCAGATTATAGTGAGAGGGATTTCGAGAAGTTCAGTAAGTTAGTGGCAGGTTCTGAGACGCCATTGTATCTCAGGTGTAAGCTAAAGCACACCAAGTTATCTTCTGTGTTAGAACTCATGAAGCTTAAGGAAAGTAACGGTTGATCAGACAAGAGTTTCACATAACTTCTTGAGTTGTTGAAAGATTTGTTGCCAGAGAAAACCAAATTCCGTTGACGACATACGAAGCAAAACAAGTCTTATGCCCATTGGGTCTGGAGGTTAAAAGAATTCATGCTTGTAAAAACGACTGCATATTGTATTACAAACAATATACCGACTTGGATGTTTGACCTGTCAAAGATAACTGAAGTCATCAGTGACCACTGAAGTTTGACTAGAGCCAAACTCGTCAAAGGTGAGGGTTAAGGTCCGTTAGAGATGACCTGATACCAAATGTAACCTTCCAAGTATTGATCTTTAGAATAAGATTTCACTCGCAGAGATTTAATTCATACCAAAGGAGTACAATGAGGGACTATATTGATACTATGTCTGCTCCCTAGAGAACATTTATAGACTGACATATTAAATGGTTAAAACTGGGCTAATTGAATTGTGTCCATCCTTCGTAGGATTTTAACAAAGACAAGAAAAAGAAAAAAATAAAAAAGTTCAGTTTGACATGATTGCTTTAACATGACAACTATATCGCTGAAAACTCTTACGCATAATTTCTTTTTTTTTTGCCAGGAAGACCAAAGAGGCCATCCAAATGTATTAAGAAGGAGAAAAGTTACAAGAAAAAACATGATAGAAACTGTTGAGGTTGGATATGCACCAAAGTGCACGTCCAAGAACCACACGTTAACCACACAAGCTCAAACCCCTTAGAGTGGAGCCTAGCACCAAAATGACCCCCGTTATGCGTGCCCGATAACTGCAGGGCCTATGACAACACCACAAAGATGAGACTCCGAAAACGATGTCACCACGAAGATCACGACATCAAGGACACCGCCATCACCCATCTAAGAAAGATGTGGATTTCACCCAACAAAACTCGCCAAGAAAGGAAGAGAGGTACCCTGCCTTAAGAGGTTACGACGCCTGAAGGCATAGCCGCTGCTGGCTCGGTGAACCACCGGGCGAGGCTTCCGCCTGGAACCCTTACAACTTTGCTTGTAGTTCATCGCCCACTAGCTCAGAAACCACCGCACAGGCATTGGCAGCATGTGGCCTCCACCACACCATACCGGCGCCCCTCCGCCGGTCGATTTTCCAACCTTGCTGCTGTACCTATCGCCATCCCTGAGAGCTGGCCTAGGCCTCCTTGCCAGATTTGGCTAAATAAGAACCCGGGCCAGGTTGGCGTCGCTTTGGATGCCTAAGCTTTCCTTGCTGACCAGCTGTTGCCTCAACCCAACCTAGAAACTCCCCACGAAGAAGGGGAGGACTTCTGGAGAGGGAGAGGCTGCCGACCAGCAATGAGGAAGACAACCCATCGCTGCCAGCTCCCTTTCCATTGTCGTTGCTCCCTTGCGCACTATCTTCGGCCTGCTCTAGCCGCGCCGGTGCCGGCGCCGCCTTCAGCCCGACAGAGCTGGTGTCAGCGAGCCCCCGTCGCCCGATCACCGCGCCTCCACTGGCCACTCCACCTCCGTATCGTGTTGCTCCGACCCTTGAGCCACGGGTGGGCCCTTCTCTGGTGACACTTCGTCTCCTCTGCCGCCGTCATCCGTGCGCTAGTCGCGTCGCCGACGCTGCTCAGCCTTCGCACCTCCGGATCTACCCGCACCGGATCTAGGGTGGCTGCTGCTGGATTTGCCATTCGCTCACTTAGGCGGCGGTGAGGTAGAGGGAGGAGAAGAGGGTGGTGGTGGCGGCTAGGGCCATCACCGCCCACCGCGCCAACCAAACTTGTGTGTCCACGGCTCTGCCTCTGCTCCCCGTCGTCCTCACCACCATGCCACCGCCCTAGCTAAATCCCCCAATGGGACCATCGGATCTAGTTTCGGGGGTGCCGGATCTGGCCTTGATAGCACTGGATCTAGCCGTTAATGCCTCGCCAGCGCGAGCCCTTTTGCCGTGGTCCTGTCGGACTAAAGGAAGAGGGCCTCGCCGCCGCCGTCCTTGCAGCCACCCGGCTTTGCCGGTGGCTACTCAGGCGGCGGCGAGGCGGAGGAGAATGAGGAAGAGGGGCTACACGGTAGGTTGTATGTGTGCTCATACTCATGTCACAAATTTTTTATAGAAATATTATTATTTTAATGAAAAATCAAAAAAATAGTTGGCATCCGGATAAAATCGCAAAAATAGGGGCCTACCGAACGGCGGGGGATCAACATGCCGCTCAATCGAACGGCGTGTGTTCGACTGGGACCTATCGATCTACGGGAGTTCGACAGGGGCCTATCGAACTACGGGAGTTTGACAGGGCGCACCGCCTGGCAGCCGTAGGGCCTGTCGAATCGCGGCCATTTGACAGGCCCCCCCGCACTGCCCCTGTCAAACATTGGGAGTTTGATTGGCCTCTATATACCCTCCCATCCCCAGCCGATTCAAAATCTTTTGGAAGAGGTCGAGGACCACTTCGCCGTTGCTGTCGTCGTCGTGCCGCTGCCGTCACCGTCGCTGCTGTCGCCGTCATGCCGCTGCCGTCGTCGTTGCGCCGCTGCGTCGCCGTCATTGTCGGCGTGACGCCTTCATGCGGGAGAGCTACCACCTCCAAGAAGAAAGGTATAAATTCCTAATCCCTAAGTTGGCTTGTGAGTTTTTAATCCATGAGTATGAGGCTTGTTATTTGTTAATCGTTTGTTATTGTTGAATGTTAGTATGTATAATTTGTTAATCATTTCTCATTGTTCAATGTTAGTACATATAGTTATTTAGTTATATATTGAAAATAGTTCAAAGTTAGTACATATTTTCTGAGGTGATTAGCAATGTATTAATTTTGAAGTAGTGATCACTGAGGAGAAATTAACATTGAGGGTTAGTATAAATCAAAAGGAAGTTATATTTAAGTAGTGAAATTTAGTGCAGAGTTGCGCATTCGGCCGGAGAGAACAGCTATGCAGTTGGGGAGGAGATGTCCACGACTGTGTAGAAGATAGCAGTGCCATCGAAGGTATAAATTTCTAATCCCTTAGGACGACGGCAATTTTTTCTTGTTAATCATTGTTGGTTGTTAGTACAAATATTATACTAGTAATGTGATGAAGTTAGTAGGAGGTTAGTACATAATTTTTTAGGTGAGTAGTAATGTATTAATTTTGAAGTAGTAACCTAATAAACGTGGAATATTTGAGTATTAGTACAAATTAACATGAAGATATTTATAGGTAGTGATCACTGAGGAAAAATTAATGTGTAGTATTAGTAGAAATCGAAAGGAAATTATATTTAAGTAGTGAAATGTAGTTAGATTACGTTAGAGCAATAATGTAAGTATAGGTCAATTTATTAGATAGTAATGTAGTAAGACCAATTGGCATGTTATTTCAGGATGTCAGGTAACTTGTCCGTTCGTATGTATTATGGCGACGCTCCTATTCAACTTTGTGATAGCAGGGTAGATTTGACCGTATATGCATTCGTTGATACTACCCTGAATGCACCAGGGCAGCTGGTTATGAACGACATGCTAGGGTGGCTGCATAATATGTTCGGGGTAGATCCTTTGCTGAAAAAATTATCACAAAAGCTGTGGGGCCAGTAAGGTGTGAATATGGATGGCAGTGGAGAGTAGTAGAGCTTGCATCTACTGGGAGTTGGAGAAAATTTGTGACTAAAGTAAGAGAGAAAGGGTATAGTCTGGCAATACTGGTGCAGAAGAAAATAGATGTTTTTGGAACCGGCGAGACAAGCCGCACGGAGGTGGAACAAACCCCTATCGAGGTCGTGGAAGAGGTTAATGTTTGTAGGAGTGGTCAAGGGGAAGCACCGAAAGAGGTTATTGCACTGGTAAAGTTCGTTGTGCCTGATAGTAATTGTTTGGCCAACAAATTGGATGACGATGAGCCGGACTCACCTTTGGCTGTTGATGCAGCGGAGGAGAATGAGGCGGCAGTGGAAGAGATGGAACTAAAAAACAAGGAATACATTGCGTTTTTGGTGGAAGGCCAAGATACAGCATAGTGGGACATGGGACCAACGTACCTGATGATTGGACCACCATATCGATGAGTCGTTTGTGGGTTAACTATGGTTTAGATGCCCATTGGCGGTATGATTGTAGGAAGGTGCAAGTTGGACAGATGTTTCACGACAAAGGGCATCTACAAGATGCGGTGAAGAGGAGGGCTTTTCTACAGATGCGGGAGTTTAGGGTGAAGGTTTCAAATAGGACGACGTATGACGTGAAGTGCACAAGGCCTGGATGTCCTTGGAGAATGCATGGTTACAAGCCACAACATGACAACTTATGGGTAGCTTCAAGGGTTGAGGAGCATACATGTTTGTTGAAAAATACCCTTTGGTACACAGGAACATGACGGCTGTATTCGTGGCACAAATGGTGTATTCAAAGGTTATAAAAAACCTCTTTGTCACCGTTCACAATAATGCATGACGCGGAGAAAGAATACGGCTATGAGATATCGTACGACAAGGCTTGGAGGGCAAAGCAAAATGCACTGGAGATGAGGTTTGGAAGTTACGAGGATTCTTACTACAACCTTCCCCCACTATTGGAGGTGACGCGGCAAGAAACCCAGGCACATATATAGCTATTCTCGATGAGGTGAATGAAAGTGGGAAAAATGTACCTCGTCATGCTTTTTGGTCATTTGGGTGCATGATAGAGGCCTTCAAAAATTGCATTTCGTTGCTATGTGTTGATGGTACTTTCATGACAAGCAAGTATAGAGGAACTATTTTAACCGCGATCGGAGTCGACGCGGATAGCCATGTCATCCCCGTTGCTTTTGCTTTTGTTGAAAGCGAGAACACATCAAGCTGGCTTTGGTTCTTGCGGCACATTAAAAGGTGCGTAGTTCAAAACAGACCAAATATGTGCGTTCTGCATGACCGACATGCCGGTTTGCTATCGGCGGTACAGCAGCTAAAGGAAGATGTCACAGAGTAGGTGTCCTAGCCAGTTTTGCATAGCATATGGTGTATGCGACATCACGGTGTAAATTTTTACAAACAATTTAGGAGTAAGAGGTTGATGGACCTGTTCAAAAAATTGTGCAAGCAGAACCAGCAAAGAATGTTCGACGCTATATGGGAACAGCTAGATCGGCTGACGACTAGTCACATACAAGAGGTTCGAAAAAAGCCCGTTGTTGCCCGACAAGAGGAGCCGGAGGGCCTGGAACCCGTTCCAAATGAATCACCAAGTGTTACTCGATGTAGGAAGCATGGGAGGGTCATGGAGTGGATAGAACATGAGCCAAAGGAGAAATGGTCGTACGATATGAATGGTTCACAGTATGGTGTGATGACAACAAATCTTGCTGAAGTGTACAACTTGGTGATGAAAAATATACGTCCTCTACCACTTGTTGCTATCCTGGAGAGCATCGAAAGTGGTACACAGAAGTATCTTTGTAAAAGGTACGCCATGGCTAGTCTTAACCTTAACAAACCTAATGTTAGGTATAGCCCCGCTATTACTCAGTACATGGATGAGAAAAGCAAGAAGGGAGGAATGCACAGAGTCTGGCCTGCTGAGAATAGGGAGTTGTTATTTGAGATACGACTTCGTGACAAGAGTGGAGTTGGCATTGGGAGTACAGGCATCACATTGGAATGCATGTTATGGCCAGAGTATCATGCTTGCAAATGCAACTGCAACAAGCCTTTTCTTCGACACCTGCCATGCTCTCACGTCCTTGCCGCTTCTGCAAAAGGTGGTGTTGATGCAAACATATTTGTTTCTCCGTACTTTACTAAAGAAGCATGAGAGACAACTTGGCATGGTGAATTGCATGATTGGCGTGCCGTATGCGATTTCACTCTCTTGCCTCCAAGGCAAGCCAATTGGGTGCTTGACTTAAATTTACTAGTTGAAACTAAGGGTCATCGCAAGACGTGTAGAATCAAGAACCACATGGATGAAGTAGAAACGAATGCCGCTCTGGTCATCAGAAAGCATGCATCCTATGCGGCGGGGACCATGCCTGTAAAGATTGCAGCATGTACAATGTAGGCAAAGATGCCGAAGGTGCTAATATTCGTTGTATTCCAACACGCAAGTCGAAGAAGAAAAATAATCTTTAGTTTGAATTTATCAGTACTGGACTTTTAATATTCGAATTTATCTCTAATGGACTTGTAATTTTTAAATTTTTAAATTTATCGGTACTAGACATGTAATATTTGAATTTATTTGTACTGGACTTGTAATATTTGAATTTATCTATACTAGGATTGTAATATTTAAATTTATCTGTACTGGGCTTCTAAAATTTATATTTATCTGTACTGGAATTTTAATATTACAATTGATCAGTATTGTACTTGTCGTATTATACTTTCGCCTTAATATTTCTGCAATGTCAATTTATCATGTAGTTTATTTTTTTTGTTGTTATGTTCATAATACTAATACGTCTTTTAATTTGTAGATATGGCTGACAATGACGACGTACAGCTGATCGACGAGGTGATCGATAAGCAGCATTGATCGTGATGACTTAGCCGAGGGACTTTCTGCAATGTGTTGAAAATGCGAGGACCGGATCAGTATTGGCGCATCGATCCGCGTTGGGTTCCAGGGTACATGAAAAACATTTTATGAGCACTATCATTTAAAATGTTTCCTTTACTAATTATTTCAATTTGACATGTTGTAGGTTGAGAGTCGCTGGGTCGTTGACCTTTGCACGATTGGTAGAGCCTTCACGTGGAAGGTCACCATATTTCCACATTGATGCGGCCCTTTCGAGTGCTTTGATGGATAGATGGAGACCTGAGATACACACCTTTCACTTGACAATTGGAGAGATGATGCCCACTCTACAGGATGTTTCTCTTTTGTTGGGTCTACCGATAGCAAGCGCAGCAGTTGGCCCAACACTTGTCCATGCTCGATGGGCGGATGATCTTTTGGCCAATTTTGGTAGGGTGGTGGCTGTTTCGCTTGAGTATCTTACAAATGGACACGGTCCTATGAAGAGTTGGTTGTAGCAGTTTCATCAAATGTTTTCCCTGATGATTAGGAGGACTGGGTCGTGCATCGGCACTTAGTCACGTACCTACTGTGGTTGTTTGGATGTGTGATGTTCACGTTGACTCACGCTGACTTCGTGGACAAGCACTTCATCGACTTCACGGAGCAGATTACTGAGTTACCTATTGAGGAGATTCCACAGTACAGTTGGGGGTCTGCGGTACTTACGGCGACCTACATCGGACTTTGTGATGCTTGCACTAGGAACAGTAAGCAAAGTTCTCTTACGGGATGCCCTTTGCTTCAAATGTTATGGGCGCACGAGCGCTTTGACATTGAGAGGCCACAGTTAGAGTTGTACGCAAGCTATGGTGTCGACGAGATGTAGAAGTCTGGTATTGAAGATAACGATGATCGTCCCACCATGGGATCCTTGTGGACACACCGCGAGGTATTTTTTATTTATTTCATTTCTCATAGCACTGTCTCATTTTGTAGGTACTAACCATAAATTTAATGGTATTGCAGCCGAAATTGATAAGCGGCACGACATGGCGTGTGTACACACAGTTTGTAGCTGACTTCGATTAACTTACGCTGGACCGTGTTCGTTGGACCCCATGCACGCATCACGATGTCATTGAGCGTGCATCGCATGGTCTCGTGCAGCTTTGCACACGAGATACGGAACTTTGGAGGACTACTTGTCACCTAGTGCTGGACGTGCACGTCGAGCCATACAATGTGTAGAGGATACTTAAACAGCTCGGCATGTACCAAGACTTTCCTCCTAGAGGTGGCCACCCTTTGTCTGTTAGCCTCCATAAGTAAGTATACATCAAATTTGTTATATTCAATTATTATGTTCTATCTCATTCTATGTGTTTCTATGTGCCCATTTCATCGTGTGCAGGTATTCCTGAAAGGGGCTCGGTCTGTCTTACATGGCGACCATTGTTCAGACGATCCAACCAACGGTTGCCGAGTAGGAGCATGCAGCAGAAAACTTGTTGTTCCAAACACCTCCAGATGACAGCACTTTGTATGGATAGTACCTTCGTTGGTACCTCAGTGTTATGTGCTGGAGGTGTTTCCCACCACAAAGCGATACATCCGTCCCCCACCAGGCGACAATCATGGACACGTTTGCCTCATAACCTCGATCTGCATACAACTCAATGCTATGGGGTTGGTTTTGTTGATTGTCACCAAATGTGCAACTAATTTAATCGTTCTAAAGCCCTTCCCTATTTATTCAACAGCCCGAGTTCGTTGAGCATGTTCACCTCGAGTCGGACACGTTGTTGCAGAGACTAGAGACGAGACCTCAAGTTGTCTGGCAGGATGAGGTGGCGACTGTCCTTTATGGTTTCTGTTCGCATGCTACGATGCTACTTCGTTGTGTCTCCTATTGGAGCACGACTGATGTTGCACACCCTTCCAGATGAATGAGATCACCACCCTACCACGATGTTCCAGTGTGGATCACGTGGGTCCCTCCACGTCGCGTCACGGTTACGACGACGTCGGTCCATCGCACGTTCGTCCTTCGCTTCAGGAGACCCCTACACCTATCCACCCTGGGAGGTCATCTGACTTTGGGGTACCGGCGTCGAGCATGCCACTACCACGTCCACAGGTACAACAGGTATACCATATTTAACCTCCAGTTTATATCATACTCAACCTCTAGTTTATACCAGTTCATACCATACTCAATGTCCATAGGTATAGCAGGTATACCATACCCCGGAAGCGTCTGCGGTGGCAAACCTCCCTTATCTGCCGATAGGGGATAACCTGGCACACACATCGGGATGAGGACTTTATGTCACTCCACGCGTGCCGGAGTCAGGGCACACACAGCACATTCGTAAGTAATGTTAAAACTTTACTTAGCATCATCATTCTCTGTATTTTTATGCATAGTTGCTAACTACCTTGCTTTGGGTTTCCCTCTATTTTACAACAGATGATGACTACGGTTTTTCCCAGACGCATTCTGCAGTACCAGCTGTCTCCCCTCAAACACAGTTTGTGGATGTTTTTTTCACGTCAGAAGCACCAAATGTACAAGCTGGGCTAGACTACTGGTACGCTGCTCCTCCGGTCACACAGCCTACATAGGAGTGGGACTCCGTGCAGCCAGAAGATGTCACTTCACAGTAGGCGGCACGACATAGGCACCCATCAGATAATTTGACTTATCCAACTGAACAGATCAGGCAGTGAAAGAAGGGTGAGCTGAGCAAGCGTGCGAGGGGAGGTTGTCCTTGACATTTTTATTTGAGCTGTATGCATGCTAAACTATTATTTTTTGCACCTACTAGTTATGTCATATTATATTATGAACTGAGTCATGAGGTACATTTATTCGATAAGCTGTGTTTCCATGATTTCTTTTATTTTAAATTTTTTCTAAAAGATTTCCAAAAATAGTCACTATCAAATTAATAGTGGTCGCACATGGTTACAATCTACTTTCGGCGCCTATGTCATTTTGTTGTCCTAACATCTGACACACCGACAATATAGTGCTCACTTGTCACAATTACCTTTACCGTCGGAAGAGTTATGACATGGACACTGTGCAAGCTAGACTAGTCGTGATCACCTTTGGGCACAACGTGGTTGCTCGTGCTCGTCATGTCTATTCGCACAAAACCCTATCGCGGTTACAATCGACTTCTCACGCGTACAGTGGCTCCAGTTGCTACGCCAATATATATAGACGGACCTTCGCAAAACAATTCCGCATGTTTTTTTGGTCCTACATTTTCCTTTCACATTCACATCGATCTCTAGAGAATGGAAGCTCCATTTTGCGAGCATCTGGACTGGCGAAGTGATCCTTTCGCTGGTCTATTTTCACCATGGTGTCACCTTCCGTTGTGTGCTTGCAATGATCGATGTATACTCATGACATCCCTTACTTCAGAAATTTGTGGTAGGAGGTTCTTCCAATGCCCAAACATTCATCAGGTAAGAATCATTTCTATTTATTCGATTACCTATACAGAATACATACATTTTAACTGTTTGTGGACAAACATACAATCTTTTGCAGACTTACCGTAGTTTGTGCGACTTTGTGGAGTGGGTAGATACGACGAATCCACAACATGACGGAATACGCCCATATCTATGCAGTGAAACAATATTGGACTACCTAAGGAGAAAGGATGAGCATGAACGACGAATTGCTGCAGAATCTTTATAATGGAAGGTAAGTCCCTTGGGACTCCCCACATGGCGAGAGCGTACAGAGTGTGGTTGTGGAG
This sequence comes from Oryza officinalis, assembly GCA_008326285.1. Classification (NCBI taxonomy): domain Eukaryota; kingdom Viridiplantae; phylum Streptophyta; class Magnoliopsida; order Poales; family Poaceae; genus Oryza; species Oryza officinalis. The sequence continues at coordinate 4,734,955 of BDMV01000008.1, forward strand.
ACCGTTGCCAGGTGAAAAGGTCCATAAGACAACAAACTATAAGACAAAATGCTTTGTGTGTCCTAACATTGTCGACGACGATTTCGTCGTAAGTACCGTTAAGTTCTCACTCCCACATATCACTACTTTCATATACTTACATATGTCATCTGTGCAAACAGGAAGATGTAAGGAAATGTGGCTTCGTAAAGTGGATCGATACGGCAAGAGTAACTTCCATCGGTGCAAGGAAAACACAACCTGAGACGACCACACAATTCATTCAAACGTGGATGAAGTACGAGCACCGGGCAAAGTCTGCTAGCTTAAACTGGAGAAACAATCGATTAGGTCTACCTAAATGGTCTGAGCATTCAAAATGCAGTTGTAGTGATCGCTGTCAGGTGGCTACATCCTTTTCACAACAGACATTTAGAAGGTGATATTTCATCTGTCCCAACATAGACAACGACTTAATTGTATGACACATGCTTAATTACTTAATTTCATTTTTGCTCGCGTTTCTATAATATACCTATTCCATTCACTAATTAGATTTATTCCTTAGGACAATCCAAAGATGTGCGGATTCACTTTGTGGATCGACATGGTCAACCCACCATATGATGACAAAAAAATAACTAAAGCTGAAATGCAAACAGAATATATGCGAATGAAGGAGCACGAAGTTGCAGTATGCACTAAACGACGTAGGAGGGGTCCGTACACAAGCTCAACCCTGATACGTCGTGACCGCCAATTTCTTATAGCTCATCAATGCAACTAATTAACTCTCTTATTTTGTTGTATGCATCACGAATGAGTTCTGTTGGTCTGTGCTTCATAAATAAAAAACTAATGGTTAATTTGCTTTTTCATCGATAAAGTTGGTTTCTGTTACCGCTGCAATGTCATCCTTCTCCTTGCATTCTTTCTCTACCATCCTCTAGGGCGACGTCAACTATTCGGTGTTGTCTTACAAGATCAAAAAAAATTACGACAAAGACATGAAACCAACAATGCCAATAAAATTAATAAAAAATGTGTAAATAAATAAATTAATCATGTAGAAATGCAATGTATATCTCAAATTATTCTATTAGAAAGAAATGTAATGTATATCTCAAATTTATCAATTAGAAATGTGATGTATTTCTCAAATTAATCAATTAGAAATACTGTATTTATCAAATTAATCAATTAAAAATATTTCTTTAATTAATCAATTACAAATGCAATGTATTTTTTATCGAACAAAAATTAACAAGTTAAAAAATTGCTAAGCAAATTAACCAACAAAAAAATAGAATAAAAATTTTATTTCGGCGTGTGGTCGGCCTGTCAAACAGCCAGCATTCGACAGGCCCGATCTGTCTAACTGTCGCTGTTCAACTGGGCCCTGTCAATTGTCGCTGCTTGAGAAGCCTAATCAAACACTGGTCATTTGATCGGCCCGTCCACTCGCTCCGCGGCCATTTGATACACCCTTATTTTTGCGATTTTTTATTAAAATAATAATATTTCGAAAAAAAATTTCTCATGTCGCCCTGCTACGCATGTTACTTACTATATCTTCTGGCGTGAAATTTTGTATCAAGGTGCATCAATCCAATCACTCCATACAAATTGCCATATTTTTATGCTGTGATTTTAATCTGCGGAATAATAAAAGGGGTTCGGAGAATTGGACAGCGACCCTCCTGGCAGCTTCAGCTTGGCATGTGTCTGGGGGACTCGCTCGTCCTGTGACCCAAGACGGCAAGTTCGCTGCTTTGCTTGTGTCCTATTTAATCTCTTGATTGGAGTTCACTGCTGGACGGTATGAGAAAAATAATGATCATAAATTTAGGAGATTGCTAAATTATGGCGTTATATTTTTCAGTTAATTTCAGTCATTTTTTCCTATGTGTGATTGCGTTATCTCCTCTCTCTTCTATATATATAGAGGTAACTACTACATGGCACCCTACGTGCTAGGTAATTTCCACTCCTCACAACCCATTCTGTCTCCTCACTCGAAGAGTAATTTTTTTACTAACGCGGGCTCCAACAGCCAACCCACCTCACCCCACCCTATCTCCCTTCATCCCTTCATCATTAGTAATTTTTTTACTATTCCAAACTGCCTCCATTTTCACTTATATGGATCCATTGATCAACATATAGAGAGTAATCTTTTTACTTTCATCTTGACATCCTATATATATATATATCCTTTGCCCGTAGCTAGCCATTTTATCGCTCCCACTTTTTTCATCCAATTGATATGGATTTGACAACAATACAGGGAGAGCGGCGACGGGATGGTGGTGGCTCCTCGACGTCGACAGCAAGTTTCACTTTTTTCTTTTTTTTCATTTTTTACAACGGTGAGGAGGCTGCTCCCACGGTGGCACGGTGCTGTCCATTCTAAGAAATCAATCGTGGTGCTGCAGTGTCGTTGGCCGGGATCCTTCGCTTGCCAATCTGGAAGTTATTGGCTCCTGTTTACCGATTGGGATGTTACCGAGAGCCGTCCATGGTCATTTGTGTTTCTTTTGTAATTTATTCATTGTGCGTAAATTTTTTATGTATGTGCTTCACTGTATGATGTTGGAACAATACGTACTAATTACCATTCACATATCAGTGTATCAAAGTGGAGTAAAAAAATTACTATTGGTAATTTTGTGGAGTAAAAAATTGCAATTCATGTGATATGTTGAAAAAAATAAAATGATGAAAGCTGAAGTTATACGTGTTGATAAAAAAAATCACTGCACGATGAATATGAAGTGATTCGTGTTAGTAAAAAAAATACTAAATCATGGATATTAAAAGATGATTACAGGATTGATATGAGATTTGAACTTTGACCGTACCTGAAAAGTTTTTTCAAGAATTTATGCTAGATTTTTACATGGAGACACAATCTATCCCATATTTATAGGTAGTAAGTTTTTACTGAATAAAAGTCATGAACTTGATGAGGATGGAGGTCACATGACGAGTAAAAAAATTACGGACTTGGATACTATTTCACACGATCCTTTTTTTCCGGAACTAATAAGCTGCACTGGCATTATTTTTGGATCGAGACTGTGGAGTCCGTGCGTTATTCACGGCACCAGGAAAGTTAGCACGAATTAATATTCTGTTTTCCGTGACCTCATTTGACGGCTTATTGAATTAAAGTCTATTTAAAATACGCTATGATAACGCAGATTCTAGTCCATTGAGTTTTTTTTTAACTATCACAATTTCTAACCTTATCACGAGAAAATAATTTGTGCCACCTAAACTCCCGATGTAACAAAAAGCAATAAATAAATTACCACCACTCTATTTTATTCTTAAATGAAAGTAAAATTATCACTAACATAAACCTCATGATAAGTAAGACCCAGTGTAATTTTTTAACTTATAACCATTGACGGAGATGAGGCAGTAATTATTTTACTCGGCCTTCACTAGGAGTGGTGTACAGGCGCAAATTAGAGGAGAGATGAGCCAGTGAATTTTTTACTTCCATACAAAGAACTGATAGTATTTCTTTACTCACTAAACGTTCAACATAACCAGATGAGTAATTTTTTAACTCGGGACAAATGGGATAGAAAAAGCCTTTGCAGCGGTGATAACAGTAAAAGCGGTCTAGGATGCTAAAAATCAGAAATCACGGGCAGCGGGCTGCATGCTCGCTGTTACTCGCGTCATGATGCTGCCTAGCACGCAACGCTTTAGGTAGCGTCACCGTATATATATATGTATATATATATATATATGTCTGTATGTATATATGTATATATATGTATATACATACGCGCGCGCGCTCACAATATATATATATATATATATATATATATATATATATATATATATATATATATATATATCCTATTTGCTGTTTTAAGTAAGTAATAAATTATTTTAATCCAAATTCCCTGATACATTGTGTATTAGAAATAAATATTAAAACATAAAATGTAAGTAAAGCGTCAGTTTTGAAATTTACACTGCAATTGCAATATAAGTGTAGGTAGTTCATACTGAAAACGATCCGACTATGTTTTTTTAAAAATATGGCACTGTAAAGATAGCTGCTCCTAATTTAGTGCACCGACCTACCTTATTTTTATTTTGATTCAGGAGAAACAATTGTCATGGCCATGCATGCATGTATGAATATTCCATAGTTATATCGATATAATTATCCATGCTCTTCTGACCATGTTTCTAATGCTTGAATTGTTCTATATCCTTTGTACTACTTTCCGCAAAGACAAAAAAAAAGTCAAAGAAGAAAAGGTTCAGATGCCAACAGTGCAGTAAACACGAGTATTATCATATATATTTAGAACATTGATACCATTTGATCATGCTACCATGCGTTCATTATATGATTCGTCTATTCCCTGCTCACATTCTATCATCCATGGAGCTAGAGACCATCCATGGACTTTGATTTGGTTTCCTAGTGTTTCCCTATCCTAATTTGCGAGCAGCACACCATTTCTAACTTAATTTTCCAACTAACTTAAGGCCGGCATATAGCACAATGCTAGCTCATCTTCGACCCGTTACTTCTAACCAATACTTAGCATCACGAAGCATCAATATATATACTATATATATATAGGATGAGAAGAGATGACGATAGAACAAGCTTACTAATTGGTGGTAGTAGATGTTAATTTGTTGTCTGTACAGAAATAACTCGAGGTAGTGGATGTCACGAAACATTCACTACTGGAGAACTGAACTTCGATCGAACGGCTCAAAACACAAATATCTCGGCTGTTATAAGAGCCGATACTAAAGATGATTTTTTGTACCAGGTAAAAGGTCTATCATCTCGTACCAGGTAAAAGGTCTCGCGTCTCTGTAGTATCTTTAGTATCGGTTAGTGAAAATGGTTTTTACTCCTGGTTCACTGATGTCAGGCCCTATCAAGCCCTCTAGTCTCTTTTGTACCAGTTTGTGTCACCAACAGATACTAAAGATCAATACTTTAGTACCGGTTGGTATTACCAACCGGTACTAAAAGATACATAACACATTATTATTGGCTAGAGAGACCAACCGGTACTTATATTGATCTTTAGTACCGGTTGATGTTCCCACACGGTAGTAAATACAATATTAAATCTTTTTATGTCTTCTTCCTCCTCTAGCCTGAGCCATTGCTGCCAAGAGGAGAAGAAGGAAGAAAGGTGCTGCCAAAATTTTCGGTGAAAGTATTTTGGTGAAATTACACAAATCGAAGGGCTCTAAAAGATTAGCAATTTCATCCTCTATTGTTGAATGATTAACATGTTACATTTCTAGCTATGTTTTTATACGTCATTGTCTCATAAAAATATATGGAAAAAGATGAGAGAGAATAAAATTTTACAGAAAATAAAAGTACTTTCATAATTTTTGAGACATTGGATAAAAATGTAAAGAAAAGGCAACAAAGGAAAATTATAAACAATGAAGGAAAAAGAATAGAAAATTAGGGAAAAGAATAGAAAATAATAAAAAATGAAGGAAAACAAATGGAAAAATAAAGAAAAACAATAGGTAATAGATAATAGAAAAGGTAGTGTGTGGCATTGTATGTAAAATAGGTAAAAAAACTATAGTAATAGTAAAAATTAAATAAAATCTAACTGTGGTTAGCAATACTCTTCATCCACTCAACTTTTGAGTTTATGATGTTTTAAATTATTAAATGCTTGTTTAATTATTTTCACTTTCGCAAACTTTCTTTAAATTTTTTATTTGATATAGATGAACCGGCAATAGATGTACACCGCAGACCGACGGTTGAAGGAGTTTATTGATGGCGTGTATTATTTTTTGAAGGTGGCCGATGCCCACAAGTCTAAGGGTTTTATATGTTGTTCATGCAAAAAATGTATAAAACAGAAGGAGTATTCTACATCAAGAATTCTTCATATCCACTTGTTACAATCGGGATTCATGCCTAGCTATAATTGTTGGACCTCGCACAGAGAGTTAGGGGTTGCAATGGAAGAAGATGAAAAGAAGAAGACAACAACATTTTGGACTGGGCTCAATATGGTGGATTTGCAGATAGTACAACAGGCGAAGTAGACGGAGGTGTTGGAGAAAATGACAATGCAGATGATCTTGGTCGGATGTTATGCGAAGCAAAGAAAGACTGTGAAAGTAAAAACGAGGTCAGAAAATTAGAGCATATGTTAGCGGATTACAAAACATCCTTGTATCCAGATTGCGAACAGGGGCACAATAAGTTGAGTACCATGCTAAAATTCTTGCAATGGAAGACAAAAAAATGGTGTGACTCACAAGGCATTCGGCGAGTTATTGAAACTTGTAAAGAATATTCTTTCGGAGGAAAACGAATTAACCTATTTTTAATATATTCTCCAAATTTTATGAATTTTTTTATTTTTAATGGACTTAATCGGGCCATAGTTAATTATATATGATTTTTAACATTTTGTTATAATTTTTAACCTATTTTTAATGTATTTTCCAAATTTTTATGGTTTTTTTAGTTTTAATTGATTTAATTGGGCCATAGTTAATTATATATGATTTTTAAATTTTTATTGCAATTTTTAACCTATTTTTAATAATTTTTCTTTATTTTTATGATTTTTTTATTTTTAATGGACTTAATCGGGCCATAGTTAATTATATATGATTTTTTAAATTTTATTATAATTTTTAACCTATTTTTAGTGTATTCTTCTTAATTTTTGGTCCCGATATTTATCCACTGGTAGGACAAAAAATCGAAAATAGCGGGAAATAATTTTAGTTTCGGTTGGTATTAACGACTGGAACTAAAGAGGTCTTTTGGCCAGGTTGTAAAGACAAAACGGGATTAAAGATTATATCTCTAGTCCTGGTTCTTAATACCAACAGGGACTAAAAAGTAGTGTATATATATGGGGGTGGTTTGTCTTCTTGGGCACACTAATCGGACTTAGCACACTCATCTCGTCGTGCCATCGTCTCCGCCACCGCCGTGACCTCGTGCCGTCGTCTCAACGCCACCGCCGCACCCCTCCTCTATCGTTGCTGCCTCGGTTAGTACTCGATCCATTCGCCGCCGCCACTCCCTCCACCTCTTCCGCCGATGCCGCACCCGGCCACCGATGCCACCGCCGCCGCAATTCCTTGGCCCACACCGTCGCTGTCGCCGAATGACATCACCATCGCCGCCGCCAACCTCGCTGACCTCTCTGGCCTTGCAGCGCCGTGCTGGCTGTTGGACTAGTACTAACAGGCCGGGCCCACCTGTCAGTACATTAAAAATAGTAAAATTAAAAATCAGGAGAATACATTAAAAATATATTTAAAACTTTAAAGAACTTCTAAAAAATAATGAAAATAAAGATAATACATGAAAAATATATTTACAATTTTTAAAAACTTATAGAATGTATATATACTTAACCATGGCTACGATTGTGTCCATTTAAAAATTATTAAAATCGTTTGAAATAAGAAGAATACATTAAAATATCTTTGTGCTATGTTTTAGTTGACCAATGTCCTTGTTTTCACTAATGATTGTTTTCTTGTCAGAATTGGACGCGGGCGACGCTCCAGCTTACGTGGTCCCAAGACCGCCAAGCAACACTAAGCCAAGTTATACTATACAATTTTTAGATATGACGTATGCCGACTAATTATATGCAACTCTTTTCGTACATACCTAGTTTAATTAATTATTGCTTACATAATGCATATTTGTTCGTGTGTACATAAGTAAATAAATTAGTAAATTAATTATTGATTACTATATACATATAGTTTGCATATTTCTTAAGCAAGTGAATTTAGAAGTTCTTCATAGTCAAGGTTTTAAATTTTTGACTTTAGTCTTGTCCAAAACGACAAGTATTTGACAAGTATTATAAACCCAGAGGGTGTATGCATATTTGTCAAAAATGTAAATATAACAATATACCATGCACCTTTTGTACTAATTTACATTTTTTGTATTATTTAATGTTAGGAACAGATAGGAGAGTCATATGACGAAAGGTTCCTCTTAGACACGATTACTAAGGGTAGCAGCCAGTACTTCGAAATAGAGAAGCACGAGGATTGTAGCCAGTACTTAAATGAAGAGCACAAGGAGGGAAACGAGAAAGAGCACGAGGAGGGGAATGAGGAGGAGCAAGAGGAGGGACAGTAGAATGTTGGTTTGAAGAAGGCACGTGGACAATGAGGTCTCGCGAGAAAGGTGAAGGGGAGACACATTATAACTGAAGTAAAAGAAGATGGCAAACCAATTGGCCCTGAAGCTGCTGCAACGAAGTTTGTGTCACGGTGTGGTTGGGCCAGGGATCACGTATCGATCAGTATACAAAATTGGCGGAGAACAAGGTCGAATAGTAAAGAAACTTATCTCCCATAATCAGAGAAGGATATGTTGTGGACAACCCTGCTCGTGACCTTCACTCTATAGATCCCTTAGACAGAACATTCCAAAGTGAAGGAGTGGGCTCTCAAGAAGATGGCCACAAAATTTCAAACCTTCAAAAAAAATATATACAACAAACATGTCCTGAAGGGTCTAACACCGGACTTTTATAAATACCCCAAGTTGTGGGAGCATTGGAATGCATTTGTGGACTACAAGTGATCAGAGGATGCGGTATCAAGGATAGCAAAAAACAAAGCCAATGCCGCCCGAAAAAGTACTTTCATCAGCTAGGTTCGGGCAGCTATAAGAAGGCAATTCCCAAATGACAGAAGATGGAAGACGCTTTAGCCTCAAGAGGTATCGATCCAGCCATAGCTGATTGGCCTAAACGATCAAAACAATGGTACTATGCTCATGGGGGCACACTAAATGCGGTTGATGGCTCCCTAATCTTCAGCGATGGCATACGACAGGCAGCTCACCATCTCGTGGATGCTCTAGAGGCCTCTTCTCAGGGGAGATTCCAACTCAACAGAGAAAAGGATGAACTAACGATGGCACTGCAGAATCCCGAGCACCCAAGACGAACACGCGCAAAAAGTGGAGTACCATGAAAGTATGGGTTTCGCAAGGACATTAACATGTACAGGAGTCACATGAGAAGTAAGTCTGAGTAGGAAGTCAGGGTTCAGAATCTGGAAATGAGGGTCCTGGAGCATCGCGATTGACAGTAGCATCGCGAGTTACTGTAGCTAGTTTAGTCCCACCTTGCTAGTTTGCTAGGAGGGAGAGCAGCTTATAAGGTGAGGTGCCCAGTGACTGTTAACTCCGGTTCAAATCATTTTGCGTGAAGCGAGGATGAAAATGCAAGAGAGTTAATGGTGTAGGTGTGGTCCAACTAGATGAGTTGAGCCCAATACCTTTTTCGGGCCCTGGGCATCACACAAGGCTTTGAGGATCTCGAGCTGGACATCCCTAAAAGAGTGTCACGCCCCAAACTAGCCCCGAGCGGGGACAAGTGTAAGGCGATCCAAATTAACCTGTATGCCTGTACCAGTCCCAGGAAATAGCGCTGGTACAACAGGAAGACTGAATATCACAACCACAGCGGTATCTTTATTAAGAGTAGGATTACAACCAAGGTTGGAACTGCGGACAGAACCCGAGTTCACAACAACATTACAAAAAGGCGAAAGCGGAAAGCGGAGACTAGCCCTAAGCCACAAGCAAAGCCTTGGGGAAGGGCCGGCGGAACCTGTCGAGGGCCGGCAGCAGGGCGGCCTGCTGGCGGGGTAGGAGCTGGGTGGTCGAAACGGAACACGGTGGAGGAGCCCACAACGCGCTTCCACGCGGTGCGGATCAGTCGGAGCCCACGGCGGCTAACGACTGGGGTGTGACCTGGGGTGTAGGAGGGGCTGGCACGGTGGGGGTAGGGGGAGTAGACTGGCGAGTACGGCACACGCGGGCTGGGGGAGCGTGGGCCGCTAGGGGTGCGAGCAGAGCCACGTGAACTGTAGAAAGACAGGTGGCTGGAGTGGCAAAGGCGGCCAGAGTCCCAGGAGGTAGTGTCCACGGAGGTGACACCCTCCTCAGCAAGGCGGGCCTCCAGTGCGGCGTAGTGGCGAGCCAAGGAGTGGTAAGCCTCAAGGAGAAGGTCGTGCTGAGTGGCCTGAGCGCCAGAAAGCTCCACCATGCGCGTCAGCGCAGGGTGCGACTCGCGGTAAGGGCAAGGGTAGCGGCTGTCGGCACGGCCAGGAGGGAGCTGCGGGATCAGCCGGAAGGCCGAACCTGCAAGGCGACGACGGTAGTCGTAGGCCAAGCGACGCAGAGCGGTCCAGGAGAGGTCCTGGTACGCGAGCTGGAGCGTGGGGCGAGCCAAGTTGAAGTGGTGAGGGCGAAGGCCAGCGCTGTGTGTACCTCCGCGGGGGTAAAGGTACACGGACAGCTCACAGCGGGGAGGGAAGCGGTCCACGGAGTACCCAGCGTACTCGGGACAAGAGAAGCCAAGGAAGCCAGCGAGGTCTCTCAGCTGGTCGACGTGGTGACCCTCACCAACGCCGTGGGAACTGTGGGTGGCGTTGACTGCCATCTACAATTTTGAAAAAGAAAGAGAAGTCAGTAACCAGTTTTGTAAACAGAGTAAGAGAAGAAGAAAAGAACCGAACTTTTCGCAAATAGCTTTTTCAGAACTTAGCATCCTTACGGTCATCTAACGTCGGGTTTCGTCCTAGGCCAAAGCTGCGCTCTGATACCATCTTCTGTCACGCCCCAAACTGCCCCGGCGGAGACCAGGATAGGCGTCCAAATTACCTGTATGCCTGTACCAGTCCCAGGAAATAGCGCTGGTACAACAGGAAGACTGAATATCACAACCACAGCGGTCCTTTTATTAAGAGTAGGATTACAACCAAGGTTGGAACTGCGGACAGAACCCGAGTTCACAACAGCATTACAAAAAGGCGGAAGCGGAAAGCGGAGACTAGCCCTAAGCCACAAGCAAAGCCTTGGGGAAGGCCGAAACCCTACTACTGCTCGAAGTCTGCTTGCTCCTGGAAGAACTCTTCATCAGCAGGGTCCACCTCTTCGTCTTCGAGAACTGGGGGGGGTTTAATTATATAGAGCAAGGGTGAGTACGGGAGTACTCAGCAAGTCAGGGGAATTAAGTGTTTAATGCAAGCTTCAAGGGAAAGCCAGTTATTTTTCACAATTGATTTTAGTTTAAGACTTTAGAAACATCTAAGTAAGTGCTTCTCAACGACACGGATGAGAAAGTGCGTCTCATCCGGCCGGAGCAGTGAAAATGTATCGATTGATTCTTGTCGGCACGAGAGGCTCCCTGCCAATCGTTTACCGACCCGGCTGCACCAACAGCCACAACTCACACACGCCGGTACGAGAGGCTCCCTGCCAATCGTCACCGACTCCGGCTGCTTCAACAGCCACAAGTCAACACATCGGTACGAGAGGCTCCCTGCCAATCGTCACCGACTCCGGCTGCTTCAACAGCCTTAANAACAGCGGTCTCTTTATTAAGAGTAGGATTACAACCAAGGTTGGAACTGCGGACAGAACCCGAGTTCACAACAACATTACAAAAAGGCGGAAGCGGAAAGCGGAGACTAGCCCTAAGCCACAAGCAAAGCCTTGGGGAAGGCCGAAACCCTACTACTGCTCGAAGTCTGCTTGCTCCTGGAAGAACTCTTCATCAGCAGGGTCCACCTCTTCGTCTTCGAGAACTGGGGGGGGTTTAATTATATAGAGCAAGGGTGAGTACGGGAGTACTCAGCAAGTCAGGGGAATTAAGTGTTTAATGCAAGCTTCAAGGGAAAGCCAGTTATTTTTCACAATTGATTTTAGTTTAAGACTTTAGAAACATCTAAGTAAGTGCTTCTCAACGACACGGATGAGAAAGTGCGTCTCATCCGGCCGGAGCAGTGAAAATGTATCGATTGATTCTTGTCGGCACGAGAGGCTCCCTGCCAATCGTTTACCGACCCGGCTGCACCAACAGCCACAACTCACACACGCCGGTACGAGAGGCTCCCTGCCAATCGTCACCGACTCCGGCTGCTTCAACAGCCACAAGTCAACACATCGGTACGAGAGGCTCCCTGCCAATCGTCACCGACTCCGGCTGCTTCAACAGCCTTAAACCAAGCACAGAAGGAAACCTCACACCAACAGCAGTTCACAAGGTGTTCAATAAAACTACGCTAAGGAATCACCTCACATCCGCCCATGACCGTGGGCACGGCTGTTCGAACAGTTGTTAACCTCTGCAGAGGGGGTACACTTTACCCACACGACGTTACTAACCCCGAATCACCCAGCCCGCGACCTCGGTCACGTCTGGCGACCTTGAGGCTTTCACGACAAGGCATTTCGAAAGCCGACTCAGGGTCATCTTATGCCAACGGGAGGGGTCCCACGGACCAACACCAGGTTAGGTCCCAGACCATACTGTGCCAGGAAGCCCAGGGGTCCTCCCCGACACCACCCCGGCGAATCCACTTGTCCCTTGGCATCAAGATTTCCCTGGCCTAGCTAATTACTCAGCCAGGGGCGTCCCATATCACCCATGTGGTCGTACTTGACATATGCTTGGATGTAATTCCCAAGGAATCGGTCCTTAGAGCGAGAACGGGCAGACCGTACCTCCAGTACGTCTCCCGTACCGCGAGTTTTAGAAACTCACTTTAATTTTCAAGACACCGACCCAAGTGTCGGGTTTTCCAAGCATTTTGTAAACTCAAGTTTTACCCAGGTGATCAATTTTAAAGTTTGAGGGGAGTCTCGATATTCGTACGCGAGGTACGGATACCGAGGCATCACCTGAGGGGTGACAAGGGTGTTAGGGTATTCAAATATCAAGGAAGGTGAATGCAGCAAATGGGTAGGGCCTGCCGGTTGTATTGCAAACCGAGGCCAAGTGCCAAGTGTAACCTAAGTAATGCATAGTTTGCGGAATCAAAATACTTAATTTAAATTATAGGTTCAATTGATCAAAGGTGACTTGCCTTGCTCGAGATCTTGAGCTTCTTCCTCGAAATCCGCGCACTGCGGGTCTTCGGGCTCCGAGACTACACGGAAACGAGACGACTCAACAAAGCAAAAAAGAAGCCCTATTAAGACCACTAAGCGTGCCATTGGATAGATCTCGATTTTTGAGGAATTTGGAAGTGGAACGGGGTTAATCGGACGAACGGTTGAAAAGATATGAATTTCCGAAGATTAAAGGATTTTCTGGAATAAAGAAAAGGAATTATAATTCCCTGGAAAAAGAAAAGAAGGAGGGACTGAAATTGGACTTTATTTTGGGCGGCTAAGGGCAGCCCAAAGGATTTGAATGGGCGCGCCGAATTAATGGGCCAGCGGCCCGAAGGGAATTGGCCCATGGCCGATCGGCGCGCGAGAGGGGGATAGGCCGATGGGCCTAGCGGCCGATGGGCCGGAGGCCGATGGCGCTTGGAGGCCGAGCGGGCCGGCGCTTGAGGGCGCGGCCACGAGCGAAAAGGCCGAGTGGCCGAGGGGCCGACTGGGCCGGTCGGCCAAGGAGGCCCAGATGGCCGGCCTGGAGACGCGGCCCGGCCGATACGCGAAGGAGAGGCCGTTGGCCAGGGGGAGGCCGACGGATCGGCGAGTGAGAGCTTGGACGAGGCCAGAGAGGCGATCGCGGCCCAGGGCCGATCGGGGCCGAGTGAGAGGCCGGTTGGACCGATGGCGAGAGAGCGGCCGATCGGACCGAGGCCGACAAGAGGCCGATCGGACCGCACCGGCGGGCGCTCGCGTGGCACCTACGTGGCAGCCACGGAGGCCGGCGGCGGAAAGGAAAGGGGAACCGGGATCAACGGGCGAGCGGCAGCGGACGGAGCCATCGGCGGCGCGGCGCGAGACCGGCCGAAGGGGAGCGGCACGGGGCGAGAGGGGAGAGAGGGGAATCGAGCCATCGGCTCGGATCGGGCCGCGGGGAAGCGACGGCGGCCGGCGACGGCGCGGTGCGACGCGGCCACGGCGGCTCGGGGAGAGGGCGGAGGAGGGGCGACGGCTACGGCGACGCCCGGGAGACGGGTTCTACGGGCTATCTAGCGGCCCTAACCGAAGAAAAACGGAGGGAGGTGGAGGGGTGAGAGAGGGCTTACCGCGGTGGGGCGGTGAGTCGGGGAAGAGAGCGACAGTGGGGGCGCGGCACGGCTTCGGGCCGAGGGAAGAGGGCGGCGGGTGGATGGCGCCCGAAGCTCCTTCGGGAGCTCTTGGCGGTAGCGACGGCCAGACGGCAAGGAAGGCGGCGGCAGCGGGGAAGGGGACGAGCTACGGGGAGGCGGCAAATGGCGGCCGTGCGGAGGGGAAAGAACGCGGCCGAGCGGGGGATTTTTGTAGGGGGCGCTAGGTCAGTTCGGCCGGGGATAGGCGGTGCGGCCGAGAGGCGGAGCGGGGGACCGGCGCAAGCGGACACGGCGGCGCGGCAGGGTGACATCGGCGCTGGTCGGAAAAGGGGGAAAAAGGGGCAAAGGAAAAGGGGCCTTGCCCCCCTTGCCGAAACGGGAAGGGGAAAAAGCGGAGAGGGGGGGCGCGCTCGCGGCAAGCGGCGCAGGGGCCCGGCCTGACGACGGCGGCGGTCGTGGTCGGTAGACGGGCCGAGGCCAACGGGAACGGGACGGACGGCGCCGACGAGAAGGGGAGAGAAACGGGGAGAGAGACAACGGGGAGCGGGAGAGAGAGAGAAGAGAGCGGAGCGCTCTCTCTCTCTCGGCTCGACACGTGCGGCGCGCGTGCCTAGCGCGCGCGGGCCGAGCGGCCTGGCGCGGCCCAGCGGGGGAGGGTGAGGCCGAAGGGGCTGGGCCGGCGGCGGCCCGGGAAGGAGAGGAGAAGGAGGGAGCAGGCCGAGAGGGGTTGGGCCAGCGGCGGCCAGAGAAGGATAGGAGAAGGAGGGAGCAGGCCGAGAGGGGTTGGGCCAGCGGCGGCCCGAGGGGGGGGAAAGAGGGACAAAAGGCCGAAGGGGAAAATCGGCCCGGGTCAAAGAGAGGTAAACCAGACTTTTCCTGAGAGTTTGAAAGGAGGAGTTTGAGGGCTCGAATTTGAAATCCGATTTTGCGGTTTTCTCCGGGATTGAACTGAGAGGGGAGACACGAGACCTTGGCACACAACAAGACTCAACTGAGGAGCAAACTTTCGCAAATAGGGTTTTTAGCAGATTAGTTTTCCCGCTAACGCCGCGACAAAACGGGCGTTACAAACCAACCCCCCTAACAAGAATCTCGTCCCCGAGATTTAGCACCTATGGGAGCAGCTCCGGGAACTGGGCACGGAGAAGATCTTCGCGTTCCCAAGTTGCTTCATCCTCTGAGTGGTTGCTCCATTGCACCTTGTAGAACTTAACGGTCTTTCTTCGAGTCTGACGTTCAGCCTCTTCAAGAACTCTGATGGGTCTTTCTTTATAGGTTAGGTTCTTCTCCAGTTCTATGCTTCCCAAGGGAACTTGTTCCTCTGGAACACGAAGACATTTCTTCAACTGGGACACATGGAACACATTGTGCACATCTGTCAGTCCTTCTGGTAGCTCGAGCTGGTAGGCAACTTCGCCGCGTCTGGCGGTGATGAGGTAGGGGCCGATATAGCGAGGAGCTAACTTGTCGGACATCCCAAACCTCTTTAGACCACGGAGTGGAGACACTCGCAGGCACACGTGATCTCCCACTGCAAACTCGAGATCACGTCTTCGATTATCTGCATAGCTTTTCTGTTGGGTCTGAGCTGTCTTCAGGCGGTCTCGAATCAGCTTGACTTGCTGTTCAGCTTCCTTCAGCACGTCAGGTCCAAACACTTGCGCTTCGCCTACCTCGTTCCAACACAACGGGGTGCGACACTTTCGTCCAAACAGGGCTTCATTTGGGGACATCTGGATACTAGATTGGTAACTGTTGTTGTAGGAGAACTCAGCATAGGAGAGACAACGATCCCATGTGCCTTCGAAGTCCAGGGCACATGCCCGAAGCATGTCCTCCAGGATCTGGTTAACTCGTTCTGTCTGCCCATCTGTCTGCGGGTGGTAGGCAGTACTGAAATTTAAGTTGGTACCCGTTGCCTCGTGCAACTGTTGCCAGAATCTTGAGGTAAACTGAGTGCCTCGATCCGACACAACCTTCTTTGGGCAACCATATCGGCAAACCACGTGGGTCATGTACAGGTCTGCCAGCTTTTTCCCATCGTAGGTGGTTTTCACTGGTACAAAGTGAGCTGCCTTGGTCAGGCGGTCCACGATTACCCAGATGGAGTCATACCCGCTAGGGGTCCTTGGTAAACCGGTAATGAAATCCATATCGATCTCTTCCCATTTCCACTCGGGAATTCAGAGGGGTTGTAGCAAACCGGCGGGTTTCTGATGTTCGGCCTTTACTCTTTGGCAGATGTCACATAAGGCTACATACTCTGCAACATCTCGCTTCATTCCAGCCCACCAAAAGTATTCCTTGATATCTTGGTACATCTTGGTACTCCCTGGATGGATGGAGTAAGCTGACTCATGAGCTTCTCTCAGAATGAGGTCCTTTAATTCCTTTTTGGCTGGCACGCAGAAGTGGGATCCAAACCAAACAGTATCCTGATCGTCGATGGTGAAACCTTTGAGCCTTTTCTTACGGATCTTATCCTTCATTTCTTTCATAACTTCGTCATCCGATTGTGCCTCTCGAATTTGAGTTTCTAGGGTAGGTTGCACTGTAAGACTGGCAAGGTTTCCGGTGGGAACCATGGTCAATTTCAACTTCTCGATTTCTCGACACAGGTCATCCTGGGTCGGCCAAACTAGGGCGGTAGCACAGCAGGTCTTGCGACTTAACGCGTCGGCGACCACATTTGCTTTTCCAGGGTGGTAGTGTATACCGAGATTATAATCCTTGATTAATTCCAACCATCTTCTCTGTCTCATGTTCAATTCACTCTGGGTAAAGATGTACTTGAGGCTTTTGTGATCGGTGTAAATCTCACATCTGTTTCCAATCAGGTAGTGACGCCAAATTTTCAAGGCATGAACCACAGCTGCCAATTCCAGGTCATGCGTAGGGTAGTTGACCTCATGGGGCCTGAGTTGTCTTGAAGCGTAGGCCACCACCTTTTGGTCTTGCATTAAGACACATCCTAGACCTTGTCTCGAGGCATCACAGAATATCTCGAAATCCTTTCGGATGTCAGGCAGGGTGAGGACGGAAGCAGTCGTCAATCTTTTCTTGAGTTCTTGAAAACTGCGTTCACATGCTTCCGACCATTCAAACTTCTTTTCCTTCTTTAGGAGTTCCGTCATTGGTCGGGCCAGTTTGGAAAATCCTTCGATGAACCTCTGGTAGTAACCCGCTAAACCGAGGAAACTACGGATCTCAGACACCGTCTTGGGTGCGTTCCAGGCGAGGACGGTCTCAACCTTACTGGGGTCTACTGCAACACCTTTGGTGGAGATGACATGGCCAAGGAAGGCTACTTTATCCAACCAAAACTCACACTTCGAGTACTTGGCAAAGAGTTGGTGTTCACGCAACCTTTCCATTACTTTCCGTAGATGATTTGCATGATCTTGTTCATTCCTGGAGTAAATCAGAATGTCGTCGATGAAGACCACAATGAACTTATCCAAGTAGTCCATGAAAACTTTATTCATCAGGTTCATGAAGAATGCCGGAGCATTGGTGAGTCCGAAAGACATCACGGTGAACTCATACAAGCCATACCGCGTTGAGAAAGCGGTCTTGGGGATATCTTCTGATCTGATTTTGAGCTGGTGATACACAGATCGTAGGTCGACCTTGGAGAATACTCTGGCTCCTTCCAATTGGTCGAACAAATCGTCAATCCATGGTAGGGGATACTTATTCTTGATGGTTACTTCATTCAAAGCTCTATAGTCTATCACCATTCTCTCAGAGCCATCTTTCTTCTTTACTAAGAGCACAGGGGCTCCCCAAGGGGAGGAGCTGGGTCGCACGTAACCCTTGTTCTGAAGTTCTTCGATCTGCTTCTTAATTTCTGCCAGTTCGTTGGCTGCCATTCTGTAGGGTCTCTTGGCAATGGGAGCGGTGCCTGGGGCAAGCTCTATGGAGAACTCAATTTCTCGATCTGGTGGCATTCCGGGTAGTTCTTCTGGGAACACATCGGGGTACTCGTTGACTATGGGTACCATTTCCAAGGGAGTGGCTTGCAAACTGTTCAGGGTTGACCGGTTTCCGGGAAGGAGGGGAGTGAAACGCACTTGTTTTCCACCGGGTCCTTGCAGAGTGATGGTCCTATCGGCACAATCAATTTTTCCTTTGTGCTTAGCCAACCAATCCATCCCTAGGATGACATCCAGGCCTTGGGAGTCTAGGACTATGGGTTTGGCTGCGAAGCTAACCCCTTCTATCACTAGATCAACCTTGGGGCATAGTTTATCTGCCCTTATATCCCTTCCAGGGGAATGTATTACCATAGGTACTTGTAAATTTTTGGTTTTCCAACCATTTCTTTTCACAAAAGCTTGTGATATGAACGAATGAGAAGCTCCTGAATCAAATAGAACGAGTGCGGGTATGGAGTTGACAGGGAACATACCCATCACCACGTCGGGGGCCTCTTGGGCGGTTTCAGCTTGGATGTGGTTCACTCGACCTCGTCCAAAGTTGTTGGAGGCGCAAGAACCATGTCCACTTGTCTGAGTGACTGGGCGGGACTGTGCAGGTGCTGGAGTCCTGGGGAAACTAGCATCAGAGCGTCCGGGGTTAGAGTTTCCCTGATTTCGAGGACACTGCCTGGCGTAATGTCCCATCTGTTTGCACGTGAAGCACTGCACATTTGCCATTCCTGTGGGCGAATTGAAGGAGGAGATACTGTTCCTTGCGGTGTTGCCACTAGGGGCATGCTGCTGGGGCGACGGAGTAAGGCGAGGCATCGGCGGACGGGGAGTAAAGCCAGGTTGGCGACTGACTTGATGGGCAGGTTGGTGGTACTGCATGGGATGCCCAACACGAGGGCGTGGCGCACCTCGGAATGGGGGCGCTTGGTGGGTAGACTTGCGCTTCTTGTATTCCTCAGTTGCCTCTTTTCTGGCATCCTCCAGTAACAAGGCCTTATTGACCATGTGCTGGAAGGTGGGGAAGTCATGGGCAAGCAACTGGATTCTCAACCCTATTGCGATTCCCTTCAAGAACTTCCTGATCTTTTTCTTGTCGGAGTCCACTTCTTCGGGAGCATACCGAGCCAATTTGTTGAAGCGACTCAGGTACTCATTGACGCTTCCTGTACCTTGTTTCAGACGATTGAACTCTTCTTTCTTCATGTCGATGGTACTTTCGGGCACATGAGCTGCACGGAAGGCATCGGCGAACTCTGTCCACTCAATGTTGACAGCGTCTGGATGGGCATTACAGTAATTCTCCCACCAGTCGGCTGCAGAGCCTCTCAACTGATGTGCAGCAAAAAGGGTCTTCTCCACTGGGGTGCACTACACAAGGTTGAGCTTTCTCTCAACATCCTTTAGCCAATCGTCGGCCTCAACGGGCTCGACGGTGTGAGAGAATTCCGGTGGATGGGATCTTAGAAAGTCCGTTAGCTTGGATCTGTGATTGTTATTATGGAAGGGCACTGGGTGCGGAGCCTGCGGCTGCAAATTCTGCTGGATACCTGCAATGGCTTGGGCTAAGCCCTACAAGATCTGAGTCTGAACTGCCATCATGTGCCGGTAATCTGCCTGAAGCTGGGGAGGCGGGGTTAAGTCCTGTGCACGGTTTGCTGCAGGATCTGCCTGAGCTAGAGCATTAACCGGTTCATTCCCTGACTCATTTTCCGATTCTGGTTCTTCCCTGCGGGTTTCGTAACCCAAACGAGCTGGAGCACGAGCCACACGATGGGGACGGGCAGCCATCTAATCTCCCAGAAAAGGACGGGGTAAGAAAACAGAACAGCACTTAAAAGGGAAGAAATAAAGTAAACGAGCTCAGAAAGCACACACTAGTCATAAAGTTTTTCTCAACTCGGAAAGCACCTAAAACAACGGGTGTGGACAAGTCACAGAGCTGCGCCGAGCTTGACTGTACGCACACCACCTCAGAGATCCAGACTACCAGACAACACCCACAACAACACACTCACATACTACCTCGCCACGACTCCCAAAGAGTTGGCGGCGGTACAAAAGGTCTAGCACTCGAACTCCACCTGCAGCAGACGAACTCTACTGCTTTCTGGCCTGGCTGGCTCCGGTGGTCGGCTCGTCTGAAGAGGACACGTCGATCGGCGCACGCGAAGGGACCTGTCGAGGGCCGGCAGCAGGGCGGCCTGCTGGCGGGGTAGGAGCTGGGTGGTCGAAACGGAACACGGTGGAGGAGCCCACAACGCGCTTCCGCGCGGTGCGGATCAGTCGGAGCCCACGGCGGCTGACGACTGGGGTGTGACCTGGGGTGTAGGAGGGGCTGGCACGGTGGGGGTAGGGAGAGTAGACTGGCGAGTACGGCACACGCGGGCTGGGGGAGCGTGGGCCGCTGGGGGTGCGAGCAGAGCCACGTGAACTGTAGAAGGACAGGTGGCTGGAGTGGCAAAGGCGGCCAGAGTCCCAGGAGGTAGTGTCCACGGAGGTGACACCCTCCTCAGCAAGGCGGGCCTCCAGTGCGGCGTAGCGGCGAGCCAAGGAGCGGTAAGCCTCAAGGAGAAGGTCGTGCTGAGTGGCCTGAGCGCCAGAAAGCTCCACCATGCGCGTCAGCGCAGGGTGCGACTCACGGTAAGGGCAAGGGTAGCGGCTGTCTGCACGGCCAGGAGGGAGCTGCGGGATCAGCCGGAAGGCCGAACCTGCAAGGCGACGACGGTAGTCGTAGGCCAAGCGACGCAGAGCGGTCCAGGAGAGGTCCTGGTACGCGAGCTGGAGCGTGGGGCGAGCCAAGTTGAAGTGGTGAGGGCGAAGGCCAGCGCTGTGTGTACCTCCGCGGGGGTAAAGGTACACGGACAGCTCACAGCGGGGAGGGAAGCGGTCCACGGAGTACCCAGCGTACTCGGGACAAGAGAAGCCAAGGAAGCCAGCGAGGTCTCTCAGCTGGTCGACGTGGTGACCCTCACCAACGCCGTGGGAACTGTGGGTGGCGTTGACTGCCATCTACAATTTTGAAAAAGAAAGAGAAGTCAGTAACCAGTTTTGTAAACAGAGTAAGAGAAGAAGAAAAGAACCGAACTTTTCGCAAATAGCTTTTTCAGAACTTAGCATCCTTACGGTCATCTAACGTCGGGTTTCGTCCTAGGCCAAAGCTGCGCTCTGATACCATCTTCTGTCACGCCCCAAACTGGCCCCGGCGGAGACCAGGATAAGGCGGTCCAGATTGACCTGTATGCCTGTACCAGTCCCAGGAAATAGCGCTGGTACAACAGGAAGACTGAATATCACAACACACAGCGGTCTCTTTATTAAGAGTAGGATTACAACCAAGGTTGGAACTGCGGACAGAACCCGAGTTCACAACAGCATTACAAAAAGGCGGAAGCGGAAAGCGGAGACTAGCCCTAAGCCACAAGCAAAGCCTTGGGGAAGGCCGAAACCCTACTACTGCTCGAAGTCTGCTTGCTCCTGGAAGAACTCTTCATCAGCAGGGTCCACCTCTTCTCTTCGAGAACTGGGGGGGGTTTAATTATATAGAGCAAGGGTGAGTACGGGAGTACTCAGCAAGTCAGGGGAATTAAGTGTTTAATGCAAGCTTCAAGGGAAAGCCAGTTATTTTTCACAATTGATTTTAGTTTAAGACTTTAGAAACATCTAAGTAGTGCTTCTCAACGACACGGATGAGAAAGTGCGTCTCATCCGGCCGGAGCAGTGAAAATGTATCGATTGATTCTTGTCGGCACGAGAGGCTCCCTGCCAATCGTTTACCGACCCGGCTGCACCAACAGCCACAACTCACACACGCCGGTACGAGAGGCTCCCTGCCAATCGTCACCGACTCCGACTGCTTCAACAGCCACAAGTCAACACATCGGTACGAGAGGCTCCCTGCCAATCGTCACCGACTCCGGCTGCTTCAACAGCCTTAAACCAAGCACAGAAGGAAAACCTCACACCAACAGCAGTTCACAAGGTGTTCAATAAAACTACGCTAAGGAATCACCTCACATCCGCCCATGACCGTGGGCACGGCTGTTCGAACAGTTGTTAACCTCTGCAGAGGGGGTACACTTTACCCACACGACGTTACTAACCCCGAATCACCCAGCCCGCGACCCTCGGTCACGTCTGGCGACCTTGAGGCTTTCACGACAAGGCATTTCGAAAGCCGACTCAGGGTCATCTTATGCCAACGGGAGGGGTCCCACGGACCAACACCAGGTTAGGTCCCAGACCATACTGTGCCAGGAAGCCCAGGGGTCCTCCCCGACACCACCCCGGCGAATCCACTTGTCCCTTGGCATCAAGATTTCCCTGGCCTAGCTAATTACTCAGCCAGGGGCGTCCCATATCACCCATGTGGTCGTACTTGACATATGCTTGGATGTAATTCCCAAGGAATCGGTCCTTAGAGCGAGAACGGGCAGACCGTACCTCCAGTACGTCTCCCGTACCGCGAGTTTTAGAAACTCACTTTATTTTCAAGACACCGACCCAAGTGTCGGGTTTTCCAAGCATTTTGTAAACTCAAGTTTTACCCAGGTGATCAATTTTAAAGTTTGAGGGGAGTCTCGATATTCGTACGCGAGGTACGGATACCGAGGCATCACCTGAGGGGTGACAAGGGTGTTAGGGTATTCAAATATCAAGGAAGGTGAATGCAGCAAATGGGTAGGGCCTGCCGGTTGTATTGCAAACCGAGGCCAAGTGCCAAGTGTAACCTAAGAATGCATAGTTTGCGGAAATCAAAATACTTAATTTAAATTATGGGTTCAATTGATCAAAGGTGACTTGCCTTGCTCGAGATCTTGAGCTTCTTCCTCGAAATCCGCGCACTGCGGGTCTTCGGGCTCCGAGACTACACGGAAACGAGACGACTCAACAAAGCATAAAAGAAGCCCTATTAAGACCACTAAGCGTGCCATTGGTAGATCTCGATTTTTGAGGAATTTTGGAAGTGGAACGGGTTAATCGGACGAACGGTTGAAAAGATATGAATTTCCGAAGATTAAAGGATTTTCTGGAATAAAGAAAAGGAATTATAATTCCCTGGAAAAAGAAAAGAAGGAGGGACTGAAATTGGACTTTATTTTGGGCGGCTAAGGGCAGCCCAAAGATTTGAATGGGCGCGGCCGAATTAATGGGCCGGCGGCCCGAAGGGAATTGGCCCATGGCCGATCGGCGCGCGAGAGGGGGATAGGCCGATGGGCCTAGCGGCCGATGGGCCGGAGGCCGATGGGCTTGGAGGCCGAGCGGGCCGGCGCTTGAGGGCGCGGCCCACGAGCGAAAAGGCCGAGTGGCCGAGGGGCCGACTGGGCCGGTCGGCCAAGGAGGCCCAGATGGCCGGCCTGGAGACGCGGCCCGGCCGATACGCGAAGGAGAGGCCGTTGGGCCAAGGGGGAGCGAGGCCGACTGGGCCGATCGGGGCGAGTGAGAGGCCGGTTGGACCGAGGCCGAGAGAGCGGCCGATCGGACCGAGGCCGACAAGAGGCCGATCGGGGCCGAGTGAGAGGCCGGTTGGACCGAGGCCGAGAGAGCGGCCGATCGGACCGAGGCCGACAAGAGGCCGATCGGACCGCACCGGCGGGCGCTCGCGTGGCACCTACGTGGCAGCCACGGAGGCCGGCGGCGGAAAGAAAGGGGAACCGGGATCAACGGCGAGCGGCAGCGACGGAGCCATCGGCGGCGCGGCGCGAGACCGGCGAAGGGGAGCGGCACCGGGCGAGAGGGGAGAGAGGGGAATCGAGCCATCGGCTCGGATCGGGCCGCGGGGAAGCGACGGCGGCCGGCGACGGCGCGGTGCGACGACGGCCACGGCGGCTCGGGGAGAGGGCGGAGGAGGGGGCGACGGCTACGGCGACGCCCGGGAGAGGGTTCTACGGGCTATCTAGCGGCCTAACCGAAGAAAAACGGAGGGAGGTGGAGGGGTGAGAGGGGCTTACCGCGGTGGGGCGGTGAGTCGGGGAAGAGAGCGACAGTGGGGGCGCGGCACGGCTTCGGGCCGAGGAAGAGGGCGGCGGTGATGGCGCCCGAAGCTCCTTCGGGAGCTCTTGGCGGTAGCGACGGCAGACGGCAAGGACGGCGGCGGCAGCGGGAAGGGGACGAGCTCGGGGAGGCGGCAATGGCGGCCGTGCGGAGGGGAAAGAACGCGGCCGAGCGGGGGATTTTTTGTAGGGGCGCTAGGTCAGTTCGGCCGGGGATAGGCGGTGCGGCCGAGAGGCGGAGCGGGGGACCGGCGCAAGCGGACACGGCGGCGCGGCAGGGTGACATCGGCGCTGGTCGGAAAAGGGGAAAAAGGGGCAAGGAAAAGGGGCCTTGCCCCCTTGCCGAAACGGGAAGGGGAAAAAGCGGAGAGGGGGGGCGCGCTCGGGCAGCGGCGCAGGGGCCCGGCTGACGACGGCGGCGGTCGTGGCGGTAGACGGGCCGAGGCCAACGGGAACGGGACGGACGGCGCCGACGAGAAGGGGAGAGAAACGGGGAGAGAGACAACGGGGAGCGGGAGAGAGAGAGAAGAGAGCGGAACGCTCTCTCTCTCTCGGCTCGGCACGTGCGGCGCGCGTGCCTAGCGCGCGCAGGCCGAGCGGCCTGGCGCGGCCCAGCGGGGGAGGGTGAGGCCGAAGGGGCTGGGCTGGCGGCGGCCCGGGAAGGAGAGGAGAAGGAGGGAGCAGGCCGAGAGGGGTTGGGCCAGCGGCGGCCCGAGAAGGAGAGGAGAAGGAAGGAGCAGGCCGAGAGGGGTTGGGCCAGCGGCGGCCCGAGGGGGGGGAGAGAGGGACAAAAGGCTGAAGGGGAAAATCGGCCCGGGTCAAAGGGAGGTAAACCAGACTTTTCCTGAGAGTTTGAAAGGAGGAGTTTGAGGGCTCGGATTTGAAATCCGATTTCGCGGTTTTCTCCGGGATTGAACTGAGAGGGGAGACATGAGACCTTGGCACACAACAAGACTCAACTGAGGAGCAAACTTTCGCAAATAGGGTTTTTAGCAGATTAGTTTTCCCGCTAACGCCGCGACAAAACGGGCGTTACAAAGAGATGGGGAGATGAAACTAGGAGAGACATTCCACTGCATCATACTATGGAGCAAGCGCTACATCGTACTTCTCGGGCGAGTGGCAGCGTCGGTTCGTACATGTCCACTGCCGTAGCCTGATCCTCGGTCTCCATCGTCTCCTCCATCTCCTCCGCAACCTTGGTCTCCACCATCTCCTCCGTCTCCACCGTCGTAACCAGCTGCACCTAGTCAAGAATGGTCCACAAAACCTCCTCCCGCGCTGTCAAAGTATACACAAACGAAGAAGCCAATATTTAACGAGCCAAAGAAATCCGCTTCAAAGAAAAGACCGTATGATATGACTGACGGCAGGTGAAGGATCACTTCAAGCGACGAAGTCCAAAGACAAAGGTTTTAATAGACCTAACAACAAAGATATTTTTTTAGAAGATGAGCGAACCGATGAGAGCGAGTATAGTATCGGACTACGACCGCTCAATATGCAAGTCTTATCAAAAGACTAAAAGAAAGTCAAAAGCTGTCCCCCGGCTCGAAATGCAAGAAAAACAATCGGTTGACTCGATGCCATCTGAACATGAGTGTAATGCACAACAATTCATGGTAGATACAAATCTTACCAAAGAGCAACTGCTGGGGATAGCCCCTATCAAAAAGGCATCAGTAGCTGATATTTGTCACAACTTTAACCTCAGCGAACCACTTGTCAAGCCAAAGTTGGTCAAGAACCTATCTACATAGATATACCGATTCTATCAGTGGTACATGAAACAATCAGCCAATGGTAGGATCATGTTCACTACAAGGGTTAAAGACGAAGATTACTTTCGTGGGGTGTGCGATATATGGGTAACCTTAAGGAATGTCTATGACATATACCATCAAGACGCTCTTGACATCTCTCTTGTCAGTTGCTGGGTTCTGTAAGTGTTGTTTAATTTTATTTCGTTCGTTAGCTCGTCGTATGTAACATCAAAGATTTATCGTGTGTGGATACCTTTTTTTTTGCACTGTAAAATGGAGATTCAGAATTACCCTAAACAGGGATATTTCAGGGTTGGTTTCATGGACCCCTACATAATTAATGAAAAGACTATATAGGACTTTTCAAAGGAAACAAAGGATAACATTTATAAATTTCTAGTACAGCAACATTATAAGACCTTCATTCTCTTGCCTTATAACACAAAGTGAGTTTTTACCGCATTTTGTATCAATTTCCTTCTCGTATTCATACAATGATATGTATATTATTTTACATAATTTATAGATTCCACTGAATCCTCCTTGTCATAGTCACTTCTAAAAGCATGATCCATGTCCTGAACTCTATGCGGAAACCAAAGGAAACTTTCAACGCTTAACAGGTAATGTCATCCATTCCACTGTCAATATGATTGCTTCTATCGCTACTATGTGCATCAAGCATCATTAATTATAGTTTACAACTACAAGGTGTGGGCATGGTTCCATACAAACATTCGCAAAGAATTCAAGGAACAACTAGATGTGAGGATGAACTTTTTCGGTAGGTACATGGTCCAAAATATATATCTCATTTATTCTATAATAGAAATATTTTATAAGTTTGTTTCTCCTTTAGTGTTTATGACAGGAACAGGGGACCAACTTGTGCGGCTACTATGTCTGTGAATTTATTCACTGCATAACACACGACATTAACACTAATAAGGATATCAAAGTACGTAAACACCATTGATACATTATTTACACCATTCATACATGATTTAATATATTCATATCTCATTTTTTAAAAAATGATAGATTTTATGGATGAAGCAAGAACTCCTCTCGATGGATTACATAAGTGCTATTCAAGAATAACTGATAGGATTTATTATGGATGAGATTGTTAATCCGTTGAAAGAATTCCACGACAATGGACACCTCGTTCCTCAACTCGAAGCATTCTGTTAGCTTCATATATTTGTAATATATGATAGAACATTAGAAATTAACGACGATTATACATATATCAAAACATGTATTTAATTTTCATTGTAAGTAATACCAGCAATTATATATACGTGATACTATATACAAAAATATATAATCATATGTTTATGTATTCAGTTATATATATAGACAAACATATATACATGTATGTGTATATATGTATGTATTTATATACATACATGTATGTGTACACACACATACCAACATATACATATATATAAACAGCAAACAAGCACTGGAAAAAAATAAACAACAAAATACTCTTTAGTATCAATACTAAAGATAGTGCGTCCTAGTCACGTGACATGCTATCTTTAGTACCGGTTGGTGTAGGTACTAAAGATAGTTTTTAGTATTGATCAGTTGGTCTGGGACTAAAAATACTAATTTTCAGTCTCGGATTATGCGTACCGGTTATACAACCAGGACTGAAAGGGATTGTCAATCGGTACTAATGTACTATTCTCCAGCAGTGATAGTGCCCTCCAACTTAGTGTAATTTAATTCTGTTTTCATGGATAACAAATGTGGTATATTTATATTCTCAGTAAACTGATGGCATGTCAATGATCCTATAATAGGAGTTCAACTCCTATTGAAGGCGGCTCCAATATAATCTCTTTTGATTTTGGCTGGTGGAATGGTGGCGAGTCACTTGTGACTACTACATTACTCAAAACTCTTAGGACCTTAATAAATTAGTTACAAATAAGATGCATCCCTAGCTATATATATATATATGGTGTATGGCCAAGCATGAAAAAACTCTTCTTATAAGCTATCTTAGCTTCTAGGAGCGTAGATTAATTTTCAACTGATGAGATTGTTTGGGAGGAGGAGGCATCTGGGATTAATCAATGCCTTGAGTGCATACATGATCGAGAGTCAGGCTACATAATGGACTGGAATTACCGATATATGTGCAAAATGACTATGATAGATGCATATTTCTAGACAAAGTAGCACCGCATATTGATGGATACCGTTCTCTATGTACACTTCTTCGATCGGCATCTTGGACACTTCTTGTTTTAGTTCTGTCTCGCAATGGCTTTAGATGTTGATATTCAGAAAATGGATTGCCACGTATAAGATTTCATACCAGTAGAATAATGATTGAGAGAGGTATTTCATGGAGACAACCCTATATGTTGAATGGGATAAAATTGAACTGCTTCAATTGTTTTGATCCTGTGTATGATTTTCCACGAGAACAGGAGAAGGCCAAACGAAAATTATTCATTTAACAGAAGTGAATTAAGGTATATAGTAAGTATCACCACCAGAAATCTCCGAAACTTAATACCATTTGATTAGCTTGTCTGAGATCTCCTGTCCATGATACATAGAACCCTACTATCCATAGAATTTTTTGTCATTTTTTTTCGCTGTGAATTTAATCAGCAAAAAGATGAAATAATTAGGCAAAACTGGTCGGAGAATTAAACTCCGAATCCGCAAGGCAGCATGAGCTTCGTCCGCTTCCCCCGGACGCGCTCATCCCGTCGCCCAAGATGGCATCGCGCGCGCGCGCGTCGCGCACTCCACGACGATGTCGTCGTAGCTATCTATAGCCACGAGAGCTTGGCGTCCATGGAGAAAGAGAGAGAATTCGCGCGCGCGAAAGGGAACGAAGGTCTGATCGGATTCGAGCTGTGCCGGCGAGGCGATGGACGCGGAGCATAGCGTGGCGGTGGCGAAGCCGTCGCTGACCAAGAAGACGGCGTCGGCGTCGTTCCGGCTGCGCAACGGCAGCCTGAACGCGGTGCGCCTGCGCCGCGTGTTCGACCTGTTCGACCGCAACGGCGATGGCGAGATCACCGTCGACGAGCTGGCGCAGGCGCTCGACGCGCTGGGCCTCGTCGCCGACCGCGACGGGCTCGCCGCCACCGTCTCCGCCTACGTCCCCGAGGGCGCCGCGGGGCTCCGCTTCGAGGACTTCGACGCGCTCCACCGCGCGCTCGGCGATGCCCTCTTCGGCTCGCTGGACGGCGCCGCCGGCGAGCCGGGAGGTGGCGGCGGCGGCGGCGACGAGGAGGAGGAGATGCGGGAGGCGTTCAAGGTGTTCGACGTCGACGGCGACGGGTTCATCTCGGCGTCCGAGCTCCAGGAGGTGCTCAAGAAGCTCGGCCTCCCGGAGGCCGGCAGCCTCGCCACCGTGCGGGAGATGATCTGCAACGTCGACCGCAACAGCGACGGCCGCGTCGACTTCGGCGAGTTCAAGTGCATGATGCAGGGGATCACCGTCTGGGGCCCCTGATCCATCAATCCATTAATGCATCCATTGAATTCGTCCAAATTTCTAGCAAACACGCACGCAGTCAAAATTGAATCAAACTGAACATCACTAGGTTAACTTAATTCATCTTGGCCTGCAATTTCATCAGTGTATGTACCTACGATCTTCTTCTTGTTTCTTGCAGTTATGTACATGTCACAAAGCAGGGCTTGAGCTTCGTTACTATGGCCTGTTTTGTGTTTGAAAAATTTTAAATTGTACTCGAACAGGATTCTTTTCAAGTGTTTCTACGGGAGTTGAACGGTTGCATGCAAATGACGTAATGCGAATATGCGATGTCAAATTTCGGTGTCTCTAGCGTGCAATTAATTCATTATTTTTAACATAAGAATGGATTACATCTCCAAACTCTACCAATAGATATATAGTCAAAAAAAAATATAGAAATGAAAAAAAGAAAGAAAAAAGATATGATGGAACAAACCCACAACTCCTACTAATTAAAGATCAACTGAAATAACATTTTCAAAATCATATAGATTTTATCACGTAATTTGTTGAGTTTTCTTTTCTTTAATCTTTCTTCTAAAAAAAACTCATTCCTTTGAGTTTTCTTCAACATTTCGGGTATATTCTAGGCTAAATTGCTTTTACGCCCAGTTGTAGTTGTATTACAGAGACCATTTTGTTCATGAGTTTGTCATACTCGATGAAATAAATAGTGCTTTTTCGGATCATGCACCAAGCACATTTTACGGCCATTTTCACGAATCAACGGTGAAGATAGCAGCACGTTGGAGCCTACATGGCCATCCGACCAGCTCCGGAGCTGCCTCAACTTTTGACAACACACCTCTTCCATCCTTGTCTCACTATATCATGGAATTGGTCCAACTAGGATCTCCTCGTCGGTCCCAATCACAAAGACCACATACTGTTTTTATAGGATTTCATTGTGGACTTTTAAAAATACGTTTGATCATTTATCTTATAAAAATATATAGTTATTATTTATTTTCATGTGACTTGATTTATTATTATAGGTTTTTTAAACATGACTTATAATTTTTGTTATGTTTAAATTTTTTTAATAAAACGAATGATCATCTGTTTGTTTAAAAGTAAAAGATATTATATATTAAAAAAAGAGGTATTATCAGCCATACACATCACACGTCACATATCCCTCGGAAATAAGGACATAATCAACACCAACAAAGCCGTATCATGTGTACACACTTTACCTTCATCCTCTCATAATACCAAATCAGTATGCTAAAAGAATAACTTTCTTGGGCCATCCTGAAGAAGTGCAAATAAACGCATAATCATGTGTACAAAACGAGGATCACACGAGGGCCTAACAAAGGATGGAGAATAAATCAAGCAACTTAGCAACCGATCAAATGCTTCCATTTTAAATAGGAAAAAGTGAGCATGCTAATGCTAAGACGTTATCTAGGTGATGGGAACCTGAAACTGAACGTTGTTTGTAATTAGCATCCATGGCTTGTGACTTTCGGCGGTTACAACATACGAGTTAAAGATTTGTAGGCAGAAATATGGTGCAAGTTGATTTATTGGCTAATTAAAGTGCTTCAGCAGTTTAGAATTTTGGGAAGCAACTGTGGATGTAAAAAAGTAATACTAACTTCATGCGTTGCAGCAAATTATTTAAAATAGTAACAAAAATTAAATTCTACTTGGTTGAAATAAGATTCTTCAATAAAAAAACAAAAATAAAAATATTATAGTTTGTCTACCAGAGCAAGAGCAGTCAAAGACTACACAACTACTCTACACAAGTATGAAAAAAAGCCGCTCTAACATCATGGCCCGTTCTCAGTGGTGGTGGTTTCACAGTATACTCGCCACCACCACTACTATTTTTTTTATAGCATGGATACCACTACGTAATCGTAACATTGTAAAGTATTTATATAAGGAAAAATCTTTTCATATGATTTCTATGTTTTCAAATTAAACATTTTGAAAGCAACCACGTGATCAAAAGTTTTAATGGTTGAACGAATAAAGTCAGATATGCCATATATATGCTGAAGTATATTGTAAAACAAATATGATTTATGAGGTGAAATGTCAAACTACTACAAGTGACTCCTGGATAGTTTTTGTAATTTTCTCCAAGTAAAAAGAGTAGGAAGTATATTATCCCGCGGTACACTAGTTATACTCCATGTATTTTTCATGTTGTACATGTACTCTAGACATGTTAGTATAACCCAACTATACATGAAGCATTTCAAAAAGAAAAAAACGGTTATATATCAGGCGCTATCTCCGGTCACATACGAGTGCATGTTTACTCCCTCTTGGTTAGTAATTAGCTCTTCCTTATTAGTTAAAAACATTTTTATCATCTAAGCTGGTACTGATCTAATCCAGTAAAGTAACTAAAGTAATCTGAAAAAATCGCTCTCCTTGCGTCCCCGAATGGGTGGTCTGGAAGCGTGAGTGTGAGCTACTTACCTTTTTCGGGTTAACCCTCATTGTTGGGCCAACTTGCCTAACCTCTTTTTTATAATTTACCCAACTTCAATTCATTCGCATTATTCATTGTACCAATGGGCTTTCATTGATCCCTAAGTATATTCCTAACAAAATCATAAAATGAACCATATTGTATATAATTAATTGCAATTTACAACTAAAATTAACTAAGATAACTATATTTTTTAAATCAGATATGCATATCACAAAGTAAGCGAAATTTGTTTAAAGCTGCCCTATATCTATATAGAGAAAATTTGTATATGGTTTTTGAGATGTGCCGATCGATCGAGAGGTACACACATGATATATCAAAATTTACACTAAAAAGTAATATTACTTTATTTGATACCTCCTCGGACACCGTAAAATTACTTATACAGATATAATTAGCACGTAATCTCGTACTAACAGATTTCAACATATCTTGAATGTAACGCCCGTTTTGTCGCGGCGTTAGCGGGAAAACTAATCTGCTAAAAACCCTAATTGCGAAAATTTGCTCTTCGGTTGAGTCTTGTTGTGTGCCAAGGTCTCGTGTCTCCCCTCTCACTTCAATCCCGGAGAAAACCGCGAAATCGGATTCCCAATCCGAGCCCTAATCCTCCCAAAACCAAACCCTCAGAAAAAGTCTGGTTCACCTCCCTGACCCGGGCTGTTTTCCCTCTCGGCCGCTTCCCTTTTTCCCCCCCCTCGGGCCGCCGCCCGGCCCAACCCTCGGCCTCCTTCTTCCCTGGGCCCTTTTCCCCTTCTCGGCCTGTCCCCTTCTCTCTTTTCCCTCCTGGGCCGCTGCCGGCC
This sequence comes from Oryza officinalis, assembly GCA_008326285.1. Taxonomy (NCBI): domain Eukaryota; kingdom Viridiplantae; phylum Streptophyta; class Magnoliopsida; order Poales; family Poaceae; genus Oryza; species Oryza officinalis. The sequence continues at coordinate 4,767,458 of BDMV01000008.1, forward strand.
CAGTCCCCTCTTCCCCTTTTCTTTTTCGGGCCGTCTCCCGGCCTGGTCCAGCCCGCACGGCCGCCCGCGCGAGAGAGAGAGCCCCGCTCCCTTCTCTCTCTCCCCGCGCGCGCCCTTACCCAAATCGGCTAGGAGGCAAGCCTCCTTTTTCTTCCCCCTTTTCCCCTTTTTCCCGACCGGCCGGCGTCACCGCTGCCGCCGTTGGCCGCTAGCGCCGGAGTGCGCCGGTCCCCTCTCCGCGCCCCAAACCGACCTCCGCGAACCGCCTTTCTTTCCCCCCCGACCAAACCGACCTAGCGCCCTACAAAACCCCCGCCAATCGGCCGCAATTT
>BDMV01000008.1:4780109-4815649 GCA_008326285.1 Oryza officinalis
GCAATGATGAAGTCCTTGTATCCCTGAGTGGATATAAGCACTATAGGAGATGGCTTCGCCAACAACACTTTTGATGAACAAGCTTTGGAGTTGATAATGAAGCTCAAGAGTCTGCCAACAAGATAGCTGCTGATGTAGTAGAAAACTTCCAAGGATAGAATCCTGATGTAATGTGTACATTTGTAATATGACTTGTAATGTACCAACTTATTTATGTTTATGCCTTGAATACTAATTCTAGTTTTAATTTCTTAAAAATTATCCTCCAACTTATATCAAGCCTAAAACTTGATTAAGTCTTCAGAAAATTTCCAGTCCTTATCCACTCGATTGACGTCGGTAATCGAGAAAAATAAGGTACAAAAGAATAGCTTAAGTATAATAACGTCGAAGATGTTCAATATTCCAAGAATTCTACACGATCGATCTGTCTTCGCGCTTCAGTCGATAAGCCCCTAGCCGAGTGACCTCAGCAATTATGTAAGACCCTTTCCATAATTGAGACAGCTAGTGCCTATCCTTCGTCATCTGAATCTTCCTTAAAATCATATCGCCCACAATAAAAGCTCACGATCGAACATTGCGATTATGGTAACGCCAAAGTCCTTGGAGATATCTTGCTGACTGAAGAAGAGCAGTTTCACGGGCTTCTTCCAGTCGGTTTAAGTCTTCAATGCGATCTTGATCATAACGCTCCTCATTGAAATTACGAACTCGAAGAGATTCAAATTCCATCTCAGTCAACAACATAGTCTCAGCCCCGTAAACCAAAAAGAAAGGTGACTGACCCATAGCCCTATTGGGTGTAGTTCGCAACGACCATAAAACCGAAGGCAATTCTTATACCCATCGTCCAACATAAGAGCGTAATTTATTGAAAACACGAGCTTTGATGCCTTGAAGAACCATACCATTAGCGCACTCAACTTGTCCATTGCTCTTTGGATGTGCAACCGACGCATAACAGATCTTGATCGCAAAGTCTTCGCAAAAATCCTAGAAAATACCTCCTGTGAACTGAGTCCCATTATCAGTAATAATCCTATTCAGGACACCAAACCGATGCACAATGTTGATGAAGAAATCATGAGCTTTATCAGCTGTAATCATAGCAACCGGCTTAGCCTCAATCCACTTTGAAAACTTGTCGATAGCAACGAAAAGATGTGTGAACCCTCCTGGAGCCTTCTTAAAAGGACCCACCATGTCCAAACCCAAACAACAAAAGACCATGAAAGTGGAATAGTCTGCAACTCTTGAGCTGGAACATGGATTTGCTGAGCAAAAAACTAACAGCCTTAACAAATCCGAACAACTTTGTCTGCATCCGTAACGGCTGTGAGCCAGAAAAATCTCTATCGATAAGCTTTTCCCACCAAAGTACGTGCTACTGCATGACTACCGCATATTCCCTAGCAAAAGTCCTACAACAACTGTTGGCCCTCCTCAGGAGTAACACATCTTAACAGAACACCAGACGGGCTTCACTTGTATAACTCAAAATCAACCATCACATAGCTCCAGCTTCAACGTCGAGCTCATTCAGGTTCATCACGATCTTAAGGCAACTCTTGCTGGGTTCAAAACTTGATAAAAGGCCTCCTCCAGTCGGTATCAAGCATAGATACCTGCTTCGTAACATCATCTTCAATGGCTTCCTTCTTAGCAACAGTCGGCTCATGAACGTGTTCAACAAAAAAAATCTATCGGAGCCGCCTCTTGTCTGGATCCAAAATTAGCCAACTTATCGACAGCTTCATTATTATGCCTCACAACATGGTATAACTCCAAACCATCGAATTTGTCTTCTAGCTTGCGAACTTTCTAGCGATAAGCAACCATGTTGTCGTTCAAACAAGATCAATCTTTCATCACTTGATTAACCACCAACTGAGAATCTCCTCGCATAATCATATGCCGTATTGCCAATGTCGAGCACCCGAAAATTATATTGTCCGGTGTCATTTGTGATCACCACATGATTTTGAGAGAGTGGGATCCATACACACATAATAGCCACTCAAGCCTCAATGTGCCCCATGATCACAACTATACACCATTCAATATATATTACGTAGTGCCGAATATTGAGCAAAAGAGACATTGCTGAGACTTAGCGTGCCATTCAACTTCAGCCTGAGACGTGCCGGTCAAACCACACGAAGGCAGCGACCAGATGTGTTACACATCCTAGGAGACTTGACAATTTACTAAGCTCTACAACATCTCGCTTGTTCAACATTCATACTCATGTCTAGATAGTTCTATAAGCTAGAACATACCAAGACACTTTCATCAAACCAAATGGTATTCATAAATAAGGAATATTAACACACAAATAATTTAAAATCTAAGTCTAGGATACATATGACTGAACGGCCTTATAAATAGAGATTCGTACGGAAGCTTATTTAGCCAAGACCCATAAGCAATCCGACTAGGGGTAGGCCCCTATTGAACCATCCTAAAAGAGAACAACGAAACCTGTAGCACTCAACTATACTTGCAAAATAATTGAGAAAACAACACATAAAAGGTACAAGTGTCAGTACATTAACCGTGTTAATATACTGGCAAGGCAATACAATCCTACATACATACAAGCTCTAATTATCAAAGAACGGCTATTTGTAGATTCATTTGCATAAAGCTAAGTTGTTTCACAATACTTCGCAAACGGTAAATTTTGTAAAGTATTTATAAAACAAGTACGTAGTAAAGCATGGTGATCCATATAAATAATTGTAGAAATATAATCATCATTTCTCCTCATTAACATCATCATAAATCATAAACTCACATTTGCACCTTTCCTGGTATCAAGTCATCATCAAAATCATCTTCAAATTCCCATCCTCAACCATTTTTCATAAAGCATTTTAGAAAGGATAAAATTGTACTCATGCTATTTCCCCAAGTCGCTCTTGACCGTGAGCACGGTTAACTAGTTAGTTTTAACTTTGCAGAGTTTGTACAAATCCACATGATGTGATAGAAGCCCGAAGGCTACACTCTAGCTGGTTCGGTGCCAACCTAGCACCCCACACTCTAGAGAAGTGTGAATGCACCCTAGAAATGACCCAGAGCCATTAGGTGGCAGGCCCACGCCTTAAACCTAACGTCGTGGTAGCGAACACATCCGTTCCTCCACGAGGCACTATACCGTTGAATTGGACAAGCTTAGATGCCCATGTTGTGCGGCGGACCATTTGTTCCCTCATAGAACACACACACAGAGCTAGTAATATTTGCCAGGAATAAATTCAACACACACACATGGGTAGTTCCTATGAATCATCGCTCAGACTAATTCATTCTACTCCGGCCTACCAATATGCAAGGCTAAACACTAAACAACTTAAAGCTAAGGTCATCCCATACTAATACATGTGGCAGTACAGTATACTTAGTTAGTAACATAGAGTTCGGTCCTTACTTGACTCAGGCGAACGCTCCCCCATCTGTGCACAACTACTACTATATGTACACCACTCGTCGCCCAAGTCTAGAATCAAGATTTTACTCCATTTTATTTCACAAATAACCAGAGGCTTCACCTCTATCCATAAGTTATAAATTGACCATTTTCAAATACATAAGGTGATCACAATGTTTAGAATCATCTCACTAGGCATGGCTATGCATATGACATTATATTTAGTAATTATAAGCCCATTTGAGCACATGGAGAGTACTCTAAACCATTCTAAGGTTACAAACATCAAGGATAGCAAATCTCAAGGTGGATTATGCAACAAATAGGTCATAACTACCATTTCATCACTTTCAAATATTTTTTCCAAACATAACTATCTAACGTATGCAACTTTACAATAGAAAACGTTTGCCCAATAAAATCATAGGATCCAAGTGTTCAAAGGAGGAGGGCACTTGCCTTAGTTAGAATCTCCGTCATAGTCAGCAATAAAACCCAAACTCCTCACTGAAAGCGATGTCGTTCACTATACGAAATAACGGTAGCGTATAAACACCAAATCTTAGAAAAATCCAAAATGCTTCTAATATGCATGATTTCACTATAGTAAACTGGTACTTACTAAACATGATTTATGGCAAAGGAATTTTTATTTTATTACTTTGAATTTGTGAGTTATGAATTTTATAAATTCTATACTACACATAGTCTAATTATGTCTTAATAAATTTTAGATGTATTTTAGGCTCAGTTTCTGTGAAGTTGTATATTACAGCAGTAAAGTGTACTTTCCTAAGTTCAACAAAATTTAGTTTACAATATTTAGAGCTAGCATGAGTTTATTATGAATTTTGCAAGTTGTAAAACATATTGTAGTCCTTATTAGTTATACCAAGTTTTAGAAACGGTTCTATTACTGTTTGTGCCATATTTTAATTGCTAGAAACTAAGTCCATGTGATTACTAGCCTAACCCATCAGGAATTACATTATTTTAAGTTAGAATAAATTTTGTATGTATTTTATAGTTTGTAGTTTGCACTATAGTAATTATTTTACCACCCAAATATTTAGTGATGACTTTGTTACTGAAAGTGTCAAGTTTCAGTGCATGAATTTCACTAGCATGGTTCTGTGAGTACACTAAAATTTAGTTCATGTCAAAACGAGTTAACATGATTTTCCTATGGATTTTATAAGTTCTCAAATTAATTATGATCATTTATAATTACTTAAAAGTTGATGCATTATATATACTAGTTGCTCCAGAATTCAATTTACCTAAATAAATTGGAGACTTGATGATTCTAACAAATTTTAGTTCAATTCATTTAGAGCTAAAATTAATTTCCTACAAATTTTATAAGTTAGATTGTGCTTTATGCCAATTATCCTTTACACAAAATTTTAGAGATATTTCTTCTACTGTAAGTGGCAAGTACTATCATATTAAAAGATCATAATTTTTGAGTCTAATGGAATTTAGTTCATTCAAAATGGAGCTAAGATGAATTTTCTATGGATTTTACAAGTTTAATGACTTTTTGTTGAACAATAATTGCTTTATTTATTTTCTTTATATTTTCTATGATTTAAATATATGGGGTCCACTGGCAGTGACTGGCAATCATGCAAATAGGTGCCTACAGAATCCATAAATCAACCCGCAGTCCTCTAGCCCGTGTTAAGACATTTAGTATTAAGAGTTCTCATTGTTTTCCTTAATTACAAATAGGTCCTGAGTCCACAAGTCATACTAAGCACTTTGGCAGAGTTAACCTTATAAGTTTTAAACTTCTCCTAATTACAGTTCTTAGCACTTAATTAAGTGGGGTCCACCTGTCATAGGAATGGGAGAGAGGAAGCAGCAGCAAGGTAGGCAAAGGCAGCACCAGCGAGCTTGCCGTCGGCGCCGGCGACCAACGGTGGCGAATTGGATGATGCAGCCCCAGGAGAAAAGATGCGCAAGATCGTTGCGCACCCGACAGTGGTCTTCTTGTCGCCAGAGATGGCCAGAATAAACGACGGTGATGACGTGAGCGACGGCCACCTTCGGGGTGACAAGCCAAAAGGAGCTACGGCTTGATTTGTGCCAACTACATGCATGCGCGCGCATTTACAAAGTCCCTGGAGACTCACCCGACATTCCCCGTGGGTTGGCGAAGGCTGGACAGTGGTGGTGAAGTGAGGAACTCCCCAGCGGTGGCAGAAAAAGCAGGGCGACGACGATAGCTCCTCCCGGTCTTCGAGCTGCCAAGGAGAGGACCGAGGTAGTTAAGAGAAAACCTAGGGATGCTATTAACGCAAAGAATCAGATTAAATCTCACTGGAGCGGAAGAAATCATCGGCGGTGGTGGTTGACCGGAGCTAGGGAAGATGACGTCGATCTCCATCTTTCGTGAATGATTATTGGAATTTCTGGAGGGCTTTTGCTCACCATGGTGAGGAGGTACTAGTGGCGCAGCGGCTTGGCTCGGGGTGATCCACAACAGCCGGAACGGCGACAACGATGCTGCGGTGGTGAAGTCCGGAGCGTGCTCCTGGGCTTCGTCAGCACGGCGGTGTTCCCGACGATTCGCTACATGAAACGAAGAGAGATCAGCGGGGATGGAATCGGCATGGAGAGGATGCATTGGAATATAGTTGAGATGTGAGGAACGATGGCTCGACCACGACCGACGACGTTCTTCTTCTCGGTGGCTGGCAAGGTGTGTGAGGAGGAAGGAGGGGCAGACAACCTTCTCTCTCGGTTTGGTCAGCACTGGAGGGGAGAGGGAGGCTGGGCGACGCAGCTGGGAGGGAGAAAAGGAGAAGATCAGTGTTGCCACGCCCTGGCCACGTGTCGAACGTGCTCACCGTCCACATCGGTCAAACCCACCGCCCCCGGTCTCTCTCTTTCTCGCGTGTCCTATAGATGGAATAGAGAAAAAGAAAAAGAACAGAGGTGGAGCTAGCTAAGGTGGCTGCCATGCGGGGCCCAGTTGATGGAAACAAGGCTAGAGTGAGAGAGGTGGGTATGAAATTGGGTGAACGTACTGTTTGGCGATTTTTCAGGATTTTATCTATTTATTTTTCTTCCTCCCTTCTTTGCATTTCAATAATTTATTACGTGGGCTAGATAAATTAGAATAGATTTTTGTGGAGATAGCTAAACTGATCTAGTTTCCATTTTTCTTAGTTGCACTAAAAAATTCCTTATATTTTATTCTCAGCAAAATAAAAAAAATAGGCATGGCTGAAATAGAATTGAATTTTTTAGGAGGTAGAAACTAATGAAATAAATTCTGGAAAAATTTGGTTAATTCATGATAAATAATCTAGTATTTGAATAAATTATTTTATATATATACTTTCATTTAATTTAATGTATGTTTTGATGAGGTATGAGTTTTGCCGATTAGGGTTTACTACGAATTAAAATTTTGACTAGTTTGACCCATTTAATTGAGATATAATTTGTGAATATAAAATCATGCCAAAATTTAAGTGATTCTATCATATTGATTAGCGTCCACATGAATTTTTCCATGGTTTCATCTTACACCAATTATTTTTAGAAATTCACTAAGCTTATCTTTACATATAAGTTCCCTATTATAAAAATATGATTAAATGATTGTAAAATTATATTTAATCTGTGTTTGACCTGAGATGTTATTAAGTTTAATTTTCTTTTCACCATGCATGATTCCCATGAATAATTGTAGGTTTAAATGTGTGTACGTTTGGGTTAGATTAAATGAGGTTGATAATACGACGTCCAGTACAACATGTTTATATTCTTTTTATGTTTATGACGTATGTTCAAATTTAGGACCAAGTTAATTCAATGGAGTTTACAATTAGCCATATTGTAATGTTTAAGTTGCAAGGATTTTAGAAAATAACTTTTAGTACTTGTCATTAGGTCCTCTTAATTATTTACTTCATATATTAATAAATGATCATGTGACCTATTATGAAATGCAAGCAAGATTCAAAAACACTTAAAAGGACTCAAGTCACACTAAGCACCCAAGCAAATGCAAGCACTCACTAAGTTTTAGCTTCATCTATAGGTTAGTAAGGAAAAGGTTTTAAGTTATTCACAAATTTGCATATTTAAACTGGTCATATTAGAGTCACCTAGGTCTGTAGTTGAAAAATATTAGTATTTCTATTTAGGAAAAATATTTTCAAACTTTTTAGATGCAAAATTTGAGTATGTTACACCCAATGACACAGCAAGACGTAACACATGAAGTAAAGCCTCATACTCAACTACATTGTAGACGTCAAGAAATGAATTTGAAGAACATACCTCAATCTCTCTCCAGTGGAGAAAATCAAAGCCACACTCGCCCCCGTGCCAGTAACTCTCTTAGACCCATCAAAATACAATGTCCAATATTCTAGTTTCTCTGCAGGTACATCTCCTTTGCACTCGGTCCACTCGGCAGCAAAATCAACCAAAATTTGAGACTTGACTGATGTCCATGCCTTGAAAGTAATATCCAAGGCCATTAACTCCAATGCCCACTTCACAATACATCCCATGGCCTCACGATTATGAAGATGTAACATACTGAAAATTCACCTCGAAAGAATTCACATGGAAAATTTAAAACTTTTTGTGTTCTAAAATTTTTGAAAACATTGAAGCTCATTCTAGAGCCTAACTCATTTAATAAAAATAAAACACATAGATTTTCTTGGGTCAAGTCAAAATTAAGACCAAAACATAATTTATAAATGATGTGTTGACATAATCTAATTCAAATAAAATGAGGTTAACCTTAATTTAAATTTCAATTATCTTGATTTTACCTTTGGGCTTGATCATCATATTTAAGTTAAATACAAACAATTGGGAATATAGGTTTTAAAATATGTAAACTCAAATGATATTATAGATACACTTGGTGGTATGTGCATTTTATTATTTTGGGCTTGTTTTTGAATTTTGTTGTGCATCTCATAATAGGACTCATTAGCATGAAATGGCTAGAGGAAAATGTTAAAAATTAATGGTACCACTTTAAATCCTACAAAAATTCTCATAAATACTAATCAACACCATGAACTTACAGTAATTTTATGTTTGAATTTATCAAATAATTTGGTATCGCAAATAAATTCTCCGAGGAAGAGTCATCTTCTCCGATGATGTCAAGATTCATCGTCGTTGCCATTCTTCTCTGGTGGGCTTCGTTGCGACTTAACCACGGGAACATGATCTACACTCGACGGCTACCTTTCCTTCCCCGTGTCATGCAGCTCAAGTTCGCCGCGTCACCGTGTTCGTGCTCCCAGTCTTCACCGGCACTGTCGTCGCACAAGCCATGTTCTCGACGCACGGTGCAAATCCGGCTGAGGCACTTGACCAGCGTCGCCACCACATCACCACGATCCAGCAATCCTAGCACATGAAGCCGAGGAGCCTCCAGTTGTGAGATCGAAGTTGTCTTCCTCCTCTCCGGCCACGGACCCCTTTTTGATTCCGACCACCTCGGTAAGTCGCCGTCCAATTCCTTGGGCATGAAGCTTCCTTGTAGCTCTACGAACCTCATGCACACGTTTTCTTGGTAGTCCGTTGGCCCCTTCTCACTACCGCTGACGTCTTGCCATTTCCACCGCCGCCGGAGCGTTCTTCAAGTCACCGCCGTTGTCCAAGATTTGCCAAGCCAAGCACGTCCTCAAGTGAGTCCCAGTAACCTTGTATGCCCAAGTGCATGCATGGATTTCAACTAAATCGAGCTAGAGCTCGGGATGTACCTGCATGCTGAGGGACACCGCCGTCCGCGTCGTTGCTGACACCTATTCCATTCACCATTTTACACGAGATCATGACCAATAGCTTTTCACTGAGCCACTCTACCTTTTTGCTCTTGGCGGTGTCGTCAGTGTCGCCGTCGTTTGCCGCCGGCGCCGGCGATAAGCTCGCCAACCACCGCTGCCTCTGCTCTCCCTCACCGAGCCGCTGACATGTGGGCGGTGGTCATTAAGGAACTAAGGATCTTGATTAGCAAATGTTCAAATCTTAAAAGATTTAACATGTAAATGATCTTAGTATGGCATGTGGGAGCAAGGATCTATTAGTAATAACATAAAACTTTGAGTACTCTTAATGCTATTGCTTACAACACATCATAAGGACTTCGAGTTGAATCTTTAGAAACCCAGGGACCTTTCTGCAGAAGTCATAGAGACTGACCAGTGGACCCATCCTTCTAAAATCTGGAAAATATTAAAGAAAAAACTCAAACCAATATCTATTCAACAGAAAAATGCACAAACTTGCAAAACCCATATAAAATCCATATTGATTCCATTTGAGATTAATCAAATTTCTATGGACTCACAAAATTATAAACTTTAATATGGTAAGATAAAACATGATGCTTACAGTAGAAGAAATGTCTCTAAAAATTAGGAATAATTGACATAAAGCATACACTAATTTATAAAATCCATATAAGATTCACCTTAACTCATTTAGAGGTGAACTAAGTTCCACAATACTCATAGAATCATGTTCTCAAATGTCATGAACTAAAACTTGACACCTTCAGTAAGAAAAACATCACCAAATGTTTATTTAGTAAACAAATCACTATAATGCAAACTACAAACTATAAAATCCATACAAAATAGGCTCTGAATCATATGTTGATATGTAGCCCCTGCATTCTTGAGACCAAACGGCATCGTAATATAACAATAGGCTCCGAACAGTGTGATAAACGAAGTCTGCAAGCAGTCGGACTCCTTCAGGCTGATCTAATGATAACCCGAGTAGCAATCAAGAAAACTCAGAAGCTCACAACTAGCAGTTGAATCGATGACTTGGTCAATGCGAGGTAAACCGAAAGTATCTTTTGGACAATATTTGTTGAGATCTGTGTAGTCGACGCACATGCACCATTGCCCTGTCTTTTTCCAAACCAAGACTGGATTAGCCAACTAGTCAGGATGATAAACTTCCTTGATGAACTTGGCCGCCAAAAGCTTGGCAAGCTCTTTCTTGATAGCATCTCTCCGATCCTATGCAAAACGACGAAGTCATTGTTTGATAGGTTTCGCATCCTCCTTCACATTTAATGAGTGCTCAATCACCTCTCTAGGAATACCAGGCATATCAGACAGTTTCCAGGCAAATATATCTTTATTAGCTTGAAGAAAGGTGATGAGCGTGCTTTCCTATTTACAATCTAACTCGGCGCCTATTACAGCGGTCTTTAAAGTATCTATAGGATCAAGTGCAATCTTCTTGGTCTTCGCGTCGCCTTCTGCCAACTTGGTCAACTTTTTAATACAGATTTCTCCTACTTCGGATGTAGACGTAGCCAATCAGATCTCCTGTCGGCAAAGCAACCTCTCATGAGATTGGGCCATGTGACAACTTTCTTTGTCATAGGTAGAAGCTTGCTTGACGTCGCTGCGAAGGGAAATAACTCATCATGGACTTCGCATCTTCATCATCAGATAGGTATAATTTGGTACTGCCATGAACTTGGAAAGAGCTGGCCTTCCTAAGATGGCATGGTAGGCTGCTTGAAAGTCTGCAACTTCAAAACAAATATTTTTTGTGCGAAAATTCTCCCAAGTGCTGAAGGTGACTGCAAGAGTGATCTGCCCAAGTGGTGTCGACGACAATCCTAGAATAACTCCATGAAAAGGAGCAGAACTTGGTTTTGATTTGGATCTTGTAATTTGTATCTCGTCCAGTGTCTTGGCAAAAAGGATGTTGAGAGCGCTGCCACCGTCAATGAGAACACGTTTCAACTTGACATTGTGAACGACTGGGTCTAGTACCAGCGGATACCGCCTTGGGTGGACCACTCGTAAGGTGATCCGAGCGGTCTAACATGATAGCAACCTCAAACCATCGTACATATTGCGGTACTTCGGGCTGAATTGCATTGATTTCTCTGTCGGTCAGCTTCTGCTTCCTCTTGGAGTTGTAAGCGAGTGGTCCTCTGAAGATGTGATTTAACTCAGTCCTACCATCTTGGAAAGGCTTCGATCTGCCATCGCTGTCGTCCTTTTTGTGTCTTGAAGTTCCTACATTATCAGATGGCTTCTTAAGCTGAGCCGCATACTACTCGGCGAATTGCTTGTAGATGAAAATGTCCTTGGACGCATGTTTATAATTTGGATGATGCATGCATTAGGCGTTCATGATCTTGTCATAAGTGCTGACGTGTGGACGCTGCTGCTGGTAATTGGAAGTCATGGTCACCAGATCCTCGGGCTTATGCTTGCGATCTTTTTGGCCACCATTGCCATTGTTGTTGCCATTGTCCTTCTTGGGTCGCCAGCTGCTTCCCAACTGCTTCTCTTGACGTGATGCCATGACAGCGTCGCCCGACTTAGCATAAGAATTGGTCGAGTGGTTTCAAGCCCTGAGTCATGGCTCACTGTCTACACCCTTGCAATTCGCACAGTAGGAGGAGATAGCAAGGCCATGGCTTATTATTTATCTATGGCACTCGCCCACTCGGCCAGAAGTTGGCTCGCCAGTTTACCATGGGGCTCAATCGACTCTTGGAGAAAACTTCGTGATCATTTCACCACTAACTTCTTGGGCACTTTCGACAGGCCCGGAACCCACTTCGATCTATACAACGTTATCCAGAAACACGACGAGTCCTTAAAAGATTACATCTGGCATTTTTTGAAGAAACATAACAAGATTCCAGACATCACCGACGATGTTATCATAGCAGCTTTCCAGAAGGGTATTCGCAACGAGCTGCTTATCGGTAAATTTGGGTGCAAACCTCCTAGGATGGTCAAGAAGTTGTTGGAGACGACTAATTCTTACACCAAGTAGGATGACACCATCAAAGCATCAAGTCAAGAGAAGCAATCGGAAAGCATCTAACGACCCAAGAAGGACAACTGCAACAGCAACGACAACAGTGGCCAAAAATATCGGAAGCATAAGCCCAAGGATCTGGTGGCCGCAACCTCCAATTGCTGGCAGCAGCGTCCGCGCATCAGCACTTATGATAAGATTATGAATGCCCAATGCACGCATCATCCAAATCATAAACATGTGTCCAAGTAGTGTTTTATCTACAAGCAATTCGTCGAGCGGTATGTGGCTCAATTGTAGAAGCCGTTTGATGGCACAGGAAATTCAGGGCATAAAAAGGATGACGGCGATGGCGGCTCAGAACCTTTTCAAGATCTCAGGACCGAGTTAAATCACATCTTCTGAGGACCCCTTGCCTACGAGTCCAAATGGAAGTAGAAGCTGATTGACAGGGAAATTAATGCAATCTAGCCTGAAGTACCACAGTATCTATGATGGTTCGAGGTTGCTATCATGTTCTACCGCTCGGATCACCCTGACCGAGTGGTCCACCCAGGGCGGTATCCCCTTGTACTAGACCCAGTTGTTTGCAATGTCAAGATGAAATGTGTTCTCATTGATGGTGGCATCGCTCTCAACATCCTCTTCGCCAAGACACTGGATGAGCTGCAAATCCCAAGGCCCGAGTTGAAACCAAGTTCTGCTGCTTTTCACGGAGTTATTCCTGGATTGTTGTCAACACCACTCGGGCAGATCACTCTTCTAGTCACCTTTGGCACTCGGGAGAATTTCCGCATAGAAAATATTTGCTTTGAAGGCTAGCTCTTGCCAAGTTCATGGCAGTACCACATTATACCTATCTGATGATAAAGATGCTAGGCCCACAAGGAGTTATTTTCCTTCGAAGCGATGTCAAGCAAGCTTTTACCTACGACAAAGAAAGCTGTGACATGGCCCAATCTCATGAGAGGTTACTTGGCCGACAGGAGATCTGACAGGAGAAATCCCTGTTAAAAAGTTGACCAGGTTAGGAGAAGGGGACGCCAAGACCAAGAGGATTCCACTTGATCCTTCAGATCCCTCAAAGATCGCTGTAATAGGCGCTGAGTTAGATTGTAAATAGGAAAGCATGCTCATCACTTTTCTTCAAGCTAATAAAGATATATTTGCATGGAAGCCGTCTGATATGCCTGGTATTCCTAGAGAGGTGATTGAGCACTCATTGAACGTTAAGGAGGATGCAAAACCTATAAAACAATGACTTCGCTGCTTTGCACAGGACTAAAGAGATGCCATCAAGGAAGAGCTTGGCAAGCATTTGGCGGTCGGGTTCATCAAGGAAGTTGATCATCTCGACTGGTTGGCTAACCCAGTGTTGGTTTGGAAAAATACAGGGCAATGGCACGCGTCGACTACATGGATCTCAACAAATCTTGTTCTAAAGATCCTTTCGGTCTACCTCGCATTGACTAGGTCGTCAATTCAACTGCTGGCTACGAGCTTATGAGTTTTCTTGATTGCTACTCGGGTTATCATCAAATCAGCTTGAACGAGTCCGACTGATTGAAGACTTCATTTATCACCCCGTTTGGAGCCTATTGTTATATTACAATGCTGTTTGGTCTCAAGTATGCAGGAGTTGCACATGAACGCTTGATTCAAAGATGTGTGCAGACACAACTCGGGCAAAACGTGGAGGCTTATGTTGATGATGTTGTGATCAAGACCAAGCAGAAAGAAGATTTGATTGCTGATTTGGAGGAAACCTTTGAAATATTCAAGCCTTCAGGATGAAGTTAAATCCAGAGAAGTGTACCTTTAGAGTACCATCATGGAAGCTGCTTGGTTTCATGGTGTCTCATCGAGGCATCGAAGCCAACCCAGAGAAGATCAATGTCATACGAAATATGAAATCCCGAGTACTCAGAAGGATGTTCAAAACAAACTGGGTGCATGGCAGCTCTAAGTCGATTTGTTTCTTAGCTCAGGGAACGTGGCATGCCTTTCTTCAAATTGCTCAAGAAGATGGATGAATTTCAGCGGACCCCTGTGTAAACAGCAAGATTTGATAATGATATGCCAGCAATTAAGATTGGATCCGAGGCGGATTTGATGGAATAAGGGAGTTTTCCAAAATAGACAACGCATCGGCTGGCGCCGTATCGGCCAATATGGAATCGGACTCGAGCAGTCGATACGGTTAACCTGAATCAGACTCGGTTATGTCGAGCACACCGAATTTATAACGTCCAGTGTCATTTGTGATCACCACATGATTTTGGATGAGTGGGATCCATACACGCAGAAATAGCCACTCAAACCTCAATGTGTTCATGATCACAATATAACATCATTCAGTATAAACTCTGCAATGTCGAATAATGAGCAAAGGAGATTGCTGGGACTCAGCGTGCCAGTCAACTTCAGCCTGAGACATGCCCATCAAACCACTCGAAGGTGGTGACCAAATGTGCTACACATCTGAGGAGACTTAACTCAAATCGCTAAGCTCTACAACATCTCAATTGCTCAAAATTCTTACTCATGCTCAGCTAGCCCCAAGAAGTTGCTAGCTTTGCACTTTCATCTAAGCCATGATATTAACTCAAAGACGTAAAGGGTAACTTAGATATAACTAGATATAAATAATTAAGTTACTTACATATAGCCATGCAGCTAAATAGCTAATGTCCTTCGGAAGCATGTCTACCCAAAACCCCACAAGCAACCGACTAGAGGTAGACCTCTAGATAGGACCAATCCCGAAGAAACAACAATTCCCGTAACACTCAACTACCTGCAACAAAATCTAAACAACAACACATAAACAAGGCCAGAGTCAGTACATTAATCAAATTAATCAAATTAATGTACTGGCAAGCGCACAATCAAACCTACATACATGCGGGCTCTAAGTCAAAGGATGGTTATTTGTTGTCTTAATTTTTAGCATAAACCTAATTTTGGTTCACAACCCATTTGCAACGCAATTGAACAAAACATTTTAGCAATATGTAAAGCATAATAATCATGGCATGATATCAACATAAATAGATAAACATCATTCCCTTACAATCCAACCGGAAGTATGGCAATCATATCACATATACCAATCTCATCATCATTTTAAAGCATTTAGTTTCAAAAGCATTTAGAAAACGCAAAAGTATAACCACATCACATCACTATGCCGCTCATGACTGTGAGTACGGCTAATCGATTAGTTTTAAGAACTTTGCAGAGTTTGTACAGCTTTACCCACATGATATGAACACTCTAGTTTGTCTGGTGCTGGCCAAAGCACTACCACACTCTACACGTTGAGTGCAGTCTAGAGGTCATAACGAGGCTTTTACATTAAGTATTGTCTCACCTTGCATGAGCACGATAAGTGTGAATCCACCCAAGGCTTAAGTCCTAGAGCCCTTAGGTGGCGGGCCCACGCCTTAAACCAAACGCTGTGGTGGCAAACACAACTGTTCCCTCATGAGGCACGTTATCGTTGTATTGGACAGACTTAGGCGCCCATGCCATGAGGCAGAACCTTACACTCGTCCCCTCATGGAAAACACACACATAGCTAGTAATATTTGCTAGCTTTAAATTCAACACACACATGGGTAGTTTCTATAGATAGCCCACAGTTCACTCGTGGCTACTACCTCTACTACAACGGCCTCTTGAATGCAAGGTCAGACAAGTGCTTAACTTAATAGGCCAAGGTTACCCCATAAATAATGCATGTGGATGTACGGTAAACATAAGTGGGTGACATGTAGTTCGGTCCTTAATCGACTCAGGCGAACACTCCCCCTATCGGTATGCAACTACCACCATATGCATACCACTTATCGCCTAAGTCTAAAATTCACATTCATTTCATTTTAGTTCACAAATAAGCAGAGAACTACCTCTGTCCATATGGTTTAGAATGGTTCAAACAGCATAGCAAGTGATCCATAACCTTGGTTTATTTGCTACTAAGCAAGGCTAAGCATTTGCATTTTATAAAAGCATAGATGTTTCCATTTGAGTATAATTAAAGTACTCTAAATTTTCCTATGGTTACAAACAGCAAGGTTTTGGTGTTTTAAATAGGATATATGCAATGTTTAGGATATAACTACTATGTACATCTTTGGAAATACCGATAGTTAGAATTACGCATGCAGATTTATAAAACAACTCATTTAGCCCAAAAACATGGGATTCAATATGTTCAAAGGATGAGGGAAAACTTGCCTTGATTGATATCCTTACTGGGGTTAGCAATAAGACCAATCTCCTCACCAATAACAAATTCGTCCTCTAAAAGAAATAACGGTAACTGAATAAATACCAAAACATGCAAAAATTCAAAATGCTCTAAAATGCATGAATTGACTAGTGTGGGTAGATACTGTGTGTATATGATTTGTGGTGAAGGAATTTTCATTTTATCACATTGCATTTGTGAGTTATTAATTTTTAAATCTTAATACTAGTAATAGATTAATTAAGATCTATTAGGCTTTAAGTGCATTTTAGGTTCAAGTTTGGTGAAGTTTCAGGTTACTGCACTGAAGGCTTGGTTCTCAGGAGTTCAACAAAATTAGTTTCAACATTTTTGGAGTTGGTATGATTTTATTATTAATTTTACAAGTTACATGACATATTATAGGTCTTGTTTATTATACAAATTTTAGATATGTTTCTAGGACTGTATGTGCCTATTTTAATTTATAGAGACTAAGTATCTGGAATTACATCATTTGGAGTTAGAATGAATTTTGTATGGATTTTATAGTTTGTAGCGTGCATTATAGTAATTATTTTACTACACAATTATTTAGTGATGATTTGTTACTGGAAGTGTCAAGTTTTAGTTCATGACATTTGAGAACATGATTCTATGAGTACTCTAGAACTTAGTTCAGCTCTAAATGATTTAATGTGAATTTTATATGGATTTAATAAATTAGTGCATGCTTTATATCAATTATTCCATGTACTAATTTTTAAATACATTTATTCTATTGCAAGCATCATGTTTTATCTGACCATATTAAAGCTTATAATTTGTGAGTCCATCGAAATTTGATTCATTTAAATTGGAGCTAAAATGGATTTTATATGCATTTTACATGTTCACTCATTTTTCTGTTATGCAAATATTGATTTGAGTACTTTCTTTAATATTTTTCAGATTTTAAAAGGATGGGTCCACTGGTCAGTCTCTATGACTTCTGAACAAAGGTCCCTGGGTTTCTAAAGATTCAACCCGAAGTCTCTAGCACATGTTTAAATACATCTTCATTTAAAGTACTCAAGTTTTTACATATTTACAAGTAAATCCTATGGTCCACATGTCATCCAGAGAAGATTTATAAGTAGAACCCTATGAGATTTAAACCTTCACTAATCAAGTCCTAAGCGTCCGAATGATTGTGTCCCACATGTCAGCGGCTCGGTGGGGGAGAAATCGGAGGCAGCGGCTGGGCGTGGTGGTCGGTGAGCTTGTCATCGGCGCCGGCGGCAAACGGGTTTTGCGAGGTGCAACCAAAAGCAAAAAGGTAGAGGGGACTCTTGCGAACCCGTCAGTAGTTGGCTTGAACGCTGTGGTGGCCGGAATAAGTGTCAACGACGGCGCAGGCGGTGGTGTCCCTCGGTATGCAAGAACATCCCGAGCTATAGCTCGATTTAGCGCAAACTAGTGCTTGTGTACATGTCTACGAGGTTCGTGCGTGCTCACTTGAGGTTGCGCTTGGCTTGGCGAAGCATGGACAGTGGTGGCGACGTGATGAACACCCCAATGGCGATGGAAATGGTAGGGCGTTGGCGACGGCCTCCCTCCGGACTTCGGCCTGCCAACAAGAGGTGTGGCACAACTTAGTGAAATCCTAAGGTCACTACCCATGCGAGGATTGCGCCGAAGCTCACCCGAGGACGAGGAATCGATAACGATGGCCAACGGCTGGACTTGGGGAAGAAGAAAAGGATCTCCTCAACGGCGGTGCCCTAGCTCGATTACTCCGGTTGTTGTACTCCTTAGGTCTTGGATATGATCGTGGAGGGCTGGTTCGGCCGGAGTTCCACCGAGTTGACGGGAATGACGAAGCGATGCACGGCGGTGCTCTGGACACCGAGAGCTGCACTAGCCGCGCTCCAATGATATCGACCAGAGAAGGATGGCGACGGTGATGAATCTTGACGTCGCAAGAGAAGATGACTCGTTCTCGGAGCTCTCGAGGATGTCTCCCTAGGGTTTTGGGTGGAACGTGGTGAGGGAGAGGATGTGCAACTGGAGGTATGGCTTGTTAGATTATCACATAATTTAGCCAATCTAAGTCGATGGTTCGATTTACTTGTATAGGTCAGGCCTTATCTAAGGTTTTGTCGGTATCGGCTAAATCAGCTTATCAACTTAGATTGGCATAAGGTATCCACCATGCTGAAAAACATTCAAAGACTTAATTGTCAATATATCATGTATATTTTTACACTTTGTATTGCATCAGCCCTAGTCCTAAATAGAATCATGATCTCTAACCTGTCTTTTGTTTGCAATAGGGGTAGCATCAGAGTTTAAGCCGATCTTACCTGATATAGCTATTTAGTCTTGCTTAAATTTATTTAATCATGCTTTTCATGTTATATTTCCCCTTATACAAGGATGTCACCTTAGTTAAATATATCAAGTTTGCCTCGATATATTTACCTAGATTGATATTCTTGTATAAGGCTGTATCAGAGTACTAGCTGATATGGTATCTACTTTGACCTAGTTATGAATTCATCGGCTAGTATCTAATCCTTGCCTATAGATTACATATTAACAGCCAATGGAGCATAATTAGGGTTTATTTTATATTATCCATCTTATACCTTACAGCCGATTCGGTCAGATCGCATTGGCTAGGTCCATACGGTACGTCATCAACTTACCAGCCGATCGACTATCGTATATCTAACTAGGTGTTATTGTATATTTTGTTGGTTGTAGTACCAAACCAACTGGCATACTCTGAACCCATTTTCTCTAAGATTTGGACCTACACTGGAGTGAAGTAAATCTCCTAGGCCGCCGTGTTTTGCATCAACACCCTAAGCCCAGACAGCTTCTGAAGACTTCAAGTATTTTCTTACAATGCCACCTGTGCTAGCTTCACCACATCCACAAGAACCTTTATTACTTTATGTATCGGCAAGTTTTTAGGTGGTTAGCATGGTTTTGGTTGTTGAATGAGAGAAAGAAGGTCGAGTTCAGAAGATTCAGATGCCGATTTACTTCGTTAGTGAGGTGCTGGCTGGATCTAAGACACGATATCCCTAGGTAAAGAAATTATTATACGGAGTTTTAGTTATCGTAAGGAAGTGGTCACATCTTTTCCACTCGGTGATATTCTTCATAATCGTGAGGCTACAGGACGTATTGCGAAGTGGGCATTGGAGTTGATGGCTTTACTTCATGGGTTACGTCTTGTTGTGTCATTAGGAATACGACGTATGATTGTGCGAGGAGATTCTCAGTTGGTGGTTAATCAAGTGATGAAAGATTGGTCTTGTTTAAATGATAATATTCCACTTTCATGGCCTTTTGTTGTTTGGGGTTTGGATATGGTGGGTCCTTTTAAGAAGGCCACGAGGTTTCACGCATCTTTTCCTTGCTATCGACAAATTTTCAAAGTGGACTAAGGCTAAGCCAGTTGCTAGTATTACGGCCGATGAAGCTCATGATTTCTTCATCAACATTGTGTATCGATTTAGTGTTCCGAATAGGATCATTACTGATAATGGAACTCAGTTCACAGGAGGAGTTTTCAAGGATTTGTGTGAAAACTTTGGGATCAAGATTTGTTATGCGTCAGTTACACATCCAAAGAGTAATGGACAAGTTGAGTGCGCTAATGGTGTGGTTCTTTAAGGCATCAAAGCTCGTGTTTTTGATAAATTACGCCCTTATGCTGGACGATGGGTACAAGAACTGTCTTTAGTTTTATGGTTGCATACTACACCCAGTCGGGCTACAGGTCAATCATCTTTCTTTTTGGTTCACGGGGCTGAAGCCATGTTGTCGAGTGAGATGGAATTTGAATCTCTTCGACTTCGGAATTTGAATGAGGAGCGCTATGACCAAGATTGTGTTGACGACATAAAGAGGCCCGTGAAACTGCTCTTACTCAGTCAACAAGATATCTCCAAGGACTTCGGCGTTACGATAATCGCAATGTTCGATCGCGGACATTTATTGTTGGTGATATGGTTTTAAGAAAGATTGAAACGACGAAGGATAGGCACATGTTGTCTCCGTTATGGGACGAGCCTTTCATAACTGCTGAGGTCACTCAGCCAGGGGCTTATCGACTAAAGCATGAAGGTGGATCGATCATGGAGAATTCTTAGAATATTGAACACCTTCAGCATTATTATACTTAAATTATTCTTTTGTACCTTATTTTTCTCTTGATTGCTAACATCAAGTAAGTTGCCTTCTTAAGTTGCTAGTCGGGGACTATCAATATCAGTAAAGTATAAAGTGTTCCTTTGGATATGAATTGTTTATATTTAGCTTATCATTTATTTCTGTTTTGATCTGTGTCGAGTAGATAAGGACTAAAATTTTTTTGAAGACTTAATCAAGTTTTCGGTAGATGTAAGTTGGATGAGAATTTTTAAGAAATTAAAAATTAGAATCGGTATTCAAGGCACAAACATAAATAAGTTGATATATTACAAGACAGATTACAAATGTATTTTTTACATCGGGAATTTATCCCTAGAAGTTTTCTACTACATCGGCAGCTATTTTCTTGGCAGAATCCTGAGCTTTATTTATTAAGTCTAGGGCTTGCTCGTCTGAAGTGCCATCGGCAAATCCACCTCCTATGGTGCTTATATCCACTCAGGGATACAAAGACTTCATCATTGCTACAGCTTGACTTGCACCCATGGCAGCTAGATCACTAATATTTTCCAGGTATACCTTTGGAGCTCTTCTCGGTTTTTCAAGTATCTCAAAAGCATCTTCGGAGCTCAAGCCCAAACCATTCTGGAAGATTGCATTTAAGATCAGTGCAGCGGCATTTGCAATATTGTCCCTGATGCTTTCAGCCCTTTGGATTCTTTCAGCAAAGACCTCAATTTGAGCTCAGGATTTTACCTTATGAGCTGCAAAGTTACAAACAAACAAGATATACTGACAATGCTACGAGTCAGTTTAAAAGTCAGAGTTAGTAAAATTACCTTCATGTTCGGCCAGGGCTTTGGTCTTGTCCGTTTCCAGTCGGGTATTATTATTTTCAGCTTTTTTCAATTGCGCTTTGAGGGATTTGATTTTTGATAAATGAGCTGAAGCATGGAGACAACGAATTAGTAACAAAAATCAATAGACAAGATAAGGTTGAGGTCTTTGTGCTTACCTTCGACTGAACCACGGTATTCCAGGTTGGTGTCTCGGAGTTGACTGATTTATGTTCTTAGTTCAGTTTCCCTAGCTTTGGTGGCTTCTTTGGTTTCTTTAAGCTCCTACTGTACAGCCTCCAAGGTATTCAAGTGTGACACCAGTTTTTCTAACGTTTCCGACTTGGCTTGAGATTGGCGATATATTCTTTGCATACAAAGGATGGATTAGTAGATATTGTGACGAGAATCGATTGGACGATAGAGAGTTTTATACTTATGTTCAGCAGTCGGGAGGATTCTGTTAGTCGGACTACTAGGAGGTCCTGTTCTTCGCTTATTTTTGTTTACTTAATATAATACCGTGCGCACGGCCTTCAGAATCGCGTCATTGAATTTTGACCGGTGGGAGCGAGTCCTGTGCTGACTTAATGCAGAGTATTTCTTCGTCTTCTCCAACTATTGGTTCTAAAAGGAGAAAGATTGCAAGAATTCAAGACAAGTGTTGAAGTTAAAATTTTAAATGATTAAGGGACCTAGCTGTGATTATTTCAGGACATCTGCGCGAGGGGCCCTAAACTCTTTCGTCTGCACTAGGAGTTGATTTTTCTTGATGTTCTTGGGCAGCAGTGACTCTAGTGGATTGATCTTCGTTAATGTTTTCATCATCACCCAGAGCAGGATCTTCAATTGGCATCTCCTGGTTGACAGGAGCTGGTTCTTCTTCACCCGACTAGTTTCCAGTCAGGGGCTCTTGTTCGGCTGCTTGGTCAGAAGAATCCGACTGGTTTCTAGTCGGGGGCTCCTGGCTTCCAGTCGGGTGGTCGTAATTTGGTTGATTTTGTGATGTGTCTTGAGCCCCAGATTCTGTGGCTTCTTGGCCTTTTGATCCCGAGTCATGAGGTGGCACTTCAGATTGGCCGGTGTGATCCATATCCCAAGGTTTTCTGCAAATGTGATGTACAGGATTGAACTAAAATGCGGTAAAGAATATGTTCGAAGGAAAAAGATGGGCTAGAAGTTATACAAAGGTTACCTGCTGGATTTTCTGATCTTAGGTGCTGATCCGGCAGATGAAGGCCTTGGCAAGCTGATATTGACTCTCGGAGTTTGAATTTCTTTGTCCTCTTCGTCTGAGTCATCGATGATCAATTTTCTCTGTTTGTTGGCACATTTGCTTGTTTTCTCTGCAGCAGCCTTTTTGTTCTTTGTTTGAGGTTTGATTGCCGGCCTGCCAGTAGGCCGAAAGCTGCTAACCGAGTGTGTTTGGGAGGCTTGATGCTAAACTTTGTATGGCCGGGAGACAAATAAGGCATTTTCCTATAGAGATATTCTTTGGAGATATGACATTAACAAACAGATTGAAATAATTGAAATTGGAGATGGTTTGTGAGTTTGCAATACCGTAGGTGGTGGTCGGTGAAGACTGAAAGGGGCAACTGGCAGCTTGTGGCTGTAATCGAATACGATCCCAAAGGAGAAGATTTTATACGTGCGTAAACATAAGATTTGGAAATCTAGAGAGTCACGGTCCTTGCGGTTGGGATCAGTCTGCCCTTCATACTCAAAAGCTGGCTTGGATCTCTCCTTTATGGGAGCCAGTCAGCACTTGATGAAATGCCGAGTGACCTATTCTCCTAGGAGTCCTTTATACTTAATCTCGAGAATTT
The DNA here is from genome assembly GCA_008326285.1 of Oryza officinalis. Lineage (NCBI taxonomy): Eukaryota > Viridiplantae > Streptophyta > Magnoliopsida > Poales > Poaceae > Oryza > Oryza officinalis. The sequence goes on from BDMV01000008.1 coordinate 4,803,393, forward strand.
TTGACAATACAATGTTGGCTTTAATAAATTCTTGACCCTCTGGCTAAGAATTCCAGTGAGCTTGGTGGATTGGTGGAAGGCCGACAAAGTCAGGGAAGCTGGGAATAAGATTGGTGATATAGAACCAATTGACATGCCAGCCTTTATTGGAGGTTTTCAAGGGAAGCGAGAAATAATCCTTGCGAATAGTTCCATGGAGTTGAAATCCGGAGCCGCCAACAACACGAGGGTTTTCTTTTGTCGGATGGGCTTTCAGATAGAACATGCGGTGAAAGAGGTTGAAGTGGGGGCGAGTTCCAAGAAATGCTTCGCAAACATGGGTAAAAATGGTGGTGTGCAAAGTGGAGTTTGGATTCAAGTGATAAATCCTGATTCCGTAATAATCAAGGATGCCGCGGTAAAATTCAGAGGTTGGAAGAACAAAACCATAGTAGAAAAAGTGGGTGAAAACAACAATCTCACCGGTGTTGGGGGTCGGAAATTCTTCATCGCAAGCCGGTCACCAGCCGATGATCTCTGTTGAAAGAAGGACACCACCTTTCACCATTTCTTCTAGAGCCAACTCCTTCACGTCGAAGACTGCCCATTGCTCGAATGGGATTTCTCTCTCATCCGCCACGAGCAAGAATTTGGGATGAAGCAGATGTGCATTCTTGGGTTGAGATTTTTGGAAGGGATGGAGCTAAGGATGCATGCAATAGGATCTGGTGGGGTTTGAAGCGGCTGGACAGATGAATCTGGTGGATTCATGAACCCTAAAGCTCTAGCGGCGGCAGTTGCGAACAGGAGCGCGAAATGGGGAATTTTGGAATGCGAAGCGGCAGAGGCAGAGCAGGAGAAGGAGAAGTCTGTTGTTGTTTTTCTTTTAAGGGTTTCGATGAAGCCTCTATTTTGGGCCGAGGCCCAAAGAGGATTCACAGCTCAAATCTCAGGTGTGGCTTGTCACATGTCTCTAGGGACTTAAGCATATTTGCCTTGGCAATATGCATGTGCTCTATTGCCCAATACCTTAAAATTCTTTTATACAGCAAGTTATACAACTTTCTAGGAGTAGGTACGATGCAATTTAAAAGTAGGCAAACAGTGAGGCTTTTTATGTAGCTATTCTGTTAACTTTTTTATAGGTTACAGGCACTATTTGGATTTTATAAAACAATTGATTTTATATTATATCAATGCTGATTTGCCCACATTTGTGTGTACTTTTTTGATCAGGACCAGTATTGTGGCTTAGGCTAAATATATTTTATTCATTTTACAGGCAGTTGGTAAATCCATCTATGGGTTTTATTAACTCAGATTTTATACCACAAATGTCATATATTTTGGAGGATGGTTAGATTGTGTGTCTATAAGGACTTAGATATATTTGATTTGGCAACGTGTGCACAATATGATACTGGTACTTATACTCACTATGAAACAAGGTTTATTATTAAGGTTATTTGCTATGTGATTTTCTCAAAGTGCTTAAGGCTTTGGCTAAGCATGCTATATATTTATAAAGCCACTCAGGTTGTTGAATTATTAAGTTCTTGACTATATACTTAGTGTATTCAACTAAACACATAGTCGAGGGCTACACATAATTAAGTGCATCGACTATATTTTTTATTGCAATTTTTTCAGCCCTTCACAGCCTTTATGATGGATTGATAGCACTCGGGAGATTATGGAAGAGGTGATTAAAGCACTTGGCTATGGAATAATTCGGTTCGAGGTAAAGTTATCTTGTTGACTGCGAAGGTTTAAGGGGCTACTATGGAGATTATGGGTACCATATACCCACACGGCTGGATTATCCGACTGATTATAGGGGATATGGTTTATGCAATAATTATGTAATAGTTTAGGACTTAAGTATTACATTTCCTTGTGTGTTACCTAGCGGCTTATAGTCCTAAGTCGGTAAGGTTGTAGATAAGGTTTAGGAAACTAATACTGTATGTGGTTAAATCTCTATCTTGTAATCCTATCCTCTAAAGCTATATAAGGAGAGCAGGACGCCCCCTGAGAGGCATAACTTGACGGATCATCACATCAATACAAAACTGGACGGATTTAATCCCCGAAACAGGAGTTGGGTATTACTTTTTTCTAGAAAGCCTAAACGTGCCTAAACCTTTATCTCATAACTGATCCACCTTGGGCTTGTACGCTACCCCCTTTTTTTATTGTCGAATTCCAGTTTTGACACCTATCAAGGAGGAAGGGGGTTCCGATAAACCCAAAATTTCTTAAATTTTGGAAATTTCATTCCAGAATTTTAAACCATGCCCTAGCGACAATGGTGGCTTGGTTCCCCTGTGACGTCCGACTACTGTAGAAGTCGCCCCAGTGGAGACACTTCTGTTAGTGGTGGTTTCTCTCCCCCCAACCCTACCCAAAGTCTAAACGCACCACAAGAACTATCTGTCGTTGTCACCAGAGCAGAGCCCGAGGGCGGCGACAAGGACATGGAGGGTGGCAGGTTATGGTCTCGGCTTTGACGTGAGGGATGCCTGCCTCTGCCTCTTCCCTCCCTCCTGGCAGTGCTGCACCTCTTCCCTCCACTCCCCCGGCCTTACAACCGCCCAGTTTCCCTCCACCTTGGCTGGATCCAGCCAGTGCAACCTCGGTCCACTAAGCCACGTCGTGCAAATGATCAGGAGCAGGCAAAGAGGGGATCATGTGTATTCATCTGAATACCCATATTTTTTAAAATTAGCTATCCATGCATCTTAGCATAAAGATATAATGGCCCAATTAGTTAGCAGGTGTTGCACCCATTCAATGTGTTCTGTGTTAGATATCCTTGCTCCCTGTTAATTTTTGCTGATTATTTTTCAATAAATACATCTTATTTTTCATCAATGATATATTTTTAGATGTTATAGTACAAATCTTGAATACCCATCCTTACAATCTTATGCCCGTCCCTCCAAACGATCAGTAAAAATCTTGAATACCTTACCCTCGAAAATCTTACACCCACCCCTACTATAGAAATACATTACTATAAGATTGATCTGGTGTCATTAGGGGAGGCAGTAGGGCCGAGGAGAGAGAGGAGGATAGCCTAGGGAAGGCAATGAAGATGGCGGGCAATGACCACGGCATGATAGCTAGAAATGGTTGCAGGGAAATCCATGATGGTAATACATCAACGACTGAGGGAGGAGAGCGGTGAATGGCCCCAGGCTACTTTTTTCTTTTATGTCCATAGAGGTAAGCTAATCAATGGCCAGGCTAAAAAAGCTACAATTGTGTAGGACAACCAATGTTTAAAAAGGACAAGATCAGAAAGGAAAGAAAATGAATGGACAAAACTATCGGCGACCATGCATGCAAAACTGGTCAATGCATGCATACGTGTACGTACGTCCTTTTAGTGTTAGCTAGAGAACCATTCATGCAGCGACAAGGTAGGAGTTGTTGCCTCCTCACCACTAACCCTTAATTCGTTGTCTTATATATGCATAACCCAATTAGGAGTTGTATGTATGAGCTCGATCGCAGGGAGTCAGTCTAGCAAATAATCATGGCTTCTTCCACGCATGGGCATGGCTTGCTAACACAAATGGCGCCCCTCCCCTTCGTATTACTCCTGCTCGCCGCCGGCAGTGGCACGGTGTCCGAGGCGGCGACGCAAGATGTCCCGGCGAGCATCGTGGAGCCATGCTCGCGTACAAGAGACAAGAAGGCGTGCGTCGAGTTCTTGTCGGCTTTACCGGAGGCCCGGAAGGCGACGACGGTGGCCCCTCTCGCCGAGCTGTACCTGCGGGCCATCGCCAACCAGACGACGGAGGCCAAGGCGATGGCTACCACGCTGCTAGCCACCATGAAGGGGAAGGGTGTGCCACCCGTGTGCCTCGAGCAGTGCACCGCCAGCTTCGACGCCCTGTCCAACGCCCTGGCCGCCTTCTTCTCTAGCTCCGGCGATGACGCCAACAAAAAGTACAGGGACATGGACGGTTTCCTCATGGGATTTCTACGAGCTCCGATGGCTCGTAAACAACCGCCAATCTGCATGAGCGCGTGTCCGATCAGGTCGTGCGACATGGAAGAGGTCACTATTGCCGACAAGTTCCACCAAGCCTGGAAGATGTTGGGTATCACAGATGGCCTCATCACGCAGATCGTTATTCCTACAGTTCAAGACAAAGGCACAAAGACCTAGAGACATATATGTAGGGCATTTTGATTTGCTATCCTACTACCAGAGTATACCTATCAAATAAATCTTTCTAGGTTAGCAACCCAAATGCTTCCTTACAATTGTTTTCTTGATTTATTTGGTTGGGTGCACATGTCCATTCCACCTCCAATCGAAGAATAGGAATTTTTATCATACTAGTGTGGGTATTATTGTTATATATGTTGTTGAATAACTGAGATTGTTAATTCCAAGATGTGCACATTGTAATTATTTCCATGGGGGTAATGATTTCTATTGAAATGCACTAATAATATGTAGTGGCTTTTGCTTCTGTTGTATTGGCAAAAGTTCCCCTAAAAAAATATATTGGCAAATGTGAAGTTAATAACTAGATATATGGTCATTTGGCAATTTAGGTTGACACATTGTTCTGGTCGCTAATGTATTAACACCCACATATTGTCCTAGTAGCAATAACAATACAATCGTATTACCCTATCATCGCTGGTTGAGGAAAACCCAATGCTAATTAATAAGGGGTTTCCTACCAACACCCCTCGCTCCCACCCATTGTAGGCAAGAACTGGCATTGATGCCAACACATCAGTGCCTCTTCATTAAAAAAACACTTATAATAGCAGTATCAGTTCACTAAAAAATATCACAATAACATCACTGATGTGTGGGACATCGACCTAAATCGAGCGGCCGACCAGGCCGGCGGACTTTGACTCTGAATCATTTATCTCTCTCTCTTGATCTTTCTCGTTCTCTACATCTCCCTCTCCCTCGGTCCAAAGTTGGACGCCACCACTGTGGCTGGACCCCCTACTTGCCGGCGCCGCTGCTCTCACTTCTGGTCTCATATTTTCCCTCTCCAGCCTGCTATTGCGTGACCCCCTCTGTCTAGATCGAGCGGCTTGTCTGGGAGGTCGGCGAGTCTAGATTGAGTGGCTTGACAGGGAGACTGGGGATGCAGGAGAAGGTGGCAAACGGGGAGGAGGGTGGAGGAGAAGACAGTATCAGGAAGAAGTGGAAGGTAGCACCGGGGGCCTCCTACTCCTGATCTGGACATGTTTCCATTACTAAGAGACAGTGGTAGGTAGGCTCATTGAGGATGATGGCAGCAAGGGAGATTGAAGACAACATTGGGTGGCTCCACTTGGACGGCGGCAGTGAGTCTGATATGGTCTTGCTATTATTGAAAGGGGATTGATTATGCTTATGCCGATTGTTTGAGCCGTCCTCCCATTTTTTTGCCTTGTGGAAGCACGTCAGTGCTGGTTCCTACACCGGCACTGATGCCACCCCATCATCCGTGCTCAAAGAGTACACTAATGAGGGTTTTTATAATAATCACCGGAGGCCTTCGCTATAGTGGCCCATATATGTTGTCGTCCCCCACGAACGGTGGTACATGTGCAGAGCCCTCCCCTGCTTCTAGCTGCCAAGCCACGTGTGCCCCTCTCACCAACTCTGCCTATCTAGCCATGCTGCCTCTGCCTGCATGCAACTTGCCATTTTGCCATGAGCGCCCCACCGCACGTTGCCTTAGCTCCACCTACTCTCAGCTCCATGCCTGCTCGCTATAGAAGTCAGACAATCACCGTTGTGGGCCACCGCCTGCTGCTCCTCCCATAGTGTTTGGGGTAGAGAATGATTTTGCGAACAGGTGGTCGGAGGCATGTGATGTATTTTAGGTGGTAGAACATTTTTTTCTATTTTCTAAATCATTTTTCCTTTAATTCACCAATTGTGAGCCCATAACGATCATATAAAACAGGAGTGGTACCCCATCGTATTGAAGATGGTCTATCTATCTTGCAGTATGCGGATGACACACTGATTTTTATGGATCATAATTTAGAGCAAGCTGAAAATATTTGGTATATGTTTTAGAACAACTACCTATCACTAGTATAGAACCGGTCACCGTGGACGGTCTATCTGTGTCGGGGGCTTGAGAACCATCACATCGACGTCATCTTTGACAGGCCGGAGAAAACACCGACAAAGAAGTAAATTTTCATAGAGTTTTAGGTCGAGCCCGTCACCGATGAAACTCATCGGTAACAGGGCTTTGTTACAGCTTGACAAAGATAATCGGTGACGGGCCAAAACATAACCCCGTCATCGATGACTCTCATTGGTGACGGGCCCATCCTAAATCCCGACAAAGATAATGTTAAAGCCCATCACCGATGGCTATCATTTTTTACGGTCTCCAACTTTTGACCGTTACCGATATTTAACATTATATATTCCCCAACCATTTCGTGGAACGGTTATCATAACCCAATTTACTGTTCACATTTGCGGTGAGAGGTGTAGAGGGGCGAATTTTCTCTATTTTTTAAAAGAAACATAGACAAATTCAGAGAAAGTCTATTTAGGTACTTGAAAAAAATAAATAATCCCTACAAATTTTGTAGTACATGTAAAAGAATTTTATCTAATATTTGTTCACTTTTGCAGCGCAGCGTTGGACCGAAGTTGGACGTACCAAATTGTTCGACATAGCAAAGAGTATAGAAGTGGTGTTTCAAATTTTATAAACGTCACGGAGGAGGAGAGAAAAAGAAGGATCAACGATAACATGTATTGTCCATGTGCAGATTGCCATAATGAGAAGATGTTTGATAGTAGAGTAGATGTACAATCTCATCTGATACGTCGAGGATTCATGAAGGGATACACATGTTGGACGAAGCATGGAGAGTAACAATCAATCAATATTCCAGAAGCAGCGAATAGTGCCGCACAAAATCAGGAAGATGAAGATGATAATGACATGTTTGTACCTTCTCCATTCAGCGGTGAAATGAATGATGTCGATCATAGTCTTCTACATGACATGTTGCGTGATGTTGAGACGCCAGCTTACAACGAAGGAGATTCCATGAAGTTCACCAGGTTGGTCAGTGATTCTGAGACACCTCTATACGACGCGTGCAACTCAAAACACACCAAATTATTGGCAACCTTGGACCTAATGAAGCTATAGGAAAACTGTGGATGGATAGACAAGAGTTTCATTGAACTGTTGGGTATATTGAAACGTTTGCTTTCTGAGAACACATTGCCCAAGATGACATATGAAGCAAAGCAGGTTTTGTGTTCCTTGGGGTTAGAGGTTCATAGAATTCATGCTTGTCCAAACGACTACATATTGTACCATAAGAAATATGCGGACTTGGAGGCTTGTCTTGTGTGCAAGGCTTCTCGATACAAGTAAAAGAGAAGTTCTTATGAAGGGAAAAGGTCAAAGAGGGGTGGTCCGGCGAAGGTTGTGTGGTATCTACCTATCGTTGAACATTTCAAGAGAATCTTTGTCAATCCCAAGGAAGCAGAGTTAGTACGTTGGCATACCATAGTGAGAAGGACTGATGGTATGCTTGGGCACCCTGTAGATTCGATTCAATGGAGGAATATCGATCGAAAATACCTAGAATTCGTAGCTGACCCGAGAAACATGAGGATATGTTTGTATACAGATGGCATGAATTCTTTCAAATATATTAGCAGTTCACACAACACTTGGCCAGTTCTTATTGCAAACTATAACCTACCCCTATGGTTGTGCTTCAAAAGAAAATACATTATGTTGTACTTGCTAATTCAAGGACCGAAATAACTCGGGAATGATATTGATGTATTCTTGGAGCCTGTTATCGATTATCTAGAAACACTATGAAAGGAAGGTGTGCAAACATGGGATGCATATGGCCAGGAGAACTTCAATCTTCATGTTCTAATATTTTGCATCATTAACGACTACCCGACACTTGGTAATCTTTCTGGACAAACTATCAAAGGAAAAAAGGCTTGCTCTGACTGTATGGAAAATACACGCCGTAAGTGGATGAAGAAATCGATGGTTTACATGGGTCAAAGGAGATGGCTCCCGCTACGTCACGCATCAAGAAGAAAGAAAAAAAATTCAATGGTAAGAGAGAGCTTCAACCTGCTCCATCGGACTTGACCAGAGATCAGGTGCACGACATGGTCAAGGACATCACTAATGAGTTTGGGAAGAAAAGGAAACTTAATAAGGCAAAGGACAAGGGTAAGTGAAAGAAAAAATCAATACTTTGGCGACTACCTTACTGGAAAGATATTGAGGTCTGTCATTGCATTGATCTCATGTACGCAGAAAGATATTGAGGTCTGTGCGTCTTCTTCAATGCAATCAGCCAAAAGGTTATAGATCCAGATGCTCTTGATGACATGTAGACAGCATCAGTAACAAAGAAGTTCACAAGTGTCTACGGAGTCTTAGGTAGACGACACTTCAACATCATCTTTGATCATATTAAGTTTGTGCCAGAGGATCAGAAGGCCACTGCTTCGATGAAGTTCCAAGAGTGCTTCGAGTACCTTACGGATGACGAAGCCATTCTAAAACATCGAGCATTGCAAGAGTTCGGAATGGCTTGGAAAAATTTAAAGACAAAGCTCGTTAACGAGTTTGTACTCAACCCCAACCAGCCAACCCCATTTGGCACGTTCCCATGGATCACACGAACCGTTTGGGTTAAGTTTGTGGCTGCAAAAACAACTCTCGAGTTCCTGCAAAAGAGCGAGGCAGCTAGGCAACTCCAGGCTAGAACGAGCACCTACATCGTCTTGGTTCCGGAGGCTACATCGGGATGCAAGAGCAATGACGGCTCGAGGATAAGGCTGTAACACAATCTAACACGCCACCGCCATTTGCTGACATCCCAGAGGAATAGGCAAGGAATTGGGCAAGGGCACGGGCCGTTAAAAATAGCAATGGAGCACTTACGTTCCCAAATCCCGCTGATGGTCAAGTGTGTTAGAACGTGGTGAGTTTTTGATATCGGATGTTTAATTTCGATGTCTATTTTATACTAGGCATGATCTAACCTTACTTCACTGTACTGTTGTTAACAGCAGATTTTCGTAATCGACCCGGAGAGGAAAGAGGAAACCGAAGCAGAGAGGAAGGATTAAGTTAGAGTCGGACCAAGCATTGTATCGGACTTGGTGAACGTATCCTTTTCAAATTCATCGGTGTGTTCCTCACAATGCTTATTTGCTCAATGGGCTAGATGGTGAAATTTATGGACGAGCTCTTAATGGCAGGTACTTAAAGAAATATTATCCTAGCGTCTGGATCGATTCATGATCGGCCCGCCAGCCGATTTATGATAATAGCCGATGTGGTATACATCATCTTTAGATGGCCGATATGCATTATCACCCTTAGTTCAAATTTTACAACATGAGCCCTCATCTTCCAAAATTTGGGGGGCATATATATGCAAACACGAAAGTCTTCAAGATTCTTCAAGTTTATTAGAATAATTCAAGTTTAGGGGTTTCAAAATTTTTCAGACTTGGACTTGTTCAGGCTGAGATCAAATTCGGCTAATGGGCCGATGAGATTAATTAAATTAGGAGGATATCTGTTTACAAGAAGGACACAAAATATATTACATCACCCTATGAAGTTTTCAAAAGTTGCAATGGCCCTACGATGGATTTGATCAATATCTTCTATGGCTTGGGCGTCATCGGCCATCGACCCTGGAATCGGCTTTATGGATTTGCTCAGGGTTGCAAGGTACTTGGCCGATGCCTTCAGCTTTGCTGTCTAGTCTTCTATGGCTTTGGGTGATGCAGCTATTCCGGCTTCAACTTCTTGGATCTCCTTGCGGGTGGTTTCTAGCTTCAACACTAGGTCCGCTTCAAGGCGGCGGAGTTCCTCAAGTCTGTTGTTCAAGACAATCGGCTCAACGGCATACCAGCAGAAGGGGATTACGTAAATTCAAGGAAGGAATCGTATTGACCTTGCGAATTGCATGTCTGGTTCTCCTTGGTTGGGTAGCGTCGCCTTGGTCATCGGCCGGTGGGATCGCAGTGGTCTTGGCCAATGGCTCTTTAGTGGTGTCGGCCGACAGATCTTCTTCATGCAGATCGGCAGCTGCTGCATCGACTTCTTCCTTTTGGTAGTTCTACGGGATCGGCCTGGTCGGCAACATTGGACTTTTTCACAGGTTTTTGGGGCCTATCCTTTGCTGGCGCTTTCCTTTTGGTAGTTTCTTTGGCTATTGGCCCTTGGAGCAGCGATGAAACTTTTGGAGCAGTAAGGCCAATAGCTGATTCCATGACAAAGTTACCCGATGGAGCCAAGACCATTGCATATGATATCTTTTGTCCACTGTTGCTCACAGATGGAATCGGACCGTCGGGGACTTGAGGGCTGATATCTTGGATAAGCTCTGTTAGATGAGATCTGGCCGATTGATGGAAGATATGAGCAGCCCATTCTTGCCACCATGCTTGGAAGCTGATGTGGATAAAGGCGCTCAGATGCAATCGGTCACAGTCACCCAGGTTTGGGATTTCAATCTCCAGTGCTTTACTCATGACAAGCGCTGATGAAACCGTGCCTCTACTCTCTAGGAGTTTGAGGAAATATAAATTGATGGGAAGTTGTCCAAGCCCGCACTGTCTAGCAGCCACCATGGGATTGTAGAATTCATAGGACAGGCTAGTGCTTCTTCCTTGGAATATGCCTACTGGGAGTAGGCATGGGGTGATGCCGATCATAAACGATTCCCGTGACTCCATGTCGTCATTCACCAGGTCCAAGTGGAGATCATCGGGAAGTTCAAAATCCTGGTCTGAGGTGTAGACGAACATGTCCATCTTAACTGGGGGGGACCGGTGTAGAATCGGATGAACCATATGGACATGTCTTCGGCCGATTGATCTGCTCCAGGATAGACAGAGGCCGCTTCTCCAAAAGACATGCACCTTCTGGTTTTGGGATCTTCGTGGTCGGCATACTTTGATGGGAAGCAGGAGTCCGATAATGGAGGCCGACCGACTATGGTGTTGGTATGAATAGTTAACCAGAGTTGGACAAACCACCATGGCCCTCCATGCACCACAGTTCGCTTTAGCATTAGATCTTGGGTGGCAGAATGATGTAGCCGATAGACAGCTCCCAAGAGATATCGGCCAAGGGGGATTTGTTTCTTATCAACCAGAGCTTGAGCCAAGTGTTGGTGACTTAGAGTAGGGCCGCAGGTTGATCCACAGGAGACAAATCTTTCCAACCATAGCGTCAGGAAGGCCACGTGTTCTCTCTCTGAGACTGATCTTTGTTCCATATGTTCAGAGATATATCCAGACCAGCCTCCAATCTTCTTGGTTTTCAATTTATGGCTGCTGTTTACCAGGAGGCTGAAGGGATTGATCTCGGACTGGATGTCTAGTCCTGTTAGCAGCTTGACGTCAATCAATGTTGGGGTCATCGGACCTTGCTTGAACAGGAAAGCATTCAAGGTGCTGGACCAGAAGTAGGTGGCCGCTGACATAAGTGGTTCATTTTTCTTGGTATCGGCCAGGGACAAGGTAATGCATTGGCCGATTCCTATTTCGTCCCAGTGAACCTGTTTGGTCGCAGCAATCCTCTTGTGCCAGGTTCTGTACCCATTGAGCTTCGACGGCCAGGATCTGAAAGTGTGCTTCCACGAAGAAACATTGGGCTTGGCTTGTTTGAAGGGGACTCTGTTTGTCTCGGCGTTTATTAGCCAGGTTGGGTCGCAATTGCCCATGGGGCCTAGCAGGATTCGGTATGATTTGTCGTTGGTGGGGATCAAGATTTGATTTTTGAAGACCTACGACATGGGAATAACAATGAAAAATAAGACCCGGGGGGCAAGAGCAAGGACCCTAATTTGAAGAACTTGGCGAGAAAATGAAAATGTGAAGGGTTTGACTTACCACAAGGATCTCGGAGGCATAAAATGGAACGGAAGCCATTGTTGTCGTCAAAGAGGTCACGGTTGAGGGGGTTGATGCCGATGGGACGCTGAGGTGTCGCCGGAGTTGGAGAGCGCGAGTGGTTAACGAATCGGCGGCGGAGGGTTGCGAATCTGGATCTGCACGGTTTTCAGACAAACCCTAGCGAAGAAGTCGATGGGTTCCTCGGAGCTAATTCCACTACATTATATAATGAAGCAGAATTGGGGGGCATGTGTTAACAGCAGATTTTTGTAATCGACCCGGAGAGGAAAGAGGAAATCGAAGCAGAGAGGAAGGATTAAGTTGGAGTCGGACCAAGCATTGTATCGGACTCGGTGAA
>BDMV01000008.1:4824511-4852671 GCA_008326285.1 Oryza officinalis
TGAGGGCGCTCGGCACGGCAGGCGGCGACGGGACGCGGGTGACGTGACGGCTAGTCACCGGTCGAGCACCTAGGAGGTAATGAACAGTAGGTTTTCATATTTTTCCGATTTTGAGTGATTTTCAATTTAACATTCATCCAAAATTTTTGTAATTTCTCCTAATTGAATATTGATCAATATTTTTATTGTTCCTAAACATTTCACTCAAAATTTTCATGTTTTTATAATTTATATATATAGACATTATATATACATATTTATATATATGTCTATACACCTTTAAGCCTAGAATTTATGTTTATGCCCCTACATATATTTATATATATGTGAAATATTCATCGAATTTATATCACCATGACCTAAAGAATGGCCCAACATTTTATGTCACCAAACTTTATATTTATACCTAATATACATATGTTTGATTATATATATATACCTTGGTGTAGATAATTATTTATTTACATATAAAATTTCCTATTTAAATTTCTATTTCTCAAGTAAATTGATGACATTTATATAGAATGTTTCCGTTACTACAATTTTGCCCAAAACATATTTTAGGTTACTTTATATCTTTAATTGTTTATTTAGCCGATTTTTCTTTTTAGGGTTTAGGGAGAAATTTTAAATAGGAAAAAGAGGGGAGTTTAATCTGTAAATTTTCTAGGCAACCAAATTTAATATTTAGTATCCAAAAGTCTAAATTTTATCCAAAAGTTGTGATGGCACCAATATATTTTTATTGCATTATTCAAATGAGGTTAAATCCCAAAATTAGTCTAGATAATTTGGAGGCTCTTGATATTTCCAAAACTAATCAAAATATTCTAGGGTGACCTTTGTTAATTTAATAGCACATTGGTGGACTTATGGCAATGTATTTTACACGAACCGTTTTAATCTATATCCTTTTATTTTATACCTAGGGCTTAGTTCATTTGAATGATTATCATTTCATGTGACACAATCCAGACGACCGACATTGCATGTAGTGTGTTTACGTCTAGGTACTTAGAGTTTAATCCTGGCATTCCCATGAGACCAAGCTATCGACATGGATCAATAATCTAGTACTGGATCTGTAATTTATATTACATGAACTTTAATAATTAACCTGTTCTATATTTGGCTTGTTATCGCATGCGCAAATAAATAATAATGTATTCTTGTAAATTGTTTTTATTTAGATCTGCATCTTTAATTTGATTTCTCGTTGTGACAATTTACATTTTGGCAAACAATAGCAACCATAACATTCAGCACGATGCAAAAGTTTTAAAAAGTTCAAAATTTTAGTGATTTTTATTGTCGGGTATTTTCAGGATGTTACGGAGAGGAAGGTGGGCCGACGGCCCGAAAAAGGAAGAAAAAGAAAAAGGATTTCCCAGGGATTTATTTATTGCGATGGAGGTTTTTAATTGATTAAAATTATTTCTAGGGCTCTGAAAATTCCACTAAAAATTCTGTTAATGTATTTTAACATGGGGAACTCAAGAAAAATCCCACCATGACATTTCCACTTGATTAAATATATTTTTAAATTATAATTTTACTCTAGGTTAAAAAGAAAAATTTATTTTACTCGATTTATTTCACGAATTTTAACCTAGAAAGCAAACTTCAGGGTGTGACACTTGTGTGCCGTGAAGGATAAATTCAACAATACCAACCAATGGGAGTTTTTTCACTCATCGCATTACCCAGTTGTAAACCTCGGCCACATTAGTTATCATTATGTCATATCGAGAACCATCGGTGTCATACAACAGAGACCACTTCTCCTTTGGTTCGTTCTCAATCCAATGAGTAAAATTTCGGATAGATGATCCTGACCTCCTTCTCATTGTGGGTGGGTCGTTATGTAGTGCACCAAGAGGTACGGGAGGCTCGTCAACTTCAGCTTGTGGCCGGCTGGATTGCTCGTCTGTTTGTTTAGTTGTCAACTCATCCAACCTTCTTCACAACTCATTAAATTTCTTCTCTTGATTATGAGCACAGAACCGCTTGAAAAGATCCATCAGATGCTTGTTCTTGAATTGCTTGTAGAAATTAGCACCCATGTGACGCATGCACCACCTACTCCGAAGATCAGGCCACCTGGCTGGAATTCCCTTCTCATCCCAACCGTTCTGCAAGTAGTCAATAGCCAGCAACATGCTTGCATGACAATCATGTATGAGGCAAACATTGGGCCTCATACGCACGACTGCGATGTGCATTCTCTCCAGGAACCAGTACCAGCTTTCAGTGTTCTCACTCTCTACAAATACAAAAGCCATAGGTAACACCTGATTGTTCCCATCAGCTCCAATCACTGTCAATATCTGACCTCTGTATTTACCTGTCAAAAATGTTCCATCTATATATAGTACAGGACGACAATGCACAAAAGCGTTGATGCAAGCGTCCAATGAGAAAAATGCTCTTTGCAGCACACTTTTGACAGGATCATCAGCCGATTGAAATGTATGCATGTCATAGTAAGTACTACTATTCCTCTGGGCAATGCTGGCTAACAGACGAGGCAAATTATTATAGGATGCTTCAAATGTGCCATACCTCATCTCTAAAATCTTTTGTTTGGCTCTCCAAGCCTTGGCATAGCTTATGGTGCACTTGAATTTGTCTTCAATGTGCCTAATAATTGATCTTGGTTCAAAGCCATTGTTACAGACAACACTGCTATACATCTCACTTGCAACAAAAACTGAAGTGATGTTGCGGTGATACTTCTCCACCCCTTGTAAGTGGCACTGGTGCTCTATCACAATGCTAACTTTCCAATAATCAATCCATTTACCTTTATATGCATGAACACGCCATGGGCAATCTTCTCTCACGCACCTCACTTCGTACACATAATTGGTTGACTTGACCACCCTAAACTCTTTTTGCAATGAGACCGCCTAATGCTTCACCACCTCCTTCGTATCCTCCTTATCAGCATATGTAGCACCCTGAATTACCTCGTTCTCTTTGTATTCCCAGGATATATGATGCCCCTCTGAGATAACAAGTCCTAAGAAGTCATCTTTTGTCCAATCAGTGGGCATTACATCATTTTCCTCATCGGATGATACGTCGCCCTCTGCTTGCTCGTTATCCGAATCTTCCCTTTCCATTCCATCGACAATTGTACGGACTCTTTCCCCCTCATCCGCCACGCCCATGGCCTGTACCACCCTTGTTTGATTTTCCTCATTTTCCATCGATCGTCCAACACAATCCCCCACATGGCTTGGACCCTCAACATCTTTGGTTTCCATTGCAACATTTCTATCCTTTTCATGCACCGACACAAAAATAACAATGGGCCATGAACGTTCAAAAGCCATCTCCACATACCGTCTCCAAGCTTCAGTGCTATCCATTGGCATTAGTTCACAAAAATAACCTTTTGTTGCACGACTCACTATAACAGATACTGACATTGTGTTGACTTCTGGGTCTATTCTAAATCCTCGCAGCAACCAACTATAAATTGACTAAAAAGTTATCTCGACAGGCCTATTGATGCTCTTCAATGTCATTCTAAAATCTGACAGATCAACACCATCTGGGCCAAATCTAAGGTTGCCTTGACCGTGAACTAACTGAAATATGACCTTACTTGACATTGTGCCTAATGAAACAAAAAACGAGGTTAACTAAGTTCGAAACATAATCACTAGATCTAATGTCGAATTCATCATTATGTACTACGCCATAAGTTATATGGTGCACCAGATGTATCATATAACTCAAATATATTGTACGATTTGCACTATGCTCTAAGTCTCAATTTCTATAAATATGTCGTATGTCTTTGTTCTTAAATTATGCAAATATGTAGTGTGCTCCAGATCTGCGTAAAATATATGGCAATACAACTAAAATGCTACAAAAATTTCAAAGACAATACAATATAATGTATTTACCTACTATGGAGTCAGCAAATCGGTAGGGCTTCGTTGCTTTCCTTCTGCTCCCCCTCACCCCTCTCTCCTTTTTTTTTTCTAGATTTTGAGTGAATATAAAAAATTTGAAGAGGGAGAAGGGGTTTTATACACGGGGGGGGGGGGGGGGGGGGGGCAAAAATGCGCCCTCCTAGAGGGCGGCAAGGGGGCCGCCTGCAAAAATACTAGGCCGGCCTCCCGCATAGTCAAAAAACGCCCTCCTAGAGAGCGGCAAGGGGGCCGCCTGCAAAAATGCAACGCCGTCCTTGCCGTCCTTTTGTAGGCGGCCCCCAGCACAGTCAAAAATCGCCCTTCCAGAGGGTGGCAAGCGGGCCGCCTGCAAAATTTTCCTCCGTCTGTCACGTCAGATAAATCGCCCTCTGGGAGAGCGATTTTTGAAAAAAAAAACCCTCTCAGAGGGCGATGGGCAACTAGATTTGTAAATATTTGAAATAGAAAATTATTTTTTAAATATTTTAATAAATAAAATTAAAATTAAAAATAATTCCGCAGCAGCTGCAAGGATCACATTTTTTCCCTGCAAAAAGAAACACATATTTTTTTGTTATAATTACACATACATATGTATATACACCCGGATTTTACACTATTCTCCTATCTGAATATTTTTCTTACCTGAAGGTAACTACAGCTTGATTGCAAAATAAAACCCTTCTCCAGCTACAGCACCAAGTGGTGTAGCAACCAAATAAACCCAAATTTGGGTGTATCTCCCTGTAGCAATGGCCGGGCCAAGTGTTCTTGCTGGATTCATTGATGCTCCTGTCGATGGCCTGTTCCAAAAATTCAGAAGAGAAACATTAAGCTAAGGAATTATACAAAAAATAATTAATCAGCATTGCCAGTTTAACAAGTGTTTTTATATTAATTTTTTTTTAAAAAATAACAACTGTTTAACTACATGTTTAATTGATGTATCATTTCTGAATAATATTCGATCGATAAATTTTATGGTACTTGAGAAAGTACCTATAGTTACCAAAATTTTATACTAGAAAATATGATACCGATGATAAAATTATCGAAATCGATCTGTGTGTACATACCCTGAGACAAGAGCGTTCATCATGATTGTTGCTCCGACTGCCACTGCTATCAGCTCTTTAACCTGAACAAAACATTATTTGAACATCATCAGCACATGAGCATAACATAAATTCAGACAAAAAAACTGCACGACAAAAGAATAAAATGCGTAAAGGTAGCTAGGAAATAACTTACTGCATTGGGGTCAGTGGCAAGAGCAGTGATGATGAACAGTAGGACAAACGTCGTGACGAACTCCAGGAAGAACGCTTCCACTGTCCCAACCTTCGGCACGGTCACAATCCCGGGATTCACCGGTTGATACAGCCCTTTGACGGCGAACGATGCGGTGATCGAGCCAAGAATTTGTGCAGCAATGTAGGGAAGAAGATGAGCAGGAGGAAGATGACCAAACACGGCCATGGCAATGCTCACCGCCGGGTTCAGGTGGCAGCCTGAAATGTGGATGAGTGACAGGACTAGCACTGTCACTGCTAATCCTGCCGATGTCGCGCTGCCGAGGAGGGTCTCTACACCTTTGTGTTGTTCATCCATGATGATGGTTGACAGCACGGTGAAGATCAGTGTGAATGTGCCGAAGAACTCTGCACCCACCTGCAACAACAACATTGTCACAAATTCAGAGCTTCATCTGAAGAACATAAGTACTCTGAACTGAACAAGATGTTTTCTGTCAAAGTTTTTCAGTACCTTCTTGACAAGAGGAACTGGTGGTTTCATCTTTGGGAGGCCTTCAGGAAGCCATAGATGATGATGAGCTTCATGAGTGGATTCTGCAGGATCAGCGTGCCGTTGCGAGCCGGCATTGGCGGCATCGTTGACAAGCTCGAATGGCAGGATCTTGGAGCTCCCAGCTCTTGGAGAGATGATGATGGCGATCCTGTTGCTCTCACCTGTCTGCATCTGCATTGGAGGGACAGTAACACCTGCAGCTGCAGCATCAATGCCACTCTTTCTCCCTTCCATGTTCTTCTAATCAACTCTCAACTACTTGCTGATGGATTAAGATGGATGAGCTAATGCTTAGCTTGGATTTCTTGATCTTGCTATAGGCCAAAGGAATGTTTTTTTTACTCTCTGAATCTTGGATGAGGAGCATGGCATGCTGCATGAGGAGTGCTGTATATATAGGCCTCTGAAATTCAGCTCGGTTTCCGCATGCGCAAGAAGATTGTATCTTTGAAATCAATGGACTGAAAATTTTGCAGCGGCGGAGGCTGTGGCCGCCGGAGCACCTGCTGAATCAATCTATCCATGGATTTGGGAAAAGCGGAAATGGGATTGGGATGCCGCGGGGAAGAAGAGCGATGTGATTAAGTAAGTATGTAAATAAATACATAATTAATTGTGCTATTAAAAATGTCAACTTCCCTCTTCTCGAGTATTCGAGCACTAAATGAGAAACACCAGTTGTTGTAGTATATCTGTCAAACAATTATAGTATTTCTTGTGTGTTGTCGTCAGCTCTGATCTCTGGTTAAGACAGAATTAATTGAATTGATTAACATTTGAATTAATATTCTGCATGTAGCTGTAGATGAGATTGTTTGACCTGTTGGTTTAGCAGAAAAAACGTGTTAATTTTTCTCTTTTTATCTTGTTATATTAATTGATCAATCCCTGCAAACCAAAGCTGGATTAGAGAGTTGATACAGGTACAATTATTAGTTAAACCTTTGCTGTTAAGAGGGATAATCGTCCAGAGCAGCTTCTCTGCAAGAGCCCTAGAGGATGCGTTGACCTTGCCAAATTCTGCCTTCTCCAAAAACCATGGATGCACCGGTATGCCACTGCAAAATTCTGCTCTTTGATGGTATCAACAGCTAGCAGTCTAGCACCATGCCACCACACGGCTCGCCGGCGGTGCGCGGAAATCGAGACATGTCAGATGAGTGAACTTACAAAAACAGTAGAACTTAAACCCTCAATTAATCTAATCTAAACACAAACCGAATAGATTAAAAGAATTAAACTAATCTAATCAACTCACAATTGCATCATGTCGAATAAAAATTTGGGTTTATGACATAAATAGCTTCACCGAGGGATGATGCGATCAATAAGGCTAAGATTAGGCTCTGGTACCACAATATTGAAGTTTAATCCACTTAATTAATTTAAGTCTTAGTCTAAACATGATCACCTCTTCTTAATTATACAGAATTGATCTAAGATGTGAAGATGAAGCCATTGAAGCCAACTTTGTTGATTTTCTTTCTTCTTGATGTCTCTATTTTCTTTCTTCTTGATTCACTTATACGGGAACGAATGGTACTACAAACCCCTTTCAGTGCTTTAAGATCAATCGGGCTCTCATTAGGATTTTGAGATTTTAGTGTAGAAATTAGTCGTCACCTCTCCCTAACACATTCTATAATATTACATACTATATTATAATATGTTATATTATATTATAATATAATACAATATTATATAATATATTATAATATATTATATTACAATATATTATAATATTACGCACAGTACAGTACAGCACAGAACAGAGGGAGTAGCTCATGACGTTTATGAGGAGTATGGAAATGGAAGAGACAAACCTCATTATCTAAAAGAAATGTTTGTAAAATGAGACATAGCTCATGGTGTTTTTGCAGGAGTCCGTGGTTCTTGGATCTTACTGACTGATTCATTTCACCTCAATGTAAATACATAAAATTCTGTTTATTCATGACCAAGTGGCATATTGGGTTAGGAATTTCTGTTTAATAGTGTAGCGTTGTAGCGCAATTCCCCTTCAATCAAAATCCACCCACTAGGGCTGCACAATGAGACCCCTCAACTGGCTCCGAGCTTCGCGAGGAGCATGTACGGTTATCAATTCATCTTTGTAAAGAAGGTAAGCAATGCACGACAGAAATTGAACTATTTCTTGTAAGATAAATTTTACTATTGGTGAGAGGTATCAGAAGGGACCATAATTTTCGGTGTAAATTTTAGTACCTCCTAAAATACTAATAAATATCAAAATTTACAATAAAAAATTAGAAAATATGATAACACCCTGGTACATTCTCAAATACCGTAAAATTACTTCGTAAGAGAAATGAAGCGCCCAAACACCTAATCAGGTGTGCACTAGGGTACGACAGTTTTGGATAAAATTCCTGAAATCTTTGCTTTACTAGTAAGTACTGATTGTGCTTCCAGCCAAAATTTGATTTTTTTTCCTTTTGAATCTAGAGAAAGAAAAATCAAAATTTTCTAGCTGGCCGGCGAACGCTGGTCAAACTTGTATTAAGCAGGGGGAGTAAAAGTTTACAAGTGCTCAGCCAAAACGCTGAGGATGAACTATGAAGCATCCCTACCATGAGCAGGGTTTACAAAACCGTGCGGTTATCATGATTATCACGTACGGTAACCTTCTTAGTTTTTAAAACCATGGTATATCTCACGGTGAGATGACAGTAACCCCATCCAAAACTGTTTGATCAACCCTAGTCATGAGACAGATGCCTAACGAGCCCTATCGTAACATCGAGGGGAAGCCCAAGATGACCTGGGCTCGTCGGCACAACGCCAGGGTTAACAATACCGCCGGTAACCGCGCGGTTACCGGCCTTACCGCCGGGTTTCGGTAACCCGTACCGTGTGGTACGGTTTGGCAAATTTTAACCAAATTCAAAAACTCAAAAAAAATCGAAAAAATGTTGGAGGTAGTGCTTGATTTGTAGTGTATTATGGTGAAGAAATATCTTGAAAAAAAGTAATATAAATTCAAATTTGAGGGAAAAATCGAAAGTCAATTAGAAAATAGGAAAAAGATAAAATTAAATGGGCCTAAATGCACTGTACATGCGGCCCATTAAGGCCCAACCGAGGAGAAAATATCTCCTTCCTCGGTTACAGCACGATTTGGGCCGGTAACCGCGCGGTTTGAAGTGATTATCGTGCGGTAGCTTGCGGTTACCATGGTCGCTTTTAGCGCTTTCGGGTTGCTGTAACGCGCGGTAACCATGGTTTATCGCGTGGTAAACGCTCGGGGGTTACCGTGCAAAAAACCGTGGTAGCCTAAGTTTGTATCATGTGATGTGAATATATTAATATGTTTGGCATTAGATGTTCCACTTCACTAGATGGATGGAGTGTTAGAATTATATGTTTGGCATGGAGAATTAATTAATAAAGCTATAGCTATGCTTTGCTAGTACTGTTCTACTTACAGTCTTTCACTTCACTAGATAGATGGAGTATTAGAATTATATGTTTGGCATGGAGAATTAATTAATTAAGCTATAGCTATGCTTTGGACATGTGGACATCTTGACATGTGAACATGTGAACATCATGACATATTGAGATTGTTGATTGTTGTTGTTGAAATATTATGTTATGAATTGTTGAATTGATTTCCAAGTCCATAATATAAAAAAGGTCATGCCAAATTTTTGTATTGTATATTCATAAGTATCCTACATATTTTTGTTATTATCCCTAAATTCTACACACATTTAAGTGTTTCTCTAATTTTTTTTATTTTTTTCATTTTGTTCTTCTTTCGGCCAAACATCGAGCGGTTACCACGGGGCGTGGTAACCGCGGTCCATACCGTGATTTCTCTTTTTTTTGAATTCAAATTTTCAAATTCAAATTTATCGCGGTTTTTGGTAGTTACCATGCGGTAACCGCTGCACCTCAGGGGTACGGTAACCACCTCAAATACGATAAGGGGAACCCTGCACGACGCTACACCAAGAGGCTACGTAGCCACTATATATACGCTAGGCACCTAGACCTGCCATCTTAGCTTCCACCTGAATCAACTAGCTGATCAATCCATGCCCTCACGAGATTGATTATGCATTTAATTTCTCATGTTCACCACTAGCTAGGCTGAATTATAAGAACCAACAATTCATAACAAAATTAATTGAAAAATTTGCAAAGCAAGATTGATATTTAATCACAAACAGGATTAAGCTGATGAGGTGTGTTGATAAGTTTACCTTAGCCATCGGCGCAGTAGGTGTTGCCTCTTGTTCTTCTACATGGTGACTATCAGTGGCGGAAGGAGCTTGATCGCTTGGAATTGGCCGATGAGGAGAAGCCAATGGAGCTCTTGGCTGAAAAAGAGATAAGTATTAGTTGTTTTTCTGTCGGCCAATGGTGAAAGATTAAGGGATGTTGAGGGTTACCGATGCCACTGGAGAAACTTGAGGGCTTGGAGACAAGGGGGGCATCGGGAAGTTCTTGTCCTTCACCATAGCCGATACCATCTTGGGCTACAAAATGCAAGTATTAGCAAAATTTTGAGAAAGGTTAAAATTAAAGATGATTTACCTTCACTTTACGGATTGTTCTGTGTTGACGAGGTTGAAGTGAAGCTCGTTTGTCAGATTTGGATGGTGATCTTGGAGGAGAAGCCACATCGGCTGGTTGAGGATTGACTGCAGATTGGTCTTGAGTATCGCTTATATCGGCTGTAGCTTTATCAACTTCTTTTTCCATGGTTGCTTCATCCAAGAAGGCTTCAACGTCAGAATCAAGAGAAGGGATGCTATCGGCAGGCTTCTTGGGGAATGCAACTTTGGGCTTCTTTGTCAACTTCTTGATGATTGGTTGTTTGCGTTTCCCACCAACTTTAAGTGTAGGCTCCCTGACTTGGCCTTCTAGCAATGATGCCACTGTAGGGGCAGCAAAGCCGATGATTGATGGATCTAGATCGCTTAACGGCAGTAAGGCCAGTGCATATATAATCGGCTGGCCACTGAAGCTTTGAGCTGGGGAAAGAGTATCTGGGACCTGCAACAGAAAAGTTAGGCAATTTTTTGAAGACAAAAGGATAAAACTGATTGAAGAGAAAAAGAAAGGTGGTTTTACCTGAGGGCTGAGGGATGGAATTATTTTAGTCAAGTAAAAGTTGGCCGATAGGTGAAATAAGTGTTTCTTCCATTCACTTCACCACTTGTCAAAGAGTTGGCTTCTCAGAAGATGGATGTTTACATGGTCCAAGGATCCAAGTATGGGGCCTTCAATGCTCATAACTCTGTCCATCTGTAGAGCCGATATTACAACACCCCTTGTCTGAATTTTTCTGGCAAAGTACAAGTTGTCTTGCAGCCGATGTTGGGTGATAAAATTCATAGGACACCTGTACATTGCAACCATGAGATACCCCTATTGGAAGGATGCATGGAGAGATAGCCGATACAAAATTTTCCCTTGAGCTGGGATCGACTGCATCATTCAGGTCATTCAGTCTTAAATCGGTTGGGAGCTCATAATCTATGAAGCTGACATAAGGAAACCAAACTCTTGCAACTTTGGGGAATCCATCGTAGAACTGGTCAAACCACTATTGAAAAGTTTCAGCCGATGGCCCTGATCCAGGATAGGTTGATGCTGCCTCGCCAAAGGAGATGCATCGGCGTGTGCTAGATTCTTCATCATCTGAGTGGTCCGATGGAAAGCTTGCTGAGTACAGGGGGCTTCTTTCAGCTACATTAAGTGTGTACAAGTTTAGCCAAAGCTGCAGAAACCACCAAGGACCTCCATAGCCAACAGGGTTCCCTAGGAGAAGCTTGGCTGTTGATTGGCTTAGGGTTTGATACATAGCTCCAAGTAAGAATTTGCCAAGGGGGATAGACTTCTTTGCCACCAGTGCTTGAGCTAGGTGTTGCATATTGGCTATTGGACCACAAGTTGATCCACAAAAGATAAATCTTTCTAACTAGAGGTTGAGGAAAGCTATGTGTTTCCAATTTGTTACTGGGCCAATGCCGATATGCTTGGAGATATATCCTGACCAACCACCCACATTTTTGGTTGAAAGCTTATGTTCACATTTGATCTTCAGAGAGAAGGGATTAGTAGTTGAGGTAATGTCCAAGCCAATGAGCATTTTAACATGCAACAAGGTAGGTGTCATCGGACCTTGGCCAAACAGAAAGGCATTTAGGGTATCGGACCAGAAATAGGTAGCCGATGACAGCAAAGGTTTATCTTTTTTCATATCGGCTAGAGATAAAGCTAAGCACTGGGCTATTCCCACTTCTTCCCACAGTTTTGCTGGCGGCCGATGTTAGCTTATACCATGTTCTCCACCCATCCAAGCTAGAAGGCCAGGATCTAAAGACTATTTGCCAATCGATCAAATTGGGCTTGGTTACTTGTAAGGGATTCTATCAATCTCGGCGTTGATAAGATAACAAGGGTCTATGTCGCCCATCAACCCAAGGAAGTAATGGGTTGGTTCTTTCAAAACTGGGTGCAATTTGATCTCTTAGGTGCGACAATTGAAGAAGAACAAGGATGAATCAAGAAATCATTAAGAAAGGGAATCTAAGAGCAAAATTCAACCTAGAGCAGGGACGATGAACAAAAGAGGCTGATAATGCTTAAAAAGTTCGAAAAGTGTACCAAGGGGACGTCGGTAATGGTGGCCATTGAGCTTAAAGAAGGCAGTCGTTCAGGAATTGATGAAGGTCGCTGCCGGGAAGCATGCGTAGTCGGTGAGGTCACCGAAAAAGACGAGGAAGACTTGCGCGGTTTTGGCGCGTCAGTTGGCGTGAAGAAAGGTGACGGCGTGAAGTCTAGGATCGAAACCGTTGGAATTTATTGCGCAGAGATGATAACGATCATGATACGAAAAACCTAGCTTTTTGTGGATCCAAGAGATAATTCCGTAACATAAAAATTTATGCTCCGGAATTGGGGGGCATGTATTAACAGCAAAATTTGGTAAAGATATGCCAGCAATCGAGATTGGATCCGAGGCAGATTTGAAGGAATAAGGGAGTTTTCGAAAACAGACAGCGTATCGGCTGAAGCTGTATCGGCCGATATGGAATTGGACTCGAGCAGCCGATACGGGTGGTCTGAATCAGACTCGGCTGAGCCGATACGGGTAGCCTGGGTTTGTGTTAGCTTCGGAGAAGGGTTTAAAAGATATTGCTGATTAGGAATTAAGTCCCGATAAGGCAATTGTATCAATCAATTAGGAATAAGAGTCAGTTTCCTTTTGTAATATTATGGTAAGAGTCCACCTAGGGCTTGTTTGTTTAGGCAAGTTGTAAATAGTGTCCGGCAAGGACAAGGTCTATATGTACGGGTATAAATATAAGCCTGAGGTCTACGTAAAAAACAATAACAGTTCAATCAATACTTTCGGCGCATCGCCACAATTGTCTCTTTACTTTTCGACGAGTTCATGCTTCGGGTTTGTCAACTGAAGGTATGGCTTGTTAAGTTACCACATAACTTAGCCAATCTAAGTCAATGGTTGATTTAGCCGTATCAGCCAGGCCTTTTCTAAGATTTTGTCGATATCAGCTCATTAGCCTAGATTGGCATAAGGTATTTACCACCCTGAAAAGCATTCAAGGACCTGATTGTCTAGATATCATGCATCTTTTTACACTTTGCGCTGCATCAGCCCTAGTCCTAATTAGAATCATGATCCCTAGCCTGTCTCTTGTTTGTAATAGGGGTAGCATCAGAGTTTCAGCCGATTTTATCTGATATAGCTGTTTAATCATGTTTAAAGTCTCTTTAATCATATTTTTCATGTTATATCTGTCCCTTATACAAGGATATCACTTTAGTTAAATATATCAAGCTTGCCTCAATATATTTATCTGGATTGATATTCTTGTATAAGGCTATATCGGAGTATTAGCCGATATGATATCAGTTTTTAACCTAATTATGATTCCATCGGCTAAGATCTAATCTTTGTCAATAGATTATGTATCTACAGCTGATGGAGCATATTTAGGGTTTATTTTGAATCATTCATCTTACACCTCACAGCCGATTCGGTCAGATCGCATCGGCTAGGTCCATACGGTATGTCATCGGCCTATCGGCCGATCGGCTATCGTATATCTAACTCAGTTTTATTGTATATCTTATTGGTTGCAGGATCAAACCAACTGGCACACCCTGAACCCATTTTCTAAGAGTTGGACCTGCACTGGAGTGAAGCAAATCTCCTAGGCCGCCGTGTTTTTTCGCATCAATACGCTTTCGGCACATTTTTGCATCAACAGCCGCCCTGTGCGGATCCGCTGACAAGGGCGATGGGCTAGGGTTCGACTGGCAAGCTAGGGTTCACCCAGGTTTTTTTATTTTTATTTTTTTCGCCGAATTTATTTTCGCATGTGGCTGGTATAGGGCACCACATGTGAAAATCGAATTTTTGCATGTGGTTGCGCTGGCCGCATGCAAAAATCTGATTTTCACAGACCTTTTGGTGCATGCGGTTGGGATTGGCCGCATGCAAAAATCACAAGGAGCCACATGCAAAAATCAGTTTTGTAGTAGTGACTTGTTCTTACCTCACCCAATGCCACCGATTGACATATTCGACCAAGGAATACTGTTAACGCTAAAATTTGGTAAGCCCCGAGGTTGTCATCGGCCTAAAGACAATATCGGCTTCAGAGTCATGGAATTGGCTGATGGATATTATCAGTCACCAGCAGTTGAATTCTTAGTAGGTTCGGTTAAGGAAATTAATCAATTAAAGAAAGTTTATCCAGAAGAGGCCGAGTTCAAGAAAGATGCGGCATGGCAATTTATCTATTAATTAGGCAGAGTCAGTTAGTTTTTTTTTATTTTTAGGAAAGTGGGTTAGTGTCCAATCAGAACTTGTATCTTTTCTTTTATCTTTAGGAAGGTTTTGAGTCGTGTCCAATTAGGACTCTTATTGGTCTATGGGTATAAATATATACACCCGGGGCCTCTGTAATATATCTTCACATATCAATATATCTATTTTTGGCGCATCGTCACCCTTCCACGAGGTTTTATTTCAACGAGTTCTTGTTTTCGCGCATGGGTTGCATCGATTGAGTTCGACCTCCGGCAAGAAGTGAGTTTCGTCATCTTCGCTTGCGCTGGCGTGGCTAGGACTTCCTTAGTTGAGTCTGATATTCTAATTGGGCTGACGTGACTGTTGCCTATCTGGTATGTCGTCTTTATTAGTTCCATTACTATTTATAGTCACATCAGCTTAGTTAGGACTTCCTCTGTCAGGTCCGATATTTTGATCAAGTTGATGTTTCTTTAAACATAATGTCACTTTAGATATATTTGTTATATCCATCACATTAGACAGATTTATCGATTCATTGAGTAGTAGATTATCATATACAATCTCGTGCTACATCGGTTAGATTCGACCTACTAGATTGTTATTGATAATTGAAGTCTTATTAAGCCGATAGGTTCATGCTAATGTTTCATCGAAGGGTTAGCCAATCTTATCCGATGTGTTAAATTTCTCTTTGATGGTTTTACTGTCTTGGTTAAATTTAATACATAACCACTTTGATCGGTGTCATATCGTCTTGCTTAAATCTATCAAGCAATTATCAACCTTATGCTGCATCGGTTGGATTCGACCTATGGGGTTGTGGTTGTAAGTGTAAGTTATATTTATTTAAGTCAGTAGGCATCAATCATTGTTTCATCGGGGTTTCAGCCGATGAGTTATCTAGATATTGTGTTGCATCGGCTTATAAGGATTTTATACAAGCTGGTTTTAGCCGATTGCAACAAAGGTTTCATTGAGTATTTAATCATTTGGATTTAATGCCATCGGATTACTAGCCGATATATGTTTTAATCATCGGATCAACATTTATTCTACCATGCTATTATTGGCCGATTGGTTCATTGGATATTTACTTTGTTACATCAGCATCGGCCAATTGGTTCATTATTTCATTATATTAACAAATACACATGAAGTTAGTTGCCCTTTAGCATATAACCATCAAATAAACATGCTTTTATTCTGAGTCCTAAAGAATAAGTTTGGAGAGAGCTAATGCTTCCTACTTTATTCATCACAGGTCAGCTAGATTGATCTTGTGCTTGCAGGAAGACAATAACTAGAAGAACAAATAGGTCCTTTTCTGCTACAAATAAGTCTTTTTTTAACTTTTTTTTACAAATAGGTTCTCGGCACCAACGATATTGACTTAGCTTTCACCGGGGGGCAAAGGGGATGGCACCAATGTCATTGGCGTCATCAAGTTGGACCACGGCATCAAATGACGTTGGCACCACGAAAAGATCCATTCCTAAAATAAGTTTCTTTAGGATCTATTTGTAGAATAAGTTTTTTAAAAGGATCAAAATGTGAAAAATCGAGTCCCGAGAGGAGGGATCGATGTAGCAGGAAAGATTTGTATGAGGTATATCAGGATATGTTGTGAAAAGTGTAAACAACCATGGATTAATTGGAGAATACTCCCTCTCATTTTTAATGGATAACATTGTTAATTTTTTACATACTTCTGATCATGTCTTATTTTAAAAAATATACATGTAATTATTCCTTGTGACTTGGTTTGTCATTCGTATTTTAAGTATGCATGACTTACAAGTTTTTTCTTCATATATTTGCATAAATTTTTTGAATCCGATAAACGGTCAAATATATGTCGAAATTAAAATTAATAATATCATCTATTAATTAGAACCGGAGGGAATATTATTTTAAAGTTTTGATTGAATATTGGATCAGTTTCATTTACATTTTTTTGCAAGGAGTTTCATTTACTATTGCCTATGTGTAGTTCTCTATCTTTTTTGTCATTGTGTTTTTCTTTCCAAACATAACATAGAGTATCATATCAAACTCACAATGTCAATAAATGTATGTGGTCAAATTCCAACTTCTCCGAGTCACGCTGTGATCGATCGATTCGTGCATCACGCTTGTATTGAATGAACTAGGCATTACCCGGGCTGCTTGTGATTCAATGTATTCAACGATCATATATATTTCCCTTTTTGAGCAGGGCCTGCTGCCTCTCAGGAATCAAGAAGATGCTTCTGCAGGTAAAACGTGTTCTTGTTTTGCAGCTAGGAGACGAGTAATACTGGGTCCCACGCAAACGTTAGTGAGCAAAAGTAGTAGTAGTATTTACTTGGCTTGTAGTATTGAAGGAGAGGTAGACGACCAAAGCTTTATACTAGTACTACTCTTCTATTCTAGCTGTTCTTGCTTTCTCATGGACTCTTGTAGCTAGCTAGCTCTTGTTGGTTTTTCATCGGCCGGGAGTCTGCTCACTGCTCTTGTGATCTGGATTAGCCTAGCCAATCGCAGATTAATTGACTCCATTCAGTTTATATATATATATATATATATATATATATATGTAAACTTGTAATTGTAATAGAGACATAAAAGATAGGGTTGGAAATGACCTGCCAAGGGGTGCACATGGGCCACTATGGGTCGATACAGCCCATAAAACATGCATGGGGCCGAAAAATCACCTCTCCTCGCTCGCCTTCGCCCGCGCCCAAAGTCTAATCTCTTGCCGCCGCTTCAAGTTTCGCCGCCACACGCAGTTTCCCGCGCGCGAGCTCGTCGTGGCCGACCGGCCAGGACGCCGGCGTCACCCGCTCCTGCAGCGGCGACCGTTTTGCCGCCGCTCGCTGCCAAAGCCGAAGCACAGCTTTTTGCCGTCATCGCCTCTCCACGCCGCTAGCCGCCAATGCGTGGAGGCAGAGCGGCTCGCTCCGTCTGCCACTCCTCCCCAAAGCGGAAGGTGGCAGACCCTTCTTTTTCTTTTTCCCTCCAGGGCTCGCGACCACCTCGCCCTCCGTCTCTTGCGCGAGGAGGACCACCAAGTTCCCTTCCTCCCCAAGCCTCCTCCTCCTAGCCCGGCGCCCATAAATAATTGGGTCTCCCCCTCCGTTCTCCTCTTCGATCTTCACCTCACATCGCCGCCTTTAGAGCTAGCTACCGCTCGTCGCGCCGGAGGAGCTGGCGTGATCTAGGGAGCGCCGGGACCCCCGCGTCTTCCTCTTCTCCGGCCTTGCTTCGCCCCTCCGGTCACAGCGTCCGTTCCGTCGCGGTAGGTCCCTTCTTACTCCTTCCCGGCTCATGCTCCTCCTTAGCCTTGCTATCTACCTGAATTTGTACGTGAGTCATAGCAGCGACGAATCGATCGACCCCTTAAGATCCAGCGAACTTTTCGATCCCCTTTTGGCTCCGGCGAGATGCATCCGCCGCCGCAATCCGTCGCCGGCCGTCGGATGCGGGCACTGTTCTTCTTCCCCGCTCGGCTGACCGACGTGGCCGCCACCTTCCTCTGTGCGCGTGGTCTATGGAGAGCCGTGAGGCTGGGCATGGACCCGGTGCACGACCGTGCACGGTGCACCCCGTCTACCATTGTCCTTGTTTCCGGTGCATGAACCCAGTCCGCATGAGCCGTATGACAGACAAGCGGGCCGCGTGTTGGGCCTCGCCCACCGACCTGGCTTGCCTCGGCTCGTCCGCACCGGCCCGCGTTCCCGGCCTCGTTCTGGCCGCCGGGCAGCCCATATGCCCGGCCTGGCTGGTGCTCCTGGAGTTTCATTTTCTCTAATTTAGACAGCCCCGCATGGCCGGCCATCCTGCTTCCAAAACCCCCACCCCCAGGGTGTCAAAATATCTAGTCTCTCATTTTACATTTAGTGATTTACTAGTTTCTGTCATTTGTCGTTCTCAATTCCCAAATACCTGGATAAATATCAATTTGAGTCCATCCGTTTCTTAAACTTGTAATTGTAATAGAGACAGAAAAGATGGGCTATGACACTGAAAATAAAAATAGGACACTTAAGGCGGTAATTAATAACCTGCCTAGGGGTGCACATGAGCCAGCATGGGTCGACCCAACCCATAAAACATGCATGGGGCCGAAATCAAATGGGCCTCCTTCGCCTTTGTCCGCACACATGTACGTATAACGTAGCGCAGCCCGTCTCGCCTCCTCCGCTCCCCATCGACCCTCGCTACTGCGCCTCCGCCTCTGTAAGATTGAGATTTGAGAACAATAGGTTCGATGTGTGTGTGTGTTTTGTTAACTTGCAAGCATATTTCTCTGCGTGTTATCCACTGTTTCTATCACATATATAATTAATAATTGATGTGTGTGTATGATACTACTTGGTAATCAATCTTGTTGTTGAGCTAATATGACGTCGAATGGTTTTCTGGACTAGCCACCTCTGCATAATTAGTTCTGGGCCTTTAATTTTGGCCATAAATATGTACTACTAGTTGGCTACTTGCTTTAAGTGTAATATTTACTGCTTTTGATTATTTTCTTGTTCTTGAACTAACAATTTGCTCTTTTCTCCTACGCTATGCTAGCTGCCAATGGCCGATCTCAACAACAACAACAACAGGCGTCGACCTAATCTCCTTACGAGCTGCAACGTGAGCAAAAATTGGATCGCTACTGAAACTGCCAAGTCCATTTTCAATGTTCAGGTGTCAGCAAAACATGAGAAGAAAAATGACGAGGCGGCTGAGGAGAAATACTTACAATTAACAAAGATGGTAAGCAAAAGTAAGAAGAAAGGTGCTTTTGGGGACCGATACCAGACAGGATTCGTTGTTCACAGACGCAACAACAGTATATACATTCTGACTACCGCCCATGCGGTCGATACCGTGTACAAGAGAGGGGTACACCAAGTGAGTGCAAAAGACCTCAACGCGGCATTCTTGTTTGGTGTCATATGCACGCATCACGAGGCGCGCCTTAAGGAAATCAACCCTGATCAGGATGTCTCTCAACTGCTGAGATCATACTGTGATGCAAGAGTGGTAGCAGTTGATACCCAAAGAGATCTTCTTCTTCTTCAACCAACAGGGCCCCTGTGCTTGCAAGATGAGAACGGAGTGTTTGTCACATGCACTGCCAACCACCCTATCATCCAAATGGCCGATTTGTCTCCTCAGAAGGATGATGACTCCCTCCTGCAAGGTTGGCCACCACACCGTGTTAATTCCTCCATCTGGGGCCACGCAAGCTATACAGACAGAAGCTATGACGTCCTCACAAGCTCCAACTTTAAGGGCTATATCATGAAGCTTACAGAGTTCCCTGAGTTTGATTGCGCTGACGGATTTTCTGGGGGCCCTGTCATAAACGGCGATTCTCAGTGCATTGCTGTATTCCATGCGGTGATGAAGGATGCTAAAGCTGGGTATGGAGTTTGTCTAGAGGATGTTAGAGCCTTCCTAGCTACTGCATTGGAAAATGTAAGCTGCTATGACTACTTACAAATAACTATATGCATATTCATGTTCTTTATCTCATAATATTTACTTAAGGTTTTCATTTTAATTAGTTGCCAGCTGATTGGGATGAGGATGAGGACGAGGACGAGGAAGAGGATGAGGAAGAAGAAGAGGATGGCGGAGATGATGATGAGTAGGAGGCGCTGGTTGGGTAGACATCTCTTTTTGTCAATGGTAGTAAGTTTCTACTAACTGATCATCTGCATATTTCTTTAAGCATATTGCACTCCGACACGTTGTGGACTTGTAGTGACCCACAGTTTTACTTTTCAGGTCTTAGGAAGACTGGTTTGTGGTGCGAGGCCAGCTGAGAATACTTACCAGCTGAGAAACCCCCTAAATTAATTAAGCTCATTAGAACTGAACTTTGTCTGTTGACTTCTATTATATCTGTAGACTTCTATTATTGTGATTGTCTTAGACAACAGTGGCAAGTAAGTATCAGTCCATGTCCATGATCTACCTTTGAATTTATGTAAGCCTATATTTGGCAGAGAGCTAGACCCCCTATTTACTCTAGCTAGTAATCTCCTTAGTATAGTATTCTGTTCCTTATTATTGGGAGAGGGCTAGTCTCTCTCCCGTTGGTATTTCCTGTTTATCCTAAAGTTAATGGCCATCAAGACTCTAAAAGATCTTCCATTCTAATATGAAATGCACCTAGTTTGAGTTCTACATTACTAAAAAAAAGGAGGAAAACACACCACTTAGTACAAAAGATAAAAAAGGGGTCTTTTATGGTGCCTTTACTATATTTTGTACTAGTATGAGAGGTTCCATGGTGCAACCAGGTAACGTACTTCAGCATGTGGCAATCAATTATGTTGACTGGACCAGCTCATGTTGCAGTTTTGAGTGGAGATTCAAAGTATCGTTTAGCTTAGATTTATATTTGGAATGTCATAGAGAATGAAATTAACAAGAAGTCTATTTAAATACAAACATAGCAAGAATGAAAGACACCATCAAACTCAAGCCATGAGCAAAAATAGCAATGTGGAAGGGGGGTGAGGTATTATATCTTACCTTGTTAAGTTGCAGGTGAAATTTTTCTATGTTAGGTGAGCGCCGAAGCAAGAACAGTAGTGGATAGCAACCATCTCTCAAAAAACACTCACCGAGCTTCAAATATTTCAGGTTGCTGAATGTCTTACACCTTGGAAAACTACGGATTAACACATTTGACACCACCTGCCAACAAATCCGACAATGTTTTAGGAAAACTATATTAAAAAAAACACATATAAGAAACTGTTAAAAGTATGTCGCATACATCTTCATACACTACACCAGAACCCTACATCTGTGACGGCATACCAGTGACGGGCCTATAGATTGGTCACAGATGACCGTCACCTTTGACGGGTCCTTATGTTTGCCGTCATCGGTGAGACATCTGGCTGCGGCCCGTCACAGGTATGACCTCACCTGTGACGGCTTGGAACCTTAAGCCGTCACTGAAATACCAGTGACGGCTTCTAACTACCTGGCCGTCACAGGTATCACCTCACCTGTGACGGCTAGAGAGTTAAAACCCGTCAAAGGTAATTGGCCGACATCTTTGACGGGCTATATTTATTTAACCCGTTTGAGGTGAGTTGGATCTCTATAAATACCATCTAACTGCCAACTGCTTTTCATCCATCCCGACCAGTGCACTGCTCACAATTCGGTTGGGAGGGTAAGGGGGGCGAATTTGTGCTGAAATTAAAGGTAAAAAATACATTATTCTCCCTTCATTCCCAATTGATCATCATATAGTTTTTTTCCTATGTCGTTGATTGCAGATGAATCGTAGTTGGATGTACCATGTTCATCGTTCGTCTAAAGAGTATAGGGAGGGGGTCACTGAATTCGTCACATTTGCGGACAATGACAGAAAAAGCAGGATGGCCATGCACATATTGTGTCCATGTAACGACTGTAAGAATGAACAGATGTTCCATGATAGTTCAGATGTGCATTCTCATTTGATAAGGAGAGGTTTCATGGAAAAATATACATGTTGGAGCAAGCATGGAGAGCAAGAGGCACCTGATGTCGCAGTTGAAGAAGGCCCGGATCAGGATGTAGTGAACGCCGCTGCAACTCGAGAAGGCATGTTTGTACCTTCTTCGTTAGGCGGAGAGACCATAGATTTGGATACTCAAAGTTTGTCTGAAATGTTGCATGACGTTGAAGACGCAGATGACAACGACAGAGATTTTGAGAAGTTTAGTAAGTTGGTGGAAGAATGTCATATGCCTTTGTATGATGGATGTAAGTCGAAGCACAGCAAATTGTCATGCGTGTTGGAACTCATGAAGCTTAAGGCAAGTAATGGTTGGTCCGACAAGAGTTTTACAGAACTTCTTGAGCTGTTAAAGGACCTGTTGCCAGAGGGAAACAAATTACCGCATACGACATATGAAGCAAAGCAAGTCTTATGTCCGTTGGGCCTGGAGGTGAGAAGAATTCATGCTTGTCGAAACGACTGCATTTTGTATTACAAGCAATACGCTGACTTAGATGTTTGCCCTGTCTGTGGGGCTTCTAGATACAAACGAACAATAAGTGAAGGTGAAGGAAGTAAGTCAAAGAGGGGAGGCCCCGCAAAGGTGGTGTGGTATCTCCCAATTGCGGAACGCATGAAAAGAATTTTTGCGAATCCAGAACAAGCTAAGCTAGTGCGTTGGCATGCCGAAGAACGGAAAGTCGATAGTAAGCTTAGGCACCCGGCAGATTCAGTACAGTGGCGGACAATCGATAGGATTTACCGTGATTTCTCAAATGACCCAAGAAACATGCGTTTTGCCATGTGTACGGACGGCATTAATCCATTTGGTGATTTGAGCAGTCGTCATAGTACATGGCCAGTTCTTCTTGTGAACTATAACCTTCCTCCCTGGTTGTGCTTCAAAAGAAAGTACATTATGCTTGCCATGCTAATTCAAGGACCGAGACAACCTGGCAATGATATCGATGTGTTCCTTGAACCGATAATCGATGACTTTGAGAGGCTGTGGAATGAGGGCACACGAACATGGGATGCATATGCACGAGAGTATTTCAACCTCCGTGCGATGTTGTTTTGTACCATCAACGATTATCCGGCCCTTGGCAACCTTTCTGGCCAAACTGTCAAAGGGAGATGGGCATGTTCGAAGTGTATGGAGGAAACAAGGAGCAAATGGTTGAAGCATTCACGCAAGATGGTCTACATGGGTCACAGGAGATTTCTCCCAAGGTATCACCCTTATAGGAATATGACAAAGAATTTCAATGGACACAGAGATACAGCTAGCCCCCCGACAGAGCTAACAGGGACAGAGGTGCACAACTTAGTGATGGGAATAACCAACGAGTTTGGAAAAATGAGGAAAGATGGAAAGACAAAAGAGAAAAGCATGTGGAAGAAGAAATCAATATTTTGGAGACTACCATACTGGAAGGATCTTGAGGTTCGTCATTGCATAGATTTGATGCATATTGAGAAGAATGTATGCGAGAGTTTAATGGGATTACTGCTTAACCCTGGTAGTACAAAGGATGGTCTCAACGCCCGGCGAGATCTGGAAGACATGGGTGTTCGTTCAGAGCTACATCCCATAACCACGGAGTCGGGCAGTGTGTACCTTCCTCCAGCATGCTACACTCTCTCGAAAGATGAGAAGATGGATTTGCTGACATGTCTGAGTGGTATAAAGGTTCCATCTGGGTACTCATCAAGAATTAGTAAGTTCGTTTCAGTGGAAGACCTTAAATTGATAGGGATGAAGTCGCACGATTGCCACGTCCTTATCACACAGCTGTTGCCTGTTGCAATAAGGAATATTTTGCCTCCTAAGGTGCGACACACGATAATGCGATTGTGCTCCTTCTTCCATGCAATTGGCCAGAAGATCATTGATCCCGAGGGACTAGATGAACTACAGGCAGAAATTGTCAGAACCATATGTCATCTTGAGATGTACTTTCCTCCTACTTTCTTTGATATAATGGAACATCTTCCCGTGCACCTTGTTAGACAAACAAAGTGCTGTGGTCCTGCTTTCATGACGCAGATGTATCCTTGCGAAAGGTACATGGGGATCCTGAAGGGTTTCGTACGGAACCGATCCCACCCCGAGGGGAGCATCATTGAGAGTTACACCACCGAAGAGGTCATCGAGTTTTGTGTTGACTATATGTCAGAAACCTCTTCAGTTGGATTACCACGATCTCATCACGAAGGAAGGCTTGATGGTGTGGGCACTGTTGGAAGGAAAATTGTAAGGATGGATCGTAAGGTGTATGATAAAGCTCATTTCACGGTACTCCAGCATATGACCGAGGTAGTGCCGTACTTTGATGAACACCTACGATTTCTCCGACAGGACAACCCAGGGCGATCAGAGAGTTGGGTTAGAAAAAAGCACATGTCTTCTTTCAACGAGTGGTTCAAGAACCGAATTGCCAACATGCCGAACTTGTCAAGTGAAACACTGCAGTGGTTGTCACAGGGTCCTGAATGGAGTGCTACCACCTGGCAAGGATATGACATAAATGGGTACACCTTTCACACGATCAAGCAAGACAACAAATGCACAGTTCAGAACAGTGGGTTACGCATTGAGGCCGCTAGCGACGGTGGTCGGCGTGATCAGTACTATGGCAGAGTTGAGCAAATATTGGAGCTGGATTACTTGAAGTTCAAAGTGCCATTGTTTCGTTGTCGATGGGTCGATCTTCGTAATGTAAAAGTTGATAATGAAGGTTTCACCATTGTCAATCTGGCTAACAACGCGTACAAGGATGAACCGTTCGTTCTCGCCAAACAAGTTGTTCAAGTATTCTACATAATTGACCCGTGTAACAAGAAACTGCATGTAGTTCGTGAAGGGAAAAGGAGAATAGTTGGATTGGACAACATTTCAGACGAAGATGATTACAACCAGCACGTGCACGGCATAGGTCAGGAAATACCTATAGAATTGGAGGAAGAAGAAGATGAGGTTCAACATGCACGCGTCGACCACGAGGAAGGATTATTTTTGTAATTTATGTCTATTTTGTCTAGTATATGTATGACTCTAAAATGTTTGCAATGATCATTAGTGCATTGCTTACGAAATAGTTCATGTAAGTCAAATAAAATAATTAAGTAAAATAAAATAATGAGGTAAGCCATCGCAGCAAATCTAGAAAAAAAAATTGGGTTATATCTTCTGAGGAGAGGAGTGGACATAGTTGTTACCTACAGGTGTTTATGAGTCACCTGTGACGGCCGTTTAGTTGGAGCCCGTCACAGGTGTTGTCACCTGTGACGGCCGTTTAGTTGGAGCCCGTCACAGATGTTTTCACCTGTGACGGCCGTTTAGTTGGAGCCCGTCACAGGTCTTGTCACCTGTGACGGCCGTTTAGTTGGAGCCCGTCACAGGTCTTGTCATCTGTGACGGCCGTTTAGTTGGAGTCCGTCACAGATATGGTCACCTGTGACGGCCATTTTAGTTAGAGCTCGTCACAGGTGTCGTAACCTTTGACGGTCATTTAACTTAGAGCCCGTCACAGGTGTGGTTGACTAGGGTAAGATTGCTGCCTTTTCTCGATCCAGATCCACTAGGGTAACATTGCTGTCATTTTACTTAGTACTCCACCGCTTCCGCCGCCGAAGTCGACATCCATCGCCTTCGCCGCCGAACTCGTCCTCCATCGCCCTCGCCCTCCTCCACCGCCTTCGCCGCCGAACTCGACCTCCACCGCCGCCGCCGCCGAACTCGTCCTCCACCACCGCCGTCGCCGAACTCGTCCTCCACCACCACCGCCGCCGCCGAACTCGACCTCCACCGCCTTCGCCGCCGAACTCGACATCCACCGCCGCCGCCGCCGAACTCGTCCTCCACCGCCTTCGCCGCCGAAGTCGACATCCACCTCCTCCACCGCCGTCGACCTCCTCCAGTGCCGGCCGACCTCCTCCTCTGTGCAGCCCGGAGAAGAAGCCCTTCCCCCCCTCTTTGCTACACAGTGAGAACTCGTCTTCCCCTTTGATCCATTTTTTTCTAGGGTTCTTGTATATTGATAAATTGGATTATATAGGGTAGTTTCTGTGATGGATTATATCTGTGATGTGGTAGTTTCTGTGATGGATTATATCTGTGATGTGGTAGTTTCTGAGATTTATATAGAACATTTAGCATTTATATAGGGTTCCAATAAATTGGTAGCAAAATGCATGCAATTAATTAATTGTACTAGAGTTAAGTATGTGTTGCAAAAAAAGTTTTTTACTAGAGTTCTTCCTATAAGCATCGAATTTTATCATTTTTTATTAACCTCGTGTATTAAATTTTTACTAAACATTCTAATAAGCTATTATATTTCACTGCAATAGCAAAATGAAGCATACATTTATTTTTGTTTTTTCACAACAAGTGTTTGAATCATACATTTATAAAGGTATGAAGTACAATATTATTTGCATTAAGATCTCTTTGTTTAGCACAAATACGTGGGAAACATTTTATGAATATCTTCCATTGTCACTGTCATGTCACTGGGCAGTTACAATACTCCCTATGTGACAGCGGTAAATTTCTTTATGGATTTACTGTTAATCGCTAGAACTTAAATTAATTACATGATTAAAGTTTTTAAAGTAATAAACATTTTTTAGTTCGCATGATCTTTTTGTCATGTAGTTCGCATATATATTTCACATCCCTCATATATATAATAGTTCGAAGCGTATTCAAATTAGTGAAATTAGTGAAATGATAGGAAATTTGTAAGCGTATTCAAATTGTTTAGTCGATGACAACGCCCGGCGCATCCCCGTCCTCAACGACGCCTGCGAGGATACAGGTAGAAGCAGACCCAGCCATGGTTTCCTCAGGTCATCCGTCGACGATGGCAGCCGAACAACCCGAACCTCGTGGTAATTTATAGGATAACTTTTCAATACATGACAACAAAATTTGTACCTACCACCCCTTAGCAAATGCTCCTTCTGTCTTAGCTGCAGAAGTGCCTCAAGAACAACAACCGTCGCCTTCAGCCGGGACAAGTGCATCTAGGTCAAGTAGAAATCCCCGGACACAAAATAGATGGCCGACCACAGTGCAGGTTATAAGAGAGGTCGACGCAAGTGGTAGGCCCACGGCGCCGAGGACTGTCATAGGAAGATGGTCTAACTGCTGCGGGCTGGCAGCACGTGAGAATTTCGGCATCCTCCACAAAAATATCGGAATGGTCCCAGAAGCTGAGATGGAGCGAGCTTGGACGGCTATGGAGAAATGGTTCACATTTCCGGATGAAGCAAAGGAAAGGCTTAAGCGGAAGGCATTCCATAAGATGGGCAAAGCATGGAAGAATTGGAAGTGGAAACTCTTCACGGAGTATGTCATCCCACCCGGCAATCGTACTCCGTTCGTTGAGTACCCTCAAATAACGGAGACGGTGTGGGAGCAATTTTGCGAGATGAAGAAAAGCGAAGATTTTAGGCAGTCAAGCGAGGCACATCGCCTACTGCAAAAGCGGAATGAGCACCCGCATCGACTGGGCACGGCTGGGTACATCGGCAAGGAGCAAATATGGGCCCAAGAGGATGCAGCCGCTGCAGCAGCGAATGTCCCTGCCCCATTCGCCGACATCCCTGAACGAAGAGCTCGCAACTGGGCGAGGGCTAGGGGTAAGGTCAACCCTGACGGCTCCATCACATTTGACAATCAAAGTGACGCCAACGTCTATCAGGAGCTGGTGAGTTCGCTAATTAACCTCATTAATGTCCGTTCATATTAAGCAAAAGATTTGTAACAAGAATCCTGTTTTTTATAGTTAGGGTTGGTTGCCGAACAAGCTTCGCAGAGCGAGGTCGAGTCCGCGCCGAAGAGACGCGAAGATGACATCCTCACGAAGGCGCTCGGAACCAAAGAACATCCTGGCCGGACTCGGGGAATTGGCGTTGATGTGCCCTGGAAGCATGGCCTGCCCGAGTACAGCTCCCAATATAGGAAACGAAAAGTCTCCAAGGAAGAGAGGGATGCTCGTTTGAAGGCCGAGCTTAAGTTGGAGGTCATTCAAGAACTCCAAGCAGACATGGACGCCAGGGTCGAAGAAAGGGTTCAGAAGGTCCTCGCCGAGATGAA
>BDMV01000008.1:4852771-4927267 GCA_008326285.1 Oryza officinalis
CCTCTGCCAAAATTAAAAGAAATTTAATTTGGGTTCCTTTTGCCAAATTAAAAGAAATTTATTTTTAAGTCCTTTATTTATAGAAAATTTTAAGAAGTCCATATTCAGTCCCCCATTTAATTTTCAGAAGTTTTTTTTTATGTTTATTTCAATACGTTGATCTCTAAGCAATTGAAACCAACGTGAAAATTGTTTAGAGAGTAGATAATTATGTGAAAATACTTCTGGAAATGTACGTAATATTTTTCCGCTGCTATAGTAAATGATGGGCATAATGTTTATAAGTTTTCCATGCATTGATTCTATTTCTGCCCAACAGTGATGTAGAATTAATGTAGTAGTACACATTGTATGTTTTAATTTTGACCAACGTTAAATTAAAACATGCAAGAGCTTCAGTTTTCCGCTGCTATCATAATGTTCATTAGTTGTTTCTATGCATTGGTTCTACTTCTGCCCAACGGTGATGTAGAATTAATGTGGAAGTGTCTTATATGTTTTAATTTTGACCAACGTTGAATTAAGACATGCAAGAATTTTAGTTTTAGATGTTTCTCCATTTTCTCTATTTGCTTTCAGGAACAACTAACCCGCTAGTATATATCTCGTTCGTTGAGCCATTTAATGGGAATCATTATGGCTCATGGCGAGAGAAGATTGACATAGCACTTGCGCTGTCTGACATAGATGTAGCTCTCACCAAGCCTCGTCCCACTGAGCCTGTTGGGCCAGTGAGAAGGGAAGGTGAGAGCGAAGATGCTTTCAAGCAAAGAATGCTTGATCATGCACTAGTAAGATTAAAGTACGACGTTGATCGTGCGAAGTGGGAGTCATCAAACCGCAAGTGCTTGATGGTAATTAAGAGCTTCATTATGGAGGCAATAAGGGGAGCAATCCCAGTATGTACCACCGCCACTAAGTATCTTCAGAAAATGAAGAATCAGTTTACTGGTTCTTCAAAGGCTTATGTTAGCACCCTCATTAAGAGCATGGTGACTATGAAGCATACTGACGGAGGGGTTAGGGAGCACATCTTGAAGGGGAGTGAGATCACTTCAAAGTGCAAGAAGAAAGGACATTATCAGAAGGATTGCCCTGAATTCCTGAAGCACCTAATGAGGAACGTACGAGGAGGATGCTAACAAGAGGAGAAAGATGCATTAGAGTTGCAAATGTTCTCTAATGTACCCTCTTTTAAGTAGAAACTTGGTTTCTATATCATGTTTGGCGGATGATGAATATAATTGTTATTTTGAACCAGATTTGTATTCAATTATATTCAAGAATGAACGTGTGGGCCTCGTCATCCGATAAGGCCAGCTTTATATGTTGCCTAAACGTGAGAATGTGAATGTTGTATGCAATGAAGAGAATGTTGCGTCCTCGTCTACGAATGTAAGAAATAAGTGCAAACGATGCAATGATGAAATATCTGCGAAATTGTGGTACTGTCGTTTAGGCCACATTTCGAAAGGGAGGATTGAACGATTAAAGCATATTGCATCGATTGCATTAAAGTAAGTATGTTAAACAGATAAGGAAAATCAGCATGATCTAAAGATTAAAGTACTAAGATCCGACCGTGGAGGAAAGTACTACGGTCAGCATACCCCCTATGGCCAAATACCTGGACTTTTTGCAAGGTTTCTACAGGAAAATAGCATAGTAGCCCAGTATTTCACACCAGGCGAGCCTCAGCAGAACGGAGTAGCTGAAAGGCGTAATCGTATTTTAATGGACATGGTCCAAAGTATGTTAAGCTACTCCATGTTACCGATAAGTCTATGGATGGAGGCATTAAAAACCGCTGCACATATTCTTAATCGAGTACCAAGTAAGTCGGTGCCTAAAACACCGTATGAGCTATGGACAGGAAGGAAACCCACACTAAATTATGTACGGGTGTAGGGCTGTCCAGCTGAGGCAAAGTTATTTAACCCAAATATTGGGAAGCTAGATCCCAAGATAGTAAGTTGCCATTTTATTGGACACTAAGTTTGTAGAAACGAGACACGCAA
This sequence comes from Oryza officinalis, assembly GCA_008326285.1. NCBI lineage: Eukaryota > Viridiplantae > Streptophyta > Magnoliopsida > Poales > Poaceae > Oryza > Oryza officinalis. The sequence continues at coordinate 4,854,790 of BDMV01000008.1, forward strand.
TATTTCTGGAGGATGAAATAGTCAGGGGGAGCACGGTACCCCCGAGAAATTAGTCTTGAAGAGAAGCGGGTATTTGTACCCACTCCGATGACTCAGGAACCTTTTTTCTCGATACCTGTTGCTGCTACACTGATAGCGCAGAACGCTGCGATGTCAGCACCTGTTGTTAGTTCTCCTGTGACAACAACGAATGAACAAGAGGAACCTAAGGAACAGGATCCTACAGAACAAGTTGTCACACAAGAGGAGGAGCAACAACAGCCCCAAATAGAAGATGTACCACAACTTAGAAGATCTCAAAGAGAGAGAAGGGCATCCATTCCTAGTGACTACCAAGTCTATGATAGTGAAGAAGTTCAAACAGAGGTAGATCCCACCTCGTTTGAAGAAACCATGAGAAGTGCTCATTCATCGAAGTGGCTTGAAGCCATGAAAGATGAAATGAGATCAATGAGTACCAATAAAGTTTGGGACTTAGAAGAAATTCCTAAATGAGCCAAAACAGTAGGCTGCAAATGAGTCTACAAAACGAAATGTGACTCCAAAGGGAATATAGAAAGGTATAAAGCACGACTTGTGGCAAAAGGGTTTACTCAAAGAGAAGGAATTGATTATAATGAGACCTTTTCTCCGGTGTCATGTAAAGATTCCTTCAGGATCGTAATGGCACTTGTGGCACATTATGATCTAGAGCTACATCAAATGGATGTAAAGACGGCATTCCTTAACGGGGATTTATATGAGAACGTCTACATGGCACAACCCAAGGGTTTTGTTGTGGAAGGAAAAGAACAAATGGGATGCCATCTGAAAAAATCCATTTATGGATTAAAACAAGCCTCCAGATAGTGGTACTTAAAGTTTGATGAAGTAATAAGAAGGTTTGGGTTTAATGAGAATGAAGAGGACAATTGCATTTACGCAAAGTTCAGAAACAAAAGATTTATCTTCCTTATCCTATATGTAGATGACATCCTGCTCGCTAGTAATGATGTTGATCTACTATTGGAGACGAAAAAGTTTTTGTCCTCGAATTTCGATATGAAAGATCTTGGTGAAGCCTCATTTGTTCTAGGAATAGAGATTCACCGAGATAGAAGAAGAGGGGTTTTAGGATTATCGCAAAAGGCATATCTGGAAAAGATTCTAAAGAAATACAGTATGCATGCGAGTAAGCCTACAACTGCTCCCATAGTCAAGGGCGACAGATTTGGGAAATTTCAATGTCCCAGGAACCAGTATAAGATCGATCAAATGAAAGCGGTTCCATATGCTTCAGCTATCGGAAGCTTACAGTATGCTCAAGTATGTACGCGCCCTGACTTAGCTTTTGTTACCGGGATACTTGGCAGATATCAGAAAAATCTAGGAATAGATCACTGGAGAATGGTAAAGAAAGCTTTGCGTTATGTGCAAGGCACAAAAGGCCTCATGCTAACGTACAGAAGAACTGATTCCTTTGAGATAGAAGGGTATTCAGACTCAGACTTTGCGGGAGATGTAGATGATAGAAAGTCCACATCAGGCTACATATTCACTCTCGCAAAAGGAGCCATTTCGTGGAAAAGCTCCAAGCAAACCGTCATAGCATCATCAACGATGTATGCCGAGTTTGTAGCTAGTTATGAGGCCACGGAGCAGGCAAAATGGTTAAAGAAGTTTGTACCCGGGTTGAAAGTGGTCGACAACATTCAAAGACCACTCAAGATGTACTGCGACAATGAGCCAGCAGTGTTTTATGCTCACAACAATAAGTCAAGTGGTGCTGCCAAACACATTGACATTAAGTTTTATGTTGTGAAAGAGAAAATCCAGGATCAGATCATTAGTCTTGAACATATAAGTACAAAGAAGATGTTAGCGGATCCGCTTACAAAAGGCTTACGGCCCAGTGTGTTCAGAGAACACTTAGCCGGCATGGGTTTACAGGAAAGCCTATGATCCTTGGATTACAAAAGGGCCTAGTGTTTATTTCGAGATGGAGAGGTGTATTGTAGTCGTTGCGTCTGATGGTTCAGTAATAACTATCATGATGAAGCGTACTCTATGCATCAATCTATTTAGAAGTAAATATTGAGTATAAGAAGTAAGAAAGGCGGAGATCGAAGGGGAGAATGTTAGTTGCGATCCCCGGGGAACTCGGGAGAACCGGTCCCCACTCCGCCCATGCACCCTGATCGGGGGCGCTAGCCGATCCATGGCTGTGAGCCTCCTCTCACGCAACGCAATATAAAATAGAGGGGAGCCGCCGGCGCACATGAACCAACGTTCGTCGTCGTGCACTCGGGCTCCCCACAAAACCATAGAAACCCCATCCGATCCGGGAGGGCGCTGAAGTGAAGGGAAAAAGGCTCGCCGCCGCCACCATCACACCGCCATCCATGGTCGCGTCGAGCTCCAAAACCAGCGAAGGTATGGACTCCATCTCTATCTCTCTCTCCCGGTTTTTCTCTCGTAGAACTCACTCTCTATCTATCTATGAGCAAGTACACCACTAGATCCGCACCTAGGCAAACTAGAAAACCTAACAGCAGCAACCCCTTCCCATGTGTTCCATTCCAATCCCAGGAGCCGACAAAGCACAACTGCAACATTTGCAGTGAAGAGCTCCTACAACCACCTCACAATTTCGCTCAACTGCAAGCGTCTCCGACGTCAACAACCACCACATGACATCGAGCTCGCCTTATTCAGGGTTGCTAGCATACGCCGCGAAGAAGCTAAGCGGAGCAGCGGTGTCGACGGAAAACCCTAGTCGGCGACCAGGGGCGGAAGAATGAAATCAGAGAAAAATCAGGTAGGAGTAGTCGAGTAGACTTCACCAAGAACACGGAAGCGCGCATGTGGTTCCAGACTTGATCGCGGCTGCTTGCCTGCACTCTCCGGCGTTCCGCGGGCGACGACGACGAGGGGGCTCCGGGTGTCGCCGCCGGCCGCCGGAGAGAGAGGCGACAGATACGAGACCACCGGCACACGCGCGTGATGAAGAGACACCGATAGTGGGTCCCACTAATGGCTTGGCCCGCATGTCAGTCACCAAACTCCTTTGCGGACTGGCACTCCGTTGCGCGTGAGCAAGGAGTTTTCCGGCCCAACAAATATGGGCCGCACGTAAATCACAGTCCGGCCCACCCGCTTCGTGTGCAGTGTGTTGTGTATGTATAATATAAAAAACTTATTTACTGTCATGAATGGGCTTTTCAAATTGTTGGAGATGTAATTAAAGTAGTAGTATCATCTTTGATACATAATTCTTGTCTTTATTTCTATGTTTAATTATATATATTCCAGTTAATATTGCTACACGATTAGTTTACAAACCATTCTAATTTAGACCTAACACACAATTTAACATCTTGATAAGTTACTTGGGTACCAGTGCAACTTAAGGAAACCCTTTCTAGAAAGAAATTTAGATTATTGTTATTGTAATTCGGTGATTTTAGACCGCTCCGAAGAAAAGTTATTTTTGCTCAAATTCTAAAACTATTTTCATTTTTATTGAATCTCTACATTGACCTTCTCTTCTTACCAAAGTTACACGTCGAACCCCATTCAGCCCATATATTTACTTTGTTCTACCTGACATCCTCCACCTATGAGAAATGGCAAGCCGACAACAATGTCAAGCAATAGGGTCCAAAGTGAAAAAGAAAAAGAATTAAAGACAAAGAGTCCAAACTGAGTGGAACTATACAAGACAACCAGGGAAGAAATATAATAAAAAATCCAAACATGTATGCTATGCTTCGTTACAGATTTATGTCCCACAAATTTCTCAATTTAGCATATCGAGCAGCCAACTTTTCAGAATGCACCATGTTGGTAGACAGTGCACTTGACATCCTTGGTAAGCAAATTGAAGACCAAATCAGTGCATATACAAGCATTTCTGGGGATCCATGTACAGTTCAGACAGATGTTAGTCCACCAAATTACTTGTTGAGTAATGCACGTCTAAAGAAAAAGGAGGTCAAAACAAGAAGTTCAAAACGAAAAAGAGGTTGGCTCGATAAAAACCAGAAGACTAGGAAAAAGAGACAAAAAAAGAAAAATCAAAACAAAAAGAATCAATGGTACGTTGCTGAAGAACAATATGTTTCCAGCATTATCATTCTGTCCATTATTTCTTGTAATCATTCCAATTTTCTTTAATTGCAAGATACAAGAGGTTAGGGAAGAGGCAGGAGGTGCAGAAGAACGACATGTAGATGATGGCGCTCCTATGAATAAATTGAAGGAGCCTGAAGATTATAAGGCCATTAATAGCTTCACTCAACTGTTGACAGTAAGTTAGTTTACAAATCTAGAGAAGAAAATCTTTAAATAATCTTACTTGTTTTTCTTTATTTTACAGGGACCAATCACAGATGAATGATTTTACTGAAGAGCTTGTGTCCTGGTGAAGTACTTCTATTTTTTGGTCATTTTGCAAGCAAGAAAAACAAGTCTGTCCTGGGCAAGTTAGTTTGTATGCATGTTCAGTTGTGCTCTGTATTTTTTGGCATTTTGCAAGCAAGCAAAACAAGTCTGTCCTGGAGAAGTTAGTTTGTAAGCATGTTCAGTTCTGCTCACAAATTGACAGCACAACACTCAGGTTTAGCTTTCTTTTACCATTTTGCAAGCAAACATTCTGGAACCAAATCTGTATAAACACTTAGCCATCACATGTTCAATGCAGCAACAACAACACAAGTGACATTCTTTTGCTATACTGAATCAATCTCTTTTGCCATACCGAATTGACAAAGACATCCAATATCAATTCATATCATTTCTCAATCAGTATTGAGTCACAATGTCAAATCACATCAATTTACAATATCAATACATATAATTTCTCAATCTCACTCTTGGCTTCTCAAGCTGCTGGCGTCGCACTCCTACAGGCGCCCATGGTGGTGGTGGCCGCCCTTCCTCCTGTGGTGATGTGGGCTTGGCAGCAGCGGCCCTCCTTCCCGTGGTGGCGTGGCAGTGGTCCATGGTGGTGGGCCTCGAACTAGGAGGTGTGGAGGCCGACGTCGTCAACATAGACGGCAGACCTCGACATCCATGGAGGGGCAGCAGAGTTCCCGCATGGGGAGGACGCGGAGCTGAGGGTAGGAGAGAGCGTCGCGGCGGAGGGGACCTACTCCTCCTGCGCCAGTGCCGGTGGATAGGAGGCGACGAGCGGTGGCGAGAGGTGGTCGATGAAGGAGGTGGTCGCTGGTGTGAAGGACGACGAGATTGGGGTTTCACGAGTGACCTTTTCCAGTTCATTCTTGCTGCTATGTTTTTCCCCTCCGCAACTGCCAATTGGGCTGAACGCTGGACATCTCGCTACTGGGCCGAAGGACGAAGAAAAAGAAAATCGTGCCATCAGATTTGGAAAGGACGTCGATGCTGCTAACTACGTCCCTAATATCTGCTTCCTCGTTCGTCATTATCTGTACTGCTCCGGTCTACCACGACAACGTCGTCAGCGACTATGGTCTGCACGGCACCTCTCACTCCATTGTTGTACTGTTCACGATCGGCCTGATCACCTGATCGAGCGCCCGTCTGAAACACACCTTCGTGGGATGGATCGTCTTCGAGCAAGTGTACTACGTCAAGGTTCGGGCTGTCGTTGCGTCATCCTCCTTAAACTGCAGTGTCATTGCTCATGGTCACTCACCACTCGAGTCGGAGCTCTGCAGCTATGTCGTCCTTTAGGTAGTAGCGTCGCCGCTCTCGTCTTCACCGCCATTCACGCATCGACACCCTTGTTATCCACATGGGACGTCATCAGCCATCAAGGTCTTCTTCGCCTACTTCGAGCACCGCCGTCATGTCTCCAGTTTGCCACTGTTGCCATTCTGGGCCAGTGGTGCAGCTGTCACAGCTTAGGCTACCGACGTCGCTGTTCTAGGCCATTGATCCTGCTGCTTCGCCTTCGTCTTCATCTACCTTCGGCCGCATGGTATTGACAACACCGTTGTATGTATTCGTCCCGAGTTGTCACAACCCTAGTTTCGATACAAGATATTTAGGATTACTTATCTCTCTTAGTAGGTTTCATATTTAATATTTTTGGATTGGCTTCTACATTCAATTAAATTTTGGAGCAAAATAAAACATTATTCGGCAAATTGAAGTACCATCTATTCGTGCATTTAGTTGACATAAGAGTATAGGTTTAATAATTTATTCAAATACTAGATTATTTATCATGAGTTAATATATTTTTTCTAGAATTTTTGCACTTAGTTTTGACCTCCAAATTCAATTTAGATCTCAGCATACCCCTTTTCACCTTTTTGAGAGAATTAAAATATTTCGAAATTTTGAGTTAAACTTTGAAAAATGAAAATTAAGTAACTCAAGGTATCTCCACACCAGAACACACAATTTTGGCATTCTTCTAGCTAGTTCAATCTATTTAACCAAGAAGGAGAGAAAGAAAATTCCTGAAAATAGCAGCATTATATTATTATCACTGTTCCTCACCCATCTCCCTCTCAAATGCATAGACCACCACGTCCTAGGCCCACCTGTCATTGTTCCTGTGCTAGCTTCACCCTTGGTGCACACAAAAATCGCATCGGACCAGCAAGAGACATGCAAAGAGAGATGCCTACCTCATGTCGTGGCACCGCTCCTTTCTTCTTCCTTCGACTCCAACTCTCCCAGCTGCTCTCCCTTCTCACACACTTCATCCCAGAGCCAAGAAACCAGAGTGGGAGAGCTCCTCCTCGTCCTCCTCGCCCTCATCTTCTTGCCGGCCATCGAGAAGACGCCTTCACCGCCGCCCATCCAGTCATCGTCGTCACCATTTTTCTTGCGTTCCATACTCACCTCAGCATGCCATAGCTTTCCCTCTGAGCTCGTCCTTTTTATCGCAGCCGATCCCCGAGAACGCCAACCTCGCCACGGGTGCTCTGGAGCACGGCCACACCGTCCTCAACATGCAGCCGTGGGATCAAGCCAAATTCGGCTGAGTTGCTGCGCCACCAGCTTCGCCTCATCACCCTCTCCGAAACGCCCCAAGAATCCCACAGATTGGTGCAACGAGGAGGGAGATCGACCACCATCTTCTCTGACTCCGACCTAGCGTCTCCGTCATCGTTTCCCGTTCAACCGGTGAGCCATTTGTCGATTGCTTGCAGTAGTAGCAACCTTAGGTGATGTTTTAAATGCATGTGATGTTCTTGACATGCATGCAATAGATCGAGCCATCCATAGTGCCTCTTCGTTACATGCATGGTGTCCCGAGCACTGCCGCCTGCGCCAGTCCGGCCACCACCAGCTGGGTAGAGTAGAGGAATGGAATCGCAAAGAATTGCTCTACATTTTCTCTTTTGACCTCGCCCCCATTCAAGCAGCCGTTTGATACCGGTGGGCTCGAGATCGAGCTCAGCCATGGCTGTCTCTGCTTCTGTTCGATTGGAGAAGAAGCTGGACCTCATTGCAAGTTTTAGAAATCCCATGGTTCGATTTGTAAAAGTACAGTTCAAAGGAAATTTGGAAAAAAGCTGAAAAATAGGCAAACTTCAAAAATCCATAAGTAATTCATTTTAACTCATTTTTTAGTGAACCAAATTTCTATGTATTCATAAACTTGCAATCTTTATGTTTGTAAAATAAAACTTTCCAACTTCTATACTGAAAATGTCACTAAAATTCTGAGTATCAAAAAAACACTTATTTTGTACCTAGCACTTGTAAAATCTCTAGGAAATTTATGCTATGTCCTAAAATTATGAAACCAATTTTGTTTACATTAAAAAAATGTAATATTTTATCTGGAAGAGAAGAATTTGACTAAACTACCTCCTAAAACAAGGCTAAACAATTAAGTAATCCTCTTTTTGTTGAATTTGTAAAATTCATAACTAATAATTTTAATTCCAAATGCAGTGGACCAAATTTTGTTAGAACCAGTGAGTTATTTATTTTTAATTAAAAATAATAGCACTTGTGAAATCTAACTAGAAAATGTTAGCATATCTTATGACCTAGGGTAGTTCATATGTAATTATAGAAATGTCATTTTCAATGTATATGGCTTGTTATTTTTATAGCTCCCAAACCATAAATGTAAATAAGATGATTCTTGCTCCTAAAATCATTTTATCATACCCTTTACCTACTGTAATTAGGCCATGTTTTATAGAGCATATTGCATATGCATGTTTATTTGAATCTTATTTGCATATTTGCCTTATCGGTAAATTCAGCTGTTCCGGAGTACGTGGAGTAAGAACCTGTGATTGAATGTGATTCCTCACAGTAGCAAGGCAAGCATCTAAGCATATAGAACTCATATTTTTAATAAAAAGATTTGATTGTGAAACAATATATATGCATCTATTGATTTACTCCAAAATTATCGTTATTGGTTAGAGTTGTTTATAACCTAATTGCTGCGTATCCTTCCTTGCTTCATTGTTATCACTTATCCTTGTAGCCTCTGTATAGGAGTACATGGGAATGTTTTATTGTTTTACCGATGCTTAGCCATGCTTAGGTTTAGTGTTGTTAAAAATCGATGGATGGAGCCATCGCTTGAACTTATTCACCACCTGCGATATATGGGCATAAAATCTGATAACTTAACTAATTAATTAATATGGAAAAAACATGCTTTGACTTGGACGGGTGATAGGGCGATGACGAGATGGTGTTTCCCCGATGCAAGTAGCTCTATTTAAGCACCTTACGTACTTCCACACGCCGGGCATGGGACGGCTTGACTTAGTACTATGTTGCACTGTGATCATCTACGCTTCGCTAGCCATTCGTGAGGGTGGTTTTCCCTTTGGAGTGCCCCGGGTGTGCCTGTTTTGGCAAGGGGTTTCTCCCGCGATGTTGAGCCCGCGTTAACCACATCATACGCACGTGGCTATGTCGTCGGGGACCTAGACGTGGTTTAGGTGGTTGGGGTGTGACAAGTAAAGGATATGTTATGAACTTGTATCACTTGTAGGTCACACCTGTGTGTGCGTGTGAAGCATTTGATCCTTATTCATTTCGTGTGGGTAAAGTTGTACACTTTGGATCAGAGTAAAACTATTTGAATAGTTATGTCCATGGTTACAGGACGATCACTCGATGTGTTATTCAGTCTATGTTAGCATCAAACTTAGGTTAAATGGCTTGGTTTAGTCTTGGATATGGTGATAGTTATGTTTGTAATCCATGGTTGGGCAACGGTAGCCCATGGATGGTGATGAGAGCACCGGTTGTGCTCATTTGTGATTCGGTTTCAAATTTACATGCTTGCTGTCCAAAAAGTTCAGATTATGCTATTTTTACAAATGTTAGGTTTTCAACTTACTACTTGCTCAATAAAATTAGCTTTATGCAAAACATGAACCATTATACCATCTTTTTAGGGTAGAAGCTTGCATACTCTTCTCTTCTATGTGTATGTATGTTAATGTGTAAGACTTGCAAGTACAATCTTGTTCTTAACCCGATGTCTGCAAATTTTAGAAGAGGATACCGGTGTGGTTGATTATTCTTACTACTCTATTGAGGGCGGTGAGGGTAGCGAGTAGCCTTTTCAGCTTGGCTCTTGCCCCGGTTGGTTGTCCTTGTGGGATGGTTGGTGTCGGCCCCTGATTTTATAGCACAGGAAACCATATGTGTTTACAAATACCAACTCCCTGGATCGGTAGGTTGGTATACACACATTACAAATCTGGTACACACAGTCTGCATCGCATAGTCTTACAATACCAAATAGTACATGGGAACCCGAGTAGGTTCTAATAGGCCGTGTCTGGCCGGATACAATACCAAATAACATAGGACAAGATAGGATAGCGGAAGCGAGGCTACGGCGGTCCATCTATACTCCACAGGCATCAACTGGGGATTAGTCCCTATGGCTCCTCCGTACCATCCCTCTCCTTGAGGATCAGTTCGACTGACATGTCCTCATCATCAAAAGCTAAAAGGGTAGAAATATGCAAGGGTGAATACCAACCGTACTCAGCAAGTCACCACTATAGAAATGCAACAAATGCGTATAGGGATCCAAGGCAGGTTTCGGTTTATTTGCGTAAAGCCAGTTTTCGCGAGTTATTTCACAAGCCTATGACCTAGCAGTTTTAACCATGAAAAGAATTGTCGCTATGTACAGGTTGTCATTAATTAGGAGTTCCTTCATCGCAATTCAACCTTCCCACACATGGGGCAAGGTTAGACATGTTTTATTTATCCCAACCTCTTCTAAACAATTTAAAAACATGTGAGTCTAGTCAAGAGTAATACAAGTCCCGGCGCTCATTAACCGCGAGCACGGCTATTCGAATAGTTTAATTTACTCACACTACAGTGGATGTACGCTTTTAATCCCACACTCCGTGACGCACCCAACACATGAGACTTGTCACGGCCCGGTTTTTCAGCTACCCTCGCATGGCGGCACCCGCTCCAAGGACTATGAATCCCCATTGCACCCCCGGCGCCACATTTCTACCTCGAGCCGGTTGTGAGGGGAGTCCTGGCGCTCCCGAGATTGAAGGTTACATTATACATATATAAAGCTTGATGTCATCAAACCACACACTTTCACATTTCCATACCGATATCCAGAACCTACCATGTCTGGGGTGCCACCCCACGAGAATAACCTAGTCCACCGGGTCTAACCCCACTCAAGAAGTGTGGTCGTACTCGGTTCGTTTCTTGCTTAGCTTCTTGACTCGGTCCTTAACTGACCAGGGTCGACGGCTTACCGTTCCCAGAACCACCCATATTCTATCTGTGCCGCCCCAGTCGAAATCACTTTTGTTTAATTAAGTTTTTGGGTTTTTACAAAGGTTTTCATGCTGTGGGTGGTGCTTATGTCTCCACCCGATCTCTATCAATCACTCCCATCGAGTGATCAGTATAACCACATCCACATATCACACATATGGAGTGTATAACGTCTACGTAAGCAGGGCTAAGCAGTGAATAAATAATCACGCGTAAAGTAATATACTCAGGTAACAAAGGTGTGTAAATACAAAAGGATAAACAATATCAAAGGTAAGGCTTAAGCAAATGTAGATACGCATTTTATAATTAGTATGTAATTTTATTTGTAATCAACACATTTATAAAAATAGGATCAACATGTTCGAGGAAGGGGCGTAGTGACTTGCCTTGCTCAATTGGGGGTTCGTTCTCAATTAGCTCAGTTTCCTCCTCGCAGATGTACCCTGTCCGGTTGAATACTAACGTCACAAACTACTCGCTAACACAAAAAGAGCCAAAAATTCCAGAACAATCGAAAAATAACCAAACCAGTGCCATTGCATAGATCTTGATTTTAGAAAGATTTTGACGAAAGTTTCGTTCAAATCCGACTTAAAACAAGGGAGATACGGAATTCAAAAGATTGGAAAAGTTTTAAAACAAAGAAAAGGAAAAAGGTCTGACGGGTGGGACCACCCTTAACTCCTCACGTACAGGTTTTGTTTTTAAATGGGTGTGCGCATGGTGAGGTGAAAGGCTTGGGCGAGCTGCAAGCATGCATGCATATGCATACACACGGCTAGCTAGCTGCATGCATATGAGCTGCTTGCATGCATGCATGCATATGCATACACACGACTAGCTAGCTGCATGCATGTGAGCTGCTTGCATGCAAGCATGCATATGCATACACACGGCTAGCTAGCTGCATGCATGTGAGTTGCTTGCATGCATGCATGCCCACATACAGCCAACTGCTTGCATGCATGTACACGTATAGCCAGCTAGCTGCATGGCACATGCATGACCGACGGCGAAGCGGCGATTGCTGCGAGGGCGTTCGCGCAAGGAACGTGTATGGTGTTGCTCCTCACGACGTCACCGCGCCGCGGCAACAACGGACGAGGAATGCGGTAAGGAAACAAAAGCAAGAGGGAGAGCAGGAGAGGAGCTCACCTTGCGGCAGCCGGGTAGCAGCACACCGAGCGGCGGTCCTCGCACGAAACTACGGTCGTCGATGTACAGCCTGGGGACGGTCGACCCACGGATCGTCCTCGCACACCACGTGTTCGATCGGTGGAAACAAACGAACACACAGCGTTAAGGAGTAAATGTTAGCGGGTTAGTGCAAGTTAGAGGTTAGGGGTTAGCGAGTTAGAGGTCAGTGAGTCAGTAAGTTAGAGTGTCAGCGGGTTAGTGAGTCAATGGGTCAAATGTTAGATGTTAGAGGTTAGCCGTTCAATAAGTTAGTCGTTCTCGGGGTTCAGATGACGACGCGGCGGCCTATCCGTCCTCTTGCTCAACTGAGGCCCAGACGGAGCCGGCCACGGTAGAGCAAGCGGAGAGACGGCAGCGTGTGCGCGGGAGGAAGTGACTGAGGGGAAGCAAAACGAGGAGGAGTAGAAAAGAGAATGGAGAGGGACAGGTTGCGTGCTTACCCACGACGACGATTAAATAGAGTCTGGGAAAGGGACGTTTGCTGCTGCTCGCATTCATTCCGTCCCAAAAAACGCGCGTGTGTAGGTGGGAGCGGTGACGGCTGCGTATTGGCGGCGGAAACGTCGTCCACCTATTCGGGGCACGCGGCAGCGATGAAGTGGTAGTGCAGCCGTGGCGGCTGTCAAAACACGGCGCCGTCTAACGTGATTGCTGAGCGACCGTCGCCACCTACCCGACCCGAGGAGGAGCGGCTTGAATTCGAGATCGCACGGCGTCGGCTCGAACGGCGCTTGCCGGGCTGGTGTAGTGGCTCTGGCTGCTGCTTGCATACATGCGCATGCTTGGCTAGCTTGCCGCATGCAGCATGCGCTCAGCCAGCCGTATGCAAGCACGAGCTAAACTAGCTTCATGCAAGCACGAGCTAGCTGGCTGCATGCATGCTTTTGCTTGGCTCGCTGCATGCATGCATATGCATTGCACTCACGTAAGGCTAGTTAGCGACATGCATGCTTTCTACGCCGGTGAGGTCAGGCAAGGACACGGAAGCGGACGGCGAGGTCGCCGGCGGGATGGGAAGGAAGGGCAGCAACTGGTGATGTTGCAGCGGCTTTGTCGTAGCGGCGCGGCTCGCGGCGCGCGGCGACGTCGTCACCGAAAATAGTACCGGGGAGGAGGATTAGACTTTATATTTTTATTGCCAACCCAACAGGAATGAATGGTTTGGGGAGGCAACCTGGACTTTTCGAGGAAAAAGGCTTGCAACAAGAAGGCCAAGGTAGAGGAAGTTTAAGCGGACTTTTTGTAGCAAAACTAATTTCGGTCAGAGTGAAAATCTTGGGACAAAAACCAAAAGATCAGAGGAGTAGAAAAATTGGAAATTTTCAATAAAAGTTTGGCACTGGCATAAAACAAATAAAGAAATTGTCGGCATGATGCAAAAATTTAAAAATAAATCAGAAATGATTTTTGATCGGTGCATTTTTATTTAGGAATTTTCTCAGGGTGTTACAGTTGGCACACCATGGGTTTTACTTTTGCTTATGTGAATTTATGAAACTTCCGCTGCTATGGTTTGTGATGTATGATGGGCTTTTGAACCCCATTATGAAATATATATCTTGCTATCATTTTATCCATATTTATGCATTTGTGATGTTTATCAATTGCTTGCGATGAAAATGTGAGGCTAATCGCTTTTCTTGAGGACTAGCTAAGCATGAGTATGAATTTTGAGCAATTGAGATGTTGTAGAGCTTTAGCAATTTGAGTCAAGTCTCCTGAGATGTGTAAAACATTTGGTCGCCGCTTTCGTGTGGTTTGACGGGCATGTCTCAGGCTAAAGTTGACTAGCATGCTGAGTCCGAACAATATCTCTTTTGCTCATTATTCGGCATTATGGATTTTATACCGAATGGTGTAAATTTGTGATCATAGACACATTTTGGTATGAGTGGCTATTTATGCGGGTATGGATCCCACTCATCCAAAATTATGGGGTGGTCACAAATTACACTGAACGGTACAATTTTTGAGTGCCCACATGAGTCATCCCCGGGCAAACCCAGTGTGATATCTCGTCCTCCACGGTTTGATAATATCCACTCTTCGGCGTCATCTTCCCCAACGACTGCCACTATCGCGTCACTATATTCGTCTTCAGCGCGCCGTTGCGCACCTTGGTCCAGCGACCCCATCTCGTGCATCTGTGACTACTTCTTGGCGTCCCTTGTGCGCCATGCGGCTCGGCTACCTTGACATCAGTACCTTGACTTCGGCTACATCGACAATGACCACTCTATGCACGGGTACCTTTACCACATTGCGCTTCACGCTTTGGCTACCTCGATAACGGCACAAAAGGGCTATCATTGATGAGTCATCTTATCGGTGTCTTCTATCGTCTAAGCATTCGCACTGCTCACGCTTTGACTGCTCACGCTTTGACTGCAGGGGAATGTTAGAGCATATGATAGTTAGAGGATTTATTAGGATAGGATTGATTTGTTTAAAGTCTTTCCTTATCTGTAGATCTCCCTTCTTATGTATTGTACTCTATATATACACCATTCATAAGGCTCAATATAATTTCCACTAGTGTCATGATCGAAAGACGAAATAAGGTTGCTCATTTGAGCATCCTTTTCCTGATATGCGTACATAAATGCTCATTCACATTCAGTCCAATCAATATGTGACCTGACAAAATTACTGAACAATAACTTCAAACACACACCCCCCCAAACTTTGCACTACATGATAATTCATCCTCGTCTATAAAATGACATGAAGAAAGATTAAACGATGAGGATGGAACAAGAGAAATAGAGGAATTGCACAATCATCATGGTGTTGTTGTGTGCATCTACAGTTACAGTTAGAGCTCATACCAGAATTATCATTAAAATGTTAAAGTGCCATGAGAATGAGAGGTATTCAGGAAACAAGTCAGAAGCCCAGCATGCTTTTCTGTCTGATTACGCTTGCAAGTTCAGGTTAGTTGACTGTTCTCGAACATTTGGCAAGAACTACTCCTCGAAGGTGCTCCCAATCAGGTGATTGCAGCGCGTGATCCAGCCGATGCACCGATCGCGCGTCCCTCCCCTTCTACCCTTCGCACCCACTTGGATAGAATTAAAAAACAGTTAAAATAAGTTTAAAAGAGATAATAGAAAATAAAATTAACCACATTCAATAAATATTCGTGTGTATAGACTTTATACATAGAAATTTATTTCTATTGTAAACTTTATACATATAATAGAAACATTCTGAATAAAAAGAAAATAATCTGAATTTGAATCGGGTAAATAAATTTTTGACTTATAAACTTTTATGTGTGCAAACTTTTAGTATATAACCTTACATGAAAAGAAAGACTATACCGTGCAAGAATGAAAACCGGTGAATAAAAAAGAAAAAAGAAAAAAAAGATCGCTTGGGGGAAGACCGATAGCTAATTAGCAATTTTAGACTCCTCTGTTCGAGTCGAATTCGTTCCTAATTCTAAGTAGTAGCTAATAGTATGGCACGAAAATTTCCGAAAAAATTCCGACTGACACTTTCCGTTTCCGATAACATGTCCGGAATCCGGAAATATTCCGAATCGTTTTCATCCCTAAGTGCAGGTCCTAAAATTGATAAGATGCGGGCGTGTCAGTCAGTTTGATCCTGTAACTAATAAGATATATAAACAGCAGATTAAAGAGCCGATCGACTGACAAGCCGATGAAGTAATCTCAGTTGATGCCGATACTAGCCGATGTCAATAGGGTTTTGAACAACCGGCTGATGATAATGCAATAAAACAATAATATAATCCAATCGAAACCAATCGACTAACAGTGATATGATAGAATAAGCGCTAATCCGAAGGTTAAAGCATATATTGGCTAGAGGTCCGATGTCATTAAATCCAAACAATTAGATAATCAATGAAACCTTTGTTGTCATCGGTTAAATCCAACTTGCATGTAATCCTTGTGAGCCGATGCAATGTCTAGATAACTCATCAGCTGAAATCCCGATGAAACCCTTATTGACAATCAAAAAGTAGGCTAGAGATTATGGTTCTAAGCATGACTAGGGCTGATGTAGCGCAAAGTATAAAAAGAAACATAATATCTAGACAATCAAGCATTTGATTGATTTTTAGGGTGACAGATACCTTTTAGCTAGATCGACAAAATAATTTAGCCGATATCAGCAAAACCCTAGAAAAGATCTGACCGATATAAGTAAATTGAATAATCGACTTAGATTAACTAAGATATATGATAAATAGATAGGCAAATGTATCAACCGAACCAGAGCGATCCAAGAGGTCGAAGCGATGCAGCTTTGGACAACACCAATATAGCCAATATAATTGCCAGGGCCGGCGGAACGTAGGACTTTCCCCTTCGCCAGAGATCGAAAGCTGATGTAGCCCCGCGTTATGTGCTAAGTTTCGCTGGTTGATAAATAAAAACCTTGGGAAAAAGGGTGACGATGCGCCGAGAATAGTTGTATTGATCGAGAGATATCTTACATAGACTTCGGATGTACATATTTATACCCATGAGTAGATACTAGTCCTTATTGAACAAGATACAAACTTCTCGACAAAACAGCTTCGTTGAAAATTTGTTTTCTGGTTGCCCAGCGCTCCTGAACACAGCTTCTCGACAAAACGGTTGTCAACAGAAAATTTGCAAAGGTATGAACTCTTCAAGTGCAAGGAGGTTAATGGGACAGGATATCCATCTAAAGAAAAGAGCTTGCCATCACAACAGTTGAGTATGCCAAGAGTTTTAAGTTTCAACATTGCACCTAAGGGCATGGCGGACCCATGGATGGATGTCAGAATAATCAAGGGAATCATCATAGCTGCCATAGGATATTTGGATACAGAACACATCCAACGGGACACAGCTGCGCTGCAGGAGCAAGTTGTCAACAAACTTCTTGAAACTTTTCACCGTTATGAAGTTGCACGAGTCAACATTGAGGTGTCTTGCAGATGCCCAGACATTCTGCCACCTCAGTGATAGCACACATGTCTACACGGACTCCTTCGCTGTTAGGAAGGTCATGACATGGTGCAAAAGCTCGTCTGGTAGAGTGCTGATCCTGTCAAGGACAATCATCCGCCTGCTAGATTGGGACATCCCTCCCTCCCTCCCTCTCCGGAAGAACTTACTTTATCAGGGGCATTCAATCGAGCAGTTGGTGCGCGAGGGTGCCAACTGCCATATCTGCAGAACAGGGGGGGGGGGGGGGGGGGGGGGGAATAAGATACCACACGCAAGCAAAATTGGATCAAGCAAGTTAGTAATTTGCAATCATAAATTTGTTCTTGTAAGCAGGAAACAAAATAAGATTGAAGTGCGAGGAAAAGAAACAATTTGGGGGCATTTCTCTTCTACCCCAAAATGAAAACCTCAGGCGCACAATCATGTTCCGGCCCTGTTGGCAGGACTGGAGATAGAAACAGTAGAAGCAACACTAGTAACCATACCTGCAGAACTGGATACAAAAATCCGTTGCATTTTGCAGCGAATAGATCTTGGCATCCTATACCAATGGTTAAAAATCTCACTCACAACAAAATCAGCATCCACATTATATGAAGAGAACTACAGTAGTGAAGCATCCTTTTCTCCATTGCACAATACTTACTAGTACTTGAACTAGTAGTAAAATGTACAGTTTAGTCCCATCAAGAATTCCAGACTCCAGCAAGCAAACCTAACGAAATTACAATATAGCCCTACATATATGTATGATGCCTTCAGGGTAGCTAATGCAAGCTGCAATCTTCATGGATTTTTATAAAAATCGCGAAATGCTTTCACCTGATTCTAGTATTATTCAACCAAATCTAGCGACTTAGGCTACCCACAAGCTACAGGAAACAGGGGCGACACAAAGCCTAGCTAGTTCATGGAGCAACAAGAAACAGGTAGCACGCACCAAGGTGACCGGCCGCCGCCGACGCCGCCGCCTCGCTTCCGCCTGCCTCCGCAGCGCCGCTTTGCCTCGCCCGGAGACGCAAGCTGGGGACTGGGAGAACTCAGATGCGTCGCTCCGGGCCTCCGGCCCAACTAGTATGGGCCAAACGGAGGCCGAAGGCCACAAAATCCGTGGGCCGCATTGAGCCCACGATCCCCTTCAGGGCCCAAGTGTATGGGCCGGATGCACGGAGATCAAACTCTCGTTCCGGCCCAACCATATGGGCCGCAACAATCCCGTTCTGGCCCGACAAACATGAGTTTTTTTTATTTTTAATTTTATTTATTAAAAGATTTACAAAAATAATTTTCTAATTTGAAAATTTACAAAACTAATCGCCCATCGCCCTCTGGGAGGGCGTTTTTTAAAAATCGCCCTCCCAGAGAGCGATTTTAGTGACGTGGCACACGGCCGTTGGCCCACGGGGGACGGCCGTCCGAAGGGGGCACGGCAAATTTGCAGGCGGCCCCCTTAACGCCCTCTGGGAGGGCGATTTTTCACTGTGGGGGGGCCGCCTGCACAGGGCGGCGAGGGATGGCATTTTTGCAGGCGGCCCCCTCGCCGCTCTCTGGAAGGACGATTTTTGCTCGTGCTGATTTTGCAGGCGGCCCCCTTAACGCCCTCTGGGAGGGCGATTTTTAGCCCCCTGTTAACGACGAAATTTGGTAAATCATGCATTGAATTCAGAGTTAAAGCCGAAGCCGATTGGAGGAGATAAGCGATTACAGAAACAGAGTATGAATCGGCTGCAAGCCAAATCGGCTACGGTGTGCATCGGCTGAAACAGAATCGGACAAGGATAGCCGATGTAGCCGATTCCGATAAGGAGATGGCAGGATCATTGTCGGGTTCGGTTGATGTGCTTCATGAGGATTGCCACGTGCGGATTGAGTCCGAAGAAGGCAATTGTATCTATTAATTAGAATATTTGTTAGTTTCCTTTTATCTTTAGGAAAGTGTGTTTAGTGTCCCTTAAGGACTTTATGTTGTTCTTGTATCTTTAGGAAAGTTTCTTTCTTGTCCTACAAGGACTAGTATCTCCCCATGGGTATAAATATGTACACCCGGGGTTATTGTAAGGAATCAACTCTCGATCAATACAATTCGGCGCATCGCCACCTTTTACTCTGTTACGGTTTCTTTATCAACCGGCGGAATTTGGCACCTGACGCGGGGCTGCATCGGCTATCGATCTCCGGCGAAGGGGTAAGTCCAATGTTCCGTCGGTTCAGGCAATTGTATCATCTACGCCGGCGTCGTTCAAGGCTGCATCAGTACATTCGACCTCTTGGATTACTCTAGTTTGGATAATATATTTGCCTGGCTATTTATCATATGTCTTCTGTTAATCTAGTATTAGCATCTCGATTTAGCTTTATCGGCTGCTCCTCGTTTTAGGGTTTCTGCCGGTATCGACTAAATCGTCTTGCTAGATTAGATTAGCTTAGGCATCCACCACCCTGAAAATCAGTCAAGGGCTTGATCATCTAGATACCGTGTTTCTTTACATACTTAGTGCTGCATCAGTTGAGTTTGACCTACTAAGTCGTGCTTAGAACCATGGATCTCTAGCCTGCTTTTTGATTGCCGATAAGGGTTTCATCGGGGTTTCAGCCGATGAATTATCTGGACGTTGCATCGGCTTATAAGGATTGCATATAAGTTGAATTTAGCCGATAACAACAAAGGTTTCACTGTTTAATCTAATCTTGTGGATTTTATTGCATTGGATCTATGTTAGATTTACTTCATCGGCTATGCTATGAATATATATAATCTCTCTCTTGAGGTGTTTTTAGACATAAGTGATTTATACTGTCTCGGCGCCCTGTCCGATCTATCCCAATCACTTGGTTTAAATATATTTTGAGATTTAGATTATGTATCATTGATATCTACAGCCGATCGAGTATGTCTAACTTTCGTTTTACTTTATCAAGTCATTGCCGATCTAATGCATATTATCATCAGCCGATTGTCTCTTCATCAAGTGTCAGAATCTACATTGAACACATAGCCGATAGCTCAAAACCCTATCGCTATCGGCTGTTATCAGGATCGGCTGGAATTACTACATCGGCTATGTTGGCTGATCGGTTCTTTGATCTGTCGTTTGTATATCTTGTCAGTTGCAGGATCAAACTGACTGGCACGCCCGCATCTCACCAAGATTTGGACCTGCACTGGAGCTAAGCAGATCTCCCAGGCCAGTGTGTGTTTTTTGCATCAACACCCCCCTCCCATATATAAGCCCTCCCCCTCTGCAAATTTTCATTATATTCACTAAAAATCCAGAAAAAAAGAAGGAGAGAGAGGTGAGGGAGAGCTGAAAGAAAGCGGCGAAGCCCTGTCCATTTTCTGACTCCACAGCAGGTAAACACAGTATTCTCTTTGAAATTTACGTTGCATTTTAGCTGTACTGTCATATATTTTAGTAGATCTGGAGCACACTGTTTGTTTGTATAATTTAAGAACAAAGGCATACGACATATTTATAGAAATTAAGACTTAGGACATAGTGCAAACTATATAATATATTTGAGTTATATGATACATCTGGAGCACGTATCCGATTTGTAGAATTTGAGACCTAGGACAGATAATACATTTTCAGAAACTTTAACTTATGGCGTAGTACATATTGATGAATTCGACATTAGATCCAGTGGTTATGTTTCAAAGTTAGTTAACCTATTTTTTTGTTTCATTAGGCAGAATGTCAAGTAAGGTCATGTTTCAGCTAGTACACGGTCAAGGCAACCTTAGATTTGGTCCAGATGGTGTTGATCTGTCAGATTTTAGAATGACATCGAAGGACATTGATAGGCCTGGCGAGAGAATATTTCAGTCAATTTATAGTTGGTTGCTGCGAGGATTTAGAATAGACCCAGAAGTCAACACAATGTCAGTATCTGTTGTAGTGAGTCATGCAACAGAAGGTTATTTTTGGGAACTAATGCCCATGGATAGCACTGATGCTTGGAGACGGTATGTGGAGATGGCTTTTGAACGCTCATGGCCCCTTGTTATTTTTGTTTCGGTACATGAAAAGGATAGAAACCTTGGAATAGGAACCGAAGATGTTGAGGGTCCTAGCCATGTGGGCGATTGTGTTGGACCATCAAACAATGACGAAAATCAAACAAGGGTCGTGCAGACCATGGGCATGGCGGATGAGGGGGAGATAGTCGGTACAATCGTCGATGGAATGGAGAGGAAAGATTCGGATAACGAGCAAGCGGAGGGTGACTTGTCATCCGATGAGGAAGACGATGTAATGCCCACTGATTGGACAAAAGAGGACTTCTCAGGACTTGTTATCTCAGAGGGGCAACATACACCCTGGGAATACAAGGAGAACGAGGTAATTCAGGGTGCTAGGTATGCTCATATGGAGGATATGAAGGAGGCGGTGAAGCATTGGGCGGTCTCATTGCAGAGAGAGTTTAGGGTGGTCGAGTCAACAAACTATGTGTACGAAGTAAGGTGCGTGAGGGAAGATTGTCCATGGCGCGTCCATGCATATAAGGGTAAATGGTTTGATTATTGGAAAGTTAGCATAGTGACCGAGCATCAGTGCCACTTACAAGGGGTGGAAAAGTATCACTGCAACATCACTACAGCTTTTGTTGCAAGTGAGATGTATAGCAGTCACAATTGAAGTGCTCATTTCAACCGGTCACAATTGAAGTGCTCATTTCAACCGATCACAACTGAAAGAAAAAAAGGAGAGAGGTGAGGAAGAAGGAGAACATGCGACAATGGGATGCAGAACGCAAGGAGAAGATAGAGCAGAGACGCAAGGAGGAGGCCGCAGAAAAAGAGCACAAGGCTAAGGCGGAAAGGAGGCGTGTTGCTGCGTACAGGGAGGAGCGGGAGCAGAAGCTTGAGCGTGCGCGGCGAGCGAAGGCAGCAATGGAGGAGAATCCCGATGCGCAGAGGAAGGGAAAGTGGCCTCGTTGCACTTAGTAGTATGCACGAGTTGGTAGTTGTATCCTCGTCGTGTTCCACTCTTGCACTACCTTCCTTCTAGTTCTAATCTAATCTTATCTATGTAACCGCAATAGAACCAGGTGTATCATGTTTAAATTGTACTACAACTTCTCCTTGTTTCGGTATGGTCATGGATGTGCTCAATATCAATTCTTAAAAAAAGTTTCTTCTCGGTTTCTAAAAACATGTTCTGTGAATTAAAAATGTTTTGAGTCCTCCGAAAACGATTTTCGGAATTTTCGAAAATAGACAGAACCAATTTTCGCTTCTGCAAATTTTTGGCCCTATCCGAAAGTGATTTTTGGAATTTCCCAAAATAACCGATAAACAAAATAAGGTTCTATAAATTAATAAATTACAAATGGATATATCTAAAATTATTAAATTATAACTCTGATATGTTTATCCAAATATGCAATTACAAATGTGTATTAGTCAATTATAATAAATTATAATTATAATAACAACTTATAAATTATAATTAATCAATTATAAACAATTCTGTCATTAGTTATTTACTAACAACTTAAAAACAATTCTTACCAAATTAAAAAAAAGTTGTGTACATTACTAAATTAAAAATCGATATATCTAAAATTAATAAATTAAAAATCCGATGTGTTTCTCCAAACATTCAATTCAAAATGGGTATTAATCAATTATAACAAAATTATATTTACAAAAACTACTTACAAACTTAATTATGAAAACAACTTACAAATTATAATTAATCAATTATAAAATATATGTCATTAATAAATTAATAACAAGTTAAAAACAACTCTTAACAAATTAATTTGTATTAATAACAAAGAAAAACTATACTTAACAACAATATTATTTCTAAAAACAACTCTATTTACAACAACAACTTCAAAATTATATTTACAAAAACAACTTTAAAACTTTCAGAACTTAATGCAACAGTGCAAAAACGCCCTTCCAGAGGACGGGGAGGGGGCCGCCTGAAAAAGTGCCCCTCCCTCGCCCCTGTACAGGCGGCCCCCCACAGTAAAAATCGCCCTCCTAGAGGGCGGCAAGAGGGTCGTCTGCAAATTTGCCGTGTCCCCTCGGACGGCCGTCCCCCGCGGGCCAACGGCCGTCAGCCACGTCACAAAAAACGCCCTCTGGGAGGGCGATTTTTAAAAAAGCCCTCCCAGAGGACGATGGGCGATTAGTTTTGTAAATTTTCAAAATAGAAAATTATTTTTGTAAATCTTTTAATAAATAAAATTAAAAATAAAAAAAACTCGACAAACATGGCCTCACGTGGGCCACCCCAATGCCGGCCCCTCACGAATGGGCCACACGTGCCTCATATTATTTTTTGGCCCAAAATATTTATGGGCCGCATGGACGCCATATTACCGTTAGGGCCCAATATACATGGGCTACACGTCATCCCGTTTCGGCCCAAGCCGCCTTTCTTCCAGGGCTATCCGCCTCCAGTGTGCGAGGACGCCCAAAGATTCATTCAGAAGCATCAAGCTTCATATGCTGTAGTAAAATGGATTCTGTAAATCTTCAGATTGTATGAATGCCAGCAGGACCTTGAATGTGTTGGTTGATTTTTCAGAATCTTTGTTTCATTTTTTTCTAATTCATTTTTGAGTAAACTGTGAAATTGACGATGGATTATGTATAGATTAGCTGATGAACTCGATCGAGCAAACAGACAACTGAGACAAAAGCAAGAACATGATGGGGTTCAGAAGCTGCATGGATTCGAAATCGTGAGAAACTGAAACTGAAAGCCATGATCCCAGAAACATTTCAACAGCACCAGATGCATTGTTTCTGCCATTTTGCTAGAAATCGTGAATTGGGTATAGGTACGGCATATAAGCATTAACCTTGACAATCAATCTCTAGAATAACAGGGGGAAACTAGTTTTCTTCCCGTAGATTAAAAGAACTTGTTCATCAGACGCCATAGTATCAGCGACGCATGCACAGGAACACTTTAATAAGAAACAGGTCGACACAACACTAGTTACCTGCAACAATCCTAACAGCCACAGAAGGTAGCAATTGGAAACGACAAATAAAACACGGATACAATGGATTGGTCATGCACAGGCAGTTGGACATTTGCACTACACAGATCATGAATATGATCACAAAAAAGAACTCGAGTCCTCGATCCAAGAATCATAAGCTCTCTGCCATTTTCAGACGACGGCCCGAAAGTCATGAAAATCCAGGTCACCTACAACAAAGATTTTTATGGTCATGATTATCAGTGGCATCAAGGCATTGAAACAGTAATCAATTGTCCAGGTTGGAATTTCAAGCAACAAATGTGCTTGCTGGATTCTAAGAGTCTTACCATCCGCAAACTTATAAATCATATGGGAGAATTCTTTTTTCTTTCTGAGGGACCATATGGGAGAATTCTGATCTCAGGGAGAAGAATAATATAGGCAAATAAGATCCTCACAATGATGTGGACTCTTTTATCGCCTTGTGGGCCACTGATCTGAATTTTCCTCAGCTTTTCACAGTCAACTAGTGTTTCTGATTCTTTCCAACTGGGGTCTGTTTCTGCAGTAGCATTTGGTAACTTGTCACGAGGATCATACGTGATAGCTCCACACTGATAAAATGAATAAGGAACAATTAGGCTCAATTTATCAGCAAAAATAGCAACATGGAGAAGGGGTGGTATATCCTACCTTGCCAAGAAGTAAAGTAAGTCTCTCTATGTTAGGCGAGCACCGAAGCAAGTACATGAATGGATAGCAGTCATCACTCAGAAACCACTCAGCAAGTGTCAAAATTCTAAGATTGCTGAATGTCCTGCACCTTTGAAGATCACGTAGTAATACCTTTTGCACTACCTGTCAAAAAAGTCCCAAACTCCTAAGATGTTAAAAGAGGGCATACACAAATAACAAATCGAAGAGAATGTATATTAAAATCACGTAGCTACCTCTTCATAGACAGATGAAGACATCACATCCACTTTTGTGGCATTTGAAAGAGAACTGAGAATTTTGCAGTCAACGTCTGAGTGTCCAAAAGAGAACTCGTCAAGGTAAATTGAAGCTATTTCCACCGACTGTACGTTCATAAGATGAAGATTTCTATCTGGAATCTCGTCGAGGGTCAGGCTGACAAGGCTTGGCATATCTATCACAAGATGCTCAAAACCTTCAGGGTTATATTATTTTTTATCTGGAACAGTAATGGTCACAGACTCCAAAGTGGCAGAGGACAACATGGTGACCTTGATGGCACACTCTGTCAACTCTAGAATCTAGATCCCGTAACACTGGGCAGCCAGCAAAAAGAGCTTCTCGACAAAACGGTTATCAATGAAAAAATTGCTAAGATATAAACTC
The DNA here is from genome assembly GCA_008326285.1 of Oryza officinalis. Classification (NCBI taxonomy): domain Eukaryota; kingdom Viridiplantae; phylum Streptophyta; class Magnoliopsida; order Poales; family Poaceae; genus Oryza; species Oryza officinalis. The sequence goes on from BDMV01000008.1 coordinate 4,879,986, forward strand.
GTCAAGTGCAAGGAGATGAAGGGGAAAGGATAACCATGCATAGAGAAGAGCTCGCCATCACAATAATCGATTATGCGGAGAATCTTGGCATTGTTCCTAAGGGCACGACAGACCCATCGATGAGCTGTCATAGCAGGAGCAGATACAGAACTCATCCAACGGCACATAGCGGCGGTGCAGGAGCAAATTGTCAACAAACTTCTTGAACTTTTTCACTCTTCCGAACTTGGACGAATCAGCATTGAGGCATTTCGCAGATGCCCAGACGTTCTGCCACCTCCGTGATAGCATACATGTCCGCACAGCTTCATCAGCTGCTAGGAAGGACATGACAAAATTCAGAGGCATAAAAGGGAATGAGCGAAAATTCATAGGCCCATGAAGAATTTGCCCCTCTCGGAATCTGCTTGATTCTGTTTGCTACTTGACATGACATATTCATACACGCCTCGGTATGTGGTAGGCTCCCACATGACGTCGCAGCTACAATAACCAAGAAGCTTTGTTTCGCAGATCCGGTGCTTGATTCGCAGCAGGTTGACGGGGGCGAGAGGGCACATGCAGACGAGGCATTAATTGTGATGCCCGTCGTCCCGCTGCTGGAAGGCGATCTTGGCGGGAGATCTCATTCCAAATCTCAAGTCCCGTTGGGCCAGCTGATCTGCTAGTCTTTTCCAGGTGCGTGGCCAAGGTGATTTGCAGCCGAGCTCCGGGACAGCTGAGGCTAGGCCGCTGTTGAAAGCCCAGCAAGCTCCCATTGCCGCAAGTCATGGGCTGCCCGACGCGCCACCAAGGGAAGCGTCCCGGACGAAGAACCGGCCAACCGCTTCATCAACTCCATCTCCGCCACGCCCCCGCCGTCGATCCTAGGATGGCGGTTGTCGGCCTCAATGCCGGAAGCAAGATCCCGCCGGCGCAATGTGATTCCACCAGATTTCCAGCCAAGGAGTCAGCGCTTCAAGAACCAAGGGAATGATGTGCATAGGCACGTCATCTCCAAGGCGCAACATGTCACTATGAAGAGGTTGGGAATTCTGGACGATGAGGAAAAAGCAACGCAGGAAGACCTCGAACACTACACCAACCTCTTCAATCACGAGTTTTTTTAGAAATAATATTTTTTTAATAGATAATTGTAAAAATAAAGGTCGATTGAATAAAATTGCAAGTTTAGCATCCCATCGAATAACCAAAGTTCGATAGGGGACATATCGAATTGCGGCAGTTCGACAGGCCCCACACGAACAGTGTCAAACAGTATAAAACAGTGTCAAACAGTGATTTTTTTTAAAAAAACATTTTATCCCCCTGTCGAACTGCCGTAGTTCGACAGGCCCTTGACGGGGGAGTGTCAAACAGCGCATGAGCAGTGTCAAACAGTGCTTGAACAGTGTCAAACAGTGCTTTCTATCGAACTCCCTGGGATCGACAGGCCCCACATGAACAGTATAAAACAGTGTCAAAACAGTGATTTTTTTTATAAAAAAAACCTTTTATCCCCCTGTCGAACTGCCGTAGTTCGACAGGCCCTTGACGGGGGCCTGTCGAACTGCCGCAATTCGATATGTCCCCTGTCGAACTTTGGTTGTTCGATGGGATGCTAAACTTGCAATTTTATTCAATCGATCTCTATTTTTGCAATTATCTATTAAAAAAGTATTATTTCTAAAAAAAACTCTTCAATCACCCGCTCCCCACCACAGCATATCGAAGCGCTAGCGGAGCTGCTGGACGTGGTCGTCGCGCCGGACACGGACCCCTTGCCAGCGGCTCCGTCGCCGCCAGATGCAGTGGATTTTGCTGCTAGCCCCTTGGAGATCGTCTCGCCGGCCTAGGAGTTTCGGCAGCTTCCCTACGGTCCTAATGTGTCCTCTATCTACCTCTTATTTTGTCGAATTTCAGCTTGCTAGTGTGGAATGTACAGGGGCTAAATAACCCGGCTAAGAGGGTACTAGTGAAGGAGTCTGTTCTAAATTCTAGTGTGTCAATTGTCTGTTTCCAAGAGTCCAAGGTGCATGATGTTTCTTCATCTTTTATGTATGAACTTTGCGGTCCCGGCTTCGATGGCTGGGCGGTGCTACCGGCTGTACAGACCAGAGGGGGGGTGATTGTGGCCTGGAAGTCAAACTTCTTCCAGGGTGCAGTGGTTCATGTCGGCCATTGGTCGATCTCGATAAAGCTTGATTGGTTGCAGGGAGGGAGAAGCTGGTTCCTGTCCACAGTTTATGGGCCGCAAGGGGATGATGATAAACTTCTTTTTTTGGACGAATTGGCGGAAATCAGGACCTATTGTCAAGGAGAGTGGATGTTGGTGGGTGATTTTAATTTAATTGCAGCAGCGGCCGACAAGAACAATTCTAGAGTCAACCGGTGCCTAATGAATGCCTTCCGGAGCAAGATCAATGAGCTTGAGCTGAAGGAATTGTACCTCTTTGGCAGAAGGTATAATTGGAGTAGTGAACAACAAAGGCCAATCCTGGTTAAGTTGGACAAAGTCCTAGTCTCGACACAATGGGAGGAAGATTTCCCTGAAGCAACTTTGCAAGCACTAAGCTCATCAGGTTCAGACCATTGCCCTCTGCTGCTCACATGTGGGGATGCAACCAGAAGGAATAGATCATTCAAATTTGAAAGTTTCTGGACAAAGCTGAACACTTTCGATGATGTGGTGCGGGAAACCTCGCAGCATTCGGTGGACAGCGACGACCCATACATAGTCCTGTATGTGAAAATGGCAAGACTTTGCCAGAAGCTCACCAAATGGGGGCTGAAACGAATTAGCAAAATCAGGCTGCAGATTCAGATCGCAAATGAGATCACTCTGCGATTGGATGTGGCACAGGAAAACCGCCTGCTTTCACAGGAGGAAAGGCAGCTAAGGGCGACACTAAAAGTGCGTTGCTCGCTCTTGCATCTCTCGAAAGGATCAGAGTGCAGCAAAGAGCCAGGATCAGGGTGTTGAGGGAAGGCGATGCTAACACCTCATATTTCCATTTGAAGGTCAAAGCCAAGAGACGTAAGCTTTTCATACCAAGACTGGAGCACGAAGGAGTGATTGCCTCCACACAGCAAGACCTTCAAGAGATGGCCAAGAATATTTCCAATCGGTCTGGAGAGCAACAGAGGATGAGAACCGACAAATTGCGTTCCAGCATTTACAGATTCCCTCCCTTGACCTGCAATGCTTGGAGGAGCCGTTCACCGAAAAGGAAATATGGTCTGTAATCAAACAAAATGCCAAATGAGAAGGCACCAGGGCCGGATGCCCAATCCGCGCTAAAATGCTGGCGGCAATGGAGAAATTTCACAGTGGGAACAGTCAGAACCTGGAATACCTCAACAAAGCCATAATCACCCTGATCCCGAAGAAAGAAGCGCCAACACTCTTGAAGGACTGCCGGCCAATCAGCTTGATTCACAGCTTTGCGAAGCTGGTAGCAAAAGTAATGGCAGCTAGTCTAGCTCCCAAAATGGGGGACCTCGTATCCTTCTCACAGACGACTTTCATCAAAACGAGATCCATCCACGAGAGTTTCCTCTTCGTCAAGAACATGGCACATCTATTCCACCGTAGCGAGAGACCGATGGTTTTACTAAAGCTGGACATTACGAAAGCCTTCGACACGGTCTCCTGGAATTTCCTCCTGGACATGCTGCGGTACAGAGGTTTTGGACCCAAGTGGCGACGATGGGTGGCGGCTCTACTCCTCACTGCAGAAACAAGGGTGGGAGTGAATGGTGCCTTCGGCGACCCTTTCAAGCCGGCGAGAGGGCTACGGCAGGGGGACCCACTCTCCCCACTTCTCCAAGCATTAATGCTAGCTAAAGCAAAGTCTAGCGGGCTGCTGGCAAGAATGTTTCGCAGAAAGCAAGAGCCAAACTGCTCTATCTATGCTCACGACACGGTGATCTTCTTCAGGACAACACAACACGAGGCGGAGACTATTAAAAGAGTCTTGGACCTGTTCGGTACAGCCATTGGGTTAAGAACAAACCTATCAAAAAGTGCCTTCACGCCGATTAAATGTGAAGAGGCACAAGTGGCATTGACACACAACATCTTGGGCTGCAGGGTGGAACCTTTCCCGATTGTCTATCTAGGTCTCCCGCTATCCATGAGGAATCCGACAAAGACGGAACTCCAACCAATGTTGGGCAAGCTGAGCAAAAAGGTTGCCGGGTGGAAGCCAAAGATGATTTCGCCAGATGGACGGCTGCGCCTCATCAATTCGGTACTCCTAGCGATCCCTATCCACTTTCTCTCTGTGATTCCACTCCCAAAGTGGGCAGTCAAGGAGATCAATCGGAAGTGTCGTGTGGTTTCCTTCGGAAAGGACAAGAAGATGTGAATGGTGGTCATTTCTTGGTGGCCTGGAAGGACGTGTGCGTCCCAACTGATCTGGGAGGCTTAGGGATCAAGAACTTATATATGTTTGGACAGGCGTTGCACCTGAAGTGGCCGCTTCTACAACTCGAGCAAAAAGAGAGACCCTAGACGATGGGAAAGGCAAAGCAAAAACCTAGTATACAAGAGATCCTCAAGTCAGCAGTGAAGCATCAGGTGGGCAACGGCGCAGACACTCAATTCTGGACTGATAGCTGGCTGCCAGAGGGAAGCATACAGCACGCATGGCCGACGTTGGCGAGCTTCATCGGTCGCCCCAAAACAACGGTGGCACAAGGCTTAACAAACCGGAGATGGGTCAGAGACATCCAAGGAAGCATGTCCAGTCAGGCGCTCACCGAATACCTCCAACTATGGGACAAGGTCCAAGCTTTTCAGCTACAAGAGGGAGTACAGGACATGCTACTTTGGAAGCCAGTGAGCAATGGGATTTTCTCGGTGAAATCTGCTTATGACATGCTCTTCATGGCAAGAACGTTCTCGCAGTGTGGTCATTTGCTGTGGCAAACTAGAGCGCCATCTCGGGTTAAGTTCTTCATTTGGTTAGCCACAAAAGAAAGGTGTCTAACAGCCAACAACCTACAAAAGAGAGGTTGGCCCAATCAGTCCACCTGCGCCTTATGCCAGGTCGAGGATGAGAGCTGCATTCACCTATTTGTCACATGTGCCTTCACCAACTGGGTGTGGAAACTCCTGAAGGACAGGATTGGCGTCAATTTCCCTTTACCGGCGAAACTAAATGGCGACCTCATTGACTGGTGGATGATTTCCAGAACATCGTTTCAGACAGCCTATAGAAACGTGTTTGACACGTTGTTCATGTTGGTCTGCTGGATGAACTGGAAGGAGAGAAATGCAAGGGTCTTCCAACATAAGATGCGCACGGCGCAACAACTCTTTGATGACATTCGCAAAGAGATTACAATCTGGAGGGAAGCAGGAGTGTTCAACGATAAGCGAGATATAGCCTAATTCTCTTAGGCTGTGTTCGTTGGGATGCTTTCCCAGCGCGTTACAGTAATACGGAAAACGGAATGGTCCATTAGCGCGTGATTAATTAAGTATTAGCTAATTTTTTTTCAAAAATTGATTAATTTGATTTTTTTAAGTAACTTTTGTATAGAAACTTTTTGCAAAAAAGTACACCGTGTAGTAGTTTGAAAAACGTGCGCGGAGATAAAAAACACTGTAGCGCGTTGGGAAGTGGCTGTGCCGAACACAGCCTTAGTGTTTGCTGCCTCGGCAGCGTGTAGTAGCGCCTCCTGGGTCGCGGCCTTGGTAGCACCCTGTGGAATTGATCACTTTCGATCACTTTTTCTCAAACTTGTAATTGTGTATATACTCCCTTAATGAAATTTGGTCGGCCCCTTCGGCCGACCCGGCAAAAAAAAACACCAACCACCGATAGACAGTTTTTTAGGTTGTTGAATGTTCGGCACCTCCAGATATCCCATTTCAGTACCTCATTTTGCATTAAACAAATAGAATCAACCTGCAATTGCGTATAGAGAACTAGAGACATCAGCTATAAATCATTTAAAAAAATCATAGCAGAGCTAGAGCACAGATCATACATCGGATTCATCAACTAGCAACTTCAGTTTTGTAACATTTGACAAAGCACTGAGGATCTTGTATTTCGTATCAAAACATGGGAAGGGCATATCATCAAGGCGAATGTAAGCTTTTGCCACGGATGATACATTCACAAAGTAAGGAACCAAGAAGGGAAGGTACTCCAGGTGGAGTGAAACAAGGCTCGGGGTATCTATCACAAGATCTTTAAAATCGTCGTGAACAAGATTGCCATTGTCAAGGCTGTGAGATAAAGGTTAAATTCTTCAAAGAGGCAGAGGAAAATCTGGTTGCATATACGCAACAATCTGCCATCACAAGATATTGCAATGCTGGACAGCCAGTGAAGAGCTCCTCAATGAAGAGGTCACTGACGGAAATGCTTCAAAAATCCATCCCGTATCTCTCCATTTCAAAACCCTCATACATTCACGTAGCAGAATACTCCAGAACATATTAACCCGATCCCGGAAATTTGGATCAGGTACGTTTACACCACCTCCCCCAAACCCCCACCCCCCAAAAAAAATCCCAATAACCAGACCTCGCAAAATTGACATCAGAAATTTCACAATCATACATTGCATGCCGCAGTAAAACATTGTTAATCCATTCGAGCCATTATCAACTGCGAAAGCCATTCACCTGATTCAACCGGGGAAAAAACTGACGAAGAGAAGACCGGCAGCAAAGCAAGTAGGACAGGATACAGGAGCAACAGAAAATACCTATCCGGCAGATGCAGATGGACCCGGGGCGTGCGCTCAGGTGCCACTTCCGTCTACCACCCCGCGGCAGCGGGCGGCGCTCCGGCTAGACCAGCCGGGGAGCCCTACCGGCGCGTGGCGGCGCCGGCCCAAGTCGCAGCGGCCCAGCACTAGTGAGGTGAAGCGCTTTCACCAAGTTGTGACAAGGACAAGCGCATGAGCCACAGACAAGTGGGTCCCACGAGATAGGCGGGCCCGCATGTCAGTGAACAAACCAGCCACACCAGCTGCTGTGGGCCGCACGTCCGCTGCAATCCCGTTCCGGCCCAACTAAGGGTTAGTTTAGCTGGGCCGCATTTCCGGCCTATTCGCAAGTAAATTTTTGAGTAAATTTCAGAAGAATTTTTTTATTTTTAAATTTTTTTAATATTTATAGAAATATTATAGCGGTGAAAATATTTGCAGAAATAGACCCTGCCGCCCTCCACTTGGACGGCAAGGAGACGTGGCACACAGCGCCGTGTGTGCCTTCACGAAGGCCACACGGCGTCGTGTGCGCATTTTGCGTGTAGGTCCCTTACCGCCCTCTGCAAGGGCGGCAAGGTGGTTATTTTGCGTGTAGCCCCTTGCCAGTAGACCTTAGTAAAGCTTTTTGGATAACACTTAAATGAGGTCCCCAAGGTGGCTAGTTTGCATCTAGGCCCATTGCTGGAAGGCCTTACCCATCTTTTTTCTTTTTTACAATGAGGTAAATCTTTGTTGACAACATTTAAAAAATTCTTTGTTGATAAAGCTTGTTAATAATATTTTAAAAATTCTATTGAAGTCGGTTGTTTTGCAATTTCATATTTTAAGTAAGATTTGATGTTGTAACTTATTTGTGGTATTAGTATACGAAATTGATATTGTTCTATCGTAGTCTCGGTCGCAGAAAAATTATATGCACTAAAACAAGGAGAATTATGTCACGTAAAGAAGTAGTAGTACAATTTGAACATGATACATCTGGTTCCATTGCGGTTACATAGATGAGATTAGATTCAAACTAGAAGGAAGGTAGTGCAAGAGTTGAACACGACGACGATATAGTAATGGGACAACGAAACATGACATTACATATTTGACTAAGGTAAGTTGTCCGATAATAGCTAACCCCTATGTGAGGATCCCTCTCCCCTCTCAAACTGCGCTTTAGTAAACTTGTATTGCTCTAGCAATTCAAGCTGCACCACACGGGAAGTTGGACCACTTAAAATCTTTTCGGTGTCTATCCATTGTCTGTATTGACATCTTCTTGGCGGTTCCTGGGAGAAACGAATAGATGTGAAGCGAACAAAGTTAGTGAATCTTGTGATAAAATAATGATTCATGATAATCAAAATATTTTCACCATGAAATCGTCGTCTAGAATATTTGGGCAAACAAAGAACCTTTGACCCAAAGTACTAGGCTTTATGAAATGGAGAACTTGCATTTTGGACGGGCTTCCCATGGAGGGAGTGCGCCCGTTAGCACTCGCCAGTCACACTGTTGTTCACGACGTTGTCGTTCGTAAGCTGCTTTTCTCTGCAAGTATTGCTCAGTACTTTTTGATGAGAAATACCAGCGTCGTTCTTGTAAACAAGTGGTCAGGTCGAGAACGGGATTTTCTGTATCAACCCACTCGATATATCCATAAGCCGTAGCGCGGGTCTGACGAATAGATTTGGATAAAGAATAAACAATTGCTCATGCAAACTAAATAAGCATATGCAGAGAATGAAATACCTCACGGTCATAGTTAGGGCACCTAAAAAAGCGTCTTCCTCGAATGTCTGGATTTATCGAAGCCATTAGTTGGCATCGGACACCTCAAAGGCAGAGAGGCCGCTGGCAGCAAGGTGGGAGTAGGTATGCACAAGGATCGCTACGCTAGTTAGGATCCTCAACGCCCCGGCGTCTGGCCATTGTCGAAAGCTGGTGGGATGAAGGGTTGTACTAACGCTTGTTAAGTACACAGATGAAGAAATTTTGTGTTGCATTGCTCGTTATGGGGACTTATGTAGGCACCAAAATCGTAGTGATAACCTTTACATGTCTACATCATAGGGCACGGTGGGTCGGTCTGATTGCCGCCAAAAGTAAGAGTGGACGTATGCGGATGTATACCCTGTCGCCCTATATATGGGCGAAATAAGGCCTTCCGCCCTTTTAAAGGGCGGCATGGAGCCGAAAGTAAGATTGGACTTATGCCGATGTGACATGTAAGGGCGTGAGAAGCCATTCTGCAGTCGTATCAATGCAAAGAACTGGACGACAGTGCACGATTGCATGCATGTAGAGCTAAGAACGCTCTTTGCAGCACAATTTTGCCAGGATGTCCAATTGAGGGGAATGTCTTGAGTGCACAAGAGCTCCCAGGGTTTCTTTGTTGGATAACAGATAGCAGACGTGACAAATTGTCATACGAGGCTTCATAAGTTCCAAATCTCATCTCTATTATTTTCTATTTGGCCCTCCACGTCTTGGCATCGCTAATAGTATACTTGAATTTCTCTTCGATATGTCGGATTATTGACTTTGCTTCATATGTCAGATTGTCCATGACGTGCGCATACATCTCAGATGCAACAAATGCACATGTAATATTCTTGCGGTATTTCTGAACACCAGGTAGATAACAAGTATGCTTGGTAACGACTGACATTGTTCAGTAATCCTTCCATTTTCCCTTATAAGCGTGCACTCTCCAAGGACACCCATCTTTTTCCTTAACACACCTAACTTCATATTGTGACCGGTTAGACTTGGCAACCCAAAACTCTCTATGAAGTGACACTGTAAAATGCTTCACCACCTCCTTCATGTCTTCTTCATTACCATACCTCGTTCCCTGAATAACCTCATTCTCTTTGTACTCCCATCTCACATTTTCCCCTTCAGAGACGACCAGACCAGAAAAATCATCACTAGCCCATTCGGCTGGATTAATATTGCTTTCGTCATCATCTGACAAATCATCTTCCTCTACACGCTCGTTGTCACAATCCTCTCTTTCCATTTCGTCCACAATGGCACCGATAGTCTCCCCCTCGTCAGCCACCTATCAGGTTGCATGCCTACTGGAGCTACTACGCCATCTTCCTCTGGTGCATTAACCTGATCCACTCCAATCTCATTCACTTCAGCACATGGCCCCTCGCCATCATCCATGTTCATCTGCACACTTAGATCCTTCGGATGAACATATGAAAGCATAGCTAGAGGCCACCCGCGTTGCAATGCATTCTCCACATACCATCTCCACATCCAAAAGTTTTGAACTGGCATTAGTTCCCAATAAAAACCCTCTGTTGTCCGACTTATTACAACATAGATTGTAATGTCACTTGTCTGTGGATCAACTCCCAAGCCCCCCATCAACCATCTTTTCATATAAGGTACACTCCTCTCAGCTGATCTATCAATTCCCCTTACTGTTACAATAAATTCTGACAGATCTACCCCAGTCGACCCATAACAGACGTTTCCTTGACCATGGTATAGTTGAAATATAAGTTTATTGCACATATCTGTAAAATAAATTACTAAGTCATTATTTTACGTAATAAATGACTACAGCGTAATATCTTGTTTGCAACGTACCACAATTTTTATAAATGCTATTGTAATGTTACTCAACAACATTTAAAACTACAAACCTAATAACTATAAATACTACAGATCTACTAAATTACCTATATCTAACAATACAAAGTTCTACAGTACCACAGCTAAAACCCTAGTTCATATAGTGCATTTATTCAAACAAAGTTCTACAAAAATACAAGTAAAACCCTAGTTAACATCATACATTTAGTCACGTATATGATCTAGAAATATTACCTGAAATCGGAGTTTCAAACCGGCAAGGCTTCGCCTCTTCTTCTCTTCTCCTCCCCTTCTCCCTTTTTTTTCTTAATGTGGAAAGGTGAGAGGAGAAATAAGGAAAAAGTGCAGGACGGCAGGCCTTTTATAGGCTATGGGGCTTGCTGCCCTCTACCAGGGCGGCAAGGGGGCCGCCTGCAAAATGGCAGGCCCCCGACCGAGGAGCTGAAAATTTTGCACGCGACCCCCTTATCGCCCTGGCAGAGAGCGACAAGGGGGCCGCGTGCAAAATTCACAGCTACACTAAACGGTCGTCCCGTATGCGGGTGCCCCGTCACCTTGCCGCCCAAGTGGAGTACGGCAGGGTCTATTTCTCCAAATATTTTTGCCGCTATTGTATTTCTGTAAATATTAAAAGAAAAAATTCTAAAAATAAAAAAAATTCAATTTCAGAATGGGTCATCTATTTATTACCGTTGTTTTGTTTTGTACGATGTTTTCACTTTTGATCGAATATTGTTACTTTTGTTATGTTTTTGATCATCCTAACTCTTTTCTCAAGCATATGAACGATTTCGAGTACATCAATTTTTACTCATCAATAAACTTCCTCAAGTAAAAGTGGTCCAAAGTAATATAAAGATAAGATTACTTGGTCCAAAATGAAAGCACTAGTTAAAGAGAGGTTTGTAATGCCCGTTTTGTCGCGGCGTTAGCGGGAAAACTATTTTGCTAAAAACCCTATTTGCGAAGGTTTGCTCTTCGGTTGAGTCTTGTCGTGTGCCAAGGTCTCGTGTTTCCCCTCTCAGTTCAATCCCGGAGAAAACCGCGAAATCGGATTTCAAATCCGAGCCCTCAAACTCCTCCTTTCAATCTCTCAGGAAAAGTCTGGTTTACCTCCTTTTGACCCGGGCCGATTTTTTTTCCCTTCGGCCTTCTGTCCCCCCCTCTTCCCCCTCGGGCCGCCGCTGGCCCAGCCCCTTCGGCCTCGCCCCTCCCCGCTGGGCCGCGCCAGGCCGCTCGGCCCGCGCGAGCCGGGCACGTGCGCCGCACGTGCCGAGCCGAGAGAGAGAGAGAGCGCTCCGCTCTCTTCTCTCTCTCCCGCTCCCTCGCCGTCCTTTTCCCCTCTCACCCCGTCCCGTTCCGTCGCCGGCGACCGCCTCCTCCCGGCCCCGCCTGCGCGCGTGCCGCCAAGGGGCCGAGCGCGCGCCCCTCTCCCCCGCGCGTGTCCTTGCCCAAAGCGGCATGGGGACAGTACCCCCTTTCCCCTTCCCCTTTTTCTTTTCCCCGGTTGCCGACCGCCGCCGACGTCATCCGCTGCCGCGCTTGGCCGCTAGCGCGGGAAGCGCCAACGCGGTCCCCTCGCCGCGCTCCACCACCTCTCGGTCGCACCGCCTCTCCCCTGGCCGAACCGACCTAGTGCCACCCCTATAAAAATTCCCCCCTTGCTCCCGGCCGCCACCACCGCCTCCCCGAGCTCGCCCCTTCCCGCTGCCGCCGCCATCCCCATCGCCGCCGTCGCAGCCGAGGGCGCCCGAAGGAGCCCGGGCGCCGCCCCCCTCTCCCTCGGCCGGAGCCGCGCCGAGTCCGCCGCCCCGCGCCGTCGCCCCCGTCCCCGGCGAGCCCCCCCCCCCCCCCCCCCGCCGCCGTAATTTGTTCCCCCCTCCATCTCCGCCTCTTTTCTCCCCGGTCTAGGGATTAGGTTGCGCCGTATAACCCTCTCCCGGGCGCCGCCGTGGCTGTCGCCCTCTCCCCCGTCTTCTCCCCGAGCCGCCGTTGCTGCCGCCGCCGTGCACCGTTGTCGGCCGCCGTCGCACCCTCGCGGCCCAATCCGAGCCGACGGCTCGATTCCCCTCTCTCCCCTCTGCTCCGGCGCCACTCCCCTTCGCCGGCCTCGCACCGCGCCGCCCGAACCCCTCCGCCATCGCCGCCGTCGCCCGGCGCCTTCTCCCCTCATTCGCCCGACCGGCCTACATGACCGCCACGCAGGCGCCACACGAGCGCCAGCCGGCGCACTCCCTCCTTCCCCTCCGTGCGCTCGGTCCACGTAGACCGCGCCGCCGACAGGCGGGCCCCGCCCTAACGCCGCGCGGCGGGCACGGTCCACCGGATCGGCCGACCGCGTGGGCCGCGGCCTGCCCCGGCCCATCGCCTCGCTCCCCCTTGGCCCATCGGCCTCCCTCTCCGGCCCATCGGCCTCCGGCCCATCAGCCGCTAGGCCCATCGGCCTATCCCCCTCTCGCGCGCCGATCGGCCATGGGCCGATCCCTTCGGGCCGTCGGCCCAATTATTTCGGCCGCGCCCATTCTATTCTTTTGGGCTGCCCTTAGCCGCCCAAAATAAAGTCTAAATTGCATCCCTCCTTCTTTTCTTTTTCCAGGGAATTAATAATTCCTTTTCTTTATTCCAGAAAATCCTTTAATCTTCGGAAATTCATATCTTTTCAACCGTTCGTCCGATTAACCCCGTTCCAATTCCAAAATTTCTCAAAAATCGAGATCTATCCAATGGCACGCTTAGTGGTCTTTAATAGGGCTTCTTTTTATCACTTTGTTGAGTCGTCTCGTTTCACGTGTAGTCTCGGAGCCCCAAGACCCGCAGTGCGCGGATTTCGAGGAAGAAGCTCAAGATCTCGAGCAAAGCAAGTCACCTTTGATCAATTGAACCTATAGTTTAAATTAAGTATTTTGATTCCGCAAACTATGCATTAATTAGGTTACACTTGGTACTTGGCCTCGGTTTGCAATACAACCGGCAGGCCCTACCCATTTGCTGCATTCACCTTCCTTGATATTTGAATACCCTAACACCCTTGTCACCCCTCCGGTGGAACCTCAGTATCCGTACCTCACGTACGAATGTCGAGACTCTCCTCAAACTTTAAAATTGATCACATGGGTAAAACTTGAGTTTACAAAATGCTTGGAAAACCCGACACTTGGGTCGGTGCCTTGAAAATAAAGTGAGTTTCTAAAACTTGCGGTACGGGAGACGTACTGGAGGTATGGTCTGCCCGTTCTCGCTCTAAGGACCGATTCCTTGGGAATTACATCCGAGCATATGTCAAGTACGACCACATGGGTGAGATGGGACGCCCCTGGCTGAGTAATTAGCTAGGCCAGGGAAATCTTAATGCCAAGGGACAAGTGGATTCGCCGGGGTGGTGTCGGGGAGGACCCCTGGGCTTCCTGGCACAGTATGGTCTGGGACCTAACCTGGTGTTGGTCCGTGGGACCCCTCCCGTTGGCATAAGATGACCCTGTGTCGGCTTTCGAAATGCCTTGTCATGAAAGCCTCAAGGTCGCCAGACGTGACCGAGAGTCGCGGGCTGGGTGACTCGAGGTTAGTAACATCGTGTGGGTAAAGTGTACCCCCTCTGCAGAGGTTAATAAACTGTTCGAACAGCCGTGCCCACGGTCATGGGCGGATGTGAGGTGATTCCTTAGCGTAGTTTTAATTGGGATCCTTGTGAACTGCTGTTGGTGTGTGAGAATTTCCTTCCTGGGCTTAAGTTGGGCTGTTGAAGCAGTCGGTGTCGATGAACGATTGGCAGGGAGCCTCTCGTTCCGACGTGTTTGATTTGTGGCTGTTGGTGCAGCCGGTGTGGGTGAGCGATTGGCAGGGAGCCTTTCGCGTGTGGCTGTTGGAGCAGCCGGGTCGGTAAACGATTGGCAGGGAGCCTCTCGTGCCGACAAGAATCAATCGATACATTTTCACTGCTCCGGCTGGATGAGACGCACTTTGTCGTCCGCGCCGTTGAGAAGCACTCACTTAGATATTTCTGAAAGTCTTAAACTAAAATCAATTGTGAAAAACAACTGGCTTTCCCTTGAAGCTTGCATTAAACACTTAATTCCCCTGACTTGCTGAGTACTCCCGTACTCACCCTTGCTCTATATAATTAAAACCCCCCCAGTTCTCGAAGACGAAGAGGTGGACCCTGCTGATGAAGAGTTCTTCCGGGAGCAAGCAGACTTCGAGCAGTAGTAGGGTTTCGGCCTATCCCCAAAGCTTTGCTTGTGGCTTAGGGCTAGTCTCCGCTTTCCGCTTCCGCCTTTTCGTAATGCTGTTGTGAACTCGGGTTCTGTCCGCAGTTCCAACCTGGGTTGTAATCCTACTCTTAATAAAGAGACCGCTGTTGTTGTGATATTCTGTCTTCCTGTTGTACCAGCGCTATTTCCTGGGACTGGTACAGGCACACAGGTTAATTTGGACCGCCTTACACTGGCCTCCGCTCGGGGCTAGTTCGGGGCGTGACAAGGTTCAATACGAAACATCGGTAATAAACTAATAAACCCAAAGTGGAATTTACTCTAAATTTTTTGTCGTAGAATTACAGATTTCCGCATGTTTTTATTACTGGTTTGGTTTTCTTGTGCCAAAATTCTCCTAAAAAGCAAAGTGAGCGTAGCTCAACTGGTTAGATTCCTTGTAGTAGGACCAGCCTATCCGGGTTCAAATCCTAAATTTGACATGGGTGCTCGAATTTGTGGCTAATTATTCTTTCAATGTTAGGTGATATATCCGTGGATAGCGAGGCACTCGTGATGACTTTGTCAATCTCAAGATATGCCTGTCTAGTCTTTTCGAAAGGGATGTTCATAGAGGTATGGTGTACATGTGCGCGTTTATAGGAGTGAGTGTGATGACTTTGTCAATTTCAAGATATGCCGAATCAGTCTTTCCGAGATGCTCATAGAGGTATGGTGTACGTGTGTGCATTTATAGAAGTGAGTGTGCACGCATAACGAACGCCTCTGATTGTACTGTGTTTTAAAAAAGTTCTTCTAAAAAATTTACAAGTAGAGCAAAACTCAAGGCATGATGTACACACCACCAAATTGGTTGAGTAGCCAACAGATTAATAGCCGAACTCAATTAGGAAGTCACATCAATCATGCCTTTGCGCTCGATAAGACCAAAGTACCATCCAACTCCTGTCATTTCTAATCGTTGTTTCTTTCATCAATTGATTAATAATCCCCTCATGTCAACACATTACTCTTGTTAATATTACTATTCGGCTTTGCTCCGTCCAGACTTGTAGCAGCAATGCCACCCACTGATACATGTGGAACAACTAAACAGTAAGCTGCTCAACTTGTTTGCATAGTTGCATGATGCTGACCCTTTTTTAGGAAAAAAAAATCGATGATCCAATCTCCAAATATCATGCAATACCAACTCAACTCGATTATGATTGAGTGACAACCATAAGAGGCAGCCTCGGATTGACTTGATCACGCTGACAAGTTCGTTTCAGGCACTGTGCTAACGACCGTGCTGAAGAACTGTCTGAACATCTGAACATTTCTTGCTTGGAGATGCGAAAAACGAGCTAGGCTGATTCTTAATTAACATGTACTGTCTTCTTGTCAAAATAAATGAACCTACGAAAAAAAAATAATTGTCCGAATTAGTTGTATTAGGTAACGTCACGATTTATTCAAGATTCGATTATTTTAAGATGAAAAAAGTATTTAGGGTATGTTGGGAAGAGGGGTTGAGAACCTCTCTTTCCGACACGCAAAATGAAACACATATTATTATATAATTAATTAAGTATTAGCTTTTTTTGAAAAAAGATTAATATGATTTTTTTAAAAACAATTTTGGTACAGAAAATTTTTGTAAAACACCCGCCGTTTAACAGTTTGAAAAACGTGCACACAAAAAAGAGAGAGATAAGTTGAAAAAGTTGGATGAAGAAGATAGCCTTAATTATGTTCGCAACTTGGCCCTGTTAGATTCAAAATCAAAGTTAAAAGAAAAAGAGAAGAAAGGGACACAACCAATTGATGGCTGCAGGTGATGCATTGCTTGCTTTGCTGGACCAATGAATGATGAATCTCTGGAAGGAATCTCTCGGCTGCTGCTGCTGCTGGGTGTGAAAGTGTAAAGGAAATGGTATCTCTGTCAGCCAATCGCTCTGGTTTTCTTTCTTGCAGGGCTCGCAAACTGTCGAAGAGTACTTTGGGGTTCGTTGGTGATGGCAACACCCTGACAGGAACCCTTCCCAACCAGGCACAATTTCTCCCCGGCCGGCACAGTTTGTCCCTCTGTTCGTTCGATCGGTGTCGAGAAGAAAAGAGTACGGGTATCGTACCACGGCCGGCGACGGCGGTTGCACGGCGCCCCCGGCCGGACAACCCAGCCTTCACGCGTGATAACATTGCGACATGGACACTTTGAAAAAATTTTCGTCGATCGTGTCACCGACATAAAGTCTTTTTAAAACGAAGATAGCAACTTCGCATTTGAGTTTTTAAAGTGAGATTAATGTATTTATCTTAGGACTTAAAAGAAAGTAGGTTTTGGCATCTCCATAGATCCAATGGATCGATCGAAGCGTAAATCCACGGTCCGCACTTTGAACTTCTCTCATGTGTTTTGACAATTTAACCGATGGTTGATTAAGTTGGTTTAAATTTTAAAGATACGTGGTATCGATTAGCGCTTGCCAAGATATGACTTCAATTAGGTGTGTTCGTCTTGTGAGTTATGACGTGCATCTATTACGAACTAGCCACCAACTCCGGTTGTCTTATGTTGATCATTATATCAATTACACATAGTATACATGCATACATCCATGTAATACTTGGAAAACAAACTGATCATTCGTGGCAAGAACACTCACTTAGTTATACAAAAAAATCCACATACTCCCTTCTATCAAGATTATATGTCGTTTCCAACAGTAAAACGTAACTAGGTGCAAGACATTTGAACGATCTAAAACGACGGATATTTCTGTCCGAAGAGAGTATGTTATCAACATATCACATCACATATATCAACACACTAACTATAACACATATCAGCCATATTAGTCTACTATACACGTGACACACATGCAACCGTCCTATACATGATCACACTGTTCTCGAGGCAATCAAACCAAAATCACCAATAGCAAATGACTCCAATACTCTAAATCATCCGTAGAAAAAAGTGTACACATGAGAGAAAAAAAAATCATGATCAGACGGTGCATGCTGGGGCATGCAAACCACAACGTAAACAAATATTTTCGCCGTGACAGAGCTCAGTCCATGTGGGCCACATCCTTGCCACGCCCACGCCGGCGGTGGACCGTTTTTAAGCACAAGAAAAGAACCGGCAGGGAGTTGACTTTTCTTCCCCGGCGTTGACCAAAAGGAGCCCGCCTACGTGTCCACCCTCCTGGCCGTCGATCTCTCCCTGCACGGCATCCGATGCACCCCTCCCCCCACCGCTCGCCGCCCGCGACCGCCACGTTTCATCCCTCCTCGATGGCGTGTCGCCGCCGGCGAGCTATATATAAAAACTCGCCTCGCGAGCTCAGCTGCTCAGGTAGTCCACGAACACGATAGGTTTCTTTTTCTCGCCATTTTTTTTCTCTTTGCTTCGCTTCGTTCTTGATTGATTGCTACTAGGTAGCATGGCGAGTGGCGGCGGCGGCGAGGCGGCGGAGGAGGGGACGCGCGTCGGCGACCTGCCGGAGGCGTGCCTGGCGGACGTGATCGCTCTCACCTCGCCGCGGGACGCGTGCAGGCTGGCGGCCGTGTCGCCGTTGTTCCGCGCCGCGGCGGAGTCGGACGCCGTGTGGGACCGCTTCCTCCCGCCGGACTACCGCGCCATCGTGCCCCTGCCGCCGCCGGCAGCGGCGGCGGCGGCGGCGGGCGGCGGCAAGAGGATGAAGAAGGGCGTCTACCTCGGGCTCTGCGACAAGCCCGTCCCTGTCGACGACGGCAGCATGGTAAGTAGCTTAGCCAATCGATCAAGAAACTAATTCATGCCAAGTTCGTCGATTTGTTTACGCATCCAGATTAAATTGAACCGAATCAAATTGTTCATGGCGGTTGCAGANGGCTGGAGAAGGAGAGCGGCGCCAAGTGCTTCGCGCTGCCGGCGAGGAAGCTGAGCTTGCCATGGGAGGACGGCGAGTTCAGCTGGAGATGGACACCTCACCCTCTCTCCAGGTTTATACATATCTCCTCATCTCTTCTTCTCCCTTACATCTTTAGCTTTAATTTCCCATAATTCGATTCGATATCTGTTATGGATTAATCAGGCGTTTAATTTTCGAATCAATCGTCATAGAATCTTGGCTCCATGTGCAAACACAATTGAGTTCAGTTAGTCAAAATGAAGAATCGATAACAGATGGATTCAGACACGATCAATATATTTAGCTCCAACTAATTCTCCCCCAATTCGGGTAGGAAAATGAGTTGCCTGTACTAGTTGTTCAAGCAGTTGCTTCCTGTCAAATATATTTCCTGAATTCGTACACCCAAACACTTGAACACTTGATCGATCGGGCTTGAATTAGTTGCTTCCAAGTTGCGAACTCAAGACTTTTGCTATCTCTTCTTATGCATGTGCCACCTCACTATCTACAACGACCTGAAAAACAATTAATTAAAGACAGTAATATACCAGTGGTAGTAATTGTCTCTGTCCTGCACTAACCGCAACAATTCCCAAGTCGTGAGCCTTTCAACCGAGCCGTGGAAAAGCAGTACAAATTACAGCCACTGTCAAATAGAAAGTAATTTAGCCACAGAACATTCAGTCACAAAAGTTGCTGAGCACTACTAAGCAAAGATCGAAGTCGATCGATCGAGCAGGTCAACTTCCAAGACGTTTCCGATCAAGAACAATCGACCAGACAGCGACGTCACCCCGGCACTGTCTGCTGAAAGCTACGCATGCTTACGATCGAATCCACAGATAATAAATAAATAAATCATCAGTAATAAAATTCTGTGATTCCAGATGAGCTGATTCGTCAACTTCCATCGACATTGAGCAAGCTTTCCCTTTGATCTTCTCGCGCGCGTTTGTGTGTGGGCGCGCGCGCTACATGACAATCAACGTGCTATCTAGCTATGTAGCGCACCCCCTCGGTAACTTTTTTACTTACGAACATCAGTGACTTCTCACCTTCAAACTATACACATACACTTCACATGAACGGTAGTAATTTTTTTATGCAGCAATGTAGTGAGTATATAATGCCGCTGACACATCTGCCTCTTAGAACCTGAGTAATTTTTTTACCATTGCATTTCATCATCCGATCCATATATATTCTTTTTACCATAGCTTTATAGGTGTACATATTTTTCTCTATCATTTTTTCCTTAATTTATGAATCGGGGATCTCTTGCATATGTAGTAAAAAAATTAATAAATTCCGTTTTTCGGGGACCTCTTTTAAAGCTGATTTTAATTATGCTAGAATCGCACTGTTTCTAATCCATTTAGTTTTTTAAATGATCACATTTCCTAACCACGACACAAAAAACAAGTTTATGCCAGCGAAAACTTCTGATTGAAGGATGGCATTGAGTGATCTTTTTAACTTCCACACTCTGTATTCTCTAATTTTTTATTGGGAGAAAATATGTAATGTAAACCATATATGTAGTAAAAAAAACTTAAAAATACTGTTGGATCTAATTTAGAAACGAACACTTGAGATTAGTTTTTACTTTTGGTAACATAGACAAATATCAGACGTCGTTTTTATCTAAAAACGGATGCCTGAGGTTAATATTTACTGTTAATATTTACTCTAGGTGACATGGACAAATACCTTCTATTTGCATTTAGAATTTTTTTTAAATCTACGCCTTTAGTAATTTAATGATATTTTTTCACATACCTTTATGCAAATAGCAATTTTAACTCCCTGGGTCGGATACCTTCATTTGGATAAAATTAAATGCTAAATAGAAGTCGACACGTGAGCTTTATTGCATCTTCACGCAATGAGTAATTTTTTTAACTATACTCTATCGTGCTGTTGTTCTATATGACATGTGAAAAACATAAATAAATAACCATACAAAAAATATAATCAAATAACCTTTAAATTAAAATTTTACTCATCACAAAACACCCTGTGTTCAGATTTACTGCACCGAGGGCTATGGGTTATTTTTTAACTTGAACCTAAGAGATGAGGGTGATATTGTGTCCAAGACAGCTTTCAGTACACCACAAGTAAAAATTTTACCTGAACAAATGTTCCATATGCAGATTTATTTGACAAGTAAAATTTTTACTCAAGCTACACACAGAACGGGGTTGGAGGAACATGACGGAGGGCGGTTGGCAGCGAGTAATTTTTTAGTTAACAAACCTACTAGACGTTGTTTCTTATGGTAAGTTATTTTACTCTGAAGAGGGGGGCCGGATAGAGATAAGATGAGTTATTTTGTTACCTGAACGAGGGGTATGGAGATGGGATAAGGATGCGCTGGCAAAAACGGAAAATAAGGAGCATGATCGGGCGGAGGTGCGCCACCGTGTGTGTGTATTCGCTTCTGATCAACATCGATTCATTAATGCTTTTCCATTTCAGTGTAGTTCACCATGCATATTAATTATATACAAAATCAGCAGTGATTAATTAAGCAATCTCATCATGATTCGTGGCTGACACGAGCTGCACGTCTAGATTAATTTAATTTACAAGTTTAATCTGATTCCGTTACTTGAGAATGAAATTAAATTAAATTAAATTGCGTGGTTTGATTAATTAGGTTTGAGGAGGTGGCGCAGCTGGTGGACTGCACGTGCCTGGACATCTACGGGCGGCTGCCGGCGGCGGCGCTGACGCCGGCGACGTCCTACGCGGCGTACCTGGTGTTCGGCGCGGCGGAGGGACACCGCGGGCTGAGCTTCCCGGACCAGGAGACGACGGTGTCCGTGGCGGGGCGCATGGTGGCGCGCCACGCCGTGTGCCTCCGCCCCGACGACGCCGAGGCGCGCAAGTTCAGGGGCGTCGGGCTCGGCGGCGCCGGCGTCCCGGTCAGGCGGCCGGCGCGGCGTGACGACGCGTGGTCGGAGATGGAGCTCGGGAGGGTGACCGCCGACGAGGTCGCCACGGTGGCAGCGAGCGGCGGCGGCGAGGACGTGGTGGCGAGCTTCGAGGTGCTCGGGTGGTATCCCAAGCGCGGCCTCGTCGTCGAGTGCATGGAGTTCAGACCCGTCGTCTGAAGTTGGTATATGAACGGCTGTGATCGCGGGTTGTATATGTATCGAACGGTCTAGATATTGGATACGTGGATCGATCTTGAGCCGTCAGTTCATCTCGTTGATGAACTGCTACGTGCCTACGAATGGGTGCGCATGACTTAAGTATGGATTTGCACTTTGTTCTGATATCTAAACGAAATACAACCAGTACCATCACGATCCAGATTATCAGGGGTAATTTAATTCTCAAAATTATATATATATATATATATATATATATATATATATATATATATATATATATATATATATATATATATATACTNATTACACATATCAAGGTTTATCGAGCGGGTTTCTCAATATGCACCTCGTCAATAAGGTTCGACGACTGCGTAGTTACCATCGCATTTGTCAGTCCTAATGACGGCACATAGGCGTTGTTTGGTTTAATTGATAGCTAACTTTACCACAACTCGTCGCGTCTTTTCTCTGTGAGTAGAGTCTCACCAAACGCACACACGTGCGTGTGTCTCTTAACCGACAATTTGGCAGCCCAGGAAAGATCCTAATGGCACACTAGCTTAGGTTGCAATCTACTATCTCATCAGTCATCAGGGATCATATATAAACCGGCCGGATGCTGTCATGCTGATAGCTGCATCGATCTCTGGTGGAATCTTGCTGACTGATGAAAGGGAAGGAAATTCAAGAAGGTATCATCTACTCACTTCGTCCCAAAATAAGCCAAGATTTTAAATTTTATTTCAAAATAAATCAACTCTTATTTTTTTACCGACTACTAATTCGTACAACAAAAAATTTTATTACTTCAATACCATCACCTATCCATCAACCAATATAACTTAAGGACATCATGCTCTTTTGCTTTTTTTTAAAAAAATCTTCTTGAGATGCGTTTAAGTTTTTGGGAGAGGGAAAGTATGTATCTTAATTATCTCTCCTGATCCTCTTCCAATCGTTTCTGATTTCGTGCAAGACTCGCAAGTGCCTGTGATTTGTTCGCATTGTTGCTTACGGTCGTCGCATTACACTCTGTCGACTGCTGGCTATCTGATTTGTCATGAAACTATTCAGTTTTCTGCAACCTCCATATGGCTCAGTTTGTCAAGATCTGGGTTTCCTTTACCGCGATAAACCGCACGGTTATCGCGCTTACCGGGAAGGTACGGTAAAAGAAAAACCACGGTAACCATCTTAAATTCAAATAAATTTTAAAAATAATTTAAAATTTTGATAAATTTTATACGGTTTGCCACGATTACCACGGTTACCGCACGGTAACCGTGCTTACCGCCGGGGCGCGATAACCGTGGCCCCGGCGATAAGGCAAACCTGGTCAAGATATAGAAGAAAAAAATATACTTATAAATCAAAATCAAAAGTCGATGAATCCGTACGCGGCTGTCTACGTGGCGCGGTTTCACGGACACCATACGCCGTACGGCAACTTGACTGACTCCAATTTTTGTTCCCGCGGCTGATCAATCCAGTCAGTGCATTTGTGCACTGACGGTGATTGCGTTTACCATTTCGGCGTAATATATCTCGCTGATCGATGTGCTACCTGTTTTTAAAGTTGAATTTTGGACGTGACGATTACCTTTTATTTTATAAAAAACTGTTTTTTATTGGTTTTATGATTAAAAAGATATTTTAAACATAACTTATACGTATTTTTCGCTGAACTTCAATAAAACGAATAATTAAATATTATAACTAAAATTTTTTTTCCTCTCGCGACAAGGATGGTAAACTTTCAGACCAAGCCGTTGAAAAAGTCTGCTTGGATAGAAACCAGAAGTGCCGGGCAAACGCAACCAAATAAATACTAATTCGTCCAAAAAAAACCAATTTCAACTAAATGTTAGGATTAAGTTTTTCATGGGACAAAAGGTATATGTGGCGGACACAGTCACGGATCAAGTCTAACATCACCAACGATACCTTAAAAAGGAAGAAGAGAAAACATTGCTCTACATACTGCGAACTCGACAAAGCTATAAAGTATTTCCTCCATCATAAAATATAATAATTTTTATCTTTTAGAATTTATTTCAAAATATAACAGCTTTTTCATCAACACTCTCTTCCTAACCAATCACAATCCTGCACCATTCAATTTTTTCATCTACCTCCACTTCTGACTTCTTATCCAATCATAATATTTTCTAATTTAATTTTACTTTTTTAATTACTGTATCCATCCTTAAAAATTTTTATATTTCGGAACGGAGATAGTAATATAATAATTACTCCATCCATCATGAATTATAGCAATATAATATCGGATCTGACATAACATAGTACTATGAATTTAGACAAATAATCTCACTGTCCTGATATGTAGTATTAGGTTGTGTCATATGTTGTTATAATTTAGAACGGATGAAGTATGAAATATGCGATGGCAAGCCAAGCCAGGGAGAAATTTGAGAGAGAGAAAAACTACAAAGAAGCTAACTGGGCCAGTTGATCTTCACAGCCCACATAGGTATTAGACCTTCCTAGCCAGTATGAAATGGGCCTGGCCCACGTTCTGAGCCAAACTTGCTTGGGCCGACGGTTAGGCGATTGACATGTGGGCCACGTCCTAACCCTAGGCCCACTTGTCGGCCAGCCAGTAGCAATCCACGCGGACAACTCCCTCGGTTGCACGCGATTCTCGATCTGAGCCACACAAATGAGATCGGACGGTGAGAAACGAGGGGGGCCTGCCGCGTCGGCTCTGGTGGGGCCTACTTATCAGCCACCGCCTCTCGCGCTGCGCGCCGTAAACCTTTCTCCCGCCGCCGCCGCCGCCGCCGCCATGGACTCCTCCCCGCCGTCCGAGAGCCCTGCCGACGCCTCCGCGTCCTCCCCCTCTTCCGCCGTGGAGAACCTCGCCGTGGGGATGGCGGCCATGAGTCTCCAGGATCGGTTCAAGTTGCTGTGGGGGATCGGCGAGGAGTGCATCCAGGAGGACGAGCTCATGAATCTGCTGCAGAACAAGCCGGTTCCCATCTGCTACGACGGCTTCGAGCCATCCGGCCGCATGCACATTGCCCAGGTTCGGCCCGAATCCTCCTCCCTCTAGAGTCGATCTACTCCGCTCTAGGTTCCGAGACAACTCTTTGGGTTGCTGTTGTTTCCGCAAATTGAATTGATTAGCTTGTAGAAGGACATCGAATTCCCCTGTTGGCTAGAAAATTCGATTCATCATAGCGCACTAACTTTTTGTTCCCATTGTTTCTGAGTGCAATGTGAGATTTGTTCCTGAAATTTGAAAGGCATATGCTCTTTTCTACTTGGTAGAGTACTAGTATTATTAGTAATCGTGCTCATATGTGCTTTCCGGGTTGCGACATTGCGTGATGTTAATTTGGTAGCCGCATGGATATTCGAGATGGGTTATCATGATTTTACCTAGCGGAGGAGTGGGGGATTTGCACTAATATGCTCACTTCACTTTGAGCTTTTGATGTAAATAGATGTGGGTTGGATATAGCTATAGGGTTTGCTTTATCCATTGTATGGACCACATGGGTGAAATGAAGTGTGGTGTCTATGTTAATCTTGTATGTGTTAGATGGTGGTGTGCGCTGGTTTGGATGGTAACCAGCCATGATGATGATAGTTTTTGTAGAAGAATGATGACGAAGATAATCTAGTTCATTCTTCCTATGTTTTGAGGTTTATGCTTGTTCTAGAAAATGAAATCAAGCTAGCATAATCATTCCTTGGGCTTTAGCATTATCTGATCTTTGGTTACAACATTCACTATATCTGCTTATTGTGTGCTTCCTCTTCTGTCATGACTCGTTGCGGGCAGGGTGCTTTAGTGATGCGTGAAGTTTACACGTGCAAAAGTTTTAGACTGTAGGATTTGAACAAATGAATTGCTTTTGATCGATCTTCCTGTCTATTGTCAGGGCATTGTGAAGACAATCAATGTTAACAAGATGGTCAGAGCTGGATGCAAAGTGAAAATTTGGATAGCGGACTGGTTTGCTCAGCTAAACAACAAGATGGGGGGTGATCTGAAAAAAATCCAGACTGTGGGACGCTACATGATTGAGATTTGGAAAGCAGCTGGTATGAGTCTTGATGGTGTGGAATTCTTGTGGTCCTCAGAAGAAATCAATAAGCATGCAAATGAATATTGGCCACTTGTAATGGACATTGCCCGTAAAAATAATGTCAAAAGAATAATGAGGTAACCACCTTTAGTTTGCTCATATGCATCTAATGGCTTATTCGCTCCCAGCTTTAAACTGTCACTGCCATTCCTAACATTCAAGTGAGTATATTTTTCTTTTGTTCACAGATGTTGTCAGATTATGGGTCGAAATGATTCAGACGAGTTGACAGCTGCCCAGATCTTCTATCCTTGCATGCAGTGTGCTGATATATTTTTCCTGAAGGTTAGTACATTTACACTATTGCACAAGTGCTTTGTGAAAAGAAAGTATATTGAGTTACAATTTAAAGACCTCTGTGTGCACGAATCTGCAATTCAGAACTTCAGATAGGCTGGCATGAGTTCGCTCTAATTATCCCTTTCCGTTTGTAGGCAGACATTTGCCAATTGGGCATGGACCAAAGGAAGGTCAATATGCTAGCCAGGGAGTACTGTGATGACATCAAAAGGAAAAACAAACCAATTATTCTGTCACATCGTATCCTTACCTGCACTTCCAAGTTGGTTAAACCTTTATATGCACTAATAAACAGGGGGCAGGGGACACTGTTCTTTTGCTCAGTCAATTAATTGGGGGTTCTTAACCAGTTTTTAGAACACTGTAAGAAATTGTATTACTTCCTTAACCTGAATTACAGATATGCTTCCTGGTTTTAAGGAGGGCCAGGAAAAGATGTCAAAGAGTGATCCATCCTCAGCCATTTTTATGGAAGATGATGAGGTTTTCCCCAGTACTACTCCAGTTATCCATCTTTATATACTTCTGAACTTAGCGGCACCCAATATTGCAATATAAAACAACTGCTTTGTCATGCACTATGTCTCTCACTACATAAGTTTACACACCAAGGACTGTCGAAAGAGTGGTGTTACCTTCTAGTTTGCATTGGTGGATAGAGATAGTGGAATAGCATATTTACCAAGGATGTTTTAGGATTTGGTCGTCATCTGCCATAAAAGTAAAAGTGATGTCTAAACGCTTTACTTTCATGTTTACTTGGCAGTTTTAGTTTTAGTTCTACTTCCTAGTTTTGGTTGACAGACACCTATCTTTTTTTAATGACTACTGTGGCTGTAGCCTTACAAGGTGATTTGTGATTTCTTCATTTTGCACAATCCAGTGGATAGATGAAATTCTCATTTATTCCAGTGGATAAATGAAATTCTCATTTATGTTCTACCATTTGCTTTGAGCTTTATCTTCTATAGTGACTTATGCTTTGCCCCTATTGTGCTTGGTTACCTATTTCTGTTCAGTTGGCTTCTATTCACAGCATGTATTCATCATTACTCTACCTGTTTTTCTAAGTTTACTTGTTTCATGACTTGCAGGCTCAGGTAAATTTGAAGATAAAGCAAGCATTTTGCCCTCCCAAAATTGTTGATGGGAACCCATGCTTGGAGTACATCAAGTACATTGTTTTCCCTTGGTTTGAAACGTTTGGGGTGGTTCGGAAGGAAGAAAATGGCGGTAACAAGTAATATTTTATTCTCAGCTAGAATTTTCCTATTTACTATCAATTTTGTGAGAGAACATTCATACGATAATAACTGTGACACCAGTCTTATCTGCAAACTGAGCACAACCATTTAGTTTGTTGATCCTCCATTTCCAACATGACAAGGCTAAGTATGTTTTCAGTTGTAACAACTGTTTGCCATTTGCTGTTAAACAGGACATTTGCCAACATGAATGAACTTATCGCTGATTATGAGAGTGGTGCTTTGCATCCTGCTGATGTTAAACCAGCTCTAGCAAAAGCGATAAACCAAATATTGCAGGTATGAGTCCTGGCAAAACAAATTGATGGATTCGTGTAATTGTTGTGGGATCAATCTTGCATTATATTGACCTGTTTTTTCATTGCATACCGATGTAGTGTTTATGATCAATAGCCCATTGCTCGTAGATTATCCTATCTTAATAATGTTTATCCTTTCCCATTTTCAGCCTATTCGTGACCACTTCAAAAACAACAGTGAAGCAAAAGTTCTGCTCAACACTGTTAAGGTATACCTTTTCTTATCCATCTGTTAACTGTATGGTTACCTTTCTACGTTCTATCTTCAAACTGTAACTGCAAGATAGCAACCACTTCCATCCATGCCTTTTAACTGCACCTGTGCATTGTCTCAGATTGAGTTTTGTAGAAGTGATTTATGATCTGTTCATTATCAATAGCTTGAATCATGCCTTTTTCTTGACATCTGCTTGCTTGGGATTTTTATCGGTGGCACCTGAGACTTGACTCAGCAGGCATAACCCTTTAAAATCTCATTTACTATGATATAATGGAAATATGAGTTGACTTGAATTTGCAGTTTTGTTTTAGTTGCTCTTAATAATCTGGCTGAACTTTGAGTTACTCTGATTGACAACAATTATTGCCAATTCGGGTCAATTACTAGGAAGTTAATTTGAACTTCTCTGATTTGCAGAATTACAAAGTAAAAAAGGAGGAAACTAGTTCAAGCCCTCAAGCATCTTGTTCCTAATGATCTACATGGATATCTTGTATGGCTAGTACATTGGAACCATATGAGCTTAATGTTTAGTGAGGGCAGATTAATCATTACGTGGCACTCCACTAACTTTGTTTAGATTATGCAGTTGTGTGATACACATTCTCTTTCGGTCACTGGTCAGTGTTATGTACTTGGAATGTTCATGATCACCTTACCGTTATAGTATGAGAAAAAGGCAAAAGTTGAGTGCAGACATAGTGGAAATGCCATGTTGATACCATACATTTGTTCTGCATCTGCCCAACCACTAAGGTCTTATACCTTTGTGGAAAGAAAAATTAACTGGTGAAGCCCTGTTTGGAATCATTTTCATTTTCTCAACTCCTGTGGCCCTGTGGGAGCAGGAATATATGTATCTTTGTTTCGAGCTTCACTTTTGAGGCATTATCTTTTCTCAGACGTCCGTGTTTTTCCTATGATGTATCTAAGTTTATGAACTTTTCCTGTGTTTTGTGATCGTTTGTGTTACACTTTTCCTATCAAAATCATATGTGTTTCTTATCCTTGTGTTTTACAAGTCCTATGTTTCAGGGAGACATATGGGTCTTTGGATATGTTTATGATTTTGACCATGTTGAAAAGATTGTCAATTGTGTGTGCTTGTGGTTGACTCATGATAAGAAAGGATTCATCTACTGCGCCCCTACAAGCTTGGCCTGAACTGTCACTGTACAAACGTGTACGCAAGCCAGCAAAAGCATGAAGTAAACGAATCCGATATCCAAAATACAAACGACAGTGATGGGTGGCAGGTACCAACTACCAAAAATTCCTTTTTACAGTACGCTGCAACGCTAAAACAGAAGCTTTACATGAACAAAGATAATTATGATGTACTACCTCCTTCCCAGAACATATAAAATTTTTAATGTTAGACACAGTTATTAAAAAAATAAATTAAATTAAATAAGAAAATGTTATGATTAAATAAAAAGTGAATAGATAAAATTAAATAAGAAAATGTTATGATTAAATAAAAAGTGGAGGTATATGAGAGAATTGAATGGTGGATGGTTGTAATTGGTTGTGAAGAGAATGTTGGTGAAAAATTGTTATATTTTGGAACAAATTCTAAAGACTAAAGTTATTATATTTTGGAACGGAAGAGTACTAATTAGTGAGGACAGCGATGTAATTTGTCACACCTTTAGTTTAGTGTAAGATTTGCTAGGAAAACAAATAATTGAAACCGAGGGAGTATATAGTTTGGCGTAGTTTGTCAGCAGCTATAATATACATATGAACTAACTACATGATCTAGGAAATTAATTGGTGGCACCATAGTGCCATCGTTGTTAAATCATGGTTAAATTTAAAATGAAATGGCACGAAAATACAAACCTCGGGACGAAGTGAGCGTAGCTCAACTGGTTAGGTTCATTGTGGTAAAACCAGCCCATTTGGGTTCAAATCTTAGATTTGAGACATATGCTCGCATTTCCTAGATTTGAGACACATGCTTGCATTTACGACTAATTATTCTTTCAGTGGTAGGCGATATACCCCTCGACAGCGAGGTGCCCGTGATGACTGGTGATTGACTTCGTCAATCTAAAGATATCCATAAGGGTGAGTATGCATGCGTTGTAGACGTCTATGTTTGTACTGTGTTTTTTTAAAAAAAATATACGAGCCTCAGTAATGGGGTTGGCAACATGTATGCAAAGGGAATGTCACGGAGAGATGACGTTGGTCATCATCTACTAGGTTTATGGTAAAACGATATGATCCATTAGATCAAGATAAAAAAAATAACCCACATTAATAGGAGGTACTACTGTAACAAAAGCCCTTCATTCTTAAGGAAATTCTTATATTATTGAAAAAATAATATACACCTGCTTTAATAAACACCTGCTTTACATACATGTCACCTTTTTTTTTCATTTAAAGGGGCCAAATAAGACTTCATTTATTTGGCAAAGCTGTTCAAGGTTCCAAAACGGACTATGCAGCTAAATAGGAGCACCAGCTTGACAAAAAAAGTGTTTTTTAAGGGCATCCAGCAAAATGGTGATGTCGACATGTTTAAAGTGGGGAATGTGTATTTTAAAATTTATACTCGAAGGATATCTATTATTATCAGTAATGTCAACCTCAGTTTAGTGCGTCATCTAAAAAAACTACCCCTTCTACTACAAATGTTTGACGTTTTGTTAGTTTTGAGCTAACCAAGCTCATACATAAAAAGGATAGAGGGAGTACGTACAAGTTAATATAACTTTTTAGCAACTACGATATATTCTACAGGATTTTAAGGTAAATTGGCGATAAGTCATGAAAATATTACCATTTATATTGTAATAGTGTTATTCGCATTCAAAAGCATTTGGAGCCTTGACATAAAAATACAAACATGTTGACATTATTTTTGCATGAAATATGACTAACATTATCTGTAAAATAACCTAACTATTAAATAGAATATTATGGTACACATATGAAAATAAAATAAATATAAAGTAATGTTGCCAAAAGGAATAATGGAGGAAAAATAGGCATCCTGCTAGAAATTTATTTGACAGATAAACAAAAATATACACATCGTGAGTCGCGAGTCTCGCCAAAATCAATTATCTGTCCACGGAGCACAACTTCATAAAATAAATGTGCCACGAAACATGTGAAGGAAGGATATGCCACTACAATGAATAAAAATGATGAACAAATATTTAGATATTCATTGTTCAATAGGTCCAAAGCAGTGTTGTTAAAAGAAATAATGGACATCCTACTTTAAATTATACGCCAAATAACCTGTTGTTAATCACTAACATTATGGTAGTGATGTGAAAACTAGAATATGACATCATTTTTAGTACAAATTGCGATTTTGGTGAAATCAACGGTCTGTCTATATACGTAAAGATGTCGAGCACATTTGAACATGTGATACGAGGATGCCACTATAATGAATAACAATGATTAACAAAGATTTAGACATTCATTGTTCAATAAATTTAAATAAATTAAAAGTAGTGTTGCTACTATATATTTATACGCAAAATAACATGGCTATTAAATACTAACAGTACTGATATGAACAATAGAACATGCTAACTTTTCTTAACTGGTAGTCCATCGCCTTGCGATCTCGAAAAAATTATCGATCTATCTACAAATGTAAAGGTGTCGAGTACAGCTTCGTAAAATAAATATACTACAAAATATGTGATGCGAGGATGCCACTATAATGAACAACAGTGATCAATAAAGATTTACATATTCATTGTTCAATAAAATTAAACAGTGTTGCTAAAAAAATAATGGAAGAAAAATATGTATCCTGTTATAAAATCATACACAAAATAATATGATTGTTAAATACTATTATTATGGTAATGATATAAAAAATAGAACACACCAACATATTTTCTTGACCGACAGTCCATCAACTTATGATGATTTCTTATATACGGATGTAAAGATACCAAACAAAGCTTAGTAAAATAAATATACTACATCACATATGATGAGATGATGTCCCAATGCAATAAATAACAATAATCAAGAAAGATTTAAGATATTCATTGTTCAATAAATTTTGAAGCAGTGTTGGTAAGAGGAACAATGGAGAGAAAAATAGGCATCTTGCTAGAAAATTTCATTCGACAGATAAATAGGAAGGGTGTCCATTCGTTCGTCCCCTCCGACACCTTCTCCCCAATAAAACGCCACCGCCCAGCCCGTCGGAGCCGGCGGCCGTCGGGAGGATATGCCTCAAGATTCCCGCCCCGCCGCGATGCGCCTCTTCGGCGTCACCATCGCGCCGGCGGCGCCGGCGCCGGAGCCGGAGCCGGAGCCGGATCCATCCGACCGCCGGGATCCGAGCCCGCGGCCGGCGGTGGCGGTGAGGGAGGACGCGATGCGCAAGTGCAAGAGCATGGGCAACCTCGCCGCCGCCGCCGGGGACGCCGGGGGCTCCGGCGATGGGTATCTCTCCGACGGTGGGCTTCTGCAGTCGTCCGGCAAGCGGCGGCGCGCGCAGGAGAGGAAGAAAGGTGCCTCTTTTTTTTATTATTATTCTCCATTTCGTTTAGCTTAAAATTTTCTCCTTTGGTTCATAGAAATGTAGAAATACGGAAAGATCTGGTGATGAATGGCCTCTTGCTCGCTAAAAAAAATTGCTTGGATTGGAGGGACAAAGCCATGGCCATTTTTAGTTTTTTCATAGTTTTACCTGAGTTGTCTGGACGCAGAAATGCTGTTACTTTGTTTTCGCGCACGCATCAAGTATGGGGGTTTATTAAAGATTGCATTCATTTGTAGCAGAATCCAATGATTTAGGTTATGAGATGATAGGTTTGTGATGCCACGAATGCTTTGCACGTCGAATGAGGAAAGCCTAATCCCTTCGTTTGTGCTTGTGCTGTAGCTTAGCTTGTATGCTAATTTTTTACATCCATTTCACTCTTATTTGTGCATTGATTCATCGAATATGTCATGTGTGAACTTTCTTTGTTATGTGCTAAAGTTGTAGAAGCTATTAATTTAGGTCGATTGAGGTTGCAGAGTTGTGGTACAAATGTACAATAGATGCGTTTGTTCATTGAATGCATCATGCTTTCTTGCTTTGTTTTGTGCTAGTGCTGGCATATAGCCTACAATTGCTTTGCTTGGCATGTCGATTGATTGAAGACCCTTTTTGCTACAGATGTACTTATAGATTGGTAAATAGTCTCCACTCTTCAGTTGTTTGAACAGTGAGTCTTTTGGATTCGATCCATGATGCATGCTGGTGGGTTTGTTTTCTTTCATATCAGATTTTGCGTTGGCAGTATAGCCTGATGGGTGACTGGGAAATATGTAACTGATCGGATAATCCCTGGTTGGAAGTTGTGTTTGTATTGGTGTTGCCTGGTTTACATTAATTTAATCACATAAGGATAGGTGAGTTTGCTCTTTAGTCATGCAAGAAAGAGGTTGATTGAGACAGTTATCACTTATTAGTCTGTGTTACATATACATTATGGGGTACATTAAGGCAGTTGAAGGCAGCCTAGTATTTGCATTGTCACATCCCTAATGAAGGACACGCTGTTGATATGTTGGACTTTGTTCTGAATATTATGAAAATGTAGGATGGATTCTAGCCATATTGTGCTTGGAAAAGACAAGCTCTTTGTCTTTTCTAGGGAAAGCAAATGATGTGTGCTGCGTTACTGCTGAAGTATAAATGCCTTTCAGTGCCTGGTTGGTTCGTATACAGCTTACCAGACAAATTAATCAAATTTCCATGGATGTTGTTCCATTTGTCTTCATGCACATAACTGTTCTGTTAGTTGGATCCTATATTCTTATATCGCACACACATGCAGTCCTATTTCCTTCCATCCTGAGTAATGCTGCTTTCTAACTTTATCATAATGCATCCTAGGTTTAGGTTGCAGAAATTCTTTTAGGACTTTATTTTTCTCATAATGGCATCCGCTGGTGAAAATTATTGACTTCCTGCAGTTTGTTACATTTGACAATTATATTAAGCTGTTAGTCTAATTTATCATAGACGTTTGTATTGGAGTAATGATGCTATATGCATTCCAATGGCTTCTGGCTTCCACTAAGCAAGGTGCCTAATGTTTATTAAAACGGGGAAAAAATAGCCTACCAGTTCTCTCTTTATGATACGTGAACATGATTTTTATTTTAGTTGGTTATCATTTTAGAGTATTGCTCCATGCTTCNTGGGGGTGGGGGTGTGGGGGAGTTGGACCTTTGCTCAGCAAACTTAAACAAATGACAAAGTAACTCATGCGACCTATATTAACTGTATAAAACTTTTAGTAAGTCAAAGGTAACTTCTATGTAGATGCTACAGTTTGTCAAAAAATGGTCTAGAGTTGTTTGACCACCTTTTGTATTCTAATAAAAGTTACAGAGCAGATGATTTCAGATATAGTTTAAACAGACCTGCAATGATGCTTGGAAGTGTTGGTTGTTGTAAGTAGTTAGGTAGTACTAGTCAGTGCTTTGTCAATTACTCAGGCAGGCACTGCCTAGGTGGGCTATAAGGTGATCAGGCACTAGGCTGGACACACCCTTGTCACCTCTAGGATACTGTTGCACTTAGACTTATCCCTGCACTGAACCCAGTTTAATTGTAGAACTGTGAAAGTACTTAAAGACCTGGATGATAAGAAGTTCCTCTCTGCAAGTATTACTTTACATATTGATACATTTGGATTTGGTAAGACTATAAGCACACGGAGAGGATGTCCCAGTTCCCACTATGGCTTGGTTTCTGAAATTTATTTGTAGAAGCAGTGATATTTCCCTTATTGCATTGGTTTCTCTTGATTTTTCCTCCGGTTATTATGCTAATTTCCACCTTTTAAGTTTTTTTTAAGGAAAAAGTCCACATTTGATCCTTCATTCCTCAACTACGAAACGATTTATTGTTGGTTCTTCAATTGTCAAAACTGTGCAGATATCCTCCCTGGGCCCAAATTTTCCACGAAATCCCTCTCATCTTATATTAAAAGCATTTCAACCCGATAATGCCTTACACTTCTTTTTGGACAATACTAGCATTACTTTCTAAAGCATTTGCAAAGCCACCTCAAGAAAGTTTTTACGATAGTAAGATGAAAAGAAATAGGGATGTGTATCCATTTTCTTGCTACAGTTATTAAGCGCATAACACCTTTCCGTATCTATTGCAATTCAGTCAGTGAGTTAATAACTTTATTTCCACTTTGCAGCTGTCCCTTGGACTGAAGAAGAGCACCGAACATTTCTTGCTGGTCTTGAAAAGCTAGGAAAGGGGGACTGGAGGGGTATATCTAAGAACTTTGTTACTACCAGGACTCCAACTCAAGTGGCTAGTCATGCTCAGAAATATTTTCTTAGACAAACTAATCCAAACAAGAAGAAGCGCAGATCAAGTCTTTTTGATATGATGGCAACTGATATGGTATTGTACCTTCTGCCAACATACAGAGTACTGCATTGGAATATGAACATTATTCTGTTTCTAATCAATCCTTGGTACACCTGTGAACTGCAGTCACCAGCACCAAACTGCCCTGTCTTGCCACCGTCAATGGGAAAATTACATGATATGGTAGCTATGACTAAACAACTCCAGAACAGCAGTTTGGTAAGTCCATTTGATATACATTTTAACGTGCTAGTTTCAATGCTGAATTTGATATGGCAACCGTATTTTCAGGAAGGAGTCTCATCTTCAAGCACAGTTAATCTAGCACCACAAGTTGCAAGAGATCTTCCTCCCCCAATTCCATCTTTTAAAGCAACAAATGTAGATTCAAGTCTCAGCAAAATGAACCACATGGTAATGCTACTGGTTTTCATTTTTGACACATTAGATATTAGATATCTCATACTTTAAGAGGTGATGATTTCTCATAAAGAGTTTGGATGTTTTTCATTTGAATCATTTTCTATTGGTCTAGGCATTGCTCCACATGGATGATTGCCAACTTTTAAATACCATATTGCAACTATAACATGGGCATATTTACTGACCAAAAGCCACACACATCAGGGAAATGAAAATAGGCACAGCTATGTCATAGCCAGTAAAATGATAAGTTGTGGGAAATTGAAGTTGCATGGGCATATTTGCTTTCAGTGCTTCCAATCTCCTTCCTATGAAGGACCATCCAGATCATCAAAGATAGTTCAAAGACTGATAATATTGGGTTCAGAATTGTTAATCAACATACTGAATTTCAGTCCAAACTGGAACTTGTCACGAGGGAAAAAAAGTATTCTTTTGAAAATAATACTTGGTGAAGGTAAATAAAGAAGTAAAAGCAATTGTTGAGTGAACCTCTCTGTTCTGCTATGTGTAGTAAAACCTGCAATTTTATTGGGCACTAGATCACCCTGATCCTTACCTTCTTAATTTTGTTTTGTAGAATCTTTTGCGATAATTTGGATGGTTCCTTATCAGAGTGTCGGAGCATCTAATAGGTAGGCTGCACTGGATAAATACACCTTTCTGCACTTTTAACGTAAAATTATTAGCTTATTACATTGGCCCAACAAGTAACAACTACATATCCAAATTCTTAAATTGTTTCTATGCACTATTGGTACTGTTCCAAAAACGACTGTACAATTGTTTCCATAATAGTGGTCCCAAGCACCAACACAAATATTCTGTGAATTTGGGAGTTGGTACTTGGTAGTTACTGTTCGTGTTGAAGCATATTTGCAAAAATGAGAATTATTAAAAGACACTGTAACTTGTAGTGTCAAAGTTATTTGGTCCCCCGAGTTCCAGCAACAGCGCTACTGTAGGGAACTAGTTTTGATCAGAACAACTATCTTGTTGGTAACCGCCTGAGAACATCATGTTATATTAGTTGATGATAGTTGCCTAGTTGGTAGTGGTACTGTATTGATTACAAGTACTATTGTTTAGGGTGTCAACGATCAGTATGTAGAGCCTGAGCATTTGTTCCTTGAACTCATTGTGAAATGCAGATTTGTTATTTTTCTACACTGTAAGAACTACATTTGTAATAATGCAATGAGCCATTACTATCTATGCTTATGGATAACCTTCATTCCTTGTCAGGACGGTTTCTTGAGGGCGCCCATGCTGTTCAGACCAATTCCAAGAATCGCTGAAGGGGCATCTTCATCGACTCCTGCAACGGCAAACATAGCTGATCTGGAATTTCAAGCTAACCTGACTGCATGTTCTAATGCATTATTCGCGAGTCCGCGAAGAAAGCCAAAGAAGGCAGATCCTCCAGCAGAGAAGGATCTGGATCTGACAGTTGCCCCACCCTCCCAACAAACCCGGGCCAGTATTTCTTCCCAGAACGCAGTAGGCGTAATTCAAGTCGTATAGACTGATAATTTTTTTTGGGGAGTTTAACTATGCTGTTGAATGTTTACAAAAATAAACATTAACATTATATTAGCGATACACCAATAAAAGAAGGAATTAAAGATGTGCTGCGAATCGTTTGTATGCTCCCATCATTTCATTTCTGCCTCATTTTTTCTGGCCACATAATCGAGTTCATGTGGAGCCTATATATTTTTTGCAGCTTTCATGTCCCTTCTATATATGTCTTAGGCAATGGCATGTGCCTAGCTGATCATTCAATGTGTTGGTGTATACCGGCCTGAATTGAGTGCAGTTCTGGTGCATGTTTGATTCTCTGCATTTGGTCCAGGCAGAGGGTAGAGCATATTATCAATGGAGAAAGTGACTGAAAAAAGGTGATGATAAACAGAATGTTGTGGGTGCAGTAGCATAATTGGTTCTGCACCTGATCAGTGATCATCCCCTCATGGTTTGGTAAGCACTGGTACTTCCAGCCAGAACTTGGTACCATGGCAGGAGAACAGCTTGCCATCTGATTGGTGTACAACCTTTTGTGAATGATGATATACTGGAGGCAAAATGCTGTGTCCAAGCGAAAGATTTGAGTACTTGACTGGATCTTTAATTCCTTTACTGTGTGTGATCCACCCCAGGGACAATTAATGTTGGATTATCATCCTTTGGATGGAAAACTGGCGGTTGGATGGATATTTTTACCCAGAAATCGGCAGTCTTACAGAGGCGGTTCTCAGTATGGTTTTATCATCTTTATATAATAATTGGCTAAGTTCAATAAAACTTTCATTATATTAAAAAAACCTTTTTTTTTCTTTTTTGGAGTTAAATTCTAAGTTTTTGGAATAGATGAGAAGCACCCTTTAAACTGTGCAATTTTTTTTCTGACAGTCTTTCGCAAATTTAGGAAGTTATTTTGAAAATCATTTGGATGGTCCATTGCAAAACAAGAAATCATACAACCTTTTTTGGAATGCACGAATTTTTCCCGAATCATACGGGGATTGAACTATTCATATTAAAATTCTATAAAATTCTCGTATTTGAAGGAGACCTAAGCTCATGCAATCTCTCATCGTCGCAGTCGAATTTCACCCCCCTTTCACCTCCATCGACCGACTACTCATCCGAAAACAAACACAAAATGGAAAAATAAAGAAAAGGGGAAAAATTCAGAGTGAGTGCCATTGACTCTACTCTTCTCCATCCATGGTCTTATCACCAAACTGTCGGTTCTCAAACCTCAAACATTTTTTTTCTTGAAAAGAAAAAATCCCTAGTACAGTTCATTGTCGGCTTGCATTGCCATGGCCACTACATTTCAAAGCCTAACAAACTCTTGATGTTGGAAGGAAGAGAAAGAAGCTAAGAAAAGCAAGTTATATATATAATACAGCCATGCATGTCACATATATATGAACTCAACTTTGCTAGCTGATAATATGCCTCATCCAATTCATGCCTGCATTCTGAAGGAATCCTCTACAAATATCATGACAACACTAGCCACGAGATTAGAAAAGACACAAGAACTCCAAGGTGAAAAAGAGAAATCAAATTAATGAAACAAAATCAATTAATTACTCTCTGCACAAACACACACTTTCTATGGAAGCAACTAGCAAGCATTGAACGAAATTAATTAAATTAAGTTGAATCAAATTAAAGATAGATACAAAGATATGCATACTTTAAAATCGTCGGTTCATAGCGACCCGGGCGAGATGGATGGATCGATCGAGCTGCATGTGACACTCGAACTAATCCTTTGCTAAAGTCCAACTCCACCTAATTAATCCATCACATACAAGCTAGACTGCAAGTTAAGTTAATTTCATGATAACAATGTGTTTATAGATGATTAATTAATTAGAGAGCATATGAAGGCGTAACGTACATTTGTTTGCATCATGTATACATGGAGTCAAACTTGCATGTAAGTTATCGTCATCAATTAATGTTTAATTTATTGGTGCAGGGTGTCACTTGGTTAATTTCGTCCTTATTAATTACAGATAGTACATGCTCTGGTGTTTCATGCTGTCACGTGTAACAACATTGTCGTCTGATTTCTGATCATAAATATTACAGCTTAAATTATGGTAATTACTTTCATTTCAAATTAATTATCATATTACAAAAATACGATAACAAACTCTTATACTATATTTACTTCGGTAACAAACTCGATGCATACATCATTCTCATTATTTTCTAGACAATAACAAACCAAGACATTACATGTTAGTTATAAAGAACTATGTACATGGACACATGCATCAAATGTTCATTTACTTCCATACACAGATAACAAATAGACTTAAGAAATGTATGCTAATATGATGATCATTTGAGAATAATCTCAAAAAAATTATAGGATGATCAATTGGAAATGAAGGAAGCAGATAGTAAGTAAAGATAAACTATACTATCTTTACGATTAAACAAGGAAAATTAAGCTGATCAGCCTACTAATAAAAACATAGGATTAATCAGATTATATGCTGCTGATCAATGGTCTGTTTGACGATATATATGTAATATGGACAACATTAATTCTGGTGATACTAAATTAGCTGTGACAATCTAATAAATTCACAGGTTAATTGATACCGAAAATCTGATGACACAAGATACTGATAGCTATGCTGAATAGTGAATACGTATGTTCTTGTGCCAATCAGTTATAATTAATCTTAATTTCCCTACCTGTTCTTGATACCGAAAGGTTGATTAATATGCACACAAAATATAATTAATCACTTAAATTTGCATGTATCTTTCGATCGTGTGCCTTTTGAACAAAAGGGCAGACGACGTCGTCCATGCAAACCGAGAATCAGCTGGTATGTAGACACATATATAGGACCACTTCATGCATATATTTTATATCCTAAAAATGCATTTCTTTGATGCAGTTTTGCACATATTTTATTGAAAAGTGATGCATTTCTTCCATGTCGTTTTCTCTCTTGGACGAACATAGTTTTCAACATGGACCTATATGTACATTCATGAACAAGTATGTCTCCAATTTAAAATAACTTTAACTTAGCTTTGTTAATTATTGTCAATGCATGGCCACAGCCAGCCTTATGAACATTAATTATATATGAACTAATTACTCAAAGCTGGTTAATTATGTCATTGTGCCCAGATGGCTATAACGTAGCACCTAACATTCATTCGAGAAAGTCACAACACACATGCATCGATCCTCTTGTGTGTGTACTACATGTGTGTGTGTGCACTGTTTAGGTGATGTGACAATATATGGAGTTGTAGGGACGAACATTCTTGGATGGCGATGACACGATGCAACAAGTCACCAATTAATCCATCAACATTTGACAAATTTCATGCTTGGTTTCTAAGTAACCTAGCTAGCTAGCTATAGGCTACATGTACAGTTAGCACACACACATATGTGTGTATGGTACTCACATTCTTAGTTTGATTTATTGTGTCGTTCATATGTTGTACCATGCATATAACATTAATTTGAACATGTAAAAGTGAGTAGTAATGTAGTGTAGTTTGTGGTTTTTGGAGTTGGAGGTGTCAATAGTTAATTAAGGGTATTGATTAGTAGCAGAGTAGTACTATCTAGCTTGATTAATTGACACGGCAATCCATTAATTAACAAAGAGTTTTATTGACACTAGCTAGGCTTGATGCTTTGTTGCCTCTTTGTTAAGGCATCTCTTTCCAGTAATATTAATTGGTCTGATCAAAACATATGCGACATCCAAATTAAGTGCCTCAACTGCAAAATCGCACTAAGAATTTTTGTAATTCAAGTTGTTAACTTACTAGGAGTGTGTACATCTTCGTCAAACATGGATGGAGGTTTAGCAACGGGATAGCTTTTTAATGTTGTTAACTCTGTCTTTATGGTGGTGATCTCTTGGTTTTCTTGTCATCCTGTGAATTGTGAATGTAGTTTTTAACTGAACATTGTAATAATTAGCTATAGCTTTTTAAAGTAAATTAAAGGCTGGGATGTTTTAAATTCCATTATCTAAAAAAGGAGTGTGCATATATATATGTAATGTATGGTCAAAGCAAAACAGTTTAATGTACGTTCCTGTACATATGAAATTTAGCATGGAGAATTTATGAGAACATATGAAATTTCAAGTGTACAACCCATGATCTACATTATCATTTAGGCACTGAAAACAGCCACCCCCCCTATACACACACCGATTTTATCGATTAATTATCACCAAATCAAGAGGTTAAGTTATTGATGAAAACCAATGAATTTTGAACAAGATTTACCAAAAGTTTAAATTATAGTTTGATTTGTTTTGAACTTGGTCAAATTATCGAGTGGCTTCTAAATATGGTGCAGCTCGAGATGAGGGTTTATCCCAATAACCGAGTCATTCTTGTCGATATTGTAAACCCTCTTCCAAGTTACAATCTAGGAAATATTGAGTGTTAGACCATATTTTTTTTGAGTTGTTGCCTTCTTTTAACTTAGTTTTTTTGTTATTGTTTAATATTTAATTTGGTTTAAAACCTTCCAATAGTTGACCCTCTATGAATCACGCATGCACACACATTTCTCATATGCATGTGTGTGCATATAAACACACTTCTCATATATATATATATATATATATGTTCCTTTCAGTATAATTTCTGTGTGTCCTTACGTGGCTAGTTAAGATTTTACGTGCATGAAATGGATGACGTAATTAGCTAGCATTACAAGTGAGAAAGGAACTTAATTCCCCAAGTGTATCATAATAAAATTAAATGCGCCCATATATGCATGATGACAACATCCCACATTGACGTCTATATACACATGCGCACGCAGGCCGGTGTCGTGTTCTTATATAAAATAAAACAACAACATATTTTTTAATAATGAAAACAAGGACATATATTTATATAAACAAATAATTGAAGTAAGAGTTGCTAACTACAAAGATTGTCCATTCATGCATGCATGTATCCAACTATACATTCATGGCCATGCAAAGCCACAAACACAATACAACAAACAAGTAGAAGAATCCAATTCTGGCCTTTTCCTCATTTTGTTGTCATCCTCCTGTGTTTATTATAAATTCACTTAGATACATCAATCAAATTACACACTCCAAAGTGCCATGCCATGCACTCATACAAGGTGGTCTCTTTACAAAAAACCCAACTGACACACACTCTTCAGTCTTCACACTCCAATCCAAAAAAAATAAAAAGTAAAAAAAACCAAAATAAAAGCTCTTGGAGAGAGAGAAAAAATCCAAAACACAATAAATTATGTGCGCCTTTGATTTGCAAAACCTCATTATTTCATGTATAGACAGATCAGATGGGGTAGTAGTGAGAGCTAGATTGATCAAAGATCAAGATCAGATCAGAGATGGGATC
The DNA here is from genome assembly GCA_008326285.1 of Oryza officinalis. Classification (NCBI taxonomy): domain Eukaryota; kingdom Viridiplantae; phylum Streptophyta; class Magnoliopsida; order Poales; family Poaceae; genus Oryza; species Oryza officinalis. The sequence goes on from BDMV01000008.1 coordinate 4,922,435, forward strand.
AGATGTTGTGAAATGCAAAATATGCACATGCAAGTTTTTTTTTTCAAAAAAAAATTTGGGGGGGGGGGGGGGGGGGGGGGGGTNCAGGTTATTATTACCAACTTAATCATGGTCATTTGGTCCCATAAAAAGGAGGGAGTGAGCACCACTTTGCATGGCCTCCAGGTTGGATGATGTTAGTACTTCTTGATCCCACATCAGCAGATGCTGTGCTTCTTCTTCGTCCCACTGATGATTTTCATGCTCATGCTCATGCTGATGATGCCCTAGCTGCCGCTGCTCCTCCTCCTCCAGCTCAATCTCCAGCTGCTGCTGCTGCTGCTTCTGCTGGTAGTAGCCATTGGTGGCGGCCATGGCGGCGGTTGTTTGGCCATCTTCTACGCTGCAGTCCATGGCCGCTCCCATGGTTGCCATGCCGTCGACCAGTGGGGGCAGGTAGCTCGGGGTGTCGGCGGCCATTGCCGCCGTGAAGCTGGCGATGAACGGGTGGTGGTGGTGGTGGTGGAGGTGGATTGGGATTAGAGATGACGACGGCGGCGGGCTGACGGCGCCGGCGCCGCTGGTGGTGTCGAACATGAAGAGCGGGCAGTGGTGCGGCAGCCCCGACGGCGGCGAGTCGCCGCCGGCGAGCTTCGGCGGCAGGGATATCAGGTTCTGGTTGATGATGGCGTCGAGCTGCAGGTGGTGGTCCGCCGTCGCGCCGCCGAACGCCGGCGGCGGTTGCAGCTGATGGTGGAGGTCCGACATCGCCGTGCTGCACGGCGGCGGGTTGTTCGGGCTCGTCGTCGCCGACGCCGAGCTCGTCGTGGTCGCCGCGGCGGTGGCGGCGGCCGCCGGCTTGCGAATCTTCTTCTTGATCCATGAATTCCAGTAGTTCTTGATCTCGTTGTCAGTTCGGCCGGGTAGGTGGCTGGCAATGTGGGCCCACCTGTCAGAGAGGCAGCAATATTAATTACAATTACTCTCTATGGTTTATACTTATTTGATTATTATATACACTGATGCACACCGTCATCTTGGTCAATATAATCATGCGAGTAATGATCAATCATTACTATATATTATAAGTATAGTAATGATTGATACTATATATTATATGTATATTGAATTCAAGAATATATTATAGTTGTGTGATGCTGTATGTACACTTAATTTGGAACCCTTTGTTTAGAAGTAATGCTACTCTCATGTACGGCTTGATTTGTTATAATCGTCGTGTTCAAGCTAAACAAGTAGAAAACGACGGCTAATACGATTTTGTCATGCTTGACGTCAACATGATGTATGTATGTGTAGACTTGCTCCTTTCAACTTAATTTTAACGGAGAAAAATCGAAAACCTTGGAAAAATTAGCATAATTAAGCTTTGGGGGCCATATATAAGTACCATACTAGGACACTTCAGAATCACCTTTAATTATCTTTTGAGGAAATTTCATATCACTTTTGTCATGTGATGTCACTGACGAGATTATCGATTGTTAAATCGATATTACAGTGAACTGAAAATGAAGCAAAGGAGGAGAAAATTCAGAAGAATAAGAGCATCGACAGCAATTGATTACAGGCTGCAATGGAGATAGATAGTCATTGCCAAAGAACAGAACACATCAATCAAATTGCCTCTTTTTTAGATTATAGCAATCGATTAGCTGAGCCTAGGATAGAATGCAATCATCAAATTTTTTTTTCGAACGCGCAAAAGGATTGTACGTCAGTATATTAGAAGAAAGGAAAGTTTTTGTTAAATGAAATCATCAAATTGCAACAAAACACAGCCGAATTTGATTGAATTAATGCCATTCATATCTCTACTTTGGGGGGGGGGGGGGGGGGTTGGTNTGATTCTTCGAAATTACTCGAGAATTTAGAGAAGAATAATTATAGCTCGATTATAGGTGGTAGGTACTAATAATAAGGCCACCATGAACTGATCATCGTGTTGCTGCTGCATGCAAGAGCGTACCTGTTGCCAACAATGGCGTGCAGGCTGATGATGAGCTTCTCCTCCTCCGCCGTGAACCGCCCTCGCCGGATGTCCGGTCTCAGGTAGTTGATCCACCGGAGCCGGCAACTCTTCCCGCACCGTTGCAAACCTTCACAATCCACCACATTGCACACAATTCAGCAATTGACAGATCAATTCCTCAAGAAAATGTTCATCAATCAAGCAATGCTAGTTCATCCATATCATTGAATGTTCATCAATCAATCAAGATATGGGGGATTAATCGATCGATTCGATCGACGATATGCGTACCGGCTTTCTCCGGGACCTCGCTCCAGCAGCCATAGCCATGGGTGGTGATGTATCTGATGAGCTTCTCATCTTCCTCAGGAGACCAGAGGCCCCTCTTCACCTTCTGCTGGTTGCAGCAAGAGTGATGCCCCATGCATGCACTCTAGATATCACTGAATCCAGATATGAATAACTAAGTGTAACAACAATATAGCTGCAATACTGCAAGTTCTGCAACTTGCAATACCTATGCAGCAATTAACTATCTTGAATATATTCTTGATCTAGCTGCTAGCAACATGACATTGTTGTCATGGAGGAGCAAAGGGTTTGGTTGGTGTTTAGCCCTTTTAATATGCATGAGCTACCTTCTCTTAGCTTAGCCTCTTGGGGGTGTCCCTTCCCTCTTCTACCTCCAGCTTCTGTCTCCTTCACTCCTCCTCCTCAAGATTAATTAATTAATTTATTGTCGGCTATATATAATTATAATTTTATTTATTTAATTTGCTTCTTGAGGGGCCCTCTCCCAAGCAAAACTAGCATGCAAAGGCATGAGCATTACACTTCCATTGCATTTTTCCCTGGTGAGGGGCCTACTCCCTGTTCCACTTTAATTGGTGCTTTCTATCTAACACTACAGCGACATGGCATCAAACACAGAGAATTAATCAATGGTTGCTTCACTATTAGTATTTCTAACTTGGCTAGCCATATACACAACACTTGCATAGGCACACATGACATGGTAATTAGTAATAAATAATGTCTTGATCAATGTAGAACCGTTAGTGGCAGACGCAGGAATTTTCCAGAGCCAGACAGTGGAAACTCACTACACAAACCACAAGCATCGTCTGATACCACGCCTAAGGCAACCCGACTCTTTAACTCTACTAGCTGATATCTCGCACATTACTGCAACAATTTGTATGAAACAAAATAAACAATTAAAACAAATATCAGTAGGTAAGAATTGAAAAAAGGAACCGTACTATTGACTCATTTCTTGATGATATGGCCTCACGTATGTGTTCCTTTATAGTAGTCATTACTGTTAGTGAGTTGTAACTATATAGAAAAAATACAGAAAGAAGAGAAGCTTTTTTATATATATTTGTGTGTGTATATGTGGTTTAATTATACATGGGAGAAGTATGTCATGCATGTGTGATAGCACCATATATAGAACTAACTAACACGTAGAAATGTACAGGATACTGATTATGTCAAGCATGCATATATATACCTTGATTCATACACATGCATGTGTGACGTATATATATGTGGACGAACGATGATGTTGTTTTCAAGAGGAAAAGTGTACATATATGGCTGTGTGGCTTTGGGCTGTGTTGGTAGTTAGCAAGCAAATGTGAAGTTTGGTAGTCGACGAGACGACGATAGGCGTGTGATCTTGATGTTTGGATTCGAATCTGTCGCATGTCGAAACCTAACCTTTTGCCCTTTGAAATGAACATTGATGTACGCACTACTGACTGGGAAAATTTGGCTGGGTTTCAGAGTTTTGTATGTCACTCATGCAGTGTCACAATCGTATAGTTTTCAGAGTTTCAGAGTATTTGTATATATACATTATAAATACATGTAGCACCAGAATCACACAAGTACATAACACCAAATACGTAACATCCTATATGTGTCGGTTATGAGGTATTTTCAGTCCATCCCGAGCCTTGTTGGAGTAAATAAGAAGTTACAGAGTAGGGTGATTTTATCATCTTTAAAACCATATAGAAAGATATTAAATTTTTTTAGTGTAAAACTTGGTTAGATGTTAAGTGATATGTTTGCATACATGAATTTCACAGGAACTAGTAACTAGTAGAAAATACACTTTGAAAACTGAAATTCAAATGAGATCCCTCCAAGGCCAAATTAGTGGCATAGTTGGACTATATGAATTAATCTCCAAGGTTTTCTTAACCACAAAAATGGTTTGTTAGTATCCACAGTTGTACTGATGGTTTAATATAAGGACTAATGCGGTTCTTTTCTAGCAAAAACATGAAAAATACTCTAAATAAATGCATACTGCAGATTTTCTCTCTAGCTAGCTTGTTTTTCCCTAAAGGCATTTTTGCTTTTTGACCTTTTTGTACCATAAAAGAAAGGGAGAAAGAAACAAAACAAGTGCGTACAGTTCCCTTCAATACACTTCCATTCTTTCTGATAGATGCTATAGTGTAATTATTGTAGAACTAAAGAATCTTCTCACACACAGATTAAAAAACCCAGAGTGATCTAGCACATGTATGAAAGCGGGCCCCGCGTGTCAGTGACAGAGGATTTCGGTGCCGAGCAAAACTGTACACCGGGGCAGCCCGCATTGCACCGGAGGGCCCACGCCGGGCCCATTGGCAGCTGCGGCGAAAACGGCGTGTCGACGAGATGGACCACCGGAGAAGAAGAGAGGAGAGAGCTTGATGGAGAGTGAACTCTCTACAGTTGCAGTGGACACTGGACAGCAAGGAGTACTGCTGTAGCAGACGTCCCCTTCAAATCTTGGCAACCATAAACATCTCATCGCGTCTGTACGATCGAATCGATCGATCTGGCTCATTTTTTAGCATGAT
>BDMV01000008.1:4927274-5010473 GCA_008326285.1 Oryza officinalis
AAGCAAGATTCTCTTTGGTGATCTCATTAATTGTCACAGCGATCGATCGATCTTACAGGGGCTCATCCAATCAGTGATCACCTCTGTCGTCTATCATCAGTTGCTGCTGAATTATTTATTTATTTCCTGCTCTTGAGTTTTCTTGAGCTGTAGTAGTAGTTGGCACTGTGTTCACAATAGTTCATTAAGATTGTTGCAAGTATTTGTTGATGATGTCTCTGTATTCAATAAATGAAGCAGAGGGATTCAGATTTTATTTCTTTTTTGCAATGCTAGAAACTTCAGTAATAAATACCTGAATGAATCATGTACTGACTATTACTGATACATCATTCTCTGATGGACTTGATGACCTAATGTGCAGTTTGATTTTATAAAGAAATTTTGTTCTTGGCATTCTGTGAATTTTGGGTTTCTCTGAATATTGGCCTGTATACAGTATATAACTGAATTTACATTCAGATTATGGTATTAACATTCTTTACCCAAAAAGAAAAAACATAACAGATCACCAATTCTGAGACTTGACAACAGGGAAAAAGGTGTGAAATTAATTACAAGGCTTCAACTAGAATTCGGTGAAAACAGCTTTGTTCAAATCGGAAATCTCTATTTGAGCTAACTGAAAGAATGAAACTTCACTCGATTCTAAGCAACTCCCAAGAACTTAATCTATCTCTGTCTGATAAGAAACATAAGACGTCCCCAAAGTCCTAATTGCCATTGTGCAAAGCAAAACAAGTTTCTCTGGCAAACTAACTAATTAAGCCAGCCATCATGTACATTACAAATCACTCATCAAACTCAAATATTTAATGCACCATACTGCCCAATATGTAGTTATGTGTTCTTTCAAAAGTATATAGTTATGTACTGCTCTGAAACCTGACTCTATCCAAGTCACAGCTAGATATTCAGAAATTCAGACCAGTTTCATTCATCAACCGAACTGTTATACTGGTGTTTATAAAGCTGCAGCTTTATGATAAAATCGGCCCTAAATAGTTTTTTGATACTTCGCATTAAATATGTAGTTTTAGATAAAGTCATTGCTAAATCATAGTTTAATTTGTTATTTTGTTACAACTTATTGAAGTTGAATTTGACACTGAATGTTGCTAAAGTGATATATCATGTACTAATTTATTTTGTTAAACTTATTCAAATTATTCTGTAACTATTTGAGTAACATGCAAGAAGCGAGCATATATATCTTCGAGGGACACAAATCCATCTCCCGATGGTTCAGTCAAAATATAGTTTGCGAAGCGACCGTAGCTCAAAACTGGTTAGGATCCTTGTGACGAAACCAGCTCACCTGAGTTTCAGTTACTAAGTTTTACATGGGTGTTCGCATTTACGGCTAATTATTTTTTTAGTAGTAGGCGACGTATCCGTCGACAGCAAGTCGCTCGTGGCGACTTCATCAATCTCAAGATATGCCGGCCTAATTTTTCGAAGGTGCTTACAAGGATAGGACGTTTGTGCTCGCATTCATAGTGATGAATGCGCGCATGTTGTAAGTGCTTTCGTCTATACTATGTTTTTAAAAAATAAATATCGTAGTTTTGTGAAATTTACTCCGGTTTCACTCACCAGACGCACAAGAGATCATTCAGGCACATGTTTTCAGCATCGTCACCGAAATGCAACCAGAAAGCCAAAGGGATGATCTGCCGGGGCCAAAAAAAGCAACTCGATCCCAATCATGCATGTCCGTCGTCGTCGTCGTCGCGCCACCGGCCGCGCGCGGCCTCTCCCTGACGCAGACGCCGCCGGCCTTGTCGCCGTCGCCGTCAGCCGATATCGATCCATCAATCCATCCATCCATACATCCATCGTTGGAGATCATTGCACACCACGCTTCCTCCTTCTGATCATCCTCTCGATTGATCGACCGATCGATCGATTCCTTGGCCTTCACTGTGCTCGTTAGCTCCGCGGTGACGCTGATCGCATTCAATTGACAAACGTACTGCTGAATTTGCTGCATTTGAGTACTGAAATTTCATCCTTGTTGCAACTTGCAGACGACAATATAATTCTTGCATGATGACAGTGGTACCAAAGAACGTAGCTAGGTCGATGATGTAGATATTCATAACTAATCACCAAGAACCAATCAGGGTGTCATAGAGAGGGAGAGGGAGAGAGAGAAAGATCAAGTGTACTCTCCTTGGGAAAATTAATTGGGGTGGAGGAAAAATTTTGCAGGTAGATACATCACCACTAACTGAACAGCAATTGGCAATTAAGTACAGTCTTTTCAGGTAATTAATGTATACCGAATGTGTGTCTCTGAATCCATGTAGGTTTTGTGGTACTACTGTATTGATTAATTTCTTGGTAACTGATTCGGTTGTATGGCTCAGTACATGTTCCTGAAATAATAATAATGAATTGATGACAGTTAGTAACAAATACTCCTAAATAAGTGTAGTTTAGCCTCAAGATTTGTTCCTAAATACTCTCTTTTTTCTCTCGTTTTTAGCCATTAAACCAATACTAATCTCCTCCACCTCGTTTTCTCCCTCAACTTGTTTTCTCTCTGTATTAATGAATGGCACAGAAGTCTTTTAATCTCTTACTTAATACTATTTTCCTATTTCATAATATAAAACACAACTATTTTTCAAGATATTTCATAACATAAGACGTGCATGTATACATGCAATTAACTAGTACCTCCTCACCATTAAATTATTTTTAAAATCCTGCACCTTTAAGATCTCTAATTCTATTGGGTGTATGCATTATATTTATTAGGGTGATCCAAACTAGAAGATGATAATAATTGTTTCTTGGTCTTTGGGTTAAGGGTGGTTGTGTCTTATATTTTAGAATGAATAGAGTATATCATTTTTTTAAATTACACGGCAGACGCACACGCACACACACCACTACACACGCAGCATCACACTCACATCTTCGCGAAAGTTTCCCCTAACACATGCTTTAAGAGGCGAAACCAGCGGCATTGACTAGCTAAAACTAATACTTATTTAGGGATGGATGAAGTATTGACAATGACAAGTATTTATGAAGACATGGAAATGGAGATGTGTACATAACTATATATGCTGCTAATTTTGAGAATATGCATGGCCTGAATTTGGCTAGCTAAAATTGGTGGTGCATGGTGAATGCTAATGGTCAGCTAGAATGTTGTTTTAAATTAAAAGCAGAGGGAAACAAAACGTTGTTTTCTTGATCGTTGTTTGCGCAATTAGTTACCCCCGGATGGATTTGCCCCATCATCTTCAAATTTGTCCAATATGTGACAAAACTTCTATCCCTGACCGGTTCGGTGAAGCATCATTGCCAAGAACGGTTTTAGTTTAACTAGGTTGTTCTTTAACAATAAAATTGTAAAATAATATCAGATTTGAAGTAGAAACAAAGCGATTTTCTTGTCCAATCTTATGGTTATGGAGGCAAATAATAATGAGAAGGGCCCTTGAACAGCAGCAAGGTCTGATTCTAAAAGTCAGGCAATGGAAGCATGTGGTCAGAAAATCGTTTTAAAATTGTGGTTTCCACACGTGACAGATAAGCTACATGTTACCATGTTGCTCAATATGTGCATGGATTTAAAAAGCAGCTGGCAAGCATGTGCATGTTGTAGGGTCATAAAGGGCTTTTCTCACCTCAAAAACTAACCAATAAAGTAAGGGGCTCTCCTATAAGACTATTCAACAATCTTCTCCTTCACATATTGGTGTCGCTCAGCTGTTCACCATACACCGACAGTCCCTCGGGTATACATCCCCTTCACACATTGGTGCCCCTCAGCCGTTCACCATACATCGACGATCACTCGGGTATACGGGCTCCGCAGGCATTTATGGTCTCTCAGGTTTTCACACACTATGTCCTTTGGGCCAGAGATATTAAACTAGCCAGACTTTAATACCAATTGTAGGATCGTAAAGCGTCTTTCTCACCACAAAAGCTAACCAATGAAGTGAGAGGCTCCCCCACATATATATTAGATCCTTTGCCCTTCCATAATCAATGTGAGACTATTCAACACATGTTGTCAGAGTCAAGGATAAGACATATCTCCTATACACGGGCTAATGAAATACAGTAGAACCATATACCCGATAGTATATGACAAGGTATCTTTTAATCAAAAAAATACGGTTGAAAGAGAAGGAAATGATCTTTCCGGAATAGAAGATGTCAGAGTTCTAGTCGGAAAAGATAAGGTTTCTTTGAGCCATATTCCGTTCTATTTCTCCGAGTTCTACTTGGAGGAGGAGGTAATATCTGCTATATAAACAAGGTCCCCACGGTCAAGGGGGGCAATCAGTGACAAATCAGAACTAAACCAACACCCAGAAGCAATCCGAAGGAAGTCATCGCCATATTTGCCGAATAGATCTCATCGGGTCATTCTCAGCAGCCTCTAATCGACAAAATCAGTCAGTCGTTTTATTCCTTATTGTATTCTGAGTCTTTTCCTCATCAATAATATATATAAACTGAAATAGAGTTATTACTTACCTTGAGGGGTCTGAACCAGTATAAATCTCTGTCTTTTGTCGATCCGTTGACAACCTTGCCCGTCGAGCTTCAAGAAGAGAACCAATGGAACCAGGTGTGTTTCTTGAAGTGCTAACAAATCCTTTAGTCAAGAGCTCACCGAACGACGACATCGATAGTACTACCGACGTTGGCTCGGGGGCTACTACTCAGAACGACAAGCTCGTCGCAGACATCAAGACAATTATGGATTGGCACACGCCGCTCATCAAATTCCTCAACGCCGACAAGCTGCCGGACGACGACATGGAAGCAGAGAAACTCTCCCGATAAGCCAAGGATTATTGTATGATTGGGCATGATATATACAAGAAAGCCGCCAATGGAGTACTGCTGAAGTGTGTCGCGTCGGACGACGGCAAAGAGCTACTGCTCGACATCCACGAAGGAATCTGCGGATCACACGCCGAAGCGAGAACGTTGGACGGCAAGGCCTTCCAACAAGGTTTTTACTGGTCATCGGCTCTTCAAGATGCCTCCGACATGGTACAATAGTGCGAAACCTATCAGTTTCATAGCAAGCACACCAAGTTACCAGATCAAGCCCTCCAAACTATCCCTTTGACCTGCCGTTATCATGTTGGGGGCTGGACATCCTCGGACCTTTCCCGAGAGAACAAGGCAGCTACAAATTCTTGTTCGTGGCTATAGATAAATTCACTTAGTGGATTGAAGCGGAGCCAACAAGAGAAATCAGAGCCGAAAACGCAATCAAGTTCATCAAAGGGATATTTTGTCGATACGGGCTTCCAAATCGGATATTGACGGACAACGGCTCCCAGTTCACGAGTGCTGCCTTCCAAGACTACTGCTCAGAATACGAGGTCAAGATTTGCTTTGCATCAGTGTCTCATCCTCAGAGCAACGGACAAGTCGAGCGGGCAAACGGGATCATGTTCCAAGGGATCAAAACACGTGTATATGATAGACTTCTAGCCTACGACTCACGATGGGTTGAGGAGCTCCCTTTTGTTCTATGGGCCGTCTGTACCACGTTGACTACACCAACCAAAGAGACATTGTTCTTTCTCGTGTACGGATCTAAAGCCATGCTCCCTACTGAGCTACGCTATCGATCAACACGAGTTCGAGAGTACTCAGATGAGGACCAGGATAACAGGCGACCAGATGACGTCAACCTACTGAAAGAACACCGAGAACGAGTTGTCATCTGAGCAGCCGGATATCAGCAAGCCTTACGTCGCTATCACGAGAAGCGCATTCAAGCTCATACACTTGACATCGGCGATTACGTCCTCCGACGAGTACAGAACCAGGCGGAGTACAACAAGCTCTCACCAAAGTGGGAGGGACCATACATGGTGATACAAGTGTTACGACCAAGTGTGTACAAAATCGCTGACGACGAAGGCCGCAAGTTATCTAATTTTTGGAACATTGGTCAACTACGAAAATTCTATGTATAAGAGTAAAGGTTAACCTGTAAGTTTATTTGTATCAGTTTTTATATGTATATATGTCTTTTGTCTTATTTATTTCAATGTTTTATTCTATGAACCCCTTTTGCTTCATATTGCCGCAAATCGAAGTCATTTTCTATCGATCTATTACGTTAATGTCGACTAGTTACCGGGTCTCAGCACCTTGGTCGTGGACGCCTAGCACTGTGAGCTAGTCGGACGCTAAGGGTCAAACGACCATGTCAGAGTACCCACTGTAACGTATTAACTAAGCGTGTAATCGAAAATTGGTTTTCCCAACTTCATGGCTAGGTATTAGGAATTCGCTGCTTTAATTTGGTCAAATATGAAAATTTAAGCTACTTTTATCGAAATATGCTTTCGATTAAACTAGCTGGGGGCTAGGAGTACTCTCTTGTTGTCATATTCTCTAATAGCTTACACAAAAGTGATCAAGTTTTAGTTTCTACTAATGTCTTATCTAGATTACTTTACAGGGCAATATGGCGACTAAACCTACCAAAAAGGCCATTACCAGTTCATCGTGGAGAAGATATCTACAGCCAAAGGAGCGAGAGATTGCGCAAGCTGGTTGTCTCGGCGGCAGTCTTCCAAGAATGCGTAAATCCCTCCTGAAGGAAGCTCAGGTCTATCTGGGGACGAGATTCGAGGATACATGCGAGTACGTGTCCTTTGGCATATCAACTAGCTCGACGACATTCCTACTTCAGGTTGTCATCGATCCGGTGATCAGTTTCAAGAAGCGTGCTGCATGTGCCCCATATCCACCCTAGGTACTCGAAGACCGACTTCTTGGGAGAAGGACGTGCAACGCGCAACTCTTTGCACAATCACTGTAGAACGGAGCAATGGTTCTTGAGGTGTGTCAAGATCCATATCTCTCTGCCCCTCAGAAGTTCCGTGCCCTGATCTTTCTTGATGTTGTCGGCGGCTCTCTCCAGTCCTTCCTTCTCGTACATAATTTTCCAGTACTTTGCCTGCCCTTCCATCTCTGCAAGAGAACATCCAAGGTCTAGAAAAATAATATCATTAGCAAATCTTTGGTCTGAGTACAAAGGCAGTATGCTATAATGTTAATGGTTTTCTTACTATGGCATTGTTCGCGTAACGACGTCACTTGGTCCTCCTCAGAGACCAAGGCGTTGTCGAAAGCGATGGCAACCAGGGCACGTCCTTCATTACTTGGCATCGAGGAGCCCTAGGGCATATTGGGTTCGACAACTATATCTGACGGGTGTCGGCCTTGCTGGACATCCTCATTCATGACTTCGAGAAATCTATAATACAGAGACATCAAACATACGAAAATTCAGAATCGGATATTGCAAAAGGAAAATGTTTTCTACACATCAAGCCCAATACTTGTCCACATCTATTACAATAAAGGGTGAAATCAAAAAATTTACTCTTCAAAAAAGGGGATAACCGAATCCCCGAGTTCCTGCACCTCCGACATCATGTCGTCATGGCGCTCGTCGGCTCCCCCCTTGGTCAAGGCCTCCTCCAGATTGATCTCGAGGTGGGTGAGCCTGAGGCACGCGAGGACATGACATGCTCTGAACTTGAGCCCGATGCGCAACCCCGTCCGCTACCTGCTCGGCATGGTCGTTGGCGGCGGTCTCCAGCGCCGTGATGAGGGTCCCAAGGGACCCCATCACTGTCGTCTCGTTGGGGAAGGTTGGGTGCTTGACGTGCTTCCCCAAACTTTTTGCCACCACGTTGAGACACCCATAGTTCTCGTGTAGAGCCTGACAAAGGGAGGACAGGTTGTCCCTCATTTCCATAAGCTCGTGCTCGAGACCTCGACATTGTCGGTCGTTCCCCGCCATTACCTCCCGTAGTTTGGCGTTGTCGGCCCGTGCTTCTTTGAGCTGGGCCTCCAGCGCCACGACGCGGTCATTGGCAATAGACGCGGCTTTCCTAAGCCATCCAATCTCGGCGATGAGATCTCGAGCGTTTGTCTCAATCAGCCAACAAGCATGCAAAAGCTTGTCGGCGGACGAAGACGACCCCGAGACCGTGAGGGCGTCAGTTGAAGGGGGATGCGGGGGGAGAACGACAATCAAGAGGGGTAATTTAGAGCTCTCCTCTTCTCGGGCACCAGTGCTCTGACCTGAGTTCGAGGGGAAGGTGCAACAATCAAAGGAGTCCCATTACTACAGACGAGGGAGAAAGATGGATCTCGGTAGGACAGAATTTCACTTACCCGGTTTTCTGCTTATTCAGCAACAGCGTCTTCTTCACGGCGGTCGGCTTTGCATTGGAGGTAGTCTACAGAAAAGAAGGGGTGAGGATAGAAACGACTACCGCAATTATACGATGAACTTGAGTTTAGGGTCTCACCTCGGCGCCACCAGTCCAGACTAGTTTTCCCGCTCCCGAGGTCTTTGATAGTGAGGGCCAGCGTTTCCTCTTTAGTCCGCTACCTCCAGGGGCAAGGGCCACGGCTGCTTGTTCAGAAACCGCCTGCTCTTTCAGGGAAGCAAACGCCTGGTGATCGACGAGCGGGCCGATTACATCTGTTAAGGATAAGGCCTGACAGAATCAAGATTACTACTCCTACGGGCATTGAAATGAATGACATGGAGTGGTGGTCGGAAATACTTACGTTCATGATGGCGTCCCGATCTATCGGCAGGAGGTCACAAAGCGGAGTAGGGATGTCTGTCGTGGACGATGGCAGGTCGATTACCACCTTGCTGACACGCTCGGCCACGTTGTCCTCAAGGAGCTCTGTGATTGATACAAAAATGACAAGGTTATCAGCGAAAGACAACTATGGTTCTCTATATCAACGATAAAAGAACTATAAGTTGTACCCTGATGCAAAAGTCGTGTCTCGTCATGTTCCCCTGTGTATAAGTACGCGGGGTGAGAACGGGCCTGGAGAGGCTGGATCCAACGACGGATAAAGTCTTAGACGACTTCATATCCGGTCAGACCACATCCTCGGAGATCATGGATTTTTTATATGAAATTTGCTAAGGCAAGGGTCATCGAAGGTTTAGAAGTCCATGTGTCTAGGCGTGTGGGTTTTTGGTCAGGGGTTTCAAGGACAGAAAATCGGTCCCTGATATGGAGGTAAAACCAACTTTTCTGTCAATCTTTTCTAGAGGACGGGCAGTTAAAAGGAATGTATTCGTCCTTCATGCCATCCTGAAGACGGAGGCCACAGCATCCTGAGATTTTGGAGGCCTTCATCCATCTTACCTCGTAGAAGTATCTAAACAAATATAGAAAAGATTGTACCCCAAGGTACGTCTTGCATAGATGGGTAAAGATGCTCAAGAAGACAATGGAGTTCGGGTTAAGATGAAGGAGATGGATTCCGTAGAAATCAACAAGCAAGGACAAGAATTCGGAAGGAGGATAAGAAAACCATATTGGACAAAGGAGGCAAGAGTGATCATTTGGCCAAGATTTATCAAGGGATCGTACCTCCTTCCGAACGCGCCACCACTTCGGCACTCGGCAAAGTACCATTCAATTGCAGCTCCTTCATCTCAGCATGGCCGATGTTAGACTCAGGGAGATCCATTGAGAATCGTCGAAAGGAGTTGAGGGAGGCTGTGGTTTAGGGTTTTTTGCAAGACGAGGTGGCGAAGGTTGGAGGCGCAGGGGAGAAGTTGGGGTTTTTTGCTTTGGCAAACGAAACCCAAATGGATCCCAGAAGTACAATTTATAGGTCCCATCCGACGGTTCGAATTTCGAAGAAGACGAAGAGATCATTGCCGAGGTTTTAGCCAATTTGTTTATAACCATTAGGATTTTCCGACTTCAAACCAAATGACTGGCCTACGTCGAGTATTCGGATTCAGGGCAACCATGCCGCCTACTCTATACCTTCTCGGCATCCGAGAATGGTTTGATGAGTTCGACAATGGTTGTTCTCGAAAAAGCAGTTGAAGGATGTCAATCAAATCATTTGCATTGAAGTCGGGGCTACTGTCAGAGTCAAGGATAAGGCATACCTCCTCTACACGAGTTAATGAAATACAGTTGAAAGAAAATGAAATTATCTTCCCGGAATAGAAGGTGTCAGATTTTTAGTTGGAGAAGATAAGGCTTGATCCATATTCCGTTCTATTTCTCCGAGTTCTACTTGGAGGAGGAGGTAATTTCTACTATATAAACAAGGTCCCCACGGTCAAGTGGGGCAATCAGTGACAAATCAGAACTAAACCAACACCCAGATGCAATCCAGAGGAAGTCATCGCCATATTTGTCAAATAGATCTTGTCGGGCCGTTCTCAGCAGCCTCTAATCGACGAAATCAATCAATCGTTCTATTCGTTATTGTATTCTGAGTGTTTTCCTCATCAATAATATATATAAACTGGAGTAGGGTTATTACTCACCTTGAGGGCCTGAACCAGTATAAATCTATGTCTTTTGTTTGCTTGATCAATTCTCGCGAATACCCTGGTTCCAACGATCCCTATACTCTACAAATACCTTGGTCGGCATACAATCCGTTGACACATGTAGTCACATTATATTTTGATTTCAATAATTGTAGGATGATCAATATTATTTGCTTTTAAATTAATGTTTCATACTATATATTGTTCTTGTTTTGCAATTAGCCCAACCACAAAAATTTATAACATATCGTATATTCGTGGAATTTAAAGAAACACCCTTAGTATATGCTGATATAAAAATCACTCGCGAAAAAAAGAAGAGAAATATACTGACATTGTACTAAAGTTGCAGGATGGCAACTAGGCATGCCCAGTGGCTAGTGGTTCAATCTTCTATAAAGAAAAGAAAATATCAATGGTATGGGGAGCTAATATAATATAATGTTCATGGATATGTGGGTTAATAGGTCATTGTCACAGAGTACTAGCGTGTAATTATTATTGCTTATGTTAGTTATGGTTGTGCAAATAATGTTTTTATACTACACTGGACTACAGGATTGATGAGAGATTGATTGAAGCAAATTACTCACCATTTGTGATGTGAGTAGCTCAAGCTTTCAATTGTTAATTTCTTCTGTTGCTAAAAAAGAACTTCTTGCTTGGAGAAGCTGTCTGAAGAAGGGAGGTTCTGAAATCTCTCTTTCTCACATGAGAACCCTTTTTGCTTATTTTCTCCCGATTTTGATGTGCATCACAATTTGTGCAAACTAGCTCATCATGATCATATATACTGCTTACAAAAATATAGAAATTAGTGTGTCTCCATCATAATTTCCATTGTACTACTTCATGAGCAATAGCCAGAGACAGCTAGCCATGCAGTCAGTGAGGTACACCATGTTCAACTTCAGGTTGAAGGTTGTGGATAGCTTCCAAAAGGGAAGGTTGAACTTTTGGGAAAATTGAACATTGAATTAACAGAGAATCTTGCTTGATCAAGTTGCCTTAGTTTCAAAACATGCCAATTTCAATGGTTAGTCAGGCCCATCGTATCAGATTGTTTGAAATTAGGGGTCACTGTAGCAGCCAAGGGACCTTCTTGTAAAAAGCAAGATTGTGAGACTAATGATTAGCACATAGCTTGTGTAAGGAGCAACACCAACAGGAAGAGAGCTATGCATGCAATGTAAAAGCATTGCAAATTAAACTAATTTTGTGCCCTTGATGAGTGCAATATACTACTAAGCTAAGTGTGATCTCTCTCACTCAGTCCCTCGAGTTAGTTAGGCTAAGGCAGTCCGAGATGGTTAAGACGTCACCCTTTCTTGCAATGCAGTCCTCTTCCCGCTACCTCATTTGATTCTCTCCTCTCTTCTCTGTGCTGTCTCTTTTCCCCAATTTGAGGCTTGTTTGGATTGCTAGGGATTCATTCATTTTCAGTACAAGAATTAATACAGATGCAACACACTATAACTAAGCTAGATTGTTCTGAGACTTGGTTTTGTCGGTGCTCTTCGTTTACACCTTCGGCCTCTGCCGTCAGGCACACAACCAGGTAGTTTTGACGTTGAAATAAGGTTTTGTCATTACTTGTTTACATAATTACATTTATTCTGATATTGTAATTGTATCCAGTCTCCACATCAAGCATGTATACATAATTAAAACATGTGTTATAATTAAGCCACTTGCATTTGCTTTGAGCACACACCTTAACTCAGGGACCTCCCCTATAGCATAGCTAGGGCACTGCCAATCAATCAACTGTTCAATTATTTGATCAATCAATTAAACGGATGGTCCTGATTTCATCTCACCACCTCAAGTCCGCCATCCAATGGTCCTGCAGGTGTGCTTGCTGCTACTGTGCAATGCTTTTGTATGGATGTGTGTGTCCTCTTTCCAGATGGCTCCATGCATTATGTCAATTAATAAAATTATTTAATTGCAACACACACACACACACATATTAATTTGCAATATGTACATCCACTGTTTGTTGACAGCAGATAGTTGCAAGTGCAGGGGCCAGTGTGGTACTGCAGAGCACTGTAGAAGAACAGCTAATAGCCTGATGCATTGATTCCCTAATCTGCAAGCAAGGATTTTGTTAAGTGGGGCTTCACATCACTCACACTGCAAGATTAAGCTATATAGTATATAGCTACATCTATAAGGCAATATATGCTGTCCATGTTGATTGTATTGCTGGCTGCTGCTTAATTTTGACCATGACACAAGCTTGCCCTACTGATCTTTTCAATTGTACTTTTAAGGGTAAGGGTCAAGCTAGCGACAATATCGTTAAATAGTTGAGCTTACTGTGATGAACTGGGTGATTGGGCAAAAAAAATACATAAGAGTAATTACCACAAATTCTATGTTTTACGGCTCATGTAATACAAAACCCCAAAACGCTAGCTGTCACAATTTCTTTCAAACTAAAACCCTTTTGATGGTAGAAAGTTTGATAGTAAATTTATGCAATATACTCCACCTGGTCAAAATACTTACATTTAGGATAAGATTTATCAATTTTTTAAAATTCTCACGATCAATTTTTGCAAAATACAATGCGAACATAGGCACTTACGAACATGTGCACACTCTCACCCCATAGACATACACACTCTATTCCCATGACTGTCTCCGAAAGACTAGTCCAACATATGTAAAGATTGATGATGTTATCATAGACGTGTCGTTGTCGACAGATACATCGTCTATTACTAAAAGAATATATAATAATAAATACAAGAACACATCTCTGTCCAGGATTTAACCTAGATGGACATGTTCCAGAACACATGTCATTTCGCTCCGACAATCAATTTTGTATAAAGTAAATGATCTCTATATATAGCAATTTCTTTTGTTTTTAAGCTAAGTGTCTGAAGAAATTATTGTTAACGGATTTTATTCTAAATGTCAAATATTTTTAACAGAGGGAGTATTATTAAAAGAAAAGAAACAAATGGTATTTTTAGGTATGTGCAACATCTTGAGCTCAGGTTACATGTTGGATAATTGATAGCATCCTCGATCATCACATTAATTGTAGTTACATGAGATCATTACCACGTTGAGGAGAATATACGGGTGGAGAGTGGAGACCGTTAGAGTAAATATTGCATCCGTCTTAAAATATAATAATTTTTAACCATAAATCTATGACAAATGATATGTGTGGATTTATAACTAAAAATTGCTATATTTTAAAGCACATAGTACTATTTAGTGAGGTGAAGAAGAGAAAGGAGGGAAAGAAAAAGGCACTCCTTATACAAGGGATAACTCTACTCAAATTCAAAAAATAAACATAAAAGAGAGTAGTGAATTGGGTGCAAATGAATAAACAAATAGTTATTTTATGTTGGAGCTATTTTTTTTAGAAAAGAGATATTGTATTAGAGATAGTCTATTGTATATGTTAACTTCTATTGATGACTTGGTAATGTTGAAAAATTAAAGGTAGCAATTACCTTTACGAGAAACCATAAAACTCACGGTAGCAATTACCTCTACGATAAACTATAAAATTCGCTCTTTTTTCTTTTATACAACAGACGCACACGCACACAATCCTGATCAATCTCACTAAAATCCTATTGAAAACTCACCTACATATGCATAATATTTGTGGACACCATGATTTAAATTCTAGAGGGTGAAGTCATGCACCATCACAACACTGGTGTTTTCTTATAAAACTCCTAGAAAAATAGGTCGTTTCAATAGTTAATTTAGACTATTTTGGCTTTAATCCAAACATAACTTTGCCTTGCGAAGATTAGCCATGTTAGAACTTGTCAAAATTTGACATTAACAAAAATTGATAAGGTTAAGTTAGGCCACAAACCAAACCAGCCCTTAGAATCGTATAGAGGGGTACTTATCCTTCAAAATGGCATTACTTTACTGCCAATTGACAACAGGTAAGTAAAACGAAGCCAGGCCTACTGATACGAACGATCACGGCCCAACTGCCGAAATCCTCCGACGTATTCATGGCCCATCGACGCACGTTGAAGCCCATCCGGCCCATCAACACCGGCCCACTCAGAACGGCCGCATCGTGGATCCAGGCACGAATCTCGAGGCAGAGCCCACCGCCTTCCTCTTAGGCTTCGAGCCGCGAAGCCGCGAGACAAAAACCCCTCTCGTCCTCCTCCGCCGCCGCCTCGCCGTCTCGACCTCGCAACCTAGGGTTTGGCCCCTCTCCTCCTTCCAGAAGCTTCGAGACGCTCGTGTGGGAGCATCCGCCGCCGCAGCAGCAGCCATGGCGTCCACCAAGGTCCAGCGTATCATGACCCAGCCCATCGTACGCTCCTCTTTCTCTCTCCCTTTTCGTATTCTTCTTCCCCCCACTTTGGTCTCACAAACCCTGGATGTTTGCTAATTTTTTTTTGGTGTTTTTCCTTGTGATTTTGGCGGGTGGCGTCGGCGGCGGCAGAACCTCATCTTCCGGTTCCTCCAGAGCGTAAGTGGATTGGGAAATTTCGGTTTTTCTTTTTAACTTTCGACGTGTGGTTGATTTGAACCTGACCAATTTGATTTGGTGGTGCAGAAAGCGCGCATCCAGATCTGGCTGTTCGAGCAGAAGGATCTCCGGATTGAAGGCCGGATCATTGTGAGTTCCTAAGCTGATCTCTTGTTCAGAATTGTAGATTTTAGTGCTGTTCCTCTAGTTGAATACGCAATTAACAGTGCAACTGCGTATAGCATGTAGATTACAAATGGGGAATTCTTGTAGGGGATGAGTTATATAGATATATTTCGAGGTTAATGTTGGCAACCCTAGAGAACCTAACCAGTAAAGAACAAATAAGGGAACCCTACGATAAGTGTGGCGGAGCATATCTTTTGGTCTGTTTTGTTAAACCCAAACATGCAAATGCATCTCCACAAATTGTGATTCCTTGGGAATCCATATGAGCATTTTCATATCTTCTGCTGATGTTATCAGTTGTTGGCTACAAGTAAGCTCTTAATTTGATCGCTAACTGATGGCATGAGCTCAGTACACTCGAAGGGTCTCAACTTAGATAGATGTCCTTAGACAGCGCAATTTCAATCTGGATGTTTTGAAAATTGTACAACCTAGGTAACACAGTAAGGTTCAATAAAGTCATTGCCATGACCACGAGGCTGCTTGGTTTTCTTAATTCTTTGTGAGTAAGCTTGCTGTTGTAACTCTGACCACTTAATTTGATTTTTCTCCCAGCATTCAGCTAAGGTACTTCTAGCATTTTCATTAAAATTCCAGCCATTTATTTTCATTATATTCTATTTGAAGCCCATACAGCTGAAACATATCCAGATTCAGATTTTGAAAATTAACGAACAACTGTACTTATGAGTTATTGTCCTTCCACTTGAAACCAGGAAAAAGACACCCTTTTCCATTTAAAAAATAACTTTTGTCTCATCAGATAATGATTGAATTTCTGCAAGATGTTTTCTACATTGTGTTCATATAGGGATCATAAGTATTATCTGAGTTTGGAAGAGCTAGGTTTATATTTGCTTTGATTGCCATTCGGGCTAGAAGGAAAGGGTTTGCAGTGAATGCCAATCGTGAGGTTATACTTATTTGTTGTTTCATCAGTGTTTGTAGACATGCAGTAATGGCCAGTAGGTGTATTATGCCATTGCTGAATTTTCTATTGCCCTAGATGAAATAGGTCTATGGGTAAACGGTTATCCCAAATCTGGCGCTACTTGCAAGACCCTACTTTGTAGCTTCTAGTGTTGGCTAAATGTTTGTTGTTCAGTGCAGTGCTGGTTGATTAATCTATCATTTGACGCTTAAGCTCATTAGTAACTTGGATCAGCCTGAACCGTTGGGCCACTATTCTTCTCTGGTATTACATAGGATTATTTTTGCCTATCACTAACAATACTATGTACAGCTCCAGGACCCTTAAGCCTTAAATAGCTGATTTGTTTTACTTCTTGTTACAGTCTTACCCTTCCCTTTCTATATAACCATTCTAGATGACAGCATAATGTTTATGCTATGTGCTTGGTTGTTTTCCTGTTGTTTCATGGTTTGCTGATGTGGCCTATCCAGATTTTTTTCAATTTCTTTCATAGTTTGCTGACCATTTCTTTCCATGTCTGAATTGCATTGAAAATACCATTCTGCAAATAAATTTAACTTTAGAATTCGAGCTAAAGATGTGGCTTGTTTTGTGTGGGATATTTAACTATTTGCCACTTTAAGATGTGTCAATTAACTATTTGTCATTAGACCCACATGTCATAGGCATATGAGGGCCCACATTTCATTGACATATGGGTGGCAAATAGTTAAACGCCAAATCTAAAAGTGGTAAATAGTTAAATGCCCCGTTCTGTGTGGGAGTGTTACTGTATGTTCCAGAGCTATATTCAGTTTGGATGCTTTGTCAGTACATGCTGTTGGTTTACATGCATATATGGAGTATTTACGCTAGCTGTATGTATATGTTTGGCAGGGCTTTGATGAGTACATGAATTTGGTCCTTGATGATGCTGAGGAAATCAACGTTAAGAAGGATACTAGGAAATCATTGGGTGAGTTAATTTGCATTTGCTACTATTTTCAATTAATTAGACGGAAGACTGAAAATAGCCTTCTAAATTTGATGATAATATTATTGGATATGATTTGCAGGTAGGATCCTATTGAAAGGCGATAACATAACTCTGATGATGAATACGTAAGTATTATCATTAAACTCCATATCTCAACTCCTGTAATTGCATGTGACGTGTTCTCTAACATCTGTGATTTCAACTTTTGCAGTGGGAAGTGAAGTTCCTCCCCAAGGTTGACGTTTTGGCGTTTGTGACTTTGTGTCGATTAGTCCCGTGATACTTTGTACTCCATCCAGAGAGTGAAATGCATGTAGCATGCCATCATGGTGCTCAATTGAGGATCTGTAACGGCTGTTAGCAACCTATGAACTCTGTGAACTCTAGGCAAGATTGTTGAGATAATGAGTTGGTCACTTGTGTGTTTAAGATTCCTGATCCAGTGAAAGCAATCCTGCTAACTTATAACATGGACAATTGGAGCAATTCTTGTTGTAGCTTGTCTTCTTCCCGTATCTACGTTATAGATAGTCTTGAGCATGATCATGAGTTAATTTCCCTTTAGACAAAATGCAGGATGAACGCATGGTAACATTATGTTCTGGACAGTTCGACATCTTAGACTGACTCCAACCATCGTTACCCAAATACAGCATGCATTTGTTGTTTTGGGTCTTGGAGGAAAAATAGGTCAGCCACCACCCAAACATTGCATGTTCCAACAGGTGACCCAAAAACAGACGACCGAGCCCGGTCGGTTTCATTCGCGGGCGCGCCATGAAAGTTTACGCGGGAAACGAAGGGTGCAGGCTGGGTGCGAAACTGCAGGTTTCTTGATGGCGGGATTATTTGCCGCCCCAGCTACGTGAAGGCACTCGAGGCGGCAGCGGCGAAGTCGGCGCAGGCTCACTCGATGAACCGTCTGCATAAGGCTGACATTGGCGCACAAGAGTCCATCGGAGAGTGCAGGTAATCTGATTTTCTGGTTATTTGCTTGTTCGATCCTTTAGGCGGGCAGCAGGCCAACGGCGGCGTAGTCCAGCGACCCTGGCAGCACAGGCGAGTGGTGTCGCCGAGCGGCGAGCAGCGAGGACGGAGCCGCAGAGGCAGGAAACGAAGACGCATTCGAGCGGCAGAACTTCCGAGCAGCGGCCACAGCGGCAGCGCAAGCGAGCGGCAGCGGCCTCACGTCGTCCTCCTGCCTACGGTGGGGTTGGAGTCGTACCTTCGAAGCCAGCTCGGTGATGCCGCCGACGGCCCAATCGCCTACGCGTGCGCGTTCCTCTCTTTCCCCTCCCGCAAAACCGTTGTGGACTCGCGGTGGACGAGAGAGAGAGAGACGGACAGAGGACCTATTTCTGGATCTTCACTCGATGCCGATGCAAAATGCGTCATTCATTTGCCTACGCCGTTGGACGACGTTTTTTTTCACTTGGACGATGCAAAATGGGTTTGGGTGCCGTAATGGCTACCCGGTTGGAGACAGTCTTAGGGACATGGCAATACTACCAATATTGCTTGACAGGAAAACTCATGGAGATCTTGTTGATATCTTCTGTTTATCTACTGTGTTGCTAGAGATATGTCTGTGTTTTAATATATAGTGAGTTGTTAAGGGAACAATCCATATCGTTTACCCCCTAGAGCTCAGTAAAAACCTTTGTGGGTTGATATTTCGGATCTGTGAAATAATGAAAGTTTTCTTTCTCTTTCACTCTCTACATGACTATACACAAATACCGTGGATCTACCATTGTCAACTTGAACTTTGTTAGATAAACATCACGATAATCATCTATTATTGAATATAAATCTAAATTCACGCAAAATTTGAACCAGAGCTCAAATACGTAACCTGAACATGTGTGCAAAATTACACTTGTATATCAGGGTAAAAATATTCAGAACTCCGTAGTACAAACAAACTAGAATCAAAAGAGGGAGAACCACTTGGTTTTAGACTTGTTCTTGCTCATCATCTCCTTCCCCTTCCTCTTCCTCTCCCTCTCTTCCTCCTCCTCCTCCTCCTCCTCGTCATCGCTGCTGCTCTTCTCATCGTCCTCCTCCTTCGCGGCGGACTTCGCCTTGCCGGCGCCGGCCGTGGCGACGTCGAGCCGCGCGGCGTCCATCGCCCACCGCATCACCTTGTCCACCTCGTCGTCCTCGTCGTCGTCCGACTCCCCGCCGAGATCCTCCAGCCTCACCCTCGTCTCCTTCTCCGGCCCCGCCGCCCCCTTCAGCGCCGCGAACCGCGCCTCCAGCTCGTCCATCCCGCCCGCACCGGCGGCGGCGGCTGCGGCGGAGGGAGCATCGGGTTGCTTCGGCTTCGGAGCCGGCGGGCGGGACCTGAGCGCGTCGAAGCGGCGGGCGAGGTCGGCGTCGAGGGGATCTGCGGCGGCGGCGGCGGCGGCGGCGGCGGCGGGGTCGAGCGACGGAGGAAGATTCGGACCGTCGGCTGCGTAGGAGGAGGACGACGACGAGACCAGGTGGGAGTTCGCCTGCATCTTGAGCAGCACCGCGCGGAGGAGCGCTTCCACCTCCGCCTCGTCGCCGCCGGAGACGGCCGGCTTCCGGCCGCCGCCACTCATCGTGGTGGACTGATGGGTGGGGGATTTTTTTTTTTTTTGATTTTTCTCCACCCCGTTTGCTACTTTAACGATAGTATGGTGGGCCCAAAAATTGCAGGCTCATATGTGGCCCATGTGAGTACAGACCAACTTCCTGAAATACAGCACCAGCCCACTATAGACCAGTCCACATGTAATGGGCTGGGCCGATTCCACGGCCCACGACTACAAGCTATTATTAATCCGGGTAAATTGCATTGGTGGCACGAACTTGCGACACAAACTTGTAAAAAATGTAAAACAAGACCAAAACAACAGACCGTGTCTAATAATACTAAGCTAGAGCATACTAGCCTCTAGTAGGTATTATTTTTGTTCTTCCACAATTATCAATTCGTTGCACCTTTTATCTATATATATTAATATTGTTTATAAAATCGGCATCCATTATTATGCATTTGAAAGAGCACATTTATGTCTATGTCATATCCTAATATGTGTCTGCATAGTAGCCTTATAAACATTCAACTAAGTAGGATTAATCATGGCATGCTCATTTCGTCTGGGTTTGCACGCACAAGATAAATTTGTGCATCCAAACGTTTTGCAAGTTTGTATATCAGATTACACTCACCTCATAAGTTTGTATATTGTCGGTGGAATTTACTCTAATTAGGTGAAACTTCACACGTCGCTACGGGAGTTTAGTATGATAATAATAAGTATAAAAAATATATAATATGACTATATGACATAAGCTTATAATATGTTTTATGGTAATTTAAATAATATATAAAATGATGATTCAAATATAAAAATAAGATGATGTGATTTTATGAGAGAAAAAAATAAGAAAGATAATTTGGACCATAGATTAATCATTTAAGGGCTAAAATCTATCGAAATGATATGACTTGATGAGAGAAGACTATATAAATATATAGGATATTATAAAAAAATGATGAAAGATATTGAAATATTATATGAATTATGTGAGATGATGATTTAACATAATTAAATTTTAAAGCTGTAAAATTTAATAAAATCTAATAAATTTATAAAATTATGGATAAGCTTGCATGATGTTTAAGATGTAATAATTGTTAGTGGGATCCCGAGCCTAATTCTAATCACTACCTTAATTAAACAATTTTTTTCTACAGAAAAACTGTTAACTAAAGAAAACCATCCTG
The DNA here is from genome assembly GCA_008326285.1 of Oryza officinalis. Taxonomy (NCBI): domain Eukaryota; kingdom Viridiplantae; phylum Streptophyta; class Magnoliopsida; order Poales; family Poaceae; genus Oryza; species Oryza officinalis. The sequence goes on from BDMV01000008.1 coordinate 4,947,971, forward strand.
CGGCACTGTGCCTTCCAATCCACGCGTCCGTCGCCGCCTCGCGCGCATATGGACCACCACCACCCGCCGCCGCCGCCGCCGCCGCGGGAAGCCGGCGGCAGCCTCGAGGTGCGCCTCTTCTACGTCCGCCTCTCGCCGCGGGGGGCCACCCCACCGCCCCACCTCGCGCTCGCGCTGCGCCCGGGGGGCAGCGGCGGCGGCGACGAGGAGGAGGCCCCGGCCCCCCTCTCCCTCCCGCTCCGCCTCGATCGCCGGGACCCGGCCTCCGGCGAGGCCACCTACGTATCCACCGCGTCCGCGCGCCTCCCCCCTCCCTCCGCCGCCTTCGAGGTCGCCGACCACCGCGGCGTCCCGCTGCTCCGCGGGTCTCTTCGGCGGTACCCTGATGCCAAGCACGATTCCCCCGCCTGGGCAATCGACTGCATCCCCGCCGCGGGGGCGGAGGCTGAGACCTCCGCCTTCGAGGTCTACGTCGCCGGATGCTGCGCCGGCGAGCCCGCCGTCCTCACATGCGCGCTTCGCCTAGCCACCCCTGAAGAAAAAGCTGCCGGCGGGTTGGTTCGCCGCCGATCGCCGACTTCGATTGTGAGTATAATATTAATTAAGGTTTTAATGTTTGATTTTATCTGTTAGTACGACTTGTTAACGAAATACCTATGGTAGTCAAACAAATTATAGCAACAGAATGGCGTAAAGTTCCGAATGTTGCTGTGTGGCGTGAGGTCACAAGCAAAGCTTATCATAAACATAAATGGATGGAATTTTCTCCTAATTCTTGGCTGTGTGATAAATGTTTGTTTCATTCATGCATTATGCTTGTAGGTTCAAAGTTTCTCTTGATTAGCAGGGAATTTTGTTATTATCTTTACTGTTGCTGTGTATAATATGGTGGTTATGGTTGGTAATAGTAGAGCTATCTAGTGTTAAAATGTTTTCCATATCATTAACAGGACTACTTAACTACTTCCTCTGTTTTACATTATAAGACGTTTTGTGTTTTGAATAAATTCATGCATAGATCTATGTATGTCCTTCATATATATGTCCAAATTCATATGGATGTTAGTGAATCTAGATGACGGATGGAGAGGCTAAAACGTCTTATAATGTGGGAACGGAGGGAGTATTTGGGTACTACATCTATAGCTTCCTTGTGTCAAAATACATAATCAAACTGTTCAACAGGACCTGATTCATACTTCTAAATTTCACATTCATACGGTATAATTTACAAGGCTTACAACAAACTTTAACTCAGTCTGTGGTTGTGCTGTGCTTATTTTTTAAGTTGTGTTAGAAAGGTTGTGAAAAAACTATCATTCCATTTGGTAAATCAGCTTAATATAGATGTCCTTTTGACTTAATGCACATATATGTTAACACTACAGAAGTATATCAAGTGGCACATATTATGTATGGATGGTATAATTGTTGTTTAGAAGCGCATGTCTGGAAGTTGAAATAGGCATTGTTATAATATGATGTTTTGACATTTCATATTTGCTAATAACACACTGGTTAGTACATTAGATTTGTAATCAGACTCTTAGATCATCATCATAGCCTCATATGCATGATACGTCATGTTTTATTTTATCTTCTATTACTGGATACTCTCAGTCACATTTGACATTACAAGACATTGTGAAGTTAGGGTGTAATTAGAATTTTCTTCTAGCATTTTGTCCCTGACTATTTTGTTACAGTATTTGCTTTGATCCTTTGCTTCTTGCATGACCGAAACAACATGCTTAACAAATCCAAGTCATTTTGCAGTATGCACCACTAAACATGTGTTGTTTAGAGCTTATAATTGAAAACATTATGCTCAAATTTCTATTAATTAGTTTAACCACTTTGGCAGGCTGCTGGTGATGAAGATGAAAATGGTATGAGCGTTGGAAGTATACAGCATCCTGAAAGTTGGTACTCCGATGATGATGACGGGCAGCTCACATGGTTTAATGCCGGCGTTAGAGTTGGCGTTGGGATCGGCCTGGGAGTCTGTGTTGGTGTCGGTATAGGTGTTGGTCTCCTCATGAGTTCATACCAAGCAACGGCTAGAAGCCTGAAGAGGCGGTTCTTCTGACCCTGTTGCGTTGAATATGCCAAACTTTGATGGCCGGTAGTAGCATAGAGTTGGTTTGGTTCTGTTTCAAATAGCAAAATATCATTGTATAGTTTGTGGATGTGTTGTTTGCTTGTGCAGTTTTTGATCCGCTGTGCATCCATCAGTAATATGGAACTGTGAATGTCCTTTACATGTGAAAATGTTCTCAACTTTGAACAAGAAGGAAATGGATGGGAATGGATTGCCAATTCACTCATCTACATTTGCATAAGGCTGGAAATTATTGGAGGCATTATTTTTCTCTTTTTAATGACCAGATATTGTGAAGGAAATGGCAAGTACTTCTTTAGTGAACAACTTTTTAGTACTAGTATTAGACAACACCATATAATTACTAATACTAATTTTTTGCTCATTTGGTGTTTTTTATCTGTGCACTTGACCACAGGCAGGATGTCAGAATTTCATATAAGCTGGAACAATCACTCTCACTAAATACTGGCTTTTCGTAAGAATTTTTTTAGCAATCGTGTACCAAAAACTGGTTTACTTGTTGGATCCAAATTTCTACCTTCTCGCTGTATTATCATAGTGGAGAATGAAACATCACAATTAGGCTGGGTTCTCTCCCTCGTGTTCTGTGCGCAAGTTTTTCAAACTGTTAAACGGTGCGTTTTTTTACAAAAGTTTCTATACAAAAGTTATTTTAAAAAATCATATTAATTTATTTTTTTTAAAAATAGCTAATACTTAATTAATCATGTACTAATTAATCATTTCGTTTTGCGTACCCTTATGGATGTTTCAAACGGAGCCTTACTTTTTAATCTCATTTTCTATTCAAATGGAGCCATAGCTTTTAAATTTAATTCATACATTCAAAAACTATTGGGAGAGAATCAGAAATACTCTCTAAAAAAAGGGGATAGAATCTGAAATAGAAATACTCCTCGCCAAAAAAAAAAAGAAATACGGGGGATTGGCATTCACATACTCAATGTATTATGATTGAATTTGGAAAATAATTACGCTATTTTTCTAAACCATAATAATAGTATAAAACCAATAAACGAAAAAAAAATCGTCCCGCCACGAAAAGTTTTGAAACTCGCGAACCCGCGGGAAACCAAACGCGCTCCGGCGCGAGCGTTTCTTTTCCCCTCCCAAATCTAACCACAAGACGAGGAGGAGGCAGCCGCCCGCACACATGCGCCGGATGCCGCCGCCGCCGCCGCCGACGACGACGCGATGACCGGCGCCGCCGCATGGCCGGTCTGCACCATCTGCTACGAGGACCTCCGCCCGCTCTCCGACCAGCACCTCCACTGCCTCCCCGCCTGCGGCCACGTCTTCCACGCCCTCTGGTTCGCCCTCCCAAATCCATCTCCTCCTCCTCTTCTTCGAATCGATCCGGCAATGGCGGTGTGAATGATGCTAACCTTCTTGAATCTTGATTAGCCTGGAGCAATGGCTGGAGTACTGCCCGGGCGGGAAGAAGAAGCTCACCTGCCCCATCTGCAAGCAGCCGTGCGGCGCCGCCCACCCGCCGACCCGCCTCTTCTTCCAGTCCACCGGCGCGTGCCCCACGCAGGCCGCCTCCTCCCCCTCGCGGCAGGAGCCCACCAATGTCGCCGCCGACCGGGAGGAGCTCGCCGCCGAGGTCGCGCGGCTGGAGCAGAAGGCCGCCTCCCTCGGGAGGGTGCTCGACGAGCAGCGCGACGGGATCCAGAAGCTCAACGCCGAGGCGAGCGCTGCTGCCTCCCATTTGGGCGGATCTCGTGTTGGGTTATTCCGTTTCGCTTTGAATCGCTGATGGTTTCTTGGTGATTTTTGGTTCAGGTTGCTATGTGGAGGGAGAAGGCGGCCGCGGCGGAGGTGATGAAAGAATCGGTCAGGAGGGAGAAAGAATGTGTTCAGCATCTGCTCAATGCGAAAACAGAGGTAAAATTAATCGATTCAGCACTGATGTTTGATGGATTAGTGAATGGAAATTCCATTTGTACTTCATGACAGGAATTGTCAAGGAAGACATCAGAATGTGGCAGGTTGCAGGAGAAGAGCCTCGCATTGGCCAAGGAGCTTGCAGCATTGAAGCTGTATGTTTGTTCATTTCCACCTGAAAGATGCAGATGTTTGTGTTTGATAAGTGGAATCTATTTAGTTTTAGAGTATGATTTTTTTGTCCATTAGGTCGACAGATATGAACCTTCAGGAGGAAGAGATCCTTAAGTTGGCAGCACTTGGTAACCATGGAAATGCTGCGAATGCGGTTGATGTTTTGACGAGATCTCTTGCTCTTCGGAACAAGTAAAAATTTCTTCTTTATTTTACTTTTCTTGAAGCAGTGTGTTCATGGTTAATTGCACGCCTTTAAGCATAATTAACTGATGATAGGGTTTATTAACCACTTATGTACTTGTTATGCTGGCAATAGTTGACCAATAACTGAAAGCATGCTATCTGCTTTAGCTTTCTGTGTCGAATTGTATATGCAAATGGATGCAGAGCTTTGTATTTTATCGAAGTGTGAGGTTATCAAACATAAATTATAGTGAGTGTTTGTGTTATAAGATTTATGGAGGTTTTATGGTCAATTTGGAGAATGAAACATTCCTTGATAGTGAAATAGTCTGGATATATTGATTAGTGATAGTAATAGCACTTATAGAATGCACTGAGGGATGCAGATGATTTTTTTCCTTGTACAATTAGATGCACATACTCAACACACAATACAATGCGCACACATAGGCATACAGGTTCTATACAGGCCAAAGAACATACTTAACTTCATTGATTGTTCAACCAAGCTGTTCCCTATGCCAACTGAGTGTGTTTAACACTACTGAAAATTTTACTGAACATGATGAAGCTTAATAAGTCTACTGCTCCATGATTGGAGTGCTTCAGTAACACGCTATTTTCCCTCTAAAGAAAAGTAACACGTTCTTTTTAGGAGCTACAAAGAATTGATGATCCAATGCAATGTTCTGGGAAGATCAGAATCTCGTTCCCAGCAGAGGTTTGAGAAGGCAAAAGAACTCATTAAGAAGTTAAAGGTAAGTCCATACGGGAGTACCTTTCTCCTGGATGTGTATTTTCAGTGCAGATAACCCTTTTTAACTACAGGCAAGGGTACAAGACCTTGAGAAGGAACAAGAAGAAAAAGAAAATCGTCTGATTAGGGACTTAAGGTCTGCAAAGAAATTTAAAGCTGACCAGACAAATTCAGGAAATACCACCGCTAATAATGGTTTCTCGGGTCTTGCTGCTGGATGTGGAAATTATCCGATGAAGCTTGATGAAGTGATGCAGGATCCATGCGACAAGCCTGGGCCATTGCCTGAAGCTAAAAGTGACCTGAATATAAAAGACAAAATGGACGACAAGCATGCGGATGTGATTGACTTAGATGGCGATGATTCTGTCTTCCAACATGAACACAAGAAAGGACTTTCTGCCAAACCATTTGGGAACGATGGTAACAATTTGGATTTCCAAAGTCGGTCTAGTCTTCAAGAACGTTATAGGAAGGAATCCATAACATGCAATACCTCATATGTAGTAGAGGAAGATTCCTTTCTAAAACATTCCATAGTAACTGAAAGATCAGCACTTAAGGAGAGCCTTACCACGAACAAACTTCAAAGCTTTCAAGAAACGCCTGTTCTAAGAAGTATGAAAGCTACAACATCAACATGGGAGAAAGAAACACTGACGATTGATGGCATCTCTAAACAAGCTACTAGAATGGCTCCTGGCACTGGACCCCAGCAGGTTCACAATTTCAATTTTCTTTCAGGTAAGTTATTGTATGGTCCATCAAGCAGATAACTTCTGAATTTAAGTTGCATAATAATATTCATATTCAAGTTCGCAGGGCTATTTTTCTTTTCAACATTCTAATTTTCAGGGGAAAGAGGCATAGAACATAAATTTGACCAATATTTCTAATGAATGAGCACTCGATTTTGAAAGAATGCTTAACATACTTTCTGTTTAATGACCGTCTTTTCTTATTACCAATTCTTTGAATATGCTGATGTTCCTTTTTCAGCACATGTACTTAACAACATTGTTTGAAGCAACTGCGTTTTGTTTACAATCAGATGACTTCCAAACACCAATTAGAAATCTTGGTGGAGAGGGAACAAGAAAAAGCGTCGGTAAATGGTGCAAGGTCGTAGCAACCCCTGGATCTCTCAACACAAATACAAATAAAAGGAATCTGATTGCCGTAGGGCCGGATGGACGTGGGGGAAAGGTCAAAATTTTGAGAGATCTTGGCAAATTCCAAGTCAGTTTGATAAGTTTTCCTCGTCTCCTTCATTGTCAGGCAGTAAGGTAGCTTTGCCTCATAACTAACCACCTGCATCAATCTCTGCAATGTTTGCTGCAGGATAGCAAGACTCAAGCCCTATGGCCTAAGGCACAGAAGGTTGGAAGCAGAGGTGGGCAATCTCAGATAGATCATTTCTTTGGGAAGAGATGATCCATTCCTTCTGCACAAGCTATGCTAATATATACCACTTTCAAACTCCTGCCTGCGTTGCTGCGATCAAATTCTGTTTAGAGAACTATTTGATGTCCTGCATCTGTACTTGTGTACAATCCATTGCACTTAAGGTGAAAGCTGAACCCAAATTTTGCAGTGTCATCACTATTGGGCCTGAGGGGATAGAGCTTGTAAACAATGAGCTGTGTAGGAAACCTGAATTCCTCAGTTCCTCAGAGGCTCTGGTAGTCATGTGCACCACATTGCTAAGCATCGTGTATTGATAGAGCTGAAAAGATGATAGGGAATAATCAAACAAGATCGAACACGAGACAACGATTTTACGTGGAAAACCCTTGCGGGAAAAAACCACGGGCGCCAACCGGCGATCTTCACTATATGAGGAGAGTTTAGAAAACGCAGGAAATACAATGAGTCGTCAACTCTTTCCGTGCGGCTTACAAGATGTATTTATAGGACGGACTGACTGCTGTCAAATACGGAAACAAATCCGCTAATAAACATGACCGAACCGTGGGCCCTCCAGGCGTCCCCACAAGACTCACGTTACTAATTCGGATCATATTCCAACAAACTCCACCTTGAGACGAATTCCATCTTGTAGCGAATGAAGTACCATCAATCAACTCACTTCAATAATAAATAATCACCGGCGCCAAAAGTCACTAGGACTTAATTTGTAATGCCAACTAAGCTTGAGCATAGTCCAAACTTAGCTCCAGGAACTGGCTTTGTCAACATATCAGCAGGATTATCATGAGTACTTATCTTGCACACTTTAACATCACCTTCGGCAATGACACCTCGAATAAAATGATACCTCACATCAATATGCTTGGTCCTTTCGTGAAACATCTGATCCTTAGTCAGACAAATAACACTCTGGCTATCACAATGTATAGTAGTGCAAGAAGTAACCCCGCAAAGTTCAGAGTATAAACCTCTCAACCAAATAGCTTCTTTACAAGATTCAGAAATAGCCATATACTCAGCTTCTGTAGTAGACAGAGCAACAGTGGACTGCAAACATGCTTTCCAACTAACAGCACAACCACCAATGGTAAAAACATAACCTGTGAGAGACCTCCTTTTATCCAAATCACCAGCAAAATCAGAATCAACATAACCAACAAGTCCATCTCTAGATTTCCCAAACTGCAAACAGGCATTAGAAGTACCTCGCAAATATCTGAAAATCCATTGAACAGCCCTCCAATGCTCCTTACCAGGATTAGCCATGAATCTACTGACAACACTCAATGCATGAGATAAATCAGGACGAGAACAAACCATGGCATACATAAAAGAACCAACTGCACTGGAATATGGAACTCTAGACATGTACTCAATTTCATGATCTGACTGTGGACATAAATCTGATGATAATCTAAAATGTGCAGCTAATGGAGTACTCACTGGTTTTGCATTATGCATATTGAAACGACGAAGAACCTTTTCAATATAACCTCGCTGACTGAGATATAATTTACCAGATTTTCTATCTCTAGTAATTTCCATACCAAGAATTTTCTTAGCTTCACCTAAGTCCTTCATCTCAAATTCTTTACTCAATTGTGCCTTCAATTTAGCTATCTCTGATTTTTCTTTAGCAGCAATCAACATATCATCAACATAAAGAAGCAAATAAATAGCTGAGCCATTAACAATCTTCAAATAAACACAGCTATCATAATCAGACCGCTTAAAGCCACGAGAGAGCATAAAAGAGTCAAATCTCTTGTACCATTGCCTAGGAGATTGCTTCAAACCATAAAGCGATTTCTTTAATTTGCAAACAAGGTTTTCTTTTCCAGGATTAACAAAACCTTCAGGTTGGCTCATATAAATGTCTTCTTCCAACTCCCCATGTAAGAATGCAGTTTTAACATCTAGTTGTTCAAGTTCATAATCATGCATGGCAACAATACTAAGCAAAGTACGAATAGAACTATGCTTAACAACTGGGGAAAAGACATCATTAAAATCAATACCTGGAATTTGGCTATAACCTTTAGCAACCAACCTTGCTTTATACCTTGCTGGCTCACTTGGGGAAATACCCTCCTTTCTTTTATAAATCCATTTGCAACGGACAGGTTTTTTATTCTTGGGCAATTTCACTAAATCCCAAGTACCATTCTTTTCAAGTGACTCCATCTCATCTTGCATAGCGGTCATCCAATTGTTGCAATCAAAAGAAATAATAGCCTCAGAATAATTAGAAGGTTCTGAATTACCTTCAATCTCTTCTGCAACACTCATAGCATAAGCAACATTGCATTCTTCAATATACCTTTTAACAGGCTTTGGCTGCCTTCTAGGCCTATTAGCAGCAATAGAATGTTGTGGAGACTGCACAACTGGAGAAGAATGCTCAACAGCAGAAGAATCATCAACAATTGGAGAAATTTCAGCAATAGGTGCATCTTGCTCAGCAACATTATCAATATCTGGTGAATCAATTAAGTGCTCCACCTGCATACTTATTTTCTCTCTCTCAATAGGAGCATCAACAGAAGGATTATCAACAAACATAACAGTCTCATTAAAGATAATATTCCTGCTAAGCATAACCTTCTGAGTCTGGGGATTCCACAATTTATAACCTTTAACACCAGATTGATAACCAATAAAAATGCATTTAACAGCTCTAGGCTCCAATTTACCATTATCAACATGAGCATAAGCAGTACAACCAAAAACTCTCAATTGTGAATAATCAGCTGGAGAACCAGACCATACCTCAATTGGAGTTTTCTTATCAAGAGGAATAGAGGGTGAACGATTAATAAGATAGCAAGCAGTGGAAGCAGCTTCAGCCCAAAAGCGCCTATTCAAACCAGCATTAGACAACATGCAACGGGCCCTGGAGATGATAGTTCTGTTCATACGCTCAGCTACACCATTCTGTTGAGGCGTATAAGGAATAGTGTAGTGTCTAACAATGCCTTGAGACTTGCAATATGCATTAAATTCATTAGAACAGAATTCCATCCCATTATCAGTGCGAAGCTTTTTAACCTTCTTCTCAGTTTGATTTTCAATCATAATCTTCCACTCTTTAAATGCTGAAAATGCTTCTGATTTATGCTTCAAGAAATAAGGCCATACCTTACGAGAATAATCATCAATGATTGTCAACATATAACGAGAACCACCAAAAGAATGCTTGCGAGATGGTCCCCATAAATCAGAATGCACATAATCAAGAATACCTTTACTTTTATGAGTAGAGATATTAAATGACACCCTCTTGTGTTTGCCAAACACACAATGCTCACAAAACTTCAACTTACTGATGCTATGTTCATCAAGAAGTCCTCTCTTGCACAATTCATGCAAGCCTTGTTCACTCATATGTCCAAGACGCTTATGCCAAAGATCAGTAGCATCAGAATTAGAGGATGAATTGGAAATTACAGCGGCATCACCTGTAATTGTAGTACCACGAAGACGGTACAAATTGGGAGATTTCAATTCACCTTTCATCACAATAAGAGAACCTTTAGACACCTTTAAAACTCCATTTGCACCGGAGTACTTGTACCCTTTAGCATCAAGAGTACTGAGAGAAATAAGATTCTTGCTCATGCTAGGAATATGCCTCACGTCAGCCAATGTTCTGACAATGCCATCATGCATCTTAATCTGAATAGATCCTTTACCAACAATTTTAAGTGGACTATTATCACCCAATCTAACAGAACCTCCACCTTGGAGAGAATCATAGGTGACAAACCAATCTCTTTTAGAGCATATATGAAATGAAGCAGCGGAATCAAGAATCCATTCATCATCACTATTAGCACATCCAGCAAAAGCAACAAGCGAATCACCATCGGAATAATCTGCCTTAGAGGCAACAGAAGCATTACCTTCATCATTGGGTTTACCTTTCTCTCTATATGTGCCAGTTCTCTTCTCTTTATTTTTCAATTTATAACATTCATCAATAAAGTGATTATCCTTCCTGCAATACTTGCAAAATTTATCTCCCTTGCTTCGAGATTTTGATCGGCCTCTATAACCATTGGAACTTTTGCCTCTATTGCCACTCTTGGATTTATTTTCTGTCCTCCCACGAACAGACAACGCTTCTCCATTGGAAGCAGAACCTTCAGAAGACACCATCAATTTCATCTTTTCCTTGGCATGCAACGCCTCAGAAACCTCATCCAGAGTTAGAGTATCATGACTATATAAAAGTGTATCTCTGAAGTTTGCATAAGAACTAGGCAAAGAGCACAAAAGAATAAGACCCAAATCCTCATCATCATATTTTACTTCCATAGAATTTAGATCAGAAACGATCTCCTTGAAGGCCGTAAGATGGCTAATGACAGAACCACCCTCTTGCAACTTGTGCGTATACAACTTCATCTTCATATGCATCTTGCTTGTCAAATCCTTAGACATGCAAATCGACTCTAACTTGAGCCATAAAGCAGCTGCAGTTTTCTCCTGCAGACAATCTTGCAAAATATTATTTGAAAGATGAAGTTGAATTTGAGTCAAGGCCTTACGATCTTTTCTTTTCTCCTCATCGGTCCAAGATTTGAAATCCTTGTTACCAAATTTATCAAGAGCATCATCCACATCAGCTTGTGTAAGAATATCTCTCATCTTGACTTGCCATAAAGCAAACCTCGTATCACGATCCAGAGGTGGAAGATCATACTTCACTGTAGACATGGTGAAGAAATCACAGCAATAACCAGAAGAAAATAATATGCAGAAGATTAGGTGTAACCCTAACAAAAAACCTGCAGCCTGGTACACGTGATGTGTACGTTCAGCAATAAAAGCCAACGAGCAAGTCTTCTGGTAGGTACTTCTCACGTGAGCACCCTGCAGCAACAGTAGACCAGCACTTGATTCACGAAGACCAGCCAGAGAAGAACAGTAGCAGACCTTGATCCTCCCGGTCAGAGCAGACCTTCATCATCCCTAATTTTTTTAATCTAATCTCGTGTCAGGCTCTGATACCATTTGATAGGGAATAATCAAACAAGATCGAACACGAGACAACGATTTTACGTGGAAAACCCTTGCGGGAAAAAACCACGGGCGCCAACCGACGATCTTCACTATATGAGGAGAGTTTAGAAAACGCAGGAAATACAATGAGTCGTCAACTCTTTCCGTGCGGCTTACAAGATGTATTTATAGGACGGACTGACTGCTGTCAAATACGGAAACAAATCCGCTAATAAACATGACCGAACCGTGGGCCCTCCAGGCGTCCCCACAAGACTCACGTTACTAATTCGGATCATATTCCAACAAAAGATAACAAGGTGGCTTAGCTCACTTGATCCACATGTAAATACACTGCAAGCTGCATTTTGGCTCAGTCTGAAATCTATTTGGGCTTCACTATTCTCAGACTTGAACTGGAAACTACTCTAGCAAGCAATCACATGAAAGTTGGACACTTTGGACTGAACTCTGAAGAAAATGACTGCAAGTTTTCCATCTTCCAATTGTTCTCTAGTTGTAGCCAAGTAACAAAAGGGGTTTCATGGTAGGTACTCCTAGAATAGAGGTTCTGGTGTTATCTGGAGTCTGGAGTGGAAGATTGAAGAGGCTACACCAGCAGCTGAGCAAGGTCCAATCATGAAGAGACACCAAACATGATCCATCTAGTTTATTTGTGCCTGCTAGTGTTCGACTTCTAGATCCACTGAGAAGGATGTTGTGGATAGCTGGACTACCTGCTTTGTCTCTTTTTTTCTCCCCTCAAAAGCTCAAACCTGATTTCTTTTTCCCATAGTCATTCAAATCAGTAATTCAAATGCATAAAAATTTCATGATACTATATTTCAGCAAAAAAAAAGCATGAAAGAGTGGCATCCTTTTGAACGTAGGCGTTTCATAAAATGTTTCTATACAAATCAGTAAAATGTTGTCGGGTTCAAAGAAGACCTATAATTAAAAAGTCACGACGAAAATCATATACCTCAGTTATGTTTGATTTAGATTATTGAACGAAGTATTATCACATATTATCTACTTGATTATAGAAATAAAATAAAAGAAATTAAGAACTACACTTAACAAATAACTTAAAACAAACGGTCTAAGTAATGCAGTAGAGGAAAATTTATTTTTGAGAAAAAAATATTTTTCGAAGCTTGAAAACAGCTGAAAAGAACATGAAGCAAAATATAACGTTTTAAGAGGGCATATACAAGCAAAAGAGCCAAGACAGAGAGAGAGAAAAAACAAGAGAAAATAATTCAATCCAACACGACGCCCATCTCCTCTCCTCTCTCCCATCTTCTCTCTCCTCTCCGTCGCCGCCCCACCCACCCGAGCCGCCGCCCCTTGGCCTCGCGCAACGGCCACCGCGCCCTTCCGCGGCCGCCAAATCGCACCCAACCCCCTCGCCTTTAAACTATTCCACCCTCCGGTCCTCGTCTCTAACTTCCCTTCCTATAAGGCCGCGCCGCCGGCGAGAGAGACAGAGGCATGACCTCAGGTTGCCCTCCCCCCCCCCCCCCCGAAACTTTCTGAAATTGCATTTAGGTCCCTCTGACAATCTGACGGAGTGGCTTGGTTCATTGGAGAGGTGGCCGTAGCTCTCCGGCGGAAGGCGGCGGAGATGGCTTCCACGGCGGCGGCGTCGCAGGGGTACATCTCGTGGGCGCTGCGGCAGCGTGGACTTGGTGGTGGTAGTGGTGCGCGGGTTGTTCCGGTGGTTCCCCGCCGGAGATTCTGCGTCTCCGCCACGGCGGCGGGTGCGGGGTTCGACAACGAGAATCGCGAGTGGGTTGCTCTGGTTCTTTGATCCGAGTCCGATTTGGTGTTTTGCTCTGATTCTTGATTGGGTTCTTGGGAGAAGGGAACTAGGGAAGTGCAAGGTTTTGCAGGTTTGGGTGTGGGGTGAGTGGGTGGTGTGTCCAGTCCAAGAAATGGAATGCTCATCAGGTGTCTGATGGATTGCCGAACCCGAACTGCAGGTATGTGATCGTGGGTGGAGGGAACGCGGCCGGTTACGCGGCGAGGACGTTCGTCGAGCACGGCATGGCTGATGGCCGCCTTTGCATCGTCTCCAAGGAGGTTGGTGCTAATCTGGTTGAGACTTTCAGAACACGCATTTTCGCTATGTTGATTTTGAGATTTACGATGGGGTTTGCTTGCTGCGACGCAGGCGTATCCGCCATATGAGCGACCAGCCTTGACAAAAGGCTATCTGTTCCCTCCAGACAAGAAACCTGCACGCCTACCTGTAAGTACTCGCAACAATTTGAGGATGAGAAGTACTAGCATTGGATCATAATAGTAGGTAATGGTGTTCAGACTTGGGATTGACCAAACTCCTTGTCTATTGTACATTCTACACATGATGGAGAGTTATCCTCATGCTAGTTTAATTTAGACTTCGTTGAAGTATGGTATAGTTTGTTGGCATTACACTTTATGTGGTGTTCTTTTAGCTGACATGGTAGATTTGTACACTCCACACTTAACCATTAAGGTTACAAGCACACATTTAGGCATATACCCTCAAATTCCTGAGATTTGAATTGCTGCAGGGCTTCCATACCTGTGTTGGATCAGGTGGGCAGAGACAGACTGCTGAATGGTACAAGGAGAATGGCATAGAGGTAGTCTTGACACTATTGTTTGAACTATATTTATGTGTTCGAAAATTCAGTATGACAATACATAATGACCTCTGTCTGAAGCCGTTGAATCTCTTTTTAAGGTGTTGTATGAGGATCCTGTTGTAGCGTTTGATGGCAAAACACAGACCTTAAAAACTTCATCAGGGAAAATTCTGAAGTATGGGTCACTTATTATTTCTACTGGTTGTGAAGCTTCAAGGTAGGTATCTTCAAGCAATTCAAAAGTATATATTCATGTTGTTGGTTTTATCAAACTTGGTACTCAGAGTTACTAAGACAAACTTGCAGACTATATTAATCACATGAAAATTTCTTCATGGATTGCATGCATGGAATGGATACAAGCTTTGTATTGAACACAGAAGTTGCTTGTTGGCATTTGTAATGTTGATGTTCCCTTTCAGGTTACCTGCTAAGATTGGAGGAAACTTGCCTGGAGTTCATTATATACGTGATGTTGCTGATGCTGATTCTCTAGTATCTTCATTGGTATGCCAAGTAAACAAACAGTTAGATTTTCCGCATACACCAGAATTGGATTCTCTCGTTTGACTTGGCAGAAATGACCTTCATTTTTCCTTGTATATTCTCACCTATTAACAAGTACTGGTGAAATCATATCTTATTTCATCTTTATAGGGAAGAGCAAAAAAGATTGTTGTTATTGGTGGGGGCTATATTGGCATGGAGGTAGCAGCAGCAGCTTGTGGCTGGAATCTTGACACAATTGTAAGCCACAGTGTTTCTTTGTTCACCTTTTGATTTGTATTCTCGTTTGTATAGGCAATTTCTTAATTAAAGCTTCTTATAGATTATATTCCCAGAGGACCACATTATGCCACGACTCTTTACACCTTCCCTTGCTCAGAAGTATGAGGAACTGTATCAGCAAAATGGTGTCAAATTCATAAAGGTAATAGTGCTTCGTCAAGTTGATTTGTTAGATTTAATTTTTGAACATGTTTGAGCTTATGTATATTTTGTTCTAACCAGGGAGCTCTTATTGATAAACTTGAAGCTGGTTCTGATGGAAGGGTGTCATCTGCGGTACTTAAAGATGGATCTGTAGTTGAAGCTGATACAGTTATGCCCTTCTGTTTTTACAAATTTCTTGTTTCATCATCTTATTGATTTGGTGCTCAGGATGAAATTATGTTACCCAAAATTCCCTTGATCAAATATGCTGTGGATTATCAAAAAATGCCTTAAAATCATGAGTCACATATGTTGAGGAGTGATAAAATACTTAGCGAGGTGATATAAACTAAAATGAAGATGAGCTCATTCCAAGGAGTATCACTGAAACATTTAACTAGGTTTTTTTGTTATATTTGATCATCTGTGCAGTCATTGACATTTCTAAAATTATTTTAACAAGACCATTTGTCAATTCAGGTTATTGTTGGTATAGGAGCAAGACCAGTTATTGGCCCATTCGAAGCTGTTGGGGTCAACACTAAAGTTGGTGGAATAGAGGTTTGTTTTCAATTCTTCATGTTAAAGTTAACGAATCTTGTTATATTCTTATAGTAGTCTGCAATTGTTTTACTCTTGTAGTAATCTGCACTCTGCCGTGTGATCTATGGCAATGACTCCTTGAACAAAAAGTAAAATTCTTGTAGTAGTCTGCAGTGCAATTTATGGCAGTTACTCCTGGAATAAAAATAATAATAAACCAGTACATTTGCATGAAATTTCTGAGCAACTATGCTTGTTTGGTCTTCATGTGTCAAACTTGAGTAGGATCGATTTTACAAAGCATACACTGATTCATATTAGATGATTTAATCAGTTAAAGCCTTAGTACTGTGTTCCTCTTTTTTGCTTTGGACATCTTATCCTACATGTGTTTCTCAGATGTTTGGCGTCCTGATAATCAATTGCTGTATCTTATTCTTAATAGAGCTAATTTAGTACTTCTTTTACAGGTTGATTCCTTGTTTAGAACTAGTATACCTGGTATCTTTGCTATTGGAGATGTAGCAGCTTTTCCCCTCAAGGTAGGTCCTCACTGCATTTATCTTATAATCATGAAGAATTGGATCCCAGAATATGATTTTCTATCAAATTCTTTGGCAGATGTATGATAGAATAACTCGAGTGGAGCATGTGGATCATGCTC
Organism: Oryza officinalis; assembly: GCA_008326285.1. Classification (NCBI taxonomy): domain Eukaryota; kingdom Viridiplantae; phylum Streptophyta; class Magnoliopsida; order Poales; family Poaceae; genus Oryza; species Oryza officinalis. Next base: position 4,964,311 of record BDMV01000008.1, read on the forward strand.
GGAAGTCTGCGCACCACTGTGTTGAAGCACTCCTAACATCCCACACAAAGCCGTAAGTTAATGGATAGAAAGTGTACTCCATTAGTTCATCTGCTAGTGCTGCTTTAATTCGCCATTTCGATGCAGGTATGACTACCTTCCATATTTCTATTCAAGAGTCTTTGAGTACGAAGGAAGTTCAAGGAAAATTTGGTGGCAATTTTATGGTGATAATGGTACGGTACACACATAGCTAATTCCTACTACGTAATGTCCGTCCTGCATGTAGACTTCAAAATCACAAAATCAATACCGTCTTTTGTGCACTGAGCAGTTGGTGAAACAATTGAAGTGGGAAGCTTTGATCCAAAGATTGCTACCTTCTGGATTGACTCTGGTAATCAGATGTCTTTGACTCCAGAGTATTTTTGTACCCTCTCATTTGTACATCTTATTACCTTTGCCTTCTTGAACTGTGCAGATAGTCGACTGAAGGGTGTTTTCCTTGAGAGTGGTAGCTCAGAGGTAATAAAATACTGGCATAACTTCTGTCATAACAAAATATTGCTTATTTGGATCTTTTTTCTGTTCCTTTGAACTTAATTCTGAACTGCAAGTTATTTGACTATAAGCATATGTGGCATACCTAAATTCTGATGTCCACCACATTTCAGGAATTCTCGCTTCTTCCTCAACTCGCTAAGTCTCAGCCCGTTGTAGACAAAGCTAAGCTCAAAAGTGCAACATCTGTCGAGGATGCCTTAGAGATTGCACAACGCTCTCTCCACTCCGGTGCTTCTGTTTAGTTCTCAAACATCTAGATAAACTCAGTTTGTGTCCTGTTACATCTTTTAAAACGCTGAGACTTCAACAATAATTTTTCCACTATTCCACGCCATTCGTTTATGCGGGATTGTAAAATTCTTAGATGTACCTGCGATCGCCCTTTCCAGTTTGAAATAAATTTGTCTGCCCTTTGAGGGGTGATAGAATGGAACCCTTCAACTTTCTCTCATGCTGTTCTCCAAACTGTTGTTACCAGTTAAAAATGGGTCACTGTCACTGGGCCCAGCATCCTGGTAAAAGTTTTAAAACGGGTCTGCATACCATGGCTTGTATCGAAGGATGAATTCGTTTTCTGAGCAGTATTGTACTGATATTCTTGTTTATGCAGTTTATATATATCCATCTACACAAAACCAGGAATTGTTGTCCTAGTGATATTTATTCGCTATGCTAGTTTATGACAAGGCAAGCCCAAATGATCACCATGACAACTAAATGGAATTATTCTTGTGTCATTTATTTAATCATGGGTCATACATCTGATAAATACTGACTTCTCTTGTTCTGAAACATACTATTACATTTTTTTTTCGTTCTATGAAATGGTCATCTACTGCTTGCGAACAGAGTTGCAAATGGAAGTCAGCTAATAATAAATCGTGTTCAAATGGACTTTATTGGGTTCTTGCATCCAAACGGCTTCAGAGTTTAAAGACCACAATTAATCAGTTAACTTGTTGTGCAGCCTAGCTTTGTTTTCTGCTGTTTCTTGTAAATTAAGAAATTAATCACCTGATTCTGTTATAGTGCAGGTACAAGTAATGCTGTCACCCACAGGACTTGAACTGAAATTGGGATTCAAGTTTCTAACTTGTAAAACATATTAAACTCGTAATTTTTCCTTTATTATATGGTTCTACAATTACACGTGCTGGATATCTTTTTTTTTCTGGTGGTTTTCACAAGATTGTTTCTGCTGTATGAATTCTAGGTTACTGGTTGTAGAAAAAAAATGATTTATAGATAAGGATGAAATTACAATACTTAACAAACAACAACCCTTACAAGTTACAACACATGTTGGTCAGTGCATGCATCTGATCCATAATTCACCGTACCTAAAATGCAAATGTTGTACATATCTTTTCAATATCTTTGGACTTGTTTCGAGAGAAATTGTTGTGAAATTTCTCTCTTATATACATTCAAAAATATGATGTGCCGTGGGTAACAAGGAGTCTTCCTTACATTACTGTCATTTTAATTTTATTAATATTTTTTTAAAAAATCCTTGGAATATGCACAAGAATATAATCTATTTGAATATATGCCTTCGTCTCATCCAATCAAACTCTTCCTGGCAGGAGGCCACAAGACAATGCAGGTAAAAACACTGACTCACCAGTCACCAGTAATCTCCTTGTTGATAACTAGTAGCTGATTAGCTCTTCATCCAGATATTCCTGATCATATTCTCCTAGGCTCTAGGCTCACACAAATGCTACCAATGCAGCACTGGACTTTGGTGACTCCTTGTTTGGACTATATATATTCATCCAATCTATAATTAATAATTTCATCCTCTTATTAAACACCCTATAAATACCTGTTTTGTAATGTGAAGGAGTCTGCTTAATCACCATGAAAAGATCATATTTAGTGAACATTTCAGGAGGAAAGTAAGCTAAGCTATGTCAACAAAGTAAAGGGCATTATTCACATTGCAGATAAATTGACTAAGAGATGGCTGAGACCATGGTGGTGGTGGGTAGTAATGATGAAAATCAGAATCAAGTGGCCATCAGCATGTGCTCCACGCCGGCGGGTGACCGGAGCCTCACCGGCGGCAGAGACGGCGCCGCCACCACAGCAAGATCGCCGGTCGTCTCCAAGATGGTGTCGCGGGAGAAGATGACCGGCAAATCGCAGCCTGATGATCATGATCAGCAGCAAGGGCACAAAGAACTGAAAGAAGTGCCACTCTTCAAGAAGGTACTGAACATCCAAAAAAATATTTCTTTTAGAAAAAAAAAGTTTAGGCCTTTCAGCAACCTAACCAAATTATTACCACTAATTATTTGCTCCGTTCCTCAAAAATATGTTTTCTAAAATTTTTTTCTTCTGCTATATTTCTCAGAGTTCTTTGTTAAAGTTTATTTTTCAAAATATTTAATTTATCTTTATTGTAAAATAGATAATCTGTGAAATAATCCCATGAATAATATGTTTTACGCGGATCCTAAATGAATCCTAGTAGGAGGCCCAAAAAGAATCCGAATTTGCTCAAATTTTGGAAAAAAATTGTTGAAACACAGCGAAAACCTATTCAAATTCAAACTTTATGCAAATTCAACTAAAATTTCTGAATTGTTACAATAGGTGGCGGCGGAGTTCATCGGCACGTTCATCCTGGTCTTCACGGTGCTATCCGCCGTCGTGATGGACGCGCAGCACGTCGGCGCCGAGACCCTCGTCGGCGTGGCGGCGTCGGCCGGGCTAGCCGTCGTCGCCGTCGTCCTCTCCGTGGTGCACATCTCGGGCTCCCACCTGAACCCGGCGGTGAGCCTCGCCATGGCCGCGTTCGGCCACCTCCCGCCGGCACACCTCCTCCCCTACGCGGCGGCGCAGACGACGGCGTCCCTCGCCGCCGCGTTCCTCGCCAAGGGCGTGTACCACCCGGCGCGGCCGGCGGTCATGGCGACCGTGCCCAGCGCCGGCGTCGGCGCCGGCGAGGCGTTCGTCCTCGAGGCGGCGCTTACCTTCGTGCTCGTTTTCGTCATCACCGCCGTCGCCACTGACCCAAGCTCGGCAAGTGCTCAATCCTTAATTTTTTTCATCTTTCACTGTGCAATTCAAGAGAAATTTGGTCGGATATTTTGAAATTTGAAGCTATTTTCTTTGAATCTGTGCAGAGTAAGGAGTTGATCGCCATTGCGATTGCTGCAGCGATCATGATGAACGCTCTCGTCGGAGGGTACGTGAGAACGACAAATTAATCTTAATTTTAAACTCATTACATTTGCTTTATTTGGATCGAGAAGAAATGCTAATTAATGTTTGGAAATTATTCAGGCCGTCGACGGGGCCGTCGATGAACCCGGCGAGGACGATCGGGGCGGCGGTGGCGACGGGGGAGTACAGGCAAATGTGGGTCTACCTCGTCGCGCCGCCGCTCGGTGCCATCGCCGGAGCAGGAGCTTACACTCTCATCAAGCCCTGACCAGCTGACCTCATCTTGATTTTCTTTTCTCTCTTTTTTTAGATCGTACTGATGAATGTGTTCTTGTGTAGTACTCCCTCCATCCGAAAAAGTCACTTATTTCATTTTCTATTTTTTCCAAATGAGTTAGGCATATTTATAATCTTCAATGCAAAATTAAATTATCGACCGAAATCAAAGCAGATCTTAATAATCATTGGATGCATGTCCTTGGTCTTTGTTAGATGAGTTTTTTTTCTTAGTCTTGGTGAAAAAAATAAGTCTTAGATTTTTGGATGAAGTAAGTAATAGATGTATTTTTCGATTAATTTTGTTATGAATGGTTGGTTCTTAGAATTCAGCCTAGCTATTGGTGAACATAAGAAATTAAATGCATAATCGATCTCGTGAGGGCATGGATTGATCAGCTAGTTGATTCAGGTGGAAGCTAAGATGGCAGGTCTAAATGCCTAGCATAGAATATATAGTGGTTATCACGTAGCATATATCTTGGGCTTCGCCTCGGTGTTACAATAGGGCTCGTTATACATCTATCTCATGGTTAGGGTTCACCAAATCATTTTGGATAGGTTTACTGTCATCTCATGGTTTGACGATTATCACGGTAACCATGAGGTATACCGTGATTTCAAAAACTAAAAAAGTTACCGTACGTGATAACTACAATAACCATATGGTTTTATAAATCCTGTTCATGGTAGGGATGCTTCATAGTTCATCCTCGGCGTTTTGGCTGAGCACTTGTAAACTTTTGCTCCCCTGCTTAATACAAGTTTGACCAGCGTTCGCCGGCCAGCTAGAAAATTTTGATTTTTCTTTCTCTAGATTCAAAAGGAAAAAAAAATCAAATTTTGGCTGGAAGCACAATCAGTACTTACTAGTAAAGCAAAGATTTCAGGAATTTTATCCAAAACTGTCGTACCCTAGTGCACACCTGATTAGGTGTTTGGGCGCTTCATTTTTCTTACGAAGTAATTTTACGGTATTTGAGAATGTACTAGGGTGTTATCATATTTTCTAATTTTTTATTGTAAATTTTGATATTTATTAGTATTTTAAGAGGTACTAAAATTTATACCGAAAATTATGGTCCCTTCTGATACCTCTCACCAATAGTAAAATCTATCTTACAAGAAATAGTTCAATTTCTGTCGTGCATTGCTTACCTTCTTTACAAAGATGAATTTATAACCGTACATGCTCCGAGCTTCTCATTGTGCAGCCCTAGTGGGTGGATTTTGATTGAAGGGGAATTGCGCTACAACGCTACACTATTAAACAGAAATTCCTAACCCAATATGCCACTTGGTCATGAATAAACAGAATTTTATGTATTTACATTGAGGTGAAATGAATCAGTCAGTAAGATCCAAGAACCACGGACTCCTGCAAAAACACCATGAGCTATGTCTCATTTTACAAACATTTCTTTTAGATAATGAGGTTTGTCTCTTCCATTTCCATACTCCTCTTAAATGTTATGAGCTATTCTCTTCGTCTCAAAATAAATTAATTTAGTACGGGATACGATATATTCTAGTACGGAGTACTATAAATTTAGACAAATATATATTTAGATTTATAATACTAGAATATGTCATATCTTGTACTAGGTTAATTTAATTCGGCACGAAGAGAGTATGTCTGAATTTCTGAACTTGGATCACTGGAGTGAGAGTGACCGATGTTTGGATGATGAACAGCATGGTGAAGTGAACTGTAGTATATATATGCAGTATGCACCAGGGCTCTCATCTGACACGCCTCGATTTCCGCGCACCGCCGGCAAGCCGTGTGGTGGCATGGTGCTAGACTGCTAGCCGTTGATACCATCAAAGAGCAGAATTTTGCAGTGGCATACCGGTGCATCCATGGTTTTTGGAGAAGGCAGAATTTGGCAAGGTCAACGCATCCTCTAGGGCTCTTGCAGAGAAGCTGCTCTGGACGATTATCCCTCTTAACAGCAAAGGTTTAACTAATAATTGTACCTGTATCAACTCTCTAATCCAGCTTTGGTTTGCAGGGATTGATCAATTAATATAACAAGATAAAAAGAGAAAAATTAACACGTTTTTTCTGCTAAACCAACAGGTCAAACAATCTCATCTACAGCTACATGCAGAATATTAATTCAAATGTTAATCAATTCAATTAATTCTGTCTTAACCAGAGATCAGAGCTGACGACAACACACAAGAAATACTATAATTGTTTGACAGATATACTACAACAACTGGTGTTTCTCATTTAGTGCTCGAATACTCGAGAAGAGGGAAGTTGACATTTTTAATAGCACAATTAATTATGTATTTATTTACATACTTACTTAATCACATCGCTCTTCTTCCCCGCGGCATCCCAATCCCATTTCCGCTTTTCCCAAATCCATGGATAGATTGATTCAGCAGGTGCTCCGGCGGCCACAGCCTCCGCCGCTGCAAAATTTTCAGTCCATTGATTTCAAAGATACAATCTTCTTGCGCATGCGGAAACCGAGCTGAATTTCAGAGGCCTATATATACAGCACTCCTCATGCAGCATGCCATGCTCCTCATCCAAGATTCAGAGAGTAAAAAAAACATTCCTTTGGCCTATAGCAAGATCAAGAAATCCAAGCTAAGCATTAGCTCATCCATCTTAATCCATCAGCAAGTAGTTGAGAGTTGATTAGAAGAACATGGAAGGGAGAAAGAGTGGCATTGATGCTGCAGCTGCAGGTGTTACTGTCCCTCCAATGCAGATGCAGACAGGTGAGAGCAACAGGATCGCCATCATCATCTCTCCAAGAGCTGGGAGCTCCAAGATCCTGCCATTCGAGCTTGTCAACGATGCCGCCAATGCCGGCTCGCAACGGCACGCTGATCCTGCAGAATCCACTCATGAAGCTCATCATCATCTATGGCTTCCTGAAGGCCTCCCAAAGATGAAACCACCAGTTCCTCTTGTCAAGAAGGTACTGAAAAACTTTGACAGAAAACATCTTGTTCAGTTCAGAGTACTTATGTTCTTCAGATGAAGCTCTGAATTTGTGACAATGTTGTTGTTGCAGGTGGGTGCAGAGTTCTTCGGCACATTCACACTGATTTTCACCGTGCTGTCAACCATCATCATGGATGAACAACACAAAGGTGTAGAGACCCTCCTCGGCATCGCGACATCGGCAGGATTAGCAGTGACAGTGCTAGTCCTGTCACTCATCCACATTTCAGGCTGCCACCTGAACCCGGCGGTGAGCATTGCCATGGCCGTGTTTGGTCATCTTCCTCCTGCTCATCTTCTTCCTTACATTGCTGCACAAATTCTCGGCTCGATCACCGCATCGTTCGCCGTCAAAGGGCTGTATCATCCGGTGAACCCCGGGATTGTGACCGTGCCGAAGGTTGGGACAGTGGAAGCGTTCTTCCTAGAGTTCGTCACGACATTTGTCCTACTGTTCATCATCACTGCTCTTGCCACTGACCCCAATGCAGTAAGTTATTTCCTAGCTACCTTTATCTCATTTTATTCTTTTGTCTTGCAATTTTTTTGTCTGAATTTATGTTGTGCTCATGTGCTGATGATGTTCAAATAATGTTTTGTTCAGGTTAAAGAGCTGATAGCAGTGGCAGTCGGAGCAACAATCATGATGAACGCTCTTGTCTCAGGGTATGTACACACAGATCGATCGAATATTATTCAGAAATGATACATCAATTAAACATGTAGTTAAACAGTTGTTATTTTTTTTAAAAAAATAATATAAAAACACTTGTTAAACTGGCAGTGCTGATTAATTATTTTTTGTATAATTCATTAGCTTAATGTTTCTCTTCTGAATTTTTGGAACAGGCCATCGACAGGAGCATCAATGAATCCAGCAAGAACACTTGGCCCGGCCATTGCTACAGGGAGATACACCCAAATTTGGGTTTATTTGGTTGCTACACCACTTGGTGCTGTAGCTGGAGAAGGGTTTTATTTTGCAATCAAGCTGTAGTTACCTTCAGGTAAGAAAAATATTCAGATAGGAGAATAGTGTAAAATACGGGTGTATATACATATGTATGTGTAATTATAACAAAAAAATATGTGTTTCTTTTTGCAGGGAAAAAATGTGATCCTTGGAGCATGTTGCACTACCTAAACTTAAATACAGCACACATTCTTTTCAAATTCATGATATTGATCAAGCGGCAGGTTAGGACTGCCTAGGATGTAAATGTATACACAAAGTATAGTGATGATGAATTGGTAGTCTCTCTTGTACTGAAACTATACAGTTTGTTTCTTTCTTTCGTTCTAATATAGATAATAAAATATATACAGTTCAATTTACATTTCTCCGTATTCCTCCAGTGGTAGGCTCTTATGTTTGAAATGTATTCCCTACGTAAAAATAATATAAAGCGTATGTGTAAGCTTGGTAATGGACCAAGTCTACAAATTTTAGAATTTTTAGTTTTTTTAATTTTATTTATTTAAAGATTTGCAAAAATAATTTTTCGTTTGAAAATATTGCAAAACTAATCTCCAATCGCCCTCTGGGAGGGCGAGATTTAAAAATCGCCCTCCCAGAGGGCGATTTTGATGACGTGGCAGACGGTCGTTGGGTGCCGTCTGCCGCGTCGTGGTTTTTTTTACAAAAAAGTCCCTTGCCGCCCTCGGCAAGGGCGATTTTTCCCCTCCCAGGGGCCGCCTGCCAAAGGGCGGCCGCCCTGGCAATTTTGCAGGCGGCCCCCTCGCCGCCCTTGCAGAGGGCGATTTTTGCTCAATCTCGCCCTCTGCAAGGGCGATTTTTGGCCCACCTATAAAACCCCCAAGGTGCTCATTTCAACCGGTCCAACTGAAGGAAAAAAAGAGAGGTGAGTAAGAAGGAGAAGAGCCGCGAAGCGTTGTTGCTGTGCTTATTCGAGCGCAGGTTAGTACAATATCCCGACGTATGGTTATATTTTGTGTCGCATACTAGTGTAATTACCATGTATTTGAAATTTGTGAGTAGATTTGTAGCACTTAGATGTGGACCCTAGATTTTTTGCGAGTAGATCTGTAGCACTGTTAGTAGTTATGTTGAAATTTGTGAGTAGATCTGTAGCACTTAGAAGTGTGAATAATTTTAGACTAGATTTGTTGTGCACACATTTGGTTTGTAGTAGTACTATATTTGACCGTACAATGAGAAGTATTAAGGGTGTTTACAATATTTTATAGTTGTATTTTTAAACTGTAGGATGCCAAGGCGTGGAAAAGCTACCAACTCAAGGTAACATAAATCGTTTTTGTGATATTATGTGTTATTCGTTGTGCATGAAATGAGGAATCCTAGATTAATGGGTTAGGGTGTTTCATTTATTGTTGACTTGTAGTCGCCCGAAGACTAGAAATGCCTTCAACCCATTGCCTTTGCCTAGTGGTGTTCCAGTGCTCATGTGCTGGTGCGGTGATCCTTGCAAGGTAGCCAAGTCCGATGAAGAGGAGACGTACATGCAGAGATACTGGATGTGTGCCAATTTTGAGTTTGAGCCAACACCTGAGATGCACCGCATTAACTTAATGGTGAGGAACTGATGTTTTGTAATAATTATTTGGTGTATTAAGTAGTCTTGAACAACTTATTTGGTTAGTAAACATTGCATTTGTTGCAGACCCCTCCACCGCTATGTGATTTTGAGCAGTGGATCGACACCGAGATCAAGCCGCAAAACAAGGAGCGTTTGGAGTACATGCGGCAATGGGATGCAGAGCGCAAGGGGAAGATAGAGCAGAGACGCAAGGAGGGGGCCGCAGAAAAAGAGCACAAGGCTGAGGCGAAAAGGAGGCGTGTTGCTGCGTACAGGGAGGAGCGGGAGCAGAAGCTTGAGCGTGCGCGGCGAGCGAAGGCAGCAATGGAGGAGAATCCCGATGCGCAGAGGAAGGGAAAGTGGCCTCGTTGCACTCAGTAGTATGCACGAGTTGGTAGTTGTATGGTGTATCCATGAATAATGTTGCGTACATTACAACCTCGCAATGTGTAGCGAACTAACGAACTTAAAATGTTATTTACAAGTTGTATGGTGTATCGACGTTAAGAGTGTCTTCCATTTTCCTGTTCCTTCTCGCCGTTGTACTCCGTTTGTGTTTCGCATTCAGTTACTTTGAAGCCGTTATATTGGGGAATGACATTGTCGATCCACATAGTGAATCCGCACCTCCTTGGAATGCTCTGCTAAAGAAACACATGTTGTCAGCTAGAGTGACAATACAATGAAGACGTTAACTGGATTGAGGAGGAGGAAAGACGTACAACGAAGTCGTTGTCTAAGTTGGGGCAAATGAAATATCTCCTGCCATATGTTCGTGGTTCAAAGGAGGTAGCCATCTTGCAACGATCCCTACAACCGCACCTGGGACGCTCCGACCATTTAGGGAAACCTAGTGGGTTGTTCCTCCAATCTAAGCTTGCGATTTCGGTCCGACGTTCATACTCCATCCATGCCTGAATGAATTGTTCGGTCGACTCAGGTTGCGTTACCGTCGGACCGATCGAAGCAGGTCTAACCGTATTGATCCACTCTTCGAATCGACATTGACGTACATCCTCCTGGTTGTACATTTATGACGTTAGGGATTAGAAAATGAAAGAAGTGATTAGCTTGACTAGGAATAAATGATACTCACGACAAAAGCCTCGTCCACAATCTCAGGACACACGAAGCATCTTTTTCCTCGAGTTGCAACTCTAATGGACCTTACCACCTGGCAACGGAGACCACAATGGCATTCTGGACGTTCCCGCCATGTGGGTAGTGCGAGCTGATCCAGAGGCCAATCCAAAGCTTCCGTAGCAACTCGACGTTGGTACTCAGCCTTCCGCCGAAGGTAGGCCGGCCTTGTTTCGCTAAGTGGGTAGGAACGTGTTCCATCGGTTCGTGGGATCTCCATATCTATCCACTCAACGAAGTTGCAGACCCAACGATATGCCTACGTAACATGTTATCATGATGTACGATCAAGTTAGCGTTGTGCGTATTCAGAATTGGTACTAGAAATTGGAGCACATAAGTCATACCCGATCCATGTTGGCACATTGGAAGAATCGCCTCCCCCGAGTATCTGAGTTGAGAGACGACTTAAGTATACAGGCATCACCACAATGGCACAACGGACGGTCACACCATGGTGGAATGAAACCGCCCAAAGGATGGACTCGCCAGTCGAGACGCTCAGGAAATGGATGATCCATTCTACGTAGAAGTGTAGGAAATAGAAGAAAGATATGAAGAGCGCGTGTTCGGACCTATGTAATATATAGTGGAGGAAGGAGAGGCACATATCCATCTAACGTGAGTTCACCAGTAGCGTGGATTTGACAACACTTTCACGCGGCAGCGCAAATTGAATGATTGTGTCGAATAAAGCATCGGCAAAAGCTGAGTCGGGACGCCTTCACGCGTCGAAAGATGATAGCGACGTATCGTAAACGTCTGTCACGGGCCAGAAACTGGTAGCGACCAATCGTAGCCCTCTGTTACGCGCCGAAAGTTTTTCGTCGTTTCGTTGAGTAGATGTAGCGAATGACATGAAATGTTTTCGTGACATATGAGTGCGGCGACCGAATAGAGTTATATACAAAGAGGTAACACAAAGTTACTAACTGTACATATTACAGACAGGTACCACTTGTAGGCTACTGGCGAGGCCTCTTACCCCTACCCCTCCTAGCCTGCGCCCTAATGTGCCCCTGAGAGTACGTCAGCCTCTCAGCGGGCACGGCACGACCAGCGCGGACATCTGGTGCGGGCGTGTGCTGCGGCTGCTCCTCGCTCTGTGGTGGTGGTGCTCCACCAAGCTGAGAGGCGCCGAGAACGTCCTGCTCGGGGTCCTCCAGGTCGTCGAAGTCGTCGCCCTCACCAGACCCGCCCGCACTGGACCCGCCGGCCTGCGACGAAGACGCGCCCGAACGAAAAATCCCCGCCGAGTAGTATCCTCCTGCAGATGTAAAAGGTAAAGCAACATTCGGCCAAAATAGTATGTTTGTAGTACTCATCGGTAGACGCTTGCTCACCTGCCGGCTGACTGAAGGGAGGAGGGATGGACGAACCGCTCGCTCCAACAAAGGCCGACATGCTGGGCCGACTCGCAAACGGCCGAGGGATCGACGATCCACTTGCTCCAGCTGAGTGTCCTGTCGGCAGCGTCGGACCTACTAGACATTTTGTGTCAAAAAACATGGCAAAGGTTTTGCATACTGGTAAGGTACGGAACTAACCTGTGGACGCACCAGCACCGTGGGATGTCGATCCTGGTGTAGGGCCGCGTGGACATGGAACTGCAGCTACCGGTGGAGGTACCGCGTCCACGGCCGAACGACACGAGAAGACGCGCAAGATCGAACGCATCTTCGTCTGCATCCGATCGAACGTCAACCTCTGCTCAACGTCGTTCAGGTGCAGTCCCGCGTCCAACCTCAGTAACACCGCGTTGATGTCGGCGTTCATGGCACGTGCAGCGTCGGCCTGCGGGAATCATTATTAATTAGGTTTGTCAGTCTCATATATACCAACCGCGTAGTATGAAAGTAAGAAGTCTGAGAAACATGGACGTACCCCCAGGAAGTACTCCTGGTCACGGTGCACGGGGTAGGTGTCCCTGACGCCTGCCTGGTGTAGCTGTGGAGCGGCCGGGGTGAAGGTCACGCGGGCACGCTTGCGCGGCAAGTACCACCGAAGGTAGGCAGTGTAGTTCTCCTCCGAGTGTGGGTGGATCTCGGCAATCACATCCTCGGTGGCTACCAACCAGTCCTTCAGGTACGGTAAGATCCTAGGTGCCCACAGTGTCCCTGCGTGCTGTCCCCGTCGAGTCAACCTGCAAAGAACAGAATGGTCAAAAGTAGTCGACATAATAATAGTACAGTTCAAAGAGAAGTACTCACTGGTGGTCCTGGGAGGGACGGGTATCGGTACGTTCACTGGAAAGCCCTGCCTCAGTCCGAACTGCCTCATAACACGGTAAGGGCAGTGAGGCTCGACGAAGATGTCGAAAACCAACGGCACCACCGTAAACCAGTACGCCGCGTCATGCGTGCACAAGGCAGACAGACCTAGAGGTGCTCTCTCGGCGACCACCTGCTGCTCGTAGGGCTCCCAGACGACGTCCGAAGGCTGCAGACGGTCGAACTCGAAGACAAACTCCGGGTAGCTCCGTCTGACCTGAACATGGGCGTAACGGCGCTACGACACACGGAGAACCAACTCGTCAGAACAACAGTCGCACATAATCTGAAATTTGAAATGAAAACAATTTGTACTTACGTTGCGGCGGCACCAGTACGTGCCCATCGTCGACCCGTCGGCTGGGTGGTTGGCTGCCGGTCCTGAAGCGTACGCAGCGCTGTAGACGATTGGACACAATTTATATTTTTAGCTTTTCTTTTTAAAAAAGATGAGAGATGAGTTAGGTTGTGAAAGGCCCCATGGCCATTGCCCATTATCACCCCCACGTGTATGTTTTCAGAAAGATCAGCATTCATAACTTTTAATTAATAGCTGAACTATTTGGTGTCACTCAAGTGATACTATCGGATTTTTATATAACATTAATTCCGTAATTGTTAATGATCTAAGTCTAATGTTATACTCCCTACATGTTGATAATATTTATCGTTTTATAGAAGGCTAATGTCAAAATTTAAAATCTTTGTTTTTAATAATTTTTAAAATACTTGTTTTAAAATTATGAAGACCATAGGTATAGATTAGCCTTAAAAAATACTTCAGTAAAATCGTATTTGTTGATATTTTTATATATATTATGATAAGAAATAATTATCAAAATTGATTTTTGAAGAACGTGTTTTGTCCAAAACGATAAATATTATCAATCTGAAGAAAATATGCCCTCTAAGGCTGCGTTCGTTCATGGATGTTGGGAACTAACCCTCCCAGCACGAAAAAGGAACGACTCATTGGCGCATGATTAATTAAGTATTTGCTAATTTTTTTAACAATAAATTAATATGATTTTTTAAAACAACTTTCGTATAGAAACTTTTTGAAAAAAAAAACATCGTTTAGCAGTTTGAAAAACGTGCGCACAAAAAAGGAGGGCTGTGAGCTAAAAAAGTAGGGCAAAAAAAGTAGGGCAGAGAACAGGTGAGTTCTTCACCCTACTTTCCCAACTCACATTTCTCTTTTTCTGCGCACACGCTTTTCAAACTGCTAAACGTGTGTTTTTTGCAAAAAGTTTCTATACAAAAGTTGTTTTAAAAAATCGTATTAATCCATTTTTCAAAAAAAATTAGTAAATACTTAATTAATCATGTGCTAATGAGTCGCTCCGTTTTCCGTGCGGAGAAAATTTCTTTCCAACACTCCCAAAGAACACACCCTAAGTATATGTCGGGACAGGGAGAGCATCGATGAGCTAGGCCTGAACTTACTTGCATGACCTACATGGAATTTATATTTGTCATTGGGAAATTTACAGCACGGTATCTTTCTCCAACTAGAATGTAATTACAGATACATTCTTCGTTGTATTCTACAGATGGTCCACTGAAATTCAAGGCCGGCATAACTTTGTCTGAATTGTTGGGCCCATAGGGTAAACAGGCCCATTTTTATGGGCTACGTGATTTTTGGTCCAAATTCCATTAGGCTGTGTACTCCACACTACTTTTCCCAACTCAGTTTTTATTTTTGTTTACGCACGCTTTTTAAACTACTAAACAGTATATTTTTTTGCAAAAAGTTTCTATACGAAAGTTATTTTAAAAAATCATATTAATTCATTTTTCAAAAAAATTAGTAAATACTTAATTAATCATACGTTAATGAGTCATTTCGTTTTGCGTGACGGGAGGTTAGTTCCAATTGGTAATGTCATATTCGCTAGTTCCATTTGATGAGAAATGGATACTATTAGTGACTCATCGGATCCAATTTTTTTCCTTCTCTACGACAGCCGAGGCATACAGTGGTTCCTTCGGAATGGGGAAAATTTGGAGGATTCTAATTCTTGATAATTATTTTCTATGTTATCTTTTGGAACAAAGGAATAGTGTTTGCAAGTCCTATGGATTGACTTCTTATCCCTTCATTCCATAAGAAAACAAATATAAGATCTTAACTCATATTTTTATTTTCTTTGAGAAATCCAATGCGCGCACACGCTCTCTGTCTCTCGTTCCCCTAAAATCCCCGTGAACCATATATCCAAAGACAAGGCTTATGATATTCCTGTGTTTTAGAATCCGATATAATTATATTATGTATGATATCCTGTTTTCATTTTTTTTTTGGTTTTGTGTCTCAAAGAACTGAGTATCATTTTATCTTAAGTTTCCATGTTCCTCTATACTGTTTGGATGATCAAGCTACAACACTACAGTGGCGATCCACAAGCGTTCGAACCAAAAGTGCATGATTCATCCAGACAATTGTGTGTAGACGGTTTGCGTCCCTGCATGTAAAAAAAATGAAGCATCGATCAATAAAAAAAATATTCAATCAAACTCTTCCAACTTTCATCGTCAACGATAGGATTATGACCAAAACTTTGAAAATCTACTTCATGTTTAATTGAAAACCGAGGCAAAATACCTAAACTTCTTTAAAATGAAAACAATAAATAGAGAACTAGAAGTGCAGAGGTAAGTAGTGGAGTAGCAAGCATTTTGCTAGACTACTGGAAATATCTAGATAAATGCAATCAAGACAAGTATTTTCACCATATTGATATCTTATATTTGTAGAAACAAAACCTTAAATCAGTAATCTAAGAGTAATACACACGGGACTATAAACGGACCGGCGTGCCATCTGGCACACGTTGATTTTCTAGTTTATCTAAAGTTTGGATATGTTCCTCTACACACATTAGTCTTCCATATGATTCCACGTACACGTGAGTAATTGAAGGTGTATTTAAGTTAAAATACTTGAGTTCAGTTGTGACTTTCCAAGGATATTTTATCCGAATTAACGCCGTAGAAACAAAAGTCGACGATTGTGGTATTTTTTAAAAGAAATGAACACATGTTTAGCTTGTGAAATAAGCGGCCGGAGAGTGAATATTTGCGAAAAATATTTCTTGCAACCGAACCCTGATCGAACTCAGCTATGTAGAATTTCAGCGGCTGCCGGAGATTGAAAGAGCCCACTTTGTGGCTGGCCACAAGACCTCCCATTCTCAGTAGTGCAGTTTGGCCAAATTAAAACACAACCACCATTCAATCTTATGGATAATGGATCAAAACTACTGCAGATAGACACTGACAGGAAGGCAGCCAAAAGGATGTAAAGAAGCATAAATATCACTACTTGAGTAATGAGCACCCAAAGTTTGCACAATCCAACAACAATCCCATGCAACAGAGTCTGAAGATTTCCACCCTCAGTGTCCACAAACCACCCAAGAGTCATCAGGGTTAACTCACTGGATCAGATCATACATTGTACAGAGCTCTCTAACACTGACCATAACACAATTAAGAAACTGAAAGGAGCTCAAGATTGAATGGGCTTGATCTTGAAGTGGAGATTGATGAGTGAAAACACAAAGCACTTCAGATCCTGCACACAGGAAGAATTGAAGTTGTTAGGAATAGCTTTTGTATATGGATTTGCCATACTGCGTGGAACCAAAATATTGTTTCCCTCTTATGAAGTTAAACCAAACCAGGACAGCGTTAGAAGATCCAACTCATTACATGCTTTTGCACCACCACTTTAACTAGAAATCTAGAATGTACACACTGCTAGCAGTTCCTTAACTGTGATGTACAGTTCATAATATTGTCTTACAGTTGTCTACTGATCAACAGAATACCTAGCAAACCTGACATAAGATTAAGGTCGTCATCATGTGATTTTGGCATTTTTTAGCTACGGGGATCAAATCATGAATGTGTGTAATTATTGCAGAAAGTATGAATGCCATCATAAGTCAGGCAAAACTATTTTTTACACATCTTACTAATTCAGATGCAGCAACCACTCCCTCAGTAGATGTTTATCAAACACAAATTATTTCCTAAAACAAGTGACTGGACATGCTAAGGACATATGTGAAGTCAATTGAGTCTGTCTAGGGTGTAACCACTAGAGCATCCTGCAAGATTTCTATGGAACCTCAGTGGACCCACAAATTCTACTACTTGACAGCAGTGCAACAATGTGGCATTGGCATCTAGGGTCGCCTGTAAGGTTAGCAATATCAATTCATTAGTTCCATTGAAGAAGGGAATTGTTAGTCTTAACCTGAACGAAAGGTTTCTTTTTCCTACATTTTAACCATCTACTTGCACTATCTCAGGTTATGAGATTAAGACTCCAGCTACGTTGATGCTGATTTATTAAGAAAGCCAGGACATTACAGAGAAATGGTTCCTTAAAAACACCATTTTTAAATAACAGTGACTAAGATAATTTTGCAATTATTAGGAGATTGTTCCAGCAGTATGCTTTTGAAACTGCTGAGATATTAAGAATAATGTGTTCTAATAAAAATTAAACACCACAAGAACAGAAAGAATGCGCAGTTTGCTACAATATGGCTTACACAACCGGAAGATCGGTTGATATTATTTGAATCACAAGATCTGCATTTTAGTGATATTAATGGATACTAACGTTATATATTGCGTCCACAGGAAAAATCTTCCCTAAAGCTACTAAAAAAAACTGGGCTCTATGGCTGCCGACAAACAAACTGATACTTGGGAATAGTTCACTCTCGTTTAAACTATCTTGTTCCCTTTAAATCATGTTGTTCTTACAGGTTACTGCCCTTCCCTAGAGACTTTGCTTGCTTTGCAATCAAAAGCGGAGCGATAGACTCAAACAAAACTTATGATGATAACTATCAGGCTACCATTATGTGTTATCTGTCAACATCTGAGTTTCTGGCTGTGTTGTTTGGTGCCTTTAAACACTATATAATCACTAAAGGTGGATATGATCTGGTACCCGTTAGTTTGATTCCTGAAGACACATAGATAGACTAATTCTTATGGTGGAGTTAATTAAGGTTCAGTGACTGTTGTCAGGAGGTTGGTAAGAACCTGGTCATCCTTTTCGTTAATGGGAAGGGATGGTCCCAATACCTCCAGAGAATTCTGGCATCATTGATCTTAAGCGACCATTCAACTTTTAAAAAGATATAATGCCAGGCAAGGCAAGGCAAGATCTGCCTTTATTTTCCTTGCTCAGATTGATTGCCTTGATAATACAAACAAATGAGGTGTTCAGTGTTACCAATCATCCAAATTTCATTATTGAGTTGATATTTATTGCATCACACATGATTTCAGCAGCGTGGCTCAGCACCAGCACAGATAGAGTTGCTACTGCTATTCCCCTATAGATCATAACTAGACTGAGAAGAATGTCACTCAGATGAGGTAAGAGGTGAACATGATGAAATATGGTGGATGCTTTTCTATCAACCTAGCAAATGGTAAGTTAATTTATGCATTGAGAGGTATTGCAACAGAAAGCTCATACTTATGAGTGCTATTATAACATGGAGCCAGTAGAACCTCCCACAACTACAAATGAACAATTCTAATTAAGAACATAATCCACATTACACAATGCTGGTATGGATGAAGAAGAGGTGCAATTCGTCAGGCATGTCAACTATTTCATCTTCCATACGCGCTGATGTATGCGCCAATCATGGGCGGTCCTGAGGTTTTGGTGACCTGGGGCAAAAAAAAAGGGCCTAATTTTTACATCTAAATAATAATCAATAGATCAATATATGTGCATATATTAAATGTTACCGACAAATATTTGATGCGCATCTGATAGCAATATTCATGTGAAAAAATTCATAAACAATAGCCTAAAAATTCGGACATTTCTAGATGCGAAATCATTGATGATGGTATCAATATCAATCTCATCTAGCATTTTTTTAATGTGCATTTTTTTCCTCAATGCATAAAGTTGCCAAAACATTTAAGCTTTTTATTTCTCAATGATGCGATACCAAGAATGTGCTAATAAATGAAAAAAAATATTAGTGGTCAAACTCATATATATGTAAATTAGAAAGCACTTAAGTAATTCAAACAGATCTTTTTATTGCAAACGTGCAAAAGAATTATATCGCATGTCAATATATTATAGAAAGCAATCAGCAGTACAAATCACGATCAGTTAGAAGCCATCGCAGAGGAGACAAGAAGCTAGGATAACAGCATATTGTTGCAGAAAATTCAAACAGATCTAAATCCCTCAGGGCTGGGCCTGGCGCCAATGCAAGTAGTGTGAACCATGCAGAGCACAGGAACAGGCAAGCTAGCAAGCAATGGATGGTAGACGGGCCTGGACGAGGTAGTAGAAGATGCGGAGGCCCTCGGGATCCTTGCTGATCTGGAGGTGGTGAAGGAGATGTGCTCGTTGCCCTTCACGATCTCCAGCTCCTGCCTTCCCACGCGGCCTCCTCCATAATCTGTACACGAAGCCATTCATCTCATCAATGGAGGTCGTCGATCCCTAAACCCTAGAGAGAGAGATTGATTGATGGATGGAGGAGGCGTAGTACCTCGGATTCGTGGATGATCCTGGTGTCCTCACGGAGGACGGACGGGGAGACGAACACCTCCTTGCGGATCATGGTGTCGTTCTTGTAGTTGGAGTTGTTGGCGTACCGGAGCTTGCCGTCGGGCCGGAACTTGAACTCCAGGAACTCGTGCCCGAACTTCCCCTTGTGCCCCACGTAGTAACGCAGGTAGAACTCGCCGCCGCCGCCGCCGTCCTCGCCGGCCACCGTCGCCATTGCAATGCTCACCTCTCCTCCACCTCCACGGCTCCACCTCCGCCGCCGCAGCAGCCTCCCTCTTGCTTGTGTCTCCAGTCTCCCCTTACTTGGGCCGCCTGGAATTGGGCCGGAAATGACAGATTGATCTGTGCGGCCCAATACTAGACCAATATTTGGAATTTTTTTTTGTTTTTAGATTTTTTTTAATATTTACAGAAATATTATAGCGCCGGAAAAAATTACAAAAATAGATCTTGCCGCCCTTCAAAGGGCGGCAAGCCGACGTGGCACACGGCACCGTGTGCGTCTTGATGGCGCGCACAGGCCGCGGTGTGGCAAAAGTGTTCCGAGGTCCCTTAGAGGGCGGCAAGCTGGAAAAATTGCATCTAGACCCTTGCCGCCCTCTGCCACCCACTGCCACCTCCACCTTCCCAAGTTTGCACGCGTTTTTCAAAAATTCCAAAAGAGAACTACTCCGAAAATTTTCATAAACTTAATGACTACACTATCATTTTCGGAAGTTCCGAAAAATATTTTCGGACAACTCCAAAAATATACAGAATCTTATTTTGCTTCCCGAATTCCGAAAATCTTTCGGATAGCTCCGAAAATTTGCAGAAGCCTAAATTGGTAGTGTATATGTTTAAAAATTCCGAAAATACTTTTGGGACAACTCCGAAAATTTTCAGAACACAGAAAGGGAGGAGAATTTTTTTTTTAGAATTGTTGTTGAGCACATTCATCACTCCTCATATGTCAATACATCATCCTCTTAATAGAGCAGTTTTCCTAATGACCCAAAGAAATAAAAATATACAATACATTACATATTTGCCTAAGGTTAGTTGTCCGATAATAGCTAACCCCTACGTGAGGATCCCTCTCCCCTCTCAAACTGTGCTTTAGTAAACCTGTATTGCTCTGGCAATTCAAGCTGCACCACACGGGAAGTTGGATCACGTAGAACTTTTTTGGTGTCTATCCATTGTTTGTATTGACATCTTCTTGGCGGTTCCTGGGAGAAACAAATAGACGTGAAGCGAACAAAGTTAGTGAATGTTTTGATAAAATAAGGATTCATAGTAATCAAAATATTTTCACCATGAAATCGTCGTCTGTAATATTTGGGCAAACAAAGAACCTTTGACCCAAAGTACTTGTCCTGATGGAACGGACAACCTGACAACGATCACCGCATCTGCATTTTGGACGGGCTTCCCATGGAGGGAGTTCCATCGTTAGCACCCTCTAGTTGCACTGTTGTTCGTAAGCTGCTTTGAACTTCAAGTATTTCTCAGTACTTTCTGATGCGAAATACCAGCGTCCTTCTTGTATAACAGTGGTTAGGTCGAGAACGGGATTTTCTGTATCAACCCACTCGATGTATCCACAAGCCGTAGCGCGTGCCTGACGAATAGATTTGGAATAAGAATAAACAATCACTCATGCAAACTGAACAAGCGTATGCAGAGAATGAAATACCTCACGGTCATAGTTAGGGCACCTAAAAAACGCCTTCCTCGAGTGTCTGGATCCGTCGAACCCATTAGTTGGCATCGGTCACCGCAAAGGCAGAGAGGCCGCTGGCACCAAGGTGGGAATAGGTATACCAAAGGATCGCTACGCCAGTTGGCATCCTCAACGCCCCGGCGTCTAGCCATAGCTGAAAGCTGGTGCAATGAAGAGTTGTGGTAGCGCTTGTTGAGTACACAGATGAAGGAATATTGTGCTGCATCGCTCGTTATGGGGGACTTATGTAGGCAGCAAAATCGCAGTGATAACCTTTACATGCGGCAATCATGGGGCCCGATGGGTCCGCCTGATTGCCGCCGAAAGTAAAACTGAACGTATGCGGAAGTGTACCCTGCCGCTCTATATATGGGCGGAGTAAGGCCTTCCGCCCTTATAGAGGGCGGGATTCTCGCCGAAAGTAAGATTGGACGTATGCCGATGTGACATGTAAGGGCGTGAGGCGCTGGTCTTGTTGCACGCTGGTCACTATATTTGCCTGTCAACTCATCTAACCTCTTCCAAAGCTCATTGAATTTTTTCTCCTGGTTCTGATTGCATAGCCTCTTGAACATGTTCATCAGCTCCTTGTTCTTGAATTGCTTGAAGAAATTAGCTCCCATATGATGCATGCACCACCTGCTTTGTACATCTTCCCACTGGCCAGGGTATCCTCTTTCCATACTCCCAAACTTTAACTCTTCTATCGCTCGAAGCATACCGGCGTGCCTGTCATGTATTAGGCACACATTGGGCCTCATACCAACAACTTCTGTCTTAACCAGATGGAGGAACCAGTACCAGCTGTCGTTGTTCTCGCTCTCGACAAAAGCAAATGCCAACGGCAATACCTGATTGTTCCCATCTACCCCAATTGCTGTTAGTATCTGGCACCGATACTTCCCGGTCAAAAATGTCCCATCAATACAAAGAACTGGACGACAGTGCACGAATGCCATCTTGCATGCATGTAGAGCTAAGAACGCTCTTTGCAGCACAGTCTTGCCAGGATATTCAATTGAGGGGAATGTCTTGAGTGCACAAGAGGTCCCAGGGTTTCTTTGTTGGATAACAGATAGCAGACGTGGCAAATTGTCATATGAGGCTTCATAAGTTCCAAATCTCATCTCTATTATTTTCTGTTTGGCCCTCCACGCCTTGGCATAGCTAATTGTATACTTGAATGCCTGTTCGATATGTCGGATTATTGACTTCGGTTCATATGCCAGATTGTCCACGACATGCGCATACATCTCAGATGCAACAAATGCACATGTAATGTTCCTGTGGTATTTCTGAACACCAGGTAGATAACAAGTATGTTTCATAACGACCGACACTGTCCAGTAATCCTTCCATTTCCCCTTATAGGCGTGCACTCGCCACGGACACCCATCTTTTTCATTAACACACCTAATTTCATATTGTGTCCGGTTAGACTTGGCAACCCAAAACTCCCTATGAAGTGACACTGCATAATGCTTCACCGTCTCCTTCATGTCTTCTCCATTACCATACCTCGCTCCCTCGATAATCTCGTTATCCTTGTACTCCCATCTCACATTTTCCCCTTCAGAGATGACCAAACCAGAAAAATTATCACTAGCCCATTCAGCTGGATTAATATTGTTCTCGTCATCATCTGATGAATCATCTTCCTCTACACGCTCGTTGTCATGATCCTCTTTTTTCATTTCGTCCACAATGGCACCGACAGTCTCCCCCTCGTCAGCCACTCTACCAGGTTGCATGCCTACTGGAGCTACTCCATCTTCCTCTGGTGCATTGACCTGATCCACTTCAATCTCATTCACTTCAGCACTTGACCCCTCGCCATCATCCATGTTCATCTGTACACTTGGATCCTTCGGATGAATATACGGAACCATAGCTAGAGGCCACCCACATTGCAATGCATTCTCCACATACCATCTCCACATCCTAGAGTTTTGAACTGGCATTAGTTCCCAATAAAAACCCTCTGTTGCCCGACTTACTACAACATAGATTGTAATGTCACTAGTTTGTGGATCAACTCCCAAGCCCCGCATCAACCATTTTTTTATAGAAGGTACACTCCTCTCAGCTGGCCTATCAATTCCCCTTGCTGTTACAATAAATTCTGACAGATCTACCCCAGTTGGCCCATAACGAACGTTTCCTTGACCATGGTATAGTTGAAATATAAGTTTACTGGACATATCTGTAAAGTAAATTACTAGGTCATTATTTACATAATAAACGACTACAGTGTAATATCTTCTTTGCAACGTACCTAAATTTTTATATATTCTATTGCAATGTTACTCAACAACATTTAAAACTACAAACCTAATAACTACAAATACTACAGATCTACTAAGTTACCTACATCTAGCAATATATATTTATATAGTACCACAGGTAAAACCCTATTTCATACAATGCATTTATTCAACCAAAGTTCTACAAAAATACAAGTGATATCCTAGTTAACATCATATATTTAGTCACGTATATAATCTACGAATATTACCTGAAATCGAAGTTTGAAACCGGTAGGGCTTCGCCTCTTCTTTTCTTCTCCTCCCCTTCTCCTTTTTTTTTGGATGTGAAGAGGTGAGGAGCGAATGACCTCCTGAAAGCAGCCGGCTGGGTTTTATAGGCGGGCAGGCCTGCCGCCCTCTGTAAGGGCGGCAAGGGGCCGCCTGCAAAATGGCCTTGCCGCCCTCTGCCAGGGCGGCAAGGGGGCAGAGTGCAAAACGCCCAGCTCCTCCTTGACGGCCGTCCCGCGCCGTCCAGCTCGCGTGTGCCACGTCGGCTTGCCGCCCTTGCGAAGGGCGGCAGGGTCTATTTTTTGCAAATTTTTTCGGCGCTATAATATTTTTGTAAATATTAAAAAAAATCTAAAAATAAAAAAAATTCCCAATATTTGGGTCATCGGGAACGGGTTCCGCTCACTGACGTGCGGGCCCCACCTTCCAGTTTCTCACCCACCGGCTCAACTCTTTTCTCTGGACGCGGCGGCGGCAGAGCGGCGTCGCCGGAGTTGGAGAGGTGAGAGGAGAGGCTGGCCATGTCCTCCCGCGGAGTCTGCGGCTGTGGCAGCGCGCTGGGACGGGGCGGGCTCCCCCCCCCCCACATCGAAGCGCACGGCAGCGAGCGACCGAGCCCAGGACGCCCACGAGGTGTTCGACAGATTGCTCAAGCGACGCGATCGTGCCTCCATCTTCGACCTCAACCGCGCCCTCTCCGACGTCGCGCGTGGCAGCCCCGCCGTCGCCATCTCCCACTTCAACCGCATGCCCCGAGCCGGCGCCACCAATGCGGCTCCCAATATCGCCACCTACGGCATCGTCACTGGCTGCTGCCGCCGTCTCGGCCGCTTGGACCTCGCTTTCGCCACCGTCGGCCGTGTCATCACGACGGGACTGAGGATGAGCCCGATCCTCTTCCGTCCTCTTCTCAAGGGCCTCTGTGACCACAGGAGGACAAGTGACATGATGGACATTGTGTTGCGCCGAATGCCCAAGCTGGGTTGCAAGCCTGATGTCTTCTCCTACACCGTTCTTCTCAAGGGTCTCTGTGATGACAACAGAAGTCAACAAACTTCCGACCTGCTCCATATCATGGCTGATCGTAAAGGGGGCTGCCCACTCGACGTGGTGGCGTATACCACTGTCATCAATGGCTTGCTTAGGGAGGGTCAGCTGGACAAAGCTTATTCCCTGTTTGATGCAATGCTGGATCAGGGGACGTCGCCAGATGTTGTGACTTACAGCTCGATTATCGGTGCTCTATCCAAGGCTCAAGCAATGGACAAGGCCACAGAAGTCTTTACTAGGATGGTTATGTCTGATTGCATCACGTATACTAGTCTTGTGCATGGATATTGCTCTTCAGGAAAGCCGAAAGAGGCTATTGGGATTTTCAAAAAGATGTGCAGAGATGGTGTTGAACCAGATGTCATTACTTATACCGCGCTGATGGACTATCTATGCAAGAATGGAAAAAGCACAGAAGCTAGAAAGATTTTTGATTCTTTGGTCAAGAGGGGACACAAGCCTGATAGCACTACCTATGGTACTCTGCTTCATGGCTATGCTACTGAAGGAGCTCTTGTTGAGATGCATGATCTTTTGGATTTGATGATGAATAAAGGTATGCAACTTGGTCATCATATCTTTAACATGATAGTGGTCGCATATGCTAAACATGAAAAACTAGATGAGGCCTTGCTTGTATTCAGCAATATGAGGCAGCAAGGATTGAACCCTGATATAGTCAACTATGGAACAGTATTAGACATACTTTGTACAGCAGGCAGAGTGCATGATGCTATGTCCCAATTCAACAGCCTCGAATCTGAAGTACTAGCTCCTAATATTGTTGTTTTTACCACCCTAATTCATGGCCTGTGTACCTGTGACAAATGGGACAGGGTTGAGGAGCTAGCTTTTGAAATGATCGATCGAGGCATCAGTCTCGACACAATTTTCTTCAATGTAATAATGGGCAACCTATGCAAAAAAGGAAGGGTTATAGAAGCCAAAAACTTATTTGGCTTGATGGTACGTATAGGTATTGAACCTAATAGCAATACGTACAATACACTACTACAGAAAGGGGCTTTCTGGACGAGGCCCCCAACCGTTTCCAGGCGGGCCATAAGTGGCCGCGCCTGGAAAAACCGGTCCCGAGGGGGCCGGCTGTTGAACCTCACGCGATAATAAGTTATCCCGTGCGGTCGGCTTAAGCCGACCGCACGGGATAACTCATTATCGCGTGCGGCTTCCTTAAGCCGACCGCACGAGATAAGATTATCCCGTGCGGTCCGCTTAAGAACCCGCACGGGATAATGCTTATCCCGTGCGGTCCTCTTAAGAACCCGCACGGGATAATGATTATCCCGTGCGGTTCGTTAGGTGAACCGCACGCGATTATGCACTATAAAACAGCTCCCACCCCCCGACAGTGCCATTTGAACTTGGTGTTTCTCTCTCCAAAAAAATGCAATTATAGGGGGGAAGGTTTTCAACTTGTATTCTTCAATTGGAATCAATACAAAAGGTACCATGTTTGATCTTCTCTTCCATTTGCTTCCACTTTTAAAGGTTTTTATTGGTTTAATGTGAAGATATTTGAATTTATTTTAACTCGGTTTCTCTCTCCAAAAATAGGCATTTTCTTTTGGTAGAGTTAAAATCTTCGATTGAAATCAATATAAAAGGTAATGTGTTCGATCATCTCCTTCATTTGCTTCCGTTTTTGTAAAATTTCATTGGTTGAATGCGAAGATATGTAAATTTGTGCGAATTGGTATTTTGTGCTATATATGTATGTAATTTGTAGGTCAAATATTTTATTTTTTTGATTGAACCATTTTTTGGTAGCTAATATTGTCTCCGTATTATTATTTGTTGTGAATGAGGTTTTAGTTAAAAAGTATGAATTAAGTTTAATTTGTTTATTTAGAAAACACCGGCAATATAATATTAATTAATGCTGTGAATTTTTTAGATGGATCGGACATGGATGTATGAGACACGGAGAACTCATCCGGTGTTCATGAGAGAAGCATCAACATTTATTGACAAGGCTAAGACACACGCTTTGAGAGAGAGTAGGAAGGATATTTTTTGTCCATGCGTGGATTGCAAGAATCAGAAGATGTGGAAAGATCCGGATGTAATCCTGGGACACATAATTCAGCGTGGATTTGTGGAGAAATATACAGTTTGGAGTTATCACGGGGAAGTCGCCCCTCCTGTAGAGATTGGTGATATTTGGTTCGATCAGGCAGAGGATTTTATAATTGATGACATGTCTCGTCAAATGACTGGTGATTTTGGCGGCACTGGTTTTGACGCCGCAGAGGTTGATATTGATCTTGATCTTGAGGATATGTTGCGGCACGCTGAACCAGAGGTCCTAACAGAGAAAGCAAAAGATTTAAATAATTGGGAGGCGTTGCAGAAATCAACGAAAGATCTTTTGTACGATCAATCAAAGGGATGTGACATGCAGTATACAGTGTTGCGTTCGGTGCTAGAACTTCTTAGATTGAAGGCCAGGCACGGCTGGTCTGATACTAGTTTTAATGAATTGATGGGTCTCCTTAGAGCTATACTTCCTAAGCCTAACTTGTTGCCAGCTAACACCTACCAAGCCAAGAAACTGATATGTCCATTATCACTTGGTGTGGAAAAGATCCATGCATGTATTAATCACTGTGTACTTTATCGCAATGAATACGCTGACTTGGAGAAGTGTCCAACTTGTGGGGCGAGTAGGTACAAAAAGGATAACAGTGCCACCGATAGTGCTGTTGCCGAACCAAATACATTGGTTGAGCCAGGAAAAAAGATTCCGGCCATGGTGATGTGGTACTTGCCAGTGAAAGATCGCATGAAGCGATTGTTCTCGAACCCCGCCGACGCCGAGTTGATGAGATGGCATCAAGAGGGTCGGAAAACAGATGGTATGATTCGACACCCCGCCGATGCTCGACAATGGAGAAACTTTGATTCGAAGCATCCAGAATTTGCAAATGATCCGAGAAATGTAAGGTTTGCGTTGAGCACGGATGGAATGAATCCGTTTGGTGATCTAAGCAGCTCGCACAGCACTTGGCCTGTTCTGCTCACCATGTATAACCTTCCGACATGGTTATGTCAGAAGCGAAAGTATATTTTGTTGACTATCCTTATACAAGGGCCAAAACAGCCTGGCATCGATCTAGACGTGTTTCTTGAACCTTTGATGGAGGATATGCAAGAAATGTGGGAAGAGGGTGTACGATTGTTTGATGCGTACCGACAGGAGCATTTTACTCTGCGTGCTATCATATTCGTTACTATAAACGATCTACCAGCAAATTTTTCTCTCTCAGGACAGATTAAAGGAAAGACCGGATGTCTTATATGCCTGGACAACACATCGTACATATACCTGACCTCGTCAAAAAAGTTAGTTTACATGCGTCATCGTCGTTTCTTACCACAAAAGCATAGGTATCGTGCGATGGCTACCTTTTTTGACAAAACTGTTGAGGAAGGTACTGCCCCCGAAGCAAAGGATGGTTCCACGGTGTTTAAGCTGACAAAAAACATAAAGGTCGTGTTCGGCAAGGGAAAGACAGCTTTAGGCAAGAGGAAGAAAGAAGTGGTAGAAAACACGCTGCCCTTCAAGAAACATTCAATCTTTTTCAAGTACCTGACGTACTGGAAAGACCTGGAGATTCGCCATGCCATCGATGTCATGCACCTCGAGAAGAACGTGTTCGACAGCACCATCGGGACTTTACTTGACATCCCAAGTAAAACAAAGGATGGGTTGAAGTCACGTAACGACCTGGTCAATTTGGGCATAAGGAAAGATCTCCACCCGATAGAGCTAACGAATGGTAAGATTGAGATTCCACCGGCATGCTACTCAATGTCACCAGAAGAGAAAAAAGCTTTCTGTCAATGTCTTCGTGGATTGAAAGTGCCGACTGGATTCTCATCGAATATCCGGAAACTAGTATCAATGAAAGATTTGTCGATTTCTGGATACAACGCTCACGACTGTCATAAGATGCTTACGGTATTCCTCCCTATCGCTATAAGGGCGGTGAAACCAGTGCACACCAAGGTAGTGATAACAAAGCTGTGCTATTTTTTTAATCGAGTTTCACAGAAAGTTTTTGATCCAGAAGAATTAGGACCCCTTCAGAAATTCGCAGTCGAGACCGCTTGCCAGCTAGAGATGTTTTTTCCTCCATCGTACTGGGACATGATGGAACATCTCATTGTTCACATTGTCCCTCAAATTATTGAACTTGGTCCTCTATACCTACATCAAATGTGGGCGTACGAGCGATACATGGCCGTTCTGAAAGGGTATGTCCGTAATCGTGCTCATCCGGAGGGCTCGATGATAGAGGGTTACACAACTGAGGAGGTTGTCGAGTGTTGCCTAGATTATATGAGCGATGCCAACCCCATTGGGATACCGGTGCCTCGACATGATGGAAGGTTATCTGGGAAGGGTACTGTGGGAAGAAAATGCTTCTACGACAACGATTACAAAGCGGTATCAGATGCACACAGCAGTGTTCTTCAACAACTCGCCATCGTTGCGCCCTACATTGAGCAACACACTTCCGATATCAGAGCATGCAATCCTGGGCGATCCGACGGTTGGGTTTCGAAAGAACAGAAGAACACGTTTCCCCAGTGGCTGAAGGATCAAAAGCTACCGTGTGGAGATTCAATCGAGGAAAAAACGATAGAAAGACTTGCAGCTGGCCCAACAAGCCTTGTGACCTCATGGCAAGGGTATGATATCGGAGGATATTCTTTTTACACAAACAGCAAAGATAGGAAAAGCTCAGCGCAGAACAGTGGGGTTCGTGTCGTAGCGTTGGACGCAACAGGGCAGAACAAGTCTTACTACGGGATCATACAAGAAATATGGGAACTTGACTACGGTTTAAATATTCAGATCCCTGTTCTCAGATGCCAATGGGTGAAAGACAGCATGGTAGATAAATTTGGATTTACGTGTGCTGAACGGAGTAAAATTGGACACAAGGATGATCCATGGGTCCTTGCCGAGCGTGTTGCACAGGTTTTTTACGTGAAGGATCCTTCCGATGAAAAGATGGACATTATTGTACCGGGCAACCAACACATCATTGGTATTGACAACATTCAAGACGCACGCGATTATAATCAATACGATGCCATTGAGTTATTCACAGATCTTCCTACGCGGATGAAACACATTGAGAGTGTCCTCGACGAATCAAAGTTTGCATCCGTGCGGAAGGATGTTAATCCAAAAATTATGAAACGTTAGTTTGTTTTTCGTGTACAATATGTTTTTGCTAGCGAATGTATCAAACTTAATTATGGTATTACGACTGAATGTATATAAGTATATCGAACTTATGGTATTTCTGTGGATGATCAATATGTTAATTAATTAATATGTGATCAATTGATATATTAATATGTGATCAATTTACATTGATTTGTTTTTTTTACATTGATATATTAATATTTGAACTGATATTTTTTTAGGTTTATAATTTCACGTGGAATAATTAATAAATGGAATAGTATTTACATTAATTAATAAAATTAATATGTGCATTGATATTTTTTTAGTTTTATAATTTTACATGGAGTAATTAATAAATGGAACAATTAATATGTTAGTTAATAAAATAGTATGTACATGTACATATTACTAAAATTAATATGTGCATTGATATTTTTTATAAATACAAGGGTGGCGATTATCCCGTGCGGGCGGCTACCAGTGAACGTGTGGTTTTATATGTTAATATATTAATATGTGACGAATTTATATTGATTGAATTTTTTTACATTGATATGTTAGCATGTGCATTCATATTTGTTAAATTTTACATGGGACAATTAATAAATGGAATAATTAATATGTTAATAAATATTTTAGCATTCATATCTTTTTTAGTTTTACAGTTTTAAAATAAGGGCGTCAATTATCCCGTGCGGGCGGTTTAAGAGGCCCGCACGGAAAGACATATTTCCGTGCGGGCGGTTTAAGCGGCCCGCACGGAAAGACTTATTTCCGTGCGGGCGGTTTAATCGGCCCGCACGGAAAGGTATCTTTGCGTGCGGGCTCTTAAGCCGCCCGCACGGGATATATGGAACCTATATATAGTAGCGCGGGATCCCTAAAATTTTCTAAGTCCCCGACGAGTCCAGATCTCTCTGCCGCCAGGCTGCCGAAAATTTCTATAAGCCGCCGTGCGCCGCCGCCCATCTCTGTCTCTCTCGGCGTCCTCCCGCCCGCCGGCCTCAAGCCCCCCCACCCAGATCTGTGCCCCCCCATCGCCGCCGGCCCCCGCCGCGCCGCCCATCCCCGCGCGCCGCCCTCCTCGACCGACCCCGACCGCCGAGCGCCGACCGCCGCCGGTCCCCGACGCCGCCGGCCTCACCGACGCCGCCTCCCACAGCCCCGCGCTCCGCCCTCGACCCCGACGCCTCCTCCCACCGCCCCGCGCGCCGCCCTCGACCCGGTCGCCGCCGTCCTCACCGACCGCCGAGCGCCGACCGCCGCCGCTCCCCGACCGCCGAGCGCCGACCGCCGCCGCTCCCCGACCGCCGAGCCTCGACCCACTAGCCGCCGCTCTCTCTCTCTCTCGCCGACACCGGCCTCGATCAACGCCGCCACTGATCAACCGACCGCCGCCGTCTGTGGTTAGTTTATGTGATGTGAATTCAGTGATGAAATGTGAATGTGTGAATGTGTGAATGTGTTATGTGAAAAATTTGTGATATGTGAATGCGTTCTGTGAAAAATTTGTGATATATGAAAAATTTGTGATATGTGAAGTGATGAAAAATTAATACATATATATATTGAATATACATATGTATACATATTGAATATACATATGTATACATATACATATATATATTGAATATACATATACATATAAAATAATATATGTATTAATTAAGCCATTTCATATATTATACATAATTAGATGTTTATTTATGTATATATGTATAATATTTGTGATGTTTGTAAATTAGATGTTTATTTATGTATATATGTATAATATACTTTAATATATATTTAGCATTTTTTAATATATGTATGATTTTAGCATTTTTTAATGGACATAATATTTGTATTATACATAATATTAGCATTGTTTGTAAATATATGTATAATATATGTGATGTTTGTAAATTAGATGTTTATTTATGTATATATGTATAATATACTTTAATATATATTTAGCATTTTTTAATATATGTATGATTTTAGCATTTTTTAATATACATAATATTTGTATTATACATAATATTAGCATTGTTTGTAAATATATGTATAATATATGTGATGTTTGTAAATTAGATGTTTATTTATGTATATATGTATAATATACTTTAATATATATTTAGCATTTTTTAATATATGTATGATTTTAGCATTTTTTAATATACATAATATTTGTATTATACATAATATTAGCATTGTTTGTAAATATATGTATAATATATGTGATGTTTGTAAATTAGATGTTTATTTATGTATATATGTATAATATACTTTAATATATATTTAGCATTTTTTAATATATGTATGATTTTAGCATTTTTTAATATACATAATATTTGTATTATACATAATATTAGCATTGTTTGTAAATATATGTATAATATATGTGATGTTTAAATTTTGCTCCAAATTTTAATACTCTAAAAATGTTAATATTATGTATAATATTTCTTCCGCCTGGTATTTTAGTTAAAATAAGTTGATAATAAAATTAATTGTGTTACGACCAACCGTAGATCAAATGTCGACCGAGAAAGCTCCCTCCGATGCACCCAACGTCGAACCAACGCAAGAGGTTTCGAGCGAAGGCACATGGCAGACACCAAGTGATCCGATGTGCCATGTCGAAGTTACGCCAGCACCACCGGTTGAAGAAGACCCTGACTACATCCCTATGGAGGAAGCAGTAAGTCGAGTTGTAGTGTTATAAACTAAGCCGTCTCACTCTCGGTCGCGTTTAACTTTTTCTGATGTACGAGCAGATGAAAACAAGACGCCACACAAAAAGAAAGGCTGCCAAGTCTGCCGTAATAGCCGAAGCCGAGACGGACACGGCAACGTCCGGTCCGGTAGAAACCGACACCGGAGAAACGTCCGGTCAAAAGAGAAGACGTGCTAAGAGAAGTAAGACACAAACCCCCAAGGAGACATACTACATCACCTCTTTGAACCAGGATGGGAAACCAGTAGAGCCCAAGGTAGCAATGACTAAATTCAGCACCACCTGCGGTGTGGTGGCCAGAACGCACGGCCCTTTGAATGTAGATTCCTGGGAGCAGGTGGATGACAACATGAAGAACTTCATGTGGAACGAGTTACAGAAGTGGCTTGTCTATCCGCCTGGTTCAGAGGCTATGGGAAAAGAATTTGCCCTAAAAACGATGGCGCATCGGTGGAGGCAGTGGAAATCGGACTTGAACACTCACTACGTGCAACAGAACAAGACTCCATTCGCCGACTACGGTGGTATTACGCCCGCCGAATGGGACACCTTTGTGGCAAAGATGACTAGCCCGGAAGCCTTAGCGCGGAGGAAAAAGATGTCCGATCTAGCTAAAAGGAACAAATACCCGCACCGGTTGGGCTCGAGCGGCTACGATGGCCACGTAGAGAAGTGGCGAGCAACTGAAGAGAAGTTTGCCGCCCAAGGCAAGCCCCTGCTTGTAGATGCCCTAAAGGAAAGAAGCAAAAACTGGGTTTGGGCACGGAGCACAGGGCAAGTCACCGATGCGGGAGAGATCCAGTTCGAGGATCCGGATATCGAGCGTGTGACCAGTAGTCTTAAGGACATTGCGGAAAAAGAGAAAACAGGGGAATTCATTGCCAAGAGAGAACATGATCAACTAACAGCTGCATTAGGCAACCCTGAACATTCCGGACGAGTAAGGGGCCTATCGTCAAGGACGAGCTGGAAGGAAGGGTTTCCGGAGGAAGCTAAGGGTTATAAGAAACGGGACAGGTACAAACAGAAATTGGAAGAGAGGATAGCAAAACAAGTTGAACAACATTTCTACTCTCTTGTTGCTCAAAATCGTCAAGCCTTCCCGCACTTGTTCCAGCAATCCGAAGAACCCACAGTACAGGTGCCAAGCAGTGTCGGGTCAGTGGACACCGCACCTTATCCAGTAGACAACATAACTGGCCCGACGCCGTGCAGCCTGCTCGTGCCGATAGGAAGGGCCGGGAAGACAAAGGAGGTGGGTACAGGGCTTGCGATACCAGGGCGCCAAATTCAGAACACGCTAATCCCTGAAGAATATGCAAGGGTCCAAGTGGCCAAGGTGCATGCAGAGCATACCAGTTTAGAGATAGATATTCCAACACCGGACGGGATACAATTGCTTGGGGATGCGGTGAATCAGTTGATACTATGGCATCGACGAGATATACTGCTGGTCGGTCCATCGCCTTCAACCCCACGCCCGCCGGCTCCAAAGATAGCTGCTGCGCCTGCACCACCTTCTCCACCAGGGCAAGATTCGCCAACTAATAGGCCTGCCTCCCCACATCCGTCCTCCCCTAATCCTTTAGGTCCAGGTTCACCACATCTATCAGCCCCTGAAGTCCAAGCAGAACAACCTCCTCTGACACCACAGTCTGCATTGGCGCTACCTGAAAGGCCTCTTATGAGAAGCGCAAGTCTTCCAAGTCCGACCAAGCTTGAACCTCGTCGGCTTATCCCGACAATGATTAGGTCAACTTATGATAAGGAAAAAATGGCCGTATACGAGGAAAGGTTAGTATTCCAGGCTTTCAGGGGGAGAGCGTCGACTGACAAGAAGCAGGATGAAACTCCACATTTGTCGGATTCACAAAAATCGGTGAAAAATCAAATGGAGGACCTGCAAAACTGGACTTCCGACGAGGTGCCAACAAAGTACGTGCACGGGAAGCCGTTCCTGCCCCCGAAGCTCATGGAAGGCCTGCCTTGGGAAATGAGGCTGATGCATGACTGGTATCTGAAGGCATCTAAAAAAGGCCTGGGCATGATTACTGTGAAGGTCCCGGATAACGCTTTCACCAGTGGCCCAAATGGGATGCTGGTAATCGATTTCAACGACCTTCACGCATTATTCAAGCTGGACAAAATGGATATAAATCTCGTTGCTGCATTTTGCCTGTAAGTCATTCGTAATTAATGTCATATATTAATTCATTTGCTAACTAACTTCTGATAAATTACCCGCTTTATTACTTAGGATGCAATTCCACGCCGCTGAAAAGGCCAACCATCCAGTAGGATACATAAACCCAACAAGGGTTTGCTGGACGGAACACACGGTGAATATTCGTGCAGATTCCGCTGAGCTCAAAGGTAAAACGACGTCCGAGAAAAAAGAGGTCGTCGAAAAAATGCACAAGAAAAAGATGGTCGGCGTAGCACTGTACTTGGGCAGAGCGATGGTTGCGCACAAAGACAAAACTGTCCTCTTCGTCCCTTACGCGCTGCGGTACGTTATGATTCTTCTGTAGTACTTATGTTTTAGTACGATATCACATACAACTAACATATCTTCTTTGCAGCGATCATTACATACTTTTTCTGATATATCCACGGGACCACCTGGCCGTAGTGCTGGATCCGGCGCACTATGGCGAGGAAACATTTACAGAGTTTCTCGTTATATTAAATTTGTAAGTCCTGTTATGCACCATTTACTAAATGTTGGCTATTGTACTCTCGAATACACATAATTGACTCAAATAATTGTTTTGTCTTTATAGAGCACACAGATATTACGTAGACCACGGTGGACCAATCAATAATCCACAAAAGAAGAAGCTTCTCGTGAAGACAAGATGGCCGGTAATTACATGTCTCTTGTTCCGACATTTCTTACATATACTTGTTTCACTCAAAATATTGAAGTATACAATTTTTTTCAACATAGTGTTTTAAGCAACCACCACAGACTAATTTATGCGGATACTACGTATGCGAGATGCTTAGACTCAA
This sequence comes from Oryza officinalis, assembly GCA_008326285.1. Classification (NCBI taxonomy): domain Eukaryota; kingdom Viridiplantae; phylum Streptophyta; class Magnoliopsida; order Poales; family Poaceae; genus Oryza; species Oryza officinalis. Next base: position 5,000,070 of record BDMV01000008.1, read on the forward strand.
CGGGAGATACACTACAAAGTTTGAAGAAGTAAGTCGAGAGAAAATATCTTTTCACACATTATAAGATCTTTTATAACTTTCCTAACTATAACAATGTGTATTCCTTCTGAAACAGATCCCGTCCGTTCCAGTTGTAGCGAACCGGTTCGACGATCGAACCATACTAAACTTGTGTGCAGATATTTGCCGCTTCATCCGCCGCGATGTCTGCAACCATTTGGGCGATTTCTACGATCCGGAGAGCCAGCTTGCGACGGAGGATACCTTCAAACGACTTAGAGAGTGGGAAAAAGAACATATGTATAGTAGCTAGCTAGTACAAATATTTCTAATTAAGGATATATTTTATGTGGTTTTTTAAACTTCTGTAAATTGCGAGACGCGATGATACGTATATTATATACATATGTGATGCATGCGTACAGATTTAATATCTTAATTCCATGAAAAAATAATTAATTACGTTCAATATTCTTAATACGAGCCATGTGTATGTACACTATTACTGAGAGTGAGAGAGACGGAGAGAGAGAGGGGAGAGATAAGGTAATATATTCACATAAAATAATAAACCAACATATAAAATACTATTTTATATGCACATAAAAAAATGGGCAGATTGCTTATCCCGTGCGGTCGCGTTAAGTGGACCGCACGGAATAAGCGAATGCCGTGCGGTCCACTTAACGCGACCGCACGGGAAGATCACTTATCCCGTGCAGTCTGCTTAAGCAGCCCGCACGGGATAATGGATCTTCCCGTGCGGTTGGGCCGACCGCACGCGAAAATGGTCTTTTCCCAGACCTTTTCGCGCGTGCGGGCAGGTCTTCCGCACGGAAAGGTGCCTTTCGGCCCGCACGGAAAGGCTGTTTCTGTAGTAGTGATACACTCATTGATGGATATTGCTTAGATGGTAAGATGGATGAAGCAATGAAGCTACTTGAAGTTATGGTGTTCAATGGTGCAAAACCTAGTGACATTACCTATAATACCATTATTAATGGTTACTCTAAAACTGGTACGATAGAGGATGGATTAACTCTTTTGAGAGAGATGGCTAGCAAGGGTGTGAATCCTGGCATTGTTACGTATGACATGATGCTGCAAGGGTTATTTCAGGCTGGAAGAACTGTAGCTGCAAAAGAACTCTATCTTAGGATGATTAAGTGGGATACGGTTTGAAATTAGCACATGCAACATAATCATTCTGGTACTTTGCCAAAATAATTGCACCTCAAATTCCCTCCAATGGTTCAGAACCGTGTTTGATGGATTTACAGATTGAGAATAGAAATGATGAGGCTGAGGATTTGTTTGCTGCTCTCTCGGCTAATGGTTTAGTGACGAATGTTGTGACCTACTGGTTAATGATAGAAAAAGTCGTAAAACAAGGGTTGCTAGAAGAATTGGATGATTTATTTCTTCCTATGGAGAAGATTGGCTGTACTAAGTTACTTCACAAAGGGCAGGTATGCAAGGCTGGGGATTACCTCTCCATTCTCTAAAATTGATCAAGAGAACTTCCCCCTTGAAGACTCGTAGGCTGAGCTGCTGATTGTGCTGGTTTCATGTGGGAGACACGTTCAACATATAAAGTTTATCCCTGAAAAATATCGTCCTGTGTGAAATCCCATGCTCTTTGATACTGCCTGGCTCTGCCTGCTGTGGGGATCGTTTTTTGTTTCTTACGTGGGGATTGTAGGTATGAAGAGCACTCTTCTTGTCACACTGTATCTGAACTCCAGAGAAGTAAAATAACCCAATTCCTATTATAGTTCTCTAATTTTGGTTCCTTTGTCAGCTTTCTATGAAATGTTAGAACTGCTCTCTTATCCTTAAACTATGAGCCGAACAAAAACATTTATCACTATCCTATATTCATCTTGATTTGAAACATTTACAAATCAGTTCCTATGTGGACATGTAGCATGTCCCTTTGTTTTTGCCCAGTTGCTAGCTTCATGAATCTAGAGTTACGTGTATTTTTCATTGGCCAAGTTTCTCGCATACCAGAAGAATCTTCCTACTTGCGCTCTTTCACTTCAAGTCAGGCTTACAATCTTTCAACAGTCCAGATTTTTCCATCCTTCTATTGCTCGGATCCTGTAGAACGAACTTACTCCCTCCGTCCCACAAAGAGTCGACTCCTGAAAGCCCGAGGCAAAATTAGCACAAGTAGCAAAAGACCCAAATACCCTCATCAAGAACAATCATTGATTGACAATTTTTCTAAAAAAAACCGAGATTCCCTGCAAACTAGTACTACTCTAAAATATCCAGACCTCTCTCAACTGAGTGTTTGCCGTTGATCACTACCGTCGCCGCCACTCCAATGGTGCCATCACCATCTCATGCATTAGATCCGTAGCCTTGCGAACCTCCGATGACACCGCCGCATTTGAACAGCAAGCCGTCACACCCACTCCATCTTGGCTGTCGTCTCTCGAATCAAAACTCTAAACCTTCCCGCCGTTGCCATCATCGTTGCTTCTGAGCCGAATTCATCCGCGCGGAGGAGCCTCCTGCATCGGATGTGCTGGCTCACAACCCTCCGCCCTCGTATCGTACCTGCCACATCCGGTGGATGCAGAACATCACGGGAGGAGTGAGAGAGAGGGGAAGGTGTGGGGAGGAGCAAGGACAGAGATTCAGTGGAGCCTCACATCTAGTTGCCGTTCGTTGATGAACAACGCCGACGAGTGGGAGAGAAACGAGAGAGAAGAGAGAAGAGAGAAGAGAGAACGAGAGAGATGCGAAAGCCTGGAAGCCGGAGAAGATAAGGTTCCTACGAAGTGTGAACAAATTTGAACGCAGGTGTCTTTGATTTATTTCTCACCCATCGACACGAATGAGCCAACTGCGTAATTAGCAGCGTTAAATGCTTCTGGTTTTTCGTGTAGAAGTCATTTTTTACGGGACAAAACTCTTCTCGCCAGAAATCGTCTTTTTTTCGGGACGGAGGGAGTATATCCCTTCCCCATTCCCATCACCTGCCACCAATTCGCGGATCCTTCGCTGGTCTGTACCTTTTGTGATTTTGCAGTTTGGCTGCCATGCACTACATCTGCGGTACAAAGTCGACAGATGATTTGGAGGTCATGGCAGCAGCGGACAGGTTTTGCTTAGCACGATCTGAGGGCATTATGGACGTTTTCGTGCCCTTCAAGTTACCTTCAATTATCCAAGATATTTCGATACAGAAGCCAATTGTTCAAGGTATTTCGATACAGAAGCCAGTTATGGTTTTTCTTTTATGGACAAAAGGTATTCTTTTTCTTTTATGGACAAAAGGTATTCTTTCACCATTTTGTTCAAACTGTTGTCTGTCAGTACTGTCACAGAGTCATATGCCAGTACAGTGATAAACTGAAGTACTACTGATTTATAGGCCAACAGAATAAGCCAGTGTTAGTTCTCATCATGGTTCCTCCATTACTTTTGAGAAAACAAGATAGATGTTTCTGTCCATGCCCAGCCAACAATGTTCCAAATTCGAAGTGACCATTCGCATTAGAATTGAGAACAATTGAGAAACGATAAGCATGCAAAACAACATGGACGTCTGTCTTTGTTCTGCAGTTTCTTCCTCCATACAGGTTTCGTTATTGGCGCCCACAATATGATTTAACTTATATTAACTAGATACATGTATCCTGATTGTGGCTATGCCAAAAAAAAAAAAGAGGTGGATGGCCAAGTTGAACCCACAGCAACCCCCAACACAAGTACTGAATAACTCTCATAATTTATAATAGTTTCAGTTATATTTCTATTTGTCACTAGTTTCTCAAAGTATTGACTGTCTCTGTAGAAAGTTTTCTTTACATGCATTTCATTTTCTATGTTATCTTGTGTTGTGTGCCTATTGGAGCTTGAAATAGAGTCAACTGGAAACCAAGTGTCTGACTGTTATGAGCTTATGAATATGAACTTCACATATGAATGCTACATGCTGCATTATCCCGAGAAAATGAATATGAGATCATTTCCTTTGTTATAAGTGGCCATTGTTGCTGAGGGCTCTAATTCCAGAGCGTCTCCTTGTTAAGGAATGCTACAGAGTGCAGACTATTTTTTCAGAGCATTACTCTGTTAAAGAAACTATTTAACTTCCCCCTGTTCCCTTCTGAATTAGGCTGATTTTGGGGAGATAAGTTGAACTGATTGATATATACACACGCTGAAATATTCTGCCTTTTGTCTGGACATAGCATATTCTATCCAATAATTTATGCCTGTTAAAAAGGAAGAATTTTCTGCTGCACCTTATTGACACATATCTTCTACTCTACCGCTCTACTTATAGACTTACAATGCATCAATTACTCCATATTAATGTTGGCAAGAACGTATTGCTCCATATAGACCATCTTCTGGTCTCTGTTTTTTTTTTGGGGGGAACGGTTACCAATTATTTAGAGTTTTTCTTTCCTCTTATGAAGTTGCTCAATCAAGGTAGCGAGCAGGGTGGATATATACTAATTCTCTTGAATAAAAAAGAACAGAGTATAGAAAGTACCTTACATACACAAAATTAACGCAAATGTAACATGTTAACATATGGAATTACGTCTAACATCCAGATGACCCGGCCGGCCCGGCCCTTCAAACATATATAATAAAAGTTAGGGGTACCTTACACAAGCATAGCTTAAAACATAAGTTTATGCATGACCTACAGAAGCTAGTATATATAGCTTGCTAATACACATGCATGAGCATAACTTTGGCGCAACCTTAAACAAAATAGCCACAAGAACAGGCCTTGTGGGGTTGGCTAGCTTAATAGACAGATATAGGGCAAATGTAATGGACTAGAGGATCATGTCCATTCAACTATTAGTGTATTCATCATCAGTTTCTTCAAGTTGAGAGAGGTATGGACGTGCTCTCCCATGAACCACTGCACCCTTGGCGTAAGGCAATTCATAAAGGGCATTAATACCACAGCGACCTAGTAGTAGCTCTCGGATCTTGCCATCGGCTAAGTTGTTAACCTCGTATCTAATGGTCCGACCATCTCTGATAGCTTCTTTGTTGGCAGAGTGCACAAAGAGCACAAAGTCTTTGAAGCAGTCAAAGCGGCGAAGCATCTCATCATGGTCACGCTCCTCACCGAAAGCCTTGCACCAACGCTCATACAAGGACCACAAGGCTTCTTCTGAGGCAATGTCCTCGTCCTCAACCACAAATTTCACCTTTCTGCCTATAATAGCTGCAGCTGTGCGGATTGGAGCATGATTATGATTGGAGTATAGAGGAGTAATAATAACGATAAGATGGATGTCGAATTGAAATTAGGCCTAGCTATATTCACAAACAAACATGCAGTACGTACTAGCAGTAAAAAGAATTCCACAATAATAATCATATGGAGTAGTCTCCAAAGAAAATAAGGCCAATTTAATTAATAATATATAAAATAAGGCCAACAAATAGCTAGCTAGCTAGTTGATCATCCAATAAGACGGACGGATGTACACTATACGTTGGTTGTGAAGATGTAGCTATTTGTTGATTGATCAATACAATAATCGATGGATGGAGTAAAGGTAGGATGAGAGGTTACCGGATAGGGGCCTCCTCCCCAACCCAAACCCTAACCATTCGGGCGAGGGCCTTGTGCTCAGGAGCCGATCTGCACCGCCTGAAGCTGAGGCCGCCGCCGCCGCACAGCGAGATGCGGCTGCGTTAGCCACATGACCGTCCAGGAGCCGATTTGCGCCGCCTGAAGTTGACGCCGCCGCCGCACAGCGAGAGCGAGAGCGAGCCACATGTCGGACGGCCCTCAGGAGCATCATGGACGCCATCAACCACGGCGGGCAGGAGGAAAGTTGAGATCGATCTGGATGGATTTTTTGGATCTTGGATGACGGCTTCTGACTTTCCCCTTCTTATCTTATTATTATTTAGTATATAGGATGTTAGGGTTTCGGGAGTTTTCTAGGGGATTCCTTTGCTGGGCTGTGGTATGGGCCTGGGCCCTTTTTCTCCTCCTCTCTTTGTAAAAAAGTCTGGTTTAAGTACCTCAACTCAACCGCTTTACCTCCCAAGTATTAAAATTAGTGTAAAACTACTCCCAAAGCTATTTTAATAGTATTTTTTTGGCTAACATGACGTCCATGCCATGTGCCACGTCGACCTTGTAAAACTACTCCATCGACTGTGTTAAGAGCGTTTTTTTTCATAACATGATGTCTATATTCTCTCTCTTTTTCCCTTTGCAGATCTTACTTCTGCCAGGGGTCCAGTTCGGTGACTGATTCTGGGGTCTTCATTGGCACTGGCTCCCTTCCCCTTTCCAGTTGTTGCAAATGCCAACAAAACGAGGAGAAGAAGATAAGGTATTAAGGTGGTAGCTATTGTTAGGGATGAGCCTTAGTTAGACCGAAAAATTCAATCTCGATTTTTTATCTTTTATAAATTCCGATCATCTAAAACTGGAGACCAATTGTTGACAAAAAAATCCGCGTTCGATCGGTAGTGCCAAATCCGCGTTGACGTGAACCGTGTCGACAAACACACGAAGGCCTGAGAGTTCTGCCTAGCTTCAGTGCAGGTTCTAAAATTGATAAGATACGGGCGTGCTAGTCAGTTTGATCCTGCAACTCACAAGATATATAAATTGAAAATTACAGAGCCGATCGACCATCAAGCCGATATAGTAATTCTAGCCGATGTCGATAGGGTTTTTGAGCCATTGGCTATGTAGATTCTGATACTTGAGTAAATAATGATATAAAGACAATCGGCTAATAGTAATGTAAAAATAATAATATAATCCAATAGAAATCAATCGGCCAATAATGATATGATAGAATAAATGCTGGTCCGATGGTTAAAGCATACATTGGCTGGAGATCCGATGTCGTTAAATCCAAATGATTAAATAATCAATGAAACTTTTGTTGTCATCTGCTAAAACCAACTTGTATGTAATTCTTATAAGCCGATGCAACGTCCAGATAATTCATCGGCTGAAACCCCGATAAAACCCTTATTGACAATCAAAGAGCAAGCTAGTCCTTACAATTCCAAACACGACTTAGTAGGTCAAACTCAATTGATGCAGCGGTAAGTATGAAAAGAAGTATAAGGTCTAAACAATCGAGTCTTTGATTGATTTTTAGGGTGGTCATGTATTAAATTTAACCAAGACAGTAAAACCATCAAAGAGAAATTTAACACATCAGATAAGATCGGCTAACCCTTTGATGAAACATTAGCATGAACCTATCGGCTTAACAAGACTTGGATTATCAACAACAATCTACTAGGTCGAACCCAACCGATGCAACATGATATTGTATATAATAATCTAATACTCAATGAACCGATAAATCTGTCTAATGTGATGGATATAACAAATCTATCTAAAGCATCATTGTGATTGTAGAGAAATATCGGCTAAGACAGAAGATCGGATCTAACCGAGACAGTCTCAGCTAAACCAATGCGTTTATAAACACAATGCTATTAAAGATAGAATCAAAATATCGGGTAGGCAAATATATCAACCGAACCAGAGCGATCCAAGAGATCAAAGCGATGCAGCCTTGAACAACACCAATGCAACCGATACATTCACCGGGGCCAGCGAAACGTTGGACTTACCCCTTCGCCGGAGATCGAAGCCGATGTAGCCCTGCGTTAGGTGCCAAGTTTCGTCGGTAATAAAGAAAAACCTCGAAAAAGAGGGTGGCGATGCGTCGAGAGTAGTTGTATTGATTAAGAGATAGAAATAGTGAACCGATCCTCCCACCACTTTCACTTAGTTGATATATTTTACAAAAACAACCTTATTGAACTATGAAATATAATGTGAAGAAGAGAAAATTTCGATTCTAAGGATGGTACTGTAAATGTAAAAATAGCAAGACAAAAAAAGTCCATTCCCAATCCAATTATCTTCTGCTCTGCTAACCCAACACGCAACGCCCCTCCAAAGAGTGTCCCTTTCGAAGAACTCCAAGGATGAGAACCTTTAGAGCAAGGTCAATAGTGCAGCTAGCAGCTAGCTCCAAAATTTTGTCATGTCACGTAGAGCTAACTTAAGAGCCAACTCATACAACAAGCTAGCTATAAGTTGCCTTGGTTAAAGCATAAAAACATTAAATACTTGTGTGGGTATACCAGCTGTTATGATCAGTACTAACCTCTATCTTTGTGGCTATTTTGGTGCACCACAAATGCACACAACATGATCAATACCAACTCAGGAATATGGTTTCAGACAATAAACCAAACGGTTACAGAGATTCAAAAGTCATGACATTTAACGAAAGGAATACTGAAAACAAGCCACTTAGATTAAAGTTCTTGATCTAATTGAAGACTAAAAAACCACACTATGCAATTTTTCAGGAATACTGACGTCACATTTAACAAAAGGACAACTAAAATGAGATAAAAGTTCTTGTTCTCTATTGACCAATTGTTGTCTTGCTCTATTGCCATCACCCACTCTGCCTGTCATCTCTATAGGAAAGAATTGAGCAGAATATAAAATTATAGATGTAACAATAAACAAAAACAAGTAACTAATACAAGTGCACTTCTAATTCCAGGAAGCTAATATCTTGGTCTCTTTTTTTGTGATGGTAGTAGTACTATTATGCTAATTCCAGTAAGGTATTTGTGAAATTAATAACTTTATTGTGTCACATAGCAATAACTTTAAGAGTGCCATGATCTACACAGCTACCGTTCAAATGTAGGACAAATTCTTGCAACAATGACACACTATGGTAATCCAGGTCGCCATTATATATGATAATCCAATACTAATACTACTTAGTTTGATGGAAGAAGTGATGAATTCCTAGAAATTTAGTTCAGTGCACAACTTATAAAATCAACATTTATGAATGCATACCTGCAAATAATACAACCCAAATCAGCATCTAGGACATAGCATCAACCTGAAATATAGACTTGGATAAGTCAAGATGCTCAAACAAGAAAGTTAAAAGAAAATGATTGGAGCATAGATGTTGGAAATAAACAATCCGATCTATTACATACCCTACCATTCTCTTATTTCAAAATAAAATAAATAGTCTAAACCACAACAATTTTGTTGCTTGGGGCAAGGATGCACACAACTTCAGATGGTTCAGAAAGTGGACAAAGTAAAAAAGCTACCTGCATACGGCAACACGGAGGGCTGGCATGCAGCGGTGCGGTGGGAGAGAGGCAACACAGAGGGCTGACGCGCAGTGGCGCTAACGCGCGTGCGGAAGTGGAAGAGGAACACAAGGCATCGCCATCGAATTTTTTAGGTGCCCTAACTATGACCGTGAGGTATTTCATTCTCTGCATATGCTTATTCAGTTTGCATGAGTGATTGTTTATTCTTCATCCAAATCTATTCGTCAGACCCGCGCTACGACTTGTCGATACATCGAGTGGGTCGATACAGAAAATCCCGTTGTCGACCTGACCACTTGTTTACAAGAACGACACTGGTATTTCTCATCAGAAAGTACTGAGCAATACTTGCAGAGAAAAGCAGCTTACGAATGACAACGTCATGAACAACAGTGCGGCTAGCGGGTGCTAACGGAAGCCCGTCCAAAATACAGATGTGGTGATCGTTATCAGGTTCTCTGTTTCATAAAGCCCAGTACTTTGGGTCAGAGGTACTTTGTTTGCCCAAATATTCTAGACGATGATTTCATGGTGAAAATATTTTGATTATCATGAATCTTTATTTTATCACAAGATTCACTAACTTTGTTCGCTTCACATCTATTTGTTTCTCCCAAGAACTGCCAAGAAGATGTCAATACAGACAATGGATAGACACCGAAAAGGTTCTAAGTGGTCCAACTTACCGTGTGGTGCTGTTAACGACGGATTTTGGTAATCGACTCAGAAAGGAAAAAGGAAACCGAAGCAGAGAGGAAGGATTGAGTTGAAGTCGGACCAGGCTTCGTATCGGACCCGGTAACTGTATCGGACTTGGGAAGTGTTGCTATAAAGGGCATATCGGCCGATACGGATTTGGTTTGGTCATGGGCCGATACGGGTTGTGAGTTGACAGTGTCAACGTGGGCTTGGTCTGGGCTCGAAGTAAGCTTTAAGGAAGTTGCCAAATAGAGATAAAGCTCGGTTTTAGGCAATTGTATCTTGTAAATTAAGTAGTATAGATCTAATCTGTGGCTTAAGTCTGCCGCAAGGACTTGTTTGTTAGTTGTAGATAAGATCGTGCCCTACAAGGGTTCTGTTGTAACCTCGGGTATAAATATCCCGATAGTTTGTACATGTAGTCTCTCTCTCAATCAATCATACAATCGAATCAATCTACTTTCGGCGCATCGCCAACCCTCGCAAGAGGTCTTCTTCGACGAGTTCTTGCTTCCTCGGAGCAGAGGTAAGAACTCGTCCCCGACGATCTGCATC
>BDMV01000008.1:5010573-5033782 GCA_008326285.1 Oryza officinalis
GAAGTCCAAGGCACACGCTCGAAGCATGTCCTCCAGGATCTGGTTAACTCGTTCTGTCTGACCATCTGTCTGCGGGTGATAGGCGGTACTGAAGTTTAAGTTGGTACCCATGGCCTCGTGTAACTGTTGCCAGAATCTTGAGGTAAACTGAGTGCCTCGATCCGACACAATCTTCTTTGGGCAACCGTATCGGCAAACAACGTGGGTCATGTACAGGTCTGCCAGCCTTTTCCCATCGTAGGTGGTTTTCACAGGTACAAAGTGAGCTGCCTTGGTTAGGCGGTCTACGATCACCCAGATGGAGTCATACCCGCTAGGGGTCTTTGGTAAACCGGTAATGAAATCCATACCGATCTCTTCCCATTTCCACTCGGGAATTCGAAGGGGTTGTAACAAACCGGCGGGTCTCTGATGTTCGGCCTTTACTCTTTGGCAGATGTCACATAAGGCTACATACTCTGCAACATCTCGCTTCATTCCAGCCCACCAAAAGTATTCCTTGATGTCTTGGTACATCTTGGTACTCCCTGGATGGATGGAGTACGCTGACTCATGGGCCTCTCTCAGAATGAGGTCCTTTAATTCCTTTTTGGCCGGCACGCAGATGCGGGATCCGAACCAGACCGTATCCTGGTCGTCGATGGTGAAGCCTTTGAGTCTTTTCTTACGGATCTTATCCTTTATTTCTTTCATACCCTCGTCTTCTCGTTGCGCTTTTCGAATTTGAGTTTCTAGGGTAGGTTGTACTGTAAGACTGGCAAGGTTTCCGGTGGGAACCACAGTCAATTTCAACTTCTCGATTTCTCGACACAGGTCATCCTGCGTTGGCCAACCTAGGGCGGTAGCACAGTAGGTCTTGCGACTTAACGCGTCGGCGACCACATTTGCTTTTCCAGGGTGGTAGTGTATACCGAGGTTATAATCCTTGATTAATTCCAACCATCTTCTTTGTCTCATGTTCAATTCACTCTGGGTAAAGATGTATTTGAGGCTTTTGTGATCGGTGTAAATCTCACATCTGTTTCCAATCAGGTAGTGGCGCCAAATTTTCAGGGCATGAATCACAGCTGCCAATTCCAGGTCATGCGTAGGGTAGTTGACCTCATGGGGCCTAAGTTGTCTGGAAGCGTAGGCCACCACCTTTCGGTCTTGCATTAAGACACATCCTAGACCTTGTCTCGATGCATCACAGAAGATCTCAAAATCCTTTCGGATGTCAGGCAGGGTGAGGACGGGAGCAGTCGTCAATCTTTTCTTGAGTTCTTGAAAACTGCGTTCACATGCTTCCGACCATTCAAACTTCTTTTCCTTCTTTAGGAGTTCCGTCATTGGTCGAGCTAGCTTGGAAAATCCTTCGATGAACCTCCGGTAGTAACCTGCTAAACCGAGGAAACTACGGATCTCAGACACCGTCTTGGGTGCGTTCCAGGCGAGGACGGTCTCAACCTTACTGGGGTCTACTTCAACACCTTTGGTGGAGATGACATGGCCAAGGAAGGCTACTTTATCCAACCAAAACTCACACTTCGAGTACTTGGCAAAGAGTTGGTGTTCACGCAACCTTTCCATTACTTTCCGTAGATGATTTGCATGATCTTGTTCATTTCTTGAGTAAATCAGAATGTCGTCGATGAAGACCACAACGAACTTATCCAAGTAGTCCATGAAAACTTTATTCATCAGGTTCATGAAGAATGCCGGAGCATTGGTGAGTCCGAAAGACATCACGGTGAACTCATACAAGCCATACCGCGTTGAGAAAGCGGTCTTGGGGATATCTTCTGATCTGATTTTGAGCTGGTGATACCCAGATCGTAGGTCGATCTTGGAGAATACTCTGGCTCCTTCCAATTGGTCGAACAAATCGTCAATCCGTGGTAGGGGATACTTATTCTTGATGGTTACTTCGTTCAAGGCTCTATAGTCTATCACCATTCTCTCAGAGCCATCTTTCTTCTTTACTAAGAGCACAGGGGCTCCCCAAGGGGACGAGCTGGGTCGCACGTAACCCTTGTTCTGAAGTTCTTCGATCTGTTTCTTAATTTCTGCCAGTTCGTTGGCTGCCATTCTGTAGGGTCTCTTGGCAATGGGAGCGGTGCCTGGGGCAAGCTCTATGGAGAACTCAATTTCTCGATCCGGTGGCATCCCGGGTAGTTCTTCTGGGAACACATCGGGGTACTCGTTGACTATGGGTACCATTTCCAAGGGAGTGGCTTGCAAACTGTTCAGGGTTGACCGATTTCCGGGAAGGAGGGGAGTGAAACGCACTTGTTTTCCTCCGGGTCCTTGCAGAGTGATGGTCCTATCGGCACAATCAATTTGTCCTTTGTGCTTAGCCAACCAATCCATCCCTAGGATGACATCCAGACCTTGGGAGTCTAGGACTATGGGTTTGGCTGCGAAGCTAACCCCTTCTATCACTAGATCAACCTTGGGGCATAGTTTATCTGCCCTTATATCCCTTCCAGGGGAATGTATTACCATAGGTACTTGTAAATTTTGGGTTTTCCAACCATTTCTTTTCACAAAAGCTTGTGATATGAACGAATGAGAAGCTCCTGAATCAAATAGAACGAGTGCGGGTATGGAGTTGACAGAGAACATACCCATCACCACGTCGGGGGCCTCTTGGGCGGTTTCAGCTTGAATGTGGTTCACTCGACCTCGTCCAAAGTTGTTGGAGGCGCGAGAACCTTGTCCACTTGTCTGAGTGACTGGACGGGACTGTGCAGGTGCTGGCGTCCTGGGGAAGCTAGCATCAGAGCGTCCGGGGTTAGAATTTCCCTGATTCCGAGGACACTGCCTGGCGTAATGTCCCATTTGTTTGCACGTGAAGCACTGCACATTTGCCATTCCTGTGGGCGAATTGAAGGAGGAGACACTGTTCCTTGCGGTGTTGCCACTAGGGGCATGCTGCTGGGGCGACGGAGTAAGGCGGGGCACCGGTGGACGGGGAGTAAAGCCAGGTTGGCGACTGACTTGATGGGCAGGTTGGTGGTACTGCATGGGATGTCCAACACGAGGGCGTGGCGCACCTCGGAATGGGGGCGCTTGGTGGGTAGACTTGCGCTTCTTATATTCCTCAGTTGCCTCTTTTCTGGCATCCTCCAGAAGCAAGGCCTTGTTGACCATGTGCTGGAAAGTGGGGAAGTCATGGGCAAGCAACTGGATTCTCAACCCTACTGCGATTCCCTTCAAGAACTTCCTGATCTTTTTCTTGTCGGAGTCCACTTCTTCGGGAGCATACCGAGCCAATTTGTTGAAGCGACTCAGGTACTCATTGACGCTTCCTGTACCTTGTTTCAGACGATTGAACTCTTCTTTCTTCATGTCGATGGTACTTTCGGGCACATGAGCTGCACGGAAGGCATCGGCGAACTCTGCCCACTCAATGTTGACAGCGTCCGGATGGGCATTACAGTAATTCTCCCACCAGTCGGCTGCAGAACCTCTTAGCTGGTGTGCAGCAAAAAGGGTCTTTTCCACTGGGGTGCACTGCACTAGGTTGAGTTTTCTCTCAACATCCTTTAGCCAATCGTCGGCCTCAACGGGCTCGACGGTGTGAGAGAATTCTGGTGGGTGGGATCTTAGAAAGTCCGTTAGCTTTGATCTGTGATTGTTATTATGGAAAGGCACTGGATGTGGAGCCTGCGGCTGCAAATTCTGCTGGATGCCTGCTATGGCTTGGGCTAAGCCCTGCAAGATCTGAGTCTGAACTGCCATCATGTGCTGGTAATCTGCCTGAAGCTGGGGAGGCGGGGGTAAGTCCTGTGCACGGTTTGCTGCAGGGTCTGCCTGAGCTGGGGCATTAACCGGTTCATTCCCTGACTCATTTTCCGATTCTGGTTCTTCCCTGCGGGTTTCGTAACCCAAACGAGCTGGAGCACGAGCCACACGACGGGGACGGGTAGCCATCTAATCTCCCAGAAAAGGGCGGGGTAAGAAAACAGAACAGCACTTAAAAAGGGAAGAAGTAAAGTAAACGAGCTCAGAAAGCACACACTAGTCATAAAGCTTTTCTCAACTCGGAAAGCACCTAAAACAACGGGTGTGGACAAGTCACAGAGCTGCGCCGAGCTTGACTGTACGCACACCACCTCAGAGATCCAGACTACCAGACAACACCCACAACAACACACTCACACACTACCTCGCCACGACTCCGAAAGAGTTGGCGGCGGTACAAAAGGTCTAGCACACGAACTCCACCTGCAGCAGACGAACTCTACTGCTCTCCTGCCTGGCTGGCTCCGGTGGTCGGCTCGTCTGAAGAGGACACGTCGATCGGCGCACGCGAAGGGACCGGCGGAACCTGTCGAGGGCCGGCAGCAGGGCGGCCTGCTGGCGGGGTAGGAGCTGGGTGGTCGAAACGGAACACGGTGGAGGAGCCCACAACGCGCTTCCGCGCGGTGCGGATCAGTCGGAGCCCACGGCGGCTGACGACTGGGGTGTGACCTGGGGTGTAGGAGGGACTGGCACGGTGGGGGTAGGGAGAGTAAACTGGCGAGTACGGCACACGCGGGCTGGGGGAGCGTGGGCCGCTGGGAGTGCGAGCAGAGCCACGTGAACTGTAGAAGGACAGGTGGCTGGAGTGGCAAAGGCGGCCAGAGTCCCAGGAGGTAGTGTCCACGGAGGTGACACCCTCCTCAGCAAGGCGGGCCTCCAGTGCGGCGTAGCGGCGAGCCAAGGAGCGGTAAGCCTCAAGGAGAAGGTCGTGCTGAGTGGCCTGAGCGCCAGAAAGCTCCACCATGCGCGTCAGCGCAGGGTGCGACTCACGGTAAGGGCAAGGGTAGCGGCTGTCTGCACGGCCAGGAGGGAGCTGCGGGATCAGCCGGAAGGCCGAACCTGCAAGGCGACGACGGTAGTCGTAGGCCAAGCGACGCAGAGCGGTCCAGGAGAGGTCCTGGTACGCGAGCTGGAGCGTGGGGCGAGCCAAGTTGAAGTGGTGAGGGCGAAGGCCAGCGCTGTGTGTACCTCCGCGGGGGTAAAGGTACACGGACAGCTCACAGCGGGGAGGGAAGCGGTCCACGGAGTACCCAGCGTACTCGGGACAAGAGAAGCCAAGGAAGCCAGCGAGGTCTCTCAGCTGGTCGACGTGGTGACCCTCACCAACGCCGTGGGAACTGTGGGTGGCGTTGACTGCCATCTACAATTTTGAAAAAGAAAGAGAAGTCAGTAACCAGTTTTGTAAACAGAGTAAGAGAAGAAGAAAAGAACCGAACTTTTCGCAAATAGCTTTTTCAGAACTTAGCATCCTTACGGTCATCTAACGTCGGGTTTCGTCCTAGGCCAAAGCTGCGCTCTGATACCATCTTCTGTCACGCCCCAAACTGGCCCCGGGCGGAGACCAGGATAGAGCGGTCCAGATTGACCTGTATGCCTGTACCAGTCCCAGGAAATAGCGCTGGTACAACAGGAAGACTGAATATCACAACAACAGCGGTCTCTTTATTTAAGAGTAGGATTACAACCAGGGTTGGAACTGCGGACAGAACCCGAGTTCACAACAGCATTACAAAAAGGCGGAAGCGGAAAGCGGAGACTAGCCCTAAGCCACAAGCAAAGCCTTGGGGAAGGCCGAAACCCTACTACTGCTCGAAGTCTGCTTGCTCCTGGAAGAACTCTTCATCAGCAGGGTCCACCTCTTCATCTTCGAGAACTGGGGGGGGTTTAATTATATAGAGCAAGGGTGAGTACGGGAGTACTCAGCAAGTCAGGGGAATTAAGTGTTTAATGCAAGCTTCAAGGGAAAGCCAGTTATTTTTCACAATTGATTTTAGTTTAAGACTTTAGAAACATCTAAGTGAGTGCTTCTCGACGACACGGATGAGAAGGTGCGTCTCATCCGGCCGGAGCAGTGAAATTGTATCGATTGATTCTTGTCGGCACGAGAGGCTCCCTGCCAATCGTTCACCGACCCGGCTGCACCAACAGCCACAACTCACGCACCTCGGTGCGAGAGGCTCCCTGCCAATCGTCACCGACTCCGGCTGCTTCAACAGCCACAAACCAACACACCGGTACGAGAGGCTCCCTGCCAATCGTCACCAACTCCGGCTGCTTCAACAGCCACCAGTCAACACATCGGTACGAGAGGCTCCCTGCCAATCGTCACCGACTCCGGCTGCTTCAACAGCCTTAAACCAAGCACGGAACAGAAAACCTCACACCAGCAGCAGTTCACAAGGTGTTCATTAAAACTACGCTAAGGAATCACCTCACATCCGCCCATAACCGTGGGCACGGCTGTTCGAACAGTTGTTAACCTCTGCAGAGGGGGTACACTTTACCCACACGACGTTACTAACCCCGAATCACCCAGCCCGCGACCCTCGGTCACGTCTGGCGACCTTAAGGCTTTCACGACAAGGCATTTCGAAAGCCGACTCAGGGTCATCTTATGCCAACGGGAGGGGTCCCACGGACCAACACCAGGTTAGGTCCCAGACAATGCTGTGCCAGGAAGCCCAGGGGTCCTCCCCGACACCACCCCGGCGAATCCACTTGTCCCTTGGCATCAAGATTTCCCTGGCCTAGCTAATTACTCAGCCAGGGGCGTCCCATATCACCCATGTGGTCGTACTTGACATATGCTTGGATGTAATTCCCAAGGAATCGGTCCTTAGAGCGAGAACGGGCAGACCGTACCTCCAGTACGTCTCCCGTACCGCGAGTTTTAGAAACTCACTTTAGTTTTCAAGACACCGACCCAAGTGTCGGGTTTTCCAAGCATTTTGTAAACTCAAGTTTTACCCAGGTGATCAATTTTAAAGTTCGAGGGGAGTCTCGATATTCGTACCCGAAGTACGGATACCGAGGCATCACCTGCGGGGTGACAAGGGTGTTAGGGTATTCAAATATCAAGGAAGGTGAATGCAGCAAAAGGGTAGGGCCTGGCGGTTATCTTGCAAACCGAGGCCAAGTGTCAAGTGTGTGACCTAATTAATGCATAGTTTGCGGAATCAAAATACTTAATTTAAATTATGGGTTCAATTGATCAAAGGTGACTTGCCTTGCTCGAGATCTTGAGCTTCTTCCTCGAAATCCGCGCACTGCGGGTCTTCGGGCTCCGAGACTACACGCGAAACGAGACGACTCAACAAAGCGATAAAAAGAAGAGCCCTATTAAAGACCACTAAGCGTGCCATTAGGTAGATCTCGATTTTTGAGGAATTTTGGAAGTGGAACGGAGTTAAACGGACGAACGGTTGAAAAGATATGAATTTCCGAAGAGTAAAGGATTTTCTGGAATAAAGAAAAGGAATTAATAATTACTTAATAATTCCCTGGAAAAAGAAACGAAGGAGGGATGAAATCTAGACTTTATTTTGGGCGGCTAAGGGCAGGCGGCTGGGCCGAGGCGGCCCAAGAGGGAGAGAGAGCTGGGCCGGGGGGGGCGGCCCAGGGAAAAGAAAGGGGGAAAAGAAACAGGCCGGGAAGGGAGAATCGGCCCGGGTCAAGGGAGGTAAATTAGACTTTTTCTGAGGGTTCGATTTTGGGAGGTTTAGGGCTCGGATTTGAAATCCGATTTCGCGGTTTTCTCCGGGATTGAAGTGGGAGGGGAGACACGAGACCCTGGCACACGACAAGACTCAACCGAAGAGCAAATTTTCGCAATTAGGGTTTTTAGCAGATTAGTTTTCCCGCTAACGCCGCGACAAAACGGGCGTTACAATGGATATGCCTGTTGTGTCTTTGACCTATTGGCATCGAAGCATCGGGATCTGGATGTTAAGGCCATAGTCAAGCTCCCAAATGTCTTGTATGATGTCATAGTATGACTTCTTCTCGCCTATTGCGTTCAACGCCTCCACACGAACTCCATTATTCTGAGCTGCGCTTTTCTTGTCCTTGCCTATCGTGTAAAATGTATATCCGCTGATGTCGTACCCTTGTCATGAGGTCACGAGGCTACTTGGGCCAGTTGCCAGCATCTGCAATGTTTTTTCCTCGAGCGATTCACCGAACAGCAGGTTTTGATCCTTCAACCATTCAGGAAATTTGCGCTTTTGTTCCTTTAAGATCCAAGGAGCTGGTCTTCTGGGGTTGCAGGCTCTTATCTCATTCATGTGTTTCTTAATGTACGGCTGGAGGATGACGAGCTGTTGCAGCACGCTGCTATGTGCTTCCGCTACAGCAATGTAGTCGTTATCATAGAACCTTTTCTTGCCTACGGTCCCCTTCCCAGTTAACCGACCCTCGTGTAGAGCGAGGGGTATCCCAATGGGTGTGGCATCCTTCATATAATCTATACAACAGTCGACCACCTCCTCAGTTGTGTACCCCTCTATTATTGATCCCTCCGGATGAGCTCGCTTACGGACATATCCTTTCAGAACCGACATGTACCTCTCGTACGCCCACATCTGATGTAGGTATAGGGGACCAATTTCGATAATCTGAGGGATGATGTGGACAATCAGATGCTCCATCATATTGAAGTAGGATGGAGGGAAAAACATCTCAAGCTGGCACGCTGTCTCGATTGCAAATGTTTGAAGGGGACCTAACTCTTTAGGATCAAAAACCTTATATGATATTCGATTGAAAAAGTAGCACAATTTTGTTATCACTACCTTAGTGTGAACTGGCTTGACTGCTCTTATAGCAATAGGTAGGAAGACAGTTAACATCTTGTGACAATCATGAGCATTATACCCAGAGATGGTCAAATCTTTCATGGATACAAGTTTTCTGATGTTCGATGAGAAACCAGTTAAGACTTTCAAACTATGCAAGCATCTACAAAAAGTCTTTTTCTCTTTTGGTGTCAGTGAGTAGCATGCTGGAGGAATATCGATCTTCTCATTTGCCAACTCTTTTGGGTGAAGGTCATGCCTTATGTCCATATTTACCAGGTCGATACGTGACTTCAACCCATCTTTTGTCTTACTTGGGATGTCTAGTAAAGTGCCAATGCTGCTGTCGAACACATTCTTCTCAAGATGCATTACGTCAATAGCATGACGAATTTCCAGGTCTTTCCAGTATTCCAGATACCTGAAAAATATTGAGTGCTTCTTGAAAAGCAACATATTTTCCTGATCCATTGCATCTGTACTTTCTTGATCCGTTGCTTTCTTCCTCTTGCCTGCCTTCTTCTTTCCCTTCCAGAACACGACCTTAATCTTCTTTGTCATCTTGAAGACTTGTGTACCAGTTCGTGTTTCAGGAGGAAGATCATTCTCTACTGTATTGTCGAATAATCTGGCCATCGCACGCCACTTGTGCCTCTGTGGTAAGAACCGACGATGACACATGTACACTACCTCGCTTGAGGAGGTGAGGTACTTGTACGACGTGTTGTCAATACATATAAGGCATCCAAACTTCCCCTTAAGCTGACCTGAGAGCGAAAAGTTCACCGACAGGTCATTGATGGTAACGAATATGATAGCACGCAGAGTAAAATATTCCATGCAGTACTCATCCCACACTCGTAACCCTTCTTTCCACATTTCTTGCATGTCCTCCATCAATGGTTCAAGAAACACATCTATGTCAATTCCAGGCTGTTTTGGCTCTTGTATAAGGATAGTCAACAAAATGTACTTTCGCTTCTAGCAAATCCATGTAGGCAAGTTATACATGGTGAGCAGCACTGGCCAAGTGTTGTGTGAGCTGCTTAAGTCACTGAACGGGTTCATTCCGTCCGTGCTCAAGGCAAACCTTACATTTCTCGGGTCCTTTGCAAATTCCGGGTGTAGTGAATCAAAGTTTTTCCACTGTCGAGCATCGGCAGGGTGTCGAATCATACCATCTGTTTTTCAACCCTCTTGATGCCATCTCATCAACTCGGCATCGGTACGGTTTGAAAACAGCCGCTTCAGGTGATCTTTCACTGGTAGGTACCACATCACCATAGCCGGAATCTTTTTCTTTGCTAGCACCGATGAATCTTGGTCGACCACCTCTCCGTCTGAGGCTCCGTTGCCCATCGTGTACCGACTTGTCCCACATGTTGGGCAATAGTCTAAATCCGCGTATTCCTTGCGGTATAGTATACAATGATTTACACATGCATGAATCTTTTGAACACCTAGAGATAATGGACATATCAGTTTCTTGGCTTGATATGTGTTGGTCGGCAACAAGTTCGGCTTCGGAAGCATAACTCTCAATAGATCCAACAAATCGTTGAACCTAGTGTCTGACCATCCATGTCTGGCCTTCAGTCTGAGTAGTTCAAGTACAGAACGCAACACCGTATAGTCCCTGTCACATCCTTTCGATTCGTCGTAAAGAAGGTCCTTCATTGCTTTTTCCAACGCTTTCCAATTGTCCAACCCTTGTTTTGTCAAACTTAGGACCTCTGGTTCAACGTGCCGCAACATATCCTCCAGATCAAAATCAATATATGCATCATCTATACCAGAGCCACCAAATTCCAGGATCGTTCCCTGGGACATGTCTTCGATTATAAAATTTTCTCCCGCATCAAAGCAAAAAACATCAGCCTCTTCATTATGAACGGCGACTTCCCCGTGACAAGTCCATATCATGTAATCATCCTTGAATCCACGCTCTACAATGTGCCCCAAAATTTTCTTTGGGTCTTGCAACATCTTTTCGTTCTTGCAATCAAAGCATGGACAAAAAATGTCCCTCCTGTTCTCCCTCAAAGCATGTGTCTTTGCCTGATCAACAAATTTGGATGCTTCCTTCAAGAACGTCAGATAAGTTCTTCTTGTGTCGTACATCCATGCCCGATCCATCTCCTAAAAACATCTTTGATGAGTCGAATTGAACTTTATTAAATCATATAAAAAATGATACAACTTAAACGGACATTATATTACTCTTCGTGCACTAGTGAGTCCAATAACATTAATTTAAAAAATGAAAAATTAACTATAATTACTAGATTTGCAAAACTAGTATATTCGTCGCATTCCACCAAACAAATTTGAAATAAATGAAGGAAACTAAACAAAGAGTAAATTAAAGTAGTATGCACTACTAAATACTATTCAAATTTATTCATACAAACAATATATTTAATCAATAAAAAAATAGTCCATTTCCAAAAATAAAAAAATTCTTCGCTTTTATTAGATGAAAATTGAAATAAATGGAGGCAAACCTAACCAAGAATCCATTAAAAAGGTATAGACAACTAAATACTCTTTAAGACATGCCATGCAAACAATATATGTTAGCTAAAAATAAAAAAGTGTCTACACTACTCCATTTAAAAAGTGCAAATTTCATCGCATTGCACCGATAAAAATTGAAATAAATGGAAGCAAATGAAGGAGGACAACAAGCATGTCATCTTTTATATGGATCCCAAGCAAAGATTTGAGGTTGAAAACTTTTCCTCCTAATTTGTGTCAAGTTTAGGAGAGAGAAAACACCGGGCTTGAATGGGCAAGCTCAGGCTGGGGGCAATATATGGCTTGCATCATCATGTGCGGTTGCGTTAGGGGCCCGCATGGGATAATAGATTATCCCGTGCGGGAGATTTAATCCGACTGCACGCGATAATCTCCAATATCCCGTGTGGGCGTGACCAGGCCCCGGTGGACCGGTTTTTTCAGGCGGCACCACTTACGGCCCGCCCGGAATTTACCGGGAGCCTCGTACAGAAAAAACTTTTCTGTAGTAGTGAGAGGAGGTTTGGGCCTTTTTATTTTTAATGAGGTGAAACCATCGGTCCATCTCACTCGTTGGTACAATTACAAGTTTTGCTTGATTTTCTTCACTGCTTATGACGGCTGAGATAAAAACTCATCTGTGCAGCTTCATGTTTCTGATGCAGGGGTAGGGTGGCCGTTCATGTTCTGATTTACCTCATTAGTGTTGTGCTAAATCGAAGGCGAGTTCCAGCGTGCCATTATTCACAGTACATCCCTATACCTAATATCCCCTTCCATCATCTCATCTAACTACCCCCACCAAATCTCTATAATCATTTTCTTCACCATTGCTGTTGCAGATCGTTAGGAAAATGAATCAATGATGTACACAAAAGCTTGCAGGTTGGATGATATATTAGCATTAGACAGCATATTGTGCTTGGCTCATAAATATTCAAGTACGCCAAATTAATAAGTCAGCTTATGTGTTTTGTAGTAGCAGGCTACTATGAGTATGTTTTGGACGTTAATCACTCCAAGAGGTTTTCAGTGCTTTCTGGTTTCAGCAGAAACAAGAGCTGACATGATCTACAGCTCAATTCAGCACATGACTGCACTTATGATCCTTATGGTTACCAATGGTAGACAGTATATACTTTCCATGGTTTGGGTTCCATTAGAATCAATTTAAGTTTTGAAATATGAGGTATTGTCAATACGAGGATGTCATGTTTCTGAAGTCATTTCCCACACACTGTAGTACTGTACTCATGTCCATGTGCTTTTGTATTACGTGAGATTATTTGGAAATTGGAACGCATGGCTGGATGCGTATGCAGTTATTTGGTACTGGTTGTGGTGATTATTTCGATAGCATGTTATTACTGCAATTTCTTGCAAGCTATTCCTGATGTTCCAGCATTTCTCAATTGAATCAAAAGGAACTAAGGAAGACGTAAAAAGATGAATGTGGTACTATCTTTTATTCATTGTCATCACTTCCAGAATTAATACTTCCGATAATTTGCATTTCTAACACATCGCCTTTCACACACATTGGATATGTGACTACCATATGCTTTCCTAGCTTCTTGACCAGATGGATAATAGTAGGTCCTATGTCAATATCTTCCAACTTTCTTAGGGAGGTCTCCAGACTTTAATTACTTCACTTAGGGCATATATATTAAGAGATGTGCTTCAGTGCGTTCAATAAACAAGTCAATCTTGATATTCTGAATTGTCCAATCCTAAACTTCTACTATTTGGTATGTTTTTCTATTCGCTTGTTCAATACTCAATTTTTCATCCTTATACATTGCTTTCATTTATCTGATGGCATTTATATATAGATCTCTGGTAACATCATTGTCATTTTATGCTAGCAGCTCTGCATTATGCATTTTAATTTGCCATTTCTGATGTTCACCTCGAGGAAACCATTTATAACATAATTTTAACTGGCGTGGAAGCAAACAAATCATATGGCTAGATTGTAATATAAACTTGTGAAAGATATGTTTCTTTTCCCTTGTTTGTATCCTAATAGAGTCTGTGTGTTCGGCTTCCGGCTGCACAGTGCTTTTCACCCGCGCACGTTTTTTAAACTACTACACGGTGTATTTTTTTGCAAAAAGTTTCTATACAAAAGTTGCTTAAAAAAATCAAATTAATCCATTTTTGAAAAAAAAATTAGCTAATACTTAATTAATCACGCGCTAATGACCGTTCCGTTTTTCGTGTATACCGTGCGCGCGGGGAATGGAGACCTGCCAAACACAGCCTAATTGTGTTTAGAGAAATACCTGAGCCGAAAATGCTATTGAGATTGTGACTAAAAGAAATTGGTTTTGGTACATTATATAAAAGAGAAGGAACAAAAAATAATCATTTCACAGAAGTCGTGTGTGTGCATGTATTTGCGCATAGGCATTTTTTTAGGAAAAATACTATAGTAAAGGCTCCCACAGTAAAAGTATATTTTACAATATACATGGTGATTCTTTACAAATTGCCTATCCATTGTTTCATCTCTGTAATGAGACTATCTTTTTCCCAATGGATAACCATGACACAGATTCATGCTTGAAGCGATGAAAACATACATGTACTTAGGCATTTGAAAGTACAACATGTAATTAGCCCCAATGATGCGCCTCCTGCATATAATTTGTTTTTATTCTTTTGATGATTTCAATATGCTTCTTGTGCTATTTTCTAGGCTTCACGTACAAATAATAATGGGGTGAGCGATACTACCCTCTGATAGCCTGATCTAACATCATCTCCCTT
Organism: Oryza officinalis; assembly: GCA_008326285.1. Classification (NCBI taxonomy): domain Eukaryota; kingdom Viridiplantae; phylum Streptophyta; class Magnoliopsida; order Poales; family Poaceae; genus Oryza; species Oryza officinalis. The sequence goes on from BDMV01000008.1 coordinate 5,024,445, forward strand.
CTTTAAGTCAATTTTTTCCATGCTTAAAGTTGACATGTTCAGACATTTTATTTTGCATTAATTTTTTTCCGAGTATTTGACATCAAAATTGATAAAACCTCATATATGCTATAATATTTAGAGACGTTGCTTCCAAAGCTAAAGCTTAATATCCATAGACTTTAAAATTCTATGTGAACTATATCAACATTGCAATAATCAAATTGAAAAATATTGCAGCAACTCTTGGAAACATGCTAAGCATCAGTCGAAAGCTTGAAGCCTCGAGCTTACATTGGCTGTATAAAATATGGTCCACCCTAGGCTCAGAAGTAAGTTCACCTGTTGTTGTCATGTCTTGCCTGGCTTGTTATTTTTAACTGCTGACCAGATTGTTTTTCATTCTCAGGGTGTAAGATATTACCCTGAGCCTTAGTATTGCAAATTTGGTGAATGGGAGAAGAAGTACTTTCGGCATGCAACCGTTCAGTTCTATGTAATCATTGACCATGAACAATGGTGCCATTTCAAATATTTTCTCCACAGATATTCTAATGAGGATGTATCATCAAGAGCCTGGTTCATCAGCTAGATGTCTAACAGATCGATGATTGCACGTACATAATAAGGTATAGATAAATCATTTCCATCTTTTGAATTGATTCCCTTCCTCTTACAGATTCCAGTTTGGTGTTGACATATCAGTCAGCTGTTACCTGTATGGAGTAGTGGGACTGCATGCAGCTTAGTTGATCTCTATTGAATCATTTGGTGAAGCAGTGCAGTTTCTCTAATAAGTACGCTTAGCTTATCACCTATGTATTATTAGCTTACTGCAAAGCAAAACTCATGTATTTCCTCATGGCATTACTCCTTGCTTTCTTTTTTTATGAAAGGAAAAATAATATATAGCACTTGAACTGTATGTATAGTTTTCCCTTGCTTTTCTTACAAGTCTTGAATCTGAAAAGAATCTGAACTGTATGAACCAATCACCTGGCAGCGGTAGCGCGGAAGGGCAGGGGCTGGTTTGAGTATATCTCGGTGCCCTTGGAGGTCGAGGTAAGCGCGATATCTTCTCCAAACCTATGGAAAGTCGCTTCAGGTTTAGGGTTGCTAAACTTGCTTAATTGATAGTACTACATTTGAGTTGCAAAAGTTAGCTAGGTAAATTGAGTGGGAGAATTGCAGACATGTAAATGTAAATTCTTGGATTGTGCAGATTACGAGTGCATGCAATTAATTATGATGCCTCCATGCTCTGAAATCTATTCAAACACTAAGCAGTCTGCAACCCAACTCTGAAATTTTGAATCATGTAAGTTTCTCTGTTTTGCTCCAGATTTTCTCAAAATAACATGCAAACTTCTAATATTGCTCAGTCGGGTCGCTTGAAGAAGGTTTGGATGGTGAAGAGATTTCTTTGCTCAAGTTGGACATGGATCTCTTTTGGACTTTATCTTCATATATTACAGATGTTTCAGAATTCCAGAATTAGCAATGGTGCATTACAGGTACAGTTAGCCTGTATTTGTTTGAATCAATGTGTTCCAGGTAATACTACTTATATTGGGCCTTAGGTGAGGATCAACATTGTAAGTACTAGGCATGACACACCAACTAGCATATTTTTGGCATCCCTCCTGATGAGAATAATAGATCCCTTATACTGATTTTAGGAGTTGTAGGCTGCTTACGCCGCCTGGTTGGTTTAGTGGCTTCTGTTGACCAGGGCTCCAAGTCCAGCAACAACCATCATCGAAAGGCGCTGACTTGGTCCCTGGAAGGAAAAATAACTCCCTACTATGCTCCTTCTCCTTCATCAGGTTCACATATATGCTGCAATTATTTTTCCTTCAGCGATTCTATATATGTTGTTGTTACTTCTATGAAGGCATAGACTGATATATTAATGATCAGTATGCCATTGACCTTCTCTATGCTTGCTTAATTTTAGTTCTGGGTCACCAAAAAATAATGCCCCCAACTCAAGAATTATATGCTGCTAACAACAGCTAGAACATGAATGTGTCGCCTTATAGTTCCTTGCAATAGTTAGGTTTGGTATATAAATTTAGATCTGGAGATTTCTCCATAACTTCTTTTTTTCCTTTTCACATTTTTCTTAATATGAAAAACTCATTAGATAGTTGACAATTTAGAAAAAAAAGTAAGTTTGCACCTTATGGTCTTGTGTCTGTAATGTTCAAAATTTTCCAGAATTCATGAATAAGGCATTCATTGCAGCTGCCCTTCATCTCGCAAAGTAAATAGGCCATGGTTTTTCCCAATTAGAGTGTTCTCCAACAGTTGAAGTTGTCTGTTGTCCCTATCAATCTAACAATGGTCTCACCTTTATTTTGGACTTCATTCTGAGTTTTATAAATGTGACATTTAAAGAATCCTTCTTTTCTACAATGCCTAATTTCTTTTCAATCCATCTATTGGATCATGTATCTGCTCATATTTATGTGATCATCCTTATGTTCTAGCCTAAGACCTAAGGTGGTTATCATGTATTGGTATGGTAATTTAAAACATATGGGTGTGTGCTAATTAAAAACAGGTTAGAACTTCAAATTCTGGATTCTCAAATTAACAATTACATTATGCTGCTGCTGTGCCTCCTAGAAATGTCCTGAATATGAATATCAGATACATTGTAGGTCTCCTGACTACAGTTTCAAATATATTTAGTTATAGTTTCCTGTAAGACCATAAGTATATATTTTAGGAAATATCCTGAATACTACATACGTATATTACAGGTATCTTGACTACAATTTAGTTACAATGTTCTGTAAAACCATAAGTAGACATATTTTACTCACTAGCATTTTTCGTTGTGTACTGGAACCAACATGGTGCCGGTTCATTGCAATGGATCTAAACTAAATATCAGAAAATTTCTAAACTAGGAAAAAATAGTATCCCCAAATTGCCTACATAGTTCACATTAAATGAAATGGCCACATGCATATACAGATAAGTAGATTGTGGAATGATTCAATCATTTACCAAGATACTATAAATATTATACATCATAGAATGCTACCATCACCACCACTATTGTTTTATATCAGTAAAAGATGGACGAGCCTTTGAAGGTTTATTAGTTATTAAGTTAATCATGCTTTTCTCACTTTCAGCTTGACGGATACTAATATTAATTATTCCATGGATGGCACAATAGATATGCTACAGCTTTGGCTCCACTTATATCATGCTATCCTGTATGGCTACAACTGCAGCTGTGAAAATAGTTGGGTATAGGAGATAGAATGACATTACTTGAAGAGTAAAATTCTATTTTTTTTGGTTTATGACTTGAATGTGATTTTGCATAATACTCCTATATATTGTTACCTAAGTAAAAATTTTACACTAATTAGTTGCTAGCTCATAAAAATTACATTCATGGGATTGATGTTCCTCCAGCACTGATAGACCTAGAAACAGGGTTGTCTTTTGGTCCCTTTGTGTGCGCGCACTATGATAAGGTGTTATTAGGGTATAGTATGTACCCGTTGGTTCTTTTGAATGTGATTTCATGAGCTAATGTTTGCTTTCATTTCAACTTGTTTGGATTCTCCAGGATGTGATGCGATGCTGAATCTAATCTTGAAAAGTTGGACCCTTTGTTCTTCAATTGTCCTATTTGGCTATTGGAAAAACAAAAACACAAGGATTTGAAGGAAGGAGAATGGCACTCCATCTTTTCCGGGAGACCTTGGAGGCAATTCTTCCTGATCATGACATTTCTCCCTGATTCCAGCCATGGTAATGCCGGAGCCGCCTGAGGGATGGGACTTTTCCCCAGGTGATCGCATTCGTGATGAGGTTCAATCCAGGTTCTCTTCACCCGTCCACTTTTCTCGTTTCTTTTCTTGCCGGCCTTTCTTTCTTGTGGTCGATTTTCCAAGATCTTCTTTCCGTTTGTGCACTGCTTCGGTTGGTCTGCCCTTAAGGGCCTGTATTGGAGGGTCCCCTGTAGATCTGTTTGTTTCTCACCTAAAAGAACGCAGCTACTCTTTTCTCGTTTGTTCTAAGAATGTTGGGCTCTGGATTTACAAATTGCGTTCATATATTTGCAAAGATTATCATGCTCGTTACAAATTGAGTCCTCTGGTCATCTTGTTCCTATTAAATCTGTTTTTGATCGGCTATGTTTTTCGGTGATCGCCACCGGTCAGGGCAAGGTTGCAGTTGCAATTTCTTATAAAGCCCCGGTTTTAGGCTGCAATAGGGGGAATTCAAGTGCTTCAGTTAAGGAAAATTAAAAATTTTCAAATTTGATGTCCACTAATCAAGCCCATCTCTCTAATAGGCCTGAGGGTACCTCTGTTTCTTGCAATCGTTGCTTGAGGCATGGTCATCGGGAGGCTGAATGCAAAAATAGAGTGAAATGTTCTAATTGTTTCAAATTGGATCATAGGGCTGCCTCTTGTTGGAACAAAAAGAAGGCCCATTTGGTTTGGAAGCCCAAGCTAGAGCAGGGGACTACTCTTAAAAAGCCCACTAGGCCCGTCGAGGCTGTTCAGAAAGGATATTCTCTTTCTTTTCGGGGAAAAGAGACTATTTGTCTCAATAATCATGGAAACCTTTCTTCATCTTATTCCCCTTTCTCCTCGGCTTGCTCCATCTAAAGATCCTGCCATGGCGGTTGTTAACCCTGATCCTCCGCCTTTCCTCCCGCCCACTTTGCATCTCCATGTGCCCTGGGCTCATCAGCTTAAGTGCACTGATCTCATTCTGCAAGAAGATCCTCCCAAGCGTCATGAAGGTATGGCAGTTGCTTGCATTGAACCCCCTCCGGCTCCGGAACAGTATGAGGCTTTTCATCAGATGGTGATTAATCATGTTCAGGATGTTTTGGGCTATCATATATTAGAAGCTAATCGCCATCCTGTGGAGTTTTTGTATGTTAGACTTGCCTCTGCTCTGCTTAGAGACACTTTGATTTCTGGTGGCCCTTATGAAGTCGAAAATCAGTTCATGCTCCGGTTTGTCCCCCATGATTTAACCTCTAGCTGCCGTAACTCTCCCTTCTCTATGGAGGGATGGATCCTGTTTCTTGATTTCCCGCTTGACTTCAAAACCCCGGCTATTATTGATAAGGTTGTTTCCTTATTTGGGAAAGTTGTCAAAGTTCAATTGGATGATCTAGTTCTTGGCAGACTTTTGGTAAAAGCAATTTACTCCTCTACCCTAGAGGTCCCGAAAAGAATTGTCATCAAAAGGGTCATTGCATTTGGAGGGGTTGGCAGATCCTGGACTGTTTCTGTTATTTTATGTAGTGGGGATTTACCGGATGTTTTGCCTGGGGACGAAGATCTCCCCCCAATTAATCATGTTCCTGACCCAGAGCTGGACTAGCATGAGCCGCCCCAGCAGGCTGAACAGCAGGGAGAGCAATTTGGTGACAATATGCAGGAAGACGCTCAGGATGATCAGCAGCAACAGTCCCACACTCATAGTGCTGTTTCAGAAGACTCTGGATCACATCTTATGATGGTTCACCAAATTGGGATGCGTGATTATGAGTTGTTTCGGCAACCAAGTTTTCTGATCAACCCTTTCTTTTGGAAGCTTCTTATGTCAGTTCAGAATGTTCTCAAGGCCTGGGAAGGCTCTATCCCATTTGGTTTTCTTGATGGGCTTCCATAGAATAATTTTGGTCTGCTTGCTCGTTCTTCTCAGTGGACTCAGGCTTTGGGCCCTGCTCAGAATCTTCAGATTGTTACATACTCTCTGCCTATTACTCACATTGTGCAGTTTGCCCTCCTAATGGTTGTTCTTTTACTGGTGGCTGATAATGATGCTTCTAATAGAGGTGTTGCAAGCCCACTACTCTCCTCGGCCCAAGAAGAAGAAGCCCATCAGTTCGAAGATGTTGAGATGGTAGAGGCCATTTCATGCATCCCTCCTTCAGCTCCAATAATTGAATTGCCTGCAGACCCTTTCCTTCAGCACAATGATGCAAGTTTACCTTCTCTTAAAAGAGGTAAAAAATCCAAGGCTAAGAGTGTAGTGCTTGTGGACACTGATAAAAGAAGAAGTTCTAGGCTGAACAAGTTGTCTGAGGGGTATATGTCTCCTGATCCCAAACTTGGAGTTGGCAAGCCAAGAGAAAAAAGTGTAAAACGCCTCAAGCTGTTGGCTGAACAAAGTGGTATAATTTCTTCCCTACATCCTCTACCTCCTGATTTCTTTGAGGCTGATGATGGTAGTGATTCAGAAAGTCCCCTTGCTGAATGTTCTATTCAGATGCTGCAGACTTTGGGCACTCATCTCTGTGGTCTGAAGGAAACTGAGGTCTCTGCAGAGAAATTGACTTCCTCGGCTGAGCTGAGGAACAGATCGGCTGCCTCCACTGCAACCTAAATGATAGGATGGACCAATGCTTTATTTGTCCTGGTTCTACCAGGGACTTATCAATTGTAATAACTACTATCTATGTCTTGCTTAGCTACAATGTTGGTTGTCAGAACTATCTTTTGTGGTTCCATCCTCTTTTGTGGTTTATACTAGTTATTGCCACTTGCCCCTTCTACTTTTCCTTGGTTTTTTTCCTTCTACTTGCATCAGGTGGTATTTTTGTGGGATGGAATAGCGCAGTGTTTGATGGTGTAACGCCCGTTTTGTCGCGGCGTTAGCGGAAAAACTAATTTGCTAAAAAACCCTATTTGCGAAAGTTTGCTCTTCGGTTGAGTCTTGTCGTGTGCCAAGGTCTCGTGTCTCCCCTCTCAGTTCAATCCCGGAGAAAACCGCGAAATCGGATTTTGATTCCGAACCCTAAATCCCTCCAAAAATCCAACTCTCAAAAAGTCTTCTTTACCTCCCTTCCCCTCGGGCTGATTCCCACTCGGCCTGCTTCCTTTCCTTCCCCTCTTCCTCGGGCCGCCCTCGGCCCATTCTCTCCCGGCCCAGCTCTCCCCCTCGGCCTGCCCCGGCTCGCGCCCTTCTCCCTCCCGCTGGGCCGCACCCGCCCGGCCCGGTCCGCCCGGCCTGCGCGCCCCGCGCACGTGCGCCACACGCGCCGAGCCAAGAGAGAGCCAGCGCTCTCTCTCTCTCCCCGCTCCCGCGCCGTTCTTCTTTCTCTCTCTCTCTCTCTCTTCTCCCCAACGGATCCCGCCGGCGCCGTTCCGTCGCAGTAGACCGCCGCTGGTCCCCTCGGCCCCGCCGCCTATGCGCGTGCCGCCAAGGCGCCGAGCGCGCGCTCCCCCTCTCTCTCTCCCCCGCGCGCCTTGCCTGTTTCGGCAAGGGGGCAACCCCTCTTTTCCCCTCTCCCCTTTTTTCTTTTCCCCGGCGGCCGACCGCCGCCGACGTCACCCGGCCGCACCGCCTTGTCCATTTGCGCCGGTCCCCGCTCCGCTTTGCCGACCGCCTCTCCGAGCCCCAAACCGACCTAGCCGCCCTTAAAATCCCTCCCCGCTCGGCCGCATTTCTCCCCCTCGCTCCCGGCCGCCATTGCCGTCCCACCGAGCTCCACTCTCCTCACCACTACCGCCGCCCTTGCCGTCCGCCGCCGCTACCGCCGGGGGCTCCCGAAGGAGCTTCAGGCGCCATCTCCGTCGCCCTCTCCCTCGGCCGGAGCCGCGCCGCGCCCTCACCGTCGCCCTCTTCCCCGGCAAGCCACCTCCCCGCGGTAACCTCCCCCTCTCCTCTCCGACTCCCCCTCCCTCTCGTGTTTTAGGCCGCTAGCTCCCCGTAGGAAACCCCCTCCGGGCGCCGCCAAGGTTGTCGCCCCTCTCCTCCGTTCCATCCCCACGCCGCCGCTGCCGCCGTCGCCCGGCGCCTTCTCCCCTCATTCGCCCGGCCGGCCTACGTGGCCGCCACGCGGACGCCAGCCGGCGCACTCCCTCCTTCCCCTCCGTGCGCTCGGTCTGCGTAGACCGTGCCGCCGACGAGCGGGCCCCGCCCTAGCGCCCGCGCGGTGGACATGGTCCACCGGACCGGCCGCCCGCGTAGGCCGCGGCCTGCCCCGGCCCATCGGCCCTTCTTTCCCTCATCGGCCCACACGGCCTCCCGCCATCGGCCTCGACCCGATCGGCCTCCCCCTCGGCCACTCGGCCTCTTTCCCGCTTGGTCCACTCGGCCATCGGCCCCCGGCCCATCGGCCGCTAGGCCCATCGGCCTATTCCCTCTCGCGCGCCGATCGGCCATGGGCCGATCCCTTTGGGCCGTTGGCCCATTAATTCGGCCGCGCCCATTCTAATCTTTTGGGCTGCCCTTAGCCGCTCAAAATGAAGTCTAAATTGCATCCTTCCTTCTTTTCTTTTTCCAGGGAATTAATAACTCATTTTTCTTTATTCAGAAAATCCGTAAACTTCGGAAATTCATATCTTCTCAACCGTTCGTCCGATTGACTCCGTTCCACTTCCAAAATTCCTCAAAAATCAAGATCTATCCAATGGCACGATTAGTGGTCTTTAAAAGGGCTTCTTTTTATCGCTTTGTTGAGTCGTCTTGTTTCGTGTGTAGTCTCGGAGCCCGAAGACCCGCAGTGCGCGGATCTCGAGGAAGAAGCTTAAGATCTTGAGCAAGGCAAGTCACATTTGATCAATTGAACCCATAATTTAAAATTAAGTATTTTGATTTCCTCAAACTATGCATGTTTAGGTTACACTTGACACTTGGCCTCGGTTTGCAATATAACCGTCAGGCCCTACCCATTTGCTGCATTTACCTTCCATGACTATTGAAAACCCTACACCCTTGTCACCCCTCAGGTGAAGCATCGGTATCCGTACCTTGCATACGAATATCGAGACTCCCCTCCAAATTTAAAATGATCACCTGGGTAAAACTTGAGTTTACAAAATGCTTGGAAAACCCGACACTTGGGTCGGTGCCTTGAAAATAAAGTGAGTTTCTAAAACTCGCGGTACGGGAGACGTACTGGAGGTACGGTCTGCCCGTTCTCGCCCTAAGGACCGATTCCTTGGGAATTACATCCAAGCATATGTCAAGTACGACCACATGGGTGATATGGGACGCCCCTGGCTGAGTAATTAGCTAGGCTAGGGAAATCTTGATGCCAAGGGACAAGTGGATTCGCCGGGGTGGTGTCGGGGAGGACCCCTGGGCTTCCTGGCACAGTATGGTCTGGGACCTAACCTGGTGTTGGTCCGTGGGACCCCTCCCGTTGGCATAAGATGACCCTGAGTCGGCTTTCGAAATGCCTTGTCGTGAAAGCCTTAAGGTCGCCAGACGTGACCGAGGGTCGCGGGCTGGGTGATTCGGGGTTAGTAACGTCGTGTGGGTAAAGTGTACCCCCTCTGCAGAGGTTAACAACTGTTCGAACAGCCGTGCCCACGGTCATGGGCGGATGTGAGGTGATTCCTTAGCGTAGTTTT